>OX276335.1:138549488-139289221 GCA_946251815.1 Dasysyrphus albostriatus | reverse complement strand
CCATAAGCACCACCAAAAAAATCTTTGAGAGTTCTAAAAAAAGGTAATTCTATTTTCCCGGTACCAGATCCACCTCCAGAACATGCTCCGTCAGAGCCAGCTCCATCATAAACGCCACCAAAAGAATCCATGAGAGTTAAAAAAAGTTGTCCTGGGTTAGGACCCACCTCCAGAAGCTGCTCCTTCAAAGCCAACTCCATAACACAGTCCATCAACAAAATCTATTAAAAAGTTATAAAAAAAAAATTTGATCCCTTGTCCCGGTTCCAGACCCACCTCCAGAACCTGCTCCGTCAGAGCCAACTCCATCATACACACCACCAACAAAATCTATGAAAGAGTTATGAAAAAAAATTAGATCCTTTGTTCCGGTTCCAGAGCCACCTCCAGAACCTGCTCCGTCAGAGCCAACTCCATCATACACACCACCAACAAAATCTGTGAAAAAAAATTTGATCCTTTGTCCCGGTTCCAGACCCACCTCCAGAACCTGCTCCGTCAGAGCCAACTCCATCATACAGACCACCAACAAAATCTATGAAAAAGTTATGAAAAAAAATTTGATCCTTTGTCCTGGTTCCAGACCCACCTCCAGAACCTGCTCCGTCAGAGCCAACTCCATCATACAGACCACCAACAAAATCTATGAAAATGTTATGAAAAAAAAATAAAAATATGATCCTTTGTCCCGGTTCCAGACCCACCTTCAGAACCTGCTCCGTCAGAGCAAACTCCATCATACAGACCACTAACAAAATCTATGAAAAAGTTATGAAAAAAAATTTGATCCTTTGTCCCGGTCCCAGACCCACCTCCAGAACCTACTCCGTCAGAGCCAACTCCATCATACAGACCACCAACAAAATCTATGAAAAAGTTATGAAAAAAAATTTGATCCCTTGTCCCGGTTCCAGACCCACCTCCAGAACCTGCTCCGTCCACCAAATAAATCTATGAAAAAGTTATGAAAAAAAAAATGTTATCCCTTTTTCCGGTTCCAGACCCACCTCCAGAACCTCCTCCGTAAGACCCAAATCCATCATAAACATCATCAAACAAATCTATGAGTTCTTAAGCACGTTGAGCCTTTGTCCCAGTTCCAGATCCAGATAATAAGTGGGCAAACACGAAAGTAAAAGAATAATCAACAATAAAAAATAAACAACTACACGCAACACCTACATCTTCATTATTGCAATAAATTGTAATTACGCCGCGCCGCCGGTGTACAAACCCCACTTCATCAATCCGTTTTTAGGACTGAAAGAAGAATAATCAAACATAGAAAGAAAATTGGATTTTTCCTGTTGTTAGTTGTTGTTATAATTTTGTGTTTTTCTTCTTTGGTGCCATTTTTTACCTGCAACTACGACCCCATTGACAAATTGGATATATCCCCCACCCTTCCTATAATTATTTTGGTTTGACCAATCAAAAACTATTATCTCCTTTGCTTATACTGCTCTTATTCCATTTTTTTTTTTTTTTCAAATTCATTTTTATTTTCAATTTTCTTAAAACTATCTTAAAGCTAGACAAAAATTCATAAAAACTAGCCTACTTATCAATATCTTAATACTAACTTACTGGCCCCAATCGGACGCTCTAAGTTAAACCATAATAACTTAATGATAATGCCTTTCGGTCTAAGAACTATCTTAATACTAAATCCAGGTCGGTTTTGTTTTTTAACGAGAAGAATTTACTAAAACTCGGTATCATTGTCTTTATTTTTTTTTGGTTTTATATAAAACTTACAAACTACATAAAACTAAATTAAACCTAATTAAAACTACTTAAAGCTTATACAACTATTTACAACTAATTATAAACTGATTACAACCTACTTATAAGCTACTTACAGGCTACTTACAAACTAGAACAGCCACAGCAATCATTTCCCGGTTTTATAATTTTTTTGTATTTTTGTGGATTTTATAATTTTTTTTTTTTTTTTTTGTTGTGCCACCCTGACTGCCCCTACTTAAAACTAACTACCTAAACCTATGCAAGTCGGCCATACAAAAGTCAACTATTAAATATCTGAAGGAACTTCATCTTCGTTTTTCAACCACCAGAACTGGTTCTCCTGCCTTACCCTATCTCTTCGGTCCCGTTCGGACACAGTCCTACTGAACCGAAGGTGCTCAGCTCCGTCTTGTGCGAGGACGTCTCGACTGTAAAGGAGCCGCCGATCTACAGTTCTACGGCCGACGTGGTAGATTAGCGGAACCGCCGCTCTATCCTGGATCAACCCTCGACTGTCTAGGTGGAGGAATGCATCGGGCGGAATAAAGCCGCTTAGACGCACACTCTCGTAGTATTCGTTGTTGGGGTAATAAGCCCCGAAAATTAAGCTGTTAGACGAGGACATCGCTCTTGCAATGTGACCTCGAATAAGCTTCAGCAAGAAATTATCTATCCTGTTTATGTTGGCCCTGTAGTATAGAACCAGGTTGGAATAGTAATGTTTGTACTCCGACTCTGGTGTTCTGTGCAATCCAAGACAGCGTCGAAGACACTGCCTCTCAAACACCCGAATCTTTTCCATTTGAGATGGGGCAACGTTGAACCAAACCGGGCATCCATAGACATTCATCGGTCGGATAAGGGCCATGTAGCAAATCACCTTCACCCTGCTATCAAGCCGGCTGCTATAAAACAACCGTTTTGTCAGGGCAAAAGCTCCCCTAGCCCTGGCCAGAGCAGCATTTATATGTCTGTCGAAATACAAATACTGATCCATCCAGATGCCAAGGTACTCTACTACACTTTTACTCGCCAGTGGATGTCCATTTGGCCCTACGATCACCAGCTTGCGCCAGTTCTTTCTCGTTTCCCTTGTGGCTCTAAGCAACGGAGTCCTAAACAAGATAGTTTCTGATTTCTGAAAGTTGATTTTCAACTTCCAGTCATCGCAATATCGCTGAATCTTCTCGAAGTCACGCTGCAAAAGAATCCTGTTGACCTCGACTTTTGGAGCTGTTCTGTACGCAATTAATATCGTCGGCATACGCAATTGCCTGAGTTAGACTACTTATCAGATCGCTGGTGTAAATGCTGAATAGAATCGGCGAGTTGATCGCTCCCGGCTGAAGACCGTTTTTAATATTAAAGGTTGTGGCAGAAGTTACATTGCCACTTGACAACAAACTTTCTGCCATTGAGCATATCATAAAGCATATATAATAGTGGTTTACTAATGCCAAGTCTGGTCAGCTTTAGATAAAGACCCTCTAACCATACGGTGTCGAAGCCCTTATCCAAATCAACCAGACAGGCACCCGTACACTGCTTCTTAGATTTGTTCCATTGGACATCAGAAACGAGTTTAGACGCGGCATGAATGGTGTCATGTCCCGCCTTAAAACCGAACTGATTGTCCGGTATGATATTATTGTCCTCTGCCCACTTAGACAGAGCTCTATTGATAACTTTTTCGAATACTTTGCCGATACTCGGAAGAAGACTTATCGACCGGAGATTCGCCGGATTGGAGTTGTCCTTTCCCTTTTTCGGGAGAGGATGCACCACAGCTGTCTTCCACCGCACTGGATAATATGCATTATTCAGAGCGTTGTTAAACAGAGTGGTATAAATGTCTACTGCTTCTTGAGGTAAATGTCGAAGTACAACGTTGGATATGCCATCGACTCCTGCTGACTTCTTCTTCTTTAATGAATCGAAGATGAGTTGGAGCTCCACCTTCGTAATTAACAGGGAACTGGCCCATTTCGCTCGGCGATTATGGCGTTTGCCAAATGATCTTCATTGAACCCGGTGAAACCATTGCCATTGCGTTATGTCATTCCGAAGGTAGAAGTGATGGAGCAAGGCTCTGTTTTCCAGCTCATGATTGGGGCGGATGCACGCATTCACCTTGTACACTTGCTGGAAAGCAGCCCCCACAGCCTTCACTTTCTCCTGCGGATCTTCGATAATAAAGAGGTCATCGTCCAAGATGGCGTCCTCTGGATCAATTCCTGCTGTCAGAAGTACGTCTCTGTTGTCCGTCGTTCTCTGAAGCTTAAGACACGGAAGATCGTTCTTATCATTCCTTCTGAATATCTTGTTAATTTGGGGAAACATGCTCGGATCACTAGAGTTAACGGCCCGAATTTTGTTATCCCAATACAAATTAATTGACAACCGATAGTTTTCTTTAATTAGTTGGTTGATGTTCTTGATCGACGACTTCAGTGTCCTAATCTCCAAGTCGTGAGGGTCAGTAAACAGTCGGTACAAGAGTTTAAGTCTTGTCAGCAGTCCACTTTTTCGTCTGTGTAATGAGTCAATGGTCGCGTTCCGGTACATGTCGGTTGCGTCCTGTTGTTTGTATTTTGGTATTGTTCTGTTCATTGTTCGTTTGATTGTCTCGTCCATTTGTTCTAAGTATTGGTCTATTTCGTTATTTGTCAAATTTCTGTCATTTGGTGGGGATATGTTGTTCGATCTAATTTCGCTCGTTAAGGCGTTGGTAAAGCGTGGCCAGCGCACCTTACTGTAATTGTAAGTATGCACAGGTACATACTCATCCAACTCCACGAGCTCGTTCGGAAGCTGTACTACGGCAGCGAGTCCGCAGTGGTCACTATCGTACTCGATCGTTCGTAAACAGTTCCTTGGTCTTTGACCCACAGTGTCAGTAATTGTCAGTCTTGCGTCTAATAGCAAGAAATCCAGATAGGCCCCGCTTCTTGGAAACGATGGTCGATCCGTAGCCAGCAGTTCTATGCGATATTCAGCGTTATACTGACTCATCCAATTAAAAAGATGAATACCTCTCGGATTCTGTACTTGATTTCCCCAATCTAAGTGTTTGGCATTCAAATCACCGGCCATCAGAAAGTAATTTTCGTCACAGCTCAAGTGTAGATCTTCGATTCCGGTGCATAAGCCGCGATCACATACATTCGCTTCCCCTGTTGGAGAGGAATGCATACGACACACGCCTCTAACAGCCGAAATCTGCGCAGATCACTATTATATATAACTTTATGATTAATGCCTTTTCGTATGAAGATTGCGACGCCCCCCCTTGAGTGGAGTTGGGTCGATCTCTTCTAACGATATTGTAATTGTTGTTAGTCAACTTATGTTTCTGGTTCAGCTTGGTTTCGCTGGCCATAAACACATCTGGACTTTGGTCTTTCAACAATTGGAAAAGATTAGCTCTACGTTCGGTCCTAATCAGTGAATTTACATTCACAGCAAGGATCCTAAGAGGCCTCTCCGACAGCGCGCCTTTAACCAGAGTAGAGATAGTCTACCCTAGTTGCCTGCTCCTTTTTCTGATTGTGAAGCCCTGTCAGCTGGCCTTGAATTGCCAGCAACATGCTTCTAATTTCGGCCTGAGCGTCCGGAGCTTTTGGCACGAGGGCCGGTTGAGCTACCTTAGCTGCAGGCTGTACCGTTTTCCCCTCCCTGCCGTCATTTGGGCGTAGGAAATTTGGGGATTGACGGGCGTTGTTGTAGGAGCACGCGTTGATGGGCGTATCTCTACCGCTGTCTGCTTAGCCGCTTTGTTAATTCGAATTTGCTGAAAAGCTGAGTAACCCCGATAATTAGCAGGGTGCCCCTCCTTTCCGCAAAGTGCACATTTAAGCTGGGTCATGTCTTCGACCCGTTCCACGCTAAGTTTACACTCTCCATTTATGTGGTCCACACCGCACTTAACGCAGCGTGACTGCATTTCGCAGTTTGCTGCAGCGTGGCCAAACCTTTGGCAGCGCATGCATTGAAGCATGTCGCCGCGTCTCTTTAATTTATCCCAAGTAACAACCTAGTAGTTGAGGACGTAGATACTCCTCAACCTATCCAGTTTGCTGCTGGGCGATAGTTGTACCAGAAAGAACGGCAAAGACCGCTTCTCCCGCCTGGCTCTGACTGTAGCAAACGGCTTGACCCCGATAAAGTCGAGATCGTCGCTCGCTTTTTGACGGAGCTCATTAAAGAGCACATGTGGTTCCGTGCAGGAATCTATGCTCTTCAAGAGGACCGTTTGATATTTATCCACTTTGGGGGTGAAACTGAAGAACTCAGTCGTGGATTTCTTTAATAATTCCCTAATAATTTTGTGCTGCTCCACTGTAGAGCGGTGGATAGCATGTCTATCTTTACTTAATCGCTTAATAAAAAAGTTTTGGCCTATGGCCGACTTACATAGGTCAATGGTTTCCTGAAGTTCCATTTTGTAAGTATTAATAGGTGGCTCCTTTTCTTTTTTATTTTGTGACAGCTGTGGCTGCTGCTGGTGAACTCCCTGCTGCTGCTCGTTTCGCTGCTGTTGACTCCGCTCCTGTGGTTTTTTTTGTTGCTGCTGCTTTTGTTTTTGTGTGTTGTTGGTAGCTGTTGTTGTTGCTGCTCCTGTTGGCTTTGCTGTAGCAGTTGCTGTTGTTGTTGTTGCTGCTGAGCTTGCCTTTGCTCTGGCTGCGCCATCCCTTGTTGTGGTGCTGTTTTTTGTGACGCTGCTTTAAGTGGCGCTTGTAGCGCTTTTTTATTCTCGCGCTCCTGCCTCTCACGTTCTCTTTGGGCTTCTTGTTTCGATTTTAGGGCTTCAATCAGATGGGTAACTATGGAGTTCAGCCTTTCCATCTCCCCCCGAATGGCATCAATTTTTTCGCTGATGGCTTTCTCATCCAGCGCGACAATTGCTACTGGCGCCTCATTTTCCTCTTCGGGGGACGCCTCTGGTGAGGTTAAGTCCACCAGCAAGCTTCTGTTGGATTCCCCTGTTGTGAATAATCCGTCGCCACCTTCTGACATGTATTCAATGTCATCATCGGATGGCGAGGAATAATTTTTGCCCGACTGGGACTCGAAATTGTGATCCTCAGGTTGTCGGTCGGCCACCTCTACCTCTGTGCTATTGCACTATTAAAAATAGCTGGGTAAAATTAAAACTTTGAAAAGTCACTCCGATTTTAGTTAAAGAAAACTGTGAAAGCCGATAACGTGCGCACACTTCCACAGATCGAGATTGACTGTAACGCTCTTATTCTATTTCCTATTGTTGCCAACTCAAAACCCAAATAATTTTGGTTTTCGTAACTTAGTCCCAGCAGAACTATTTCCATACAGAACTATTTCTTTTTAGAACTTTGACTTTTCAGAACCTAGTCTTTTCAGAACTAATTCTTTTTAGAACTTAGACTTTTCAGAACTTAGTCTTTTCAAAACTCAGTCTTTTCAGAACTTACTCTTGCATAACTTAGCCGTTCGGAACTTTTGTTTTCCAAACTTAGTGACTATTTCGGCTCCGAGAATAGGTTTGATGTCTTCAGCTACTACTTTGAAAGATATTTTGCACTGACGCAGTGACGCTCTGCAATTGAACATGGAATGAGCGGTTCACCGAGTACTTCCATTCGATGATTGCTTAATGAGACAAGGTGTTTTACACGACTTGGTTTGAGGTTAGAACTTATACTTTCGGTGACACATTTTGGCAACACATTGCACTGGGCACCTGTATCCAGTTTTATATTGTAAGATTTACATTATATAACAAGCTTTTCTGTAAGGCTGTCACACTGTAGGTTAGTACTTTCAGACACGGTACCAAAAAAAAGCGAGTCATAGTCGTCATCTTCTGACTCTTCACAGAAGTTAATTTGCTTGAAATATGTTTCATTGCTTTTATGGTTATTCGCCCATGCCTTCTTTTTGCAAAATTTCTCGAAATGATTTTTCTTGCTACATTACAGACGTGATTAAAGGCGGTGCATTTACGAATCTCGTGGTTTTTTCCACAATTATGACAGTCAAATCTTTTTGACTTGTGGGTATTGCCTTTTTTAATATAATAAGTTGAATTGCCTTGGATAGATGGACATCTTGGGAGAGAAGTTTGGTGCGAAGATCTTCAATTTGGATTCCAGGTATGAGTTGGTCTCTTAGTAGGCTGTCGTTGAGTCCTTCAAAGGCACAGTTTTGTGCTTGTAAATGCAGTTTGGACAGGAGTTCATCTATGGTTTCACCTTCCTTTTAGGCTATTTTGTTGAATTTGTACCTCGCAAATGTGGTGTTAATGTTTGGAGTGAAATAATCCTGAAAAAGATTCTTTACCTCGACGAGATAATGTGGCAATTTAAAAAAAATTCATATTGGTGCTTCCAAAGTTTCCACTCATTTGCCATGTCTTTGTCATGTTCAATCAGAATTGGCTTTGGTGGTCTAAGAAATTGGCAAAAATTGTTCTCTGCCGCGGCCGCTGGTGTGAGCGACATTTTGTTTTTAATGATTTAATTAAAAAATAACTTTGGTTTCGGCATCATGTTAATAATAGTCAAAACTTTACTATTAATTCAGAAATGATTTATTATATTTAAAATAATTATTAAATTGGAGAAATCGTACAATGCTTAGCAAGTGAGGTTAAAGAATAATCATGTGTCTGGATGACATATTTAAGCGAGGGATATCTGAATATTTGATATGATGTTTCGTAGTTTGACGAGTAGAGATTGTAGAGACCTGAAGGTTAGGCTACATTGCCCAAATCTTCTGTTATTTTGGCTAAGTGATGCAACGTTCGAATTGCTAAGTAGGGCGAGCATGACACACCATATGTGAGTGTTGTCATCTCGAAAGTGCTGATAGGATCTTTGGGGTTTTCGCGAAATAATATTTTTGGAAATTTAGTTTGATCAGAATGAATCTTAATTTGGTGATACATTTTCTCTAAATCGCTATTGAAAACGTATTTGTATAAACGCCAATTCAACATCAAAAGTGTTATATCGGATTGAAACTATTTTCCCCTGATGCACATAACGACGTGTTAAAAACGAAGCGAACCTTTGTGGTCAAGCTATTAGACTTGATCACTGCATGATGTAACATAAAAAGAATAGTTTCTTTCAGGACAATCAATGTCAACATACTCCGATAAAACGGAATCATATTGTTGTTTCAGACTATGATCGCGTAAAAGAAACCTTTCATAGTTCAAGAACAGCCGTTTTGCATTTTCGTATGACGCACTCAAACAAAAATGTTGAGAAAAATCTTCCTTTAACGGTAACCGCACTACAAAGCAACCCGTTACATCACGGTAAGCCGTTTCCTCAAAAAAATTCTCACAATATTGCTCTGAGGCTGTCAAAACTTTAGTACTTGAAACTTCTTCTATCTCCCAACATTTTTGAAATTCTTCATTTAAACTTACTTCAATAAAAAAGCGTAGGGATTGTGAAAATTGAGAATTTTCCTGAAAATTTGAATTTTGCAATGGGCCAGGCAGAACCCACCTAAAAACGGTGTTTTGGGCCATTAATTGCTTGAAAACCATATTCCTTAAACCATCGCGAATGATAGAGGGATATAAATCTGCGCCGATGAGTATATCGATCCGTGAACATTGAGGAAAAACGGAAAATCGAAAATTGTGTGGGGTGCTCCTTAATCGACTGAAGTAGAGGGCAGATTGTCAGTCACCGATTTGGGAACAAGAACTTGCGCCGAGAGACTTATCGAATTATCAAACATTGATTTTAATATAAATTAACACATTTTAGAAGAAGTTGTCGTTAGTAAAGCATTAATACCAGAAATAGTTTCGTTATCTGGCCGCGTCGGCAGTTGAAGTTTCCTTTGAACTTCTTCAGAAATTAATGAAACTTCTGAACCGGGATCTATCAGCGCTTTCCACTCAAAATCCGTTTGATTTTGATGAATTCTTACAATTGCCGTAGCCAAAAGAGTGGCTCGCTGCGATTTAGCGAAAATGGCTTGGGCGTTGAGATTTGTGTTTTGAGAAATAGTACCTTGAGTTCTTAATCCCTTAGACGAAGTGGACTGTATACTAGCGTTTAAATTCTCCGATGAAGTAAAATGTTAAAGCGAATTGTGTTTTCGCTTACAATGAAAACAGGTACTTCGACTTTTACATTGCAGTACCATATGATTAATCGATAGACAATATAACATTGTTTTAATTTTCGCACTGTGTTTCTTCTTTGCGCAACAGACATCTTTAAAAAATCGGGTCATAAACGCAACGCATGCTCTCCTGGACAAATTTTGCCTTTGGACTGAACTTGTGCGTGGTGTGCCCGAATGCGAGTGGGATTAATTGACGCCTGATTTTTTGCCCCTACAACCCGAGTTCCACTTGTGGCCTTTTGCCTATCCGATACATTTTCAAAAACACGATACCTATTTGTAATAAAAGTATTCATGCTAATCCAAGTTTGTATATCAGTTGGCTTTTCAAGAGATCCTTCGCAGAGAGAAAGAGTGTGCGGTGGAAAATGAGTCGCCATAAATACGTTATAAACGCATCCCAACTTGCTGTATCAATATTATAAGATTTTAAAGCAATAAGAGCTTCGTTAACATTGCTTTGAAGTTCCTTTAATGCTGAGGCCAATTACTCAATTATTTAATTTAAATCGACCAACGTTTCACACGCCAAAATTAAATCATCAAAACTCATATAAAATAAAAATCAAAATCTTTTATAAGATAATAACCGAACGCGAAAGGGTGAAAAGAATAAAATATCTACCACTTATGTATTCTATGCACCAGTATACCTTTGCGTTGTACATTAAATTGACACACCGAATATGATTCGTTTTATCGTTAAATGTTAAATGTTATAATAACAAATAATTAAACATGAAAGCAGATCGAAAAAAAGTTGTATAAATACCTGTACATAAGATCAAAAATTTAGTATGAACGATGATGATAACAGCTGCGCTTTTCTCCAACCGATGTTTACACTCTAATTCTTCAATGTGGGGATGATGATGATGATAACAGCTGCGCTTCTCTCCAACCGATGTTGACACTCTAATTCTTCAATGTGAGGATGATGATGCTGTTCCGATAGTAATATTTTCGATGTCTGAGAACGAACGGCCGATGAAAATGTCGTCCAATAGACGAAAAACAAAAAATATCGCCAATAAAAGCTTCGTAGGTGCCGATGATGATGAAAGAATGCACCAAAAATTCAGTCGGTGCTGATGATGACCTAGCCACAAATTATGTCAGTTCATTATGACGTTGTATCGCCCCACCGACCAACAGATCAAAAGAAACTGAACGGTGATGATGATGTCGAGTAGACGAAGAAAAAGTGCTCAAAAAGGTTAAATCACGCTGGTTAAGATGTTGTATCGCCCTAGTCGCAACAAACTTGGTGAAATATGATGATGATATTGAGTGGACGAAAAAAAAGTGTGCGCAACACGATAAAGTCAAGGTGGTTAAGATGTCGTATCGTACATATCTTATCGTATCGTATCGTCCCATAGACAAACTAATAGCAACAAACTTGGTGAATGATGATGATGTTGAGTGGACGAAAAAAAATGTGCGCAACACAATGAAGTCACGGTGGTTAAGATGTCGTCTATGATAAAGAAGTGCGCCAAAAAAATCGTTGGTACCGATGTCGGCGCGTGCTTCGTCTTCCAATAGACAGTGAAGTGGCCAAAAAGTCGTTGGCACTGGTGATGAAGTTGCTGAGTGCTTTGTTTATAATAGACGGTAAAGTGGCGAAAGATCGTTGGCACTGATGATGACGCTGGTGAGCGCCTCGTCTTCCAATTGGGGGTGAAGTGCACCAAAAATAATCGTTAGCAGCGATGATGATGAAAAGTTCGCCATTCAACAAACAAAACTGGTAGGGATAGAAAGACAAAATTTTATATTTTTCAAATTACTTAGTTTTACGTCTTATGCACTTTTTTATTTTTTTTCAAAGACTGCGTTTAAAAAGTCTACACACCTCGCTTGTTATCGAGCTGTTTTTAAGTGGTAAGGCTGGACTTGAGGAATTGGGAATTCCGCCATTTGAAGAGCCCAAAATTGGCATCCAATAATTGCATCATTAGTTTTTTGAAATTTTGTTTAGGAAGGTGTGATGGACGCAACTTGACGTCAAGCTGGGTCCCCCACCAGTTTGAGGGGTAAAGGAATTTAGTACCCGGGCGGGATTGCGGTACAAAATTAGCATCAAATGAGCATCAAATTATTTCATCATTACATTTTTGAATTTCGCGTTGTGGTAAAAAGTCTACACAACTCGCTTGATAACAAGCTGTTTTTTAGTGATAAGGATAGACTTGAGGCATTTGAAATTCCACCATTTCCAGAGCCCAAAATTAGCATCAAATTATTGCATCATTAGTTTTTCGAAAATTCGTCTATTAATAAGTGGTGGACGCAGCTTGACGTCAAACAGGGTCCCCCACCAGTTTGAGGGGGAAGGGAATTTAGTACCAGGGCGGGATTGTGGTACTAAATTAGCATCAAATTATTCCATCATTATTTTTGAATTTCAATTGTGGTGGACGCAGCTTGACGGACCTTAATTCTTCTTTACTGCTTATTAATAATTGCAACGATTTTAGTCAATTTTAAAAATATATGAAAAAACGATTAGTTATGATTAATGAAGCAGTTAAGAGCTTGTCAATTTTAGTAATTAATCATATGTGAGAAAAAGTAGTAAAAATTAACTATAAATAATATAAAAGGGTTAGTAAAGTTACAGAGCAAATAAATGAGAATCACATAAAAAGGGGTAAGTTCTGCCCAAATGAACGATGGTAAACATGTATAATATGCAAAGAAATAAGAGAGTGTATCGTGGATTACCCGAGGAAATAGGGCGGATGTTAACAAAAGAAATATTCAATTACGAGGATGTGTCAAGTACAGTAAGGTACCTCTCAGAGCTCCAAGAGGTCCCCGTCTGATTGGAGACGATCTCTCTAACGAGATCATTGTTCGAGAAACTAAATTTAGGGATAGAGTTTTTCAGTAAATACATCATATATCTCATAATCGGAATGGTGTGATGAAAAACGAATAGAAATAGCAATAACAAAAATACCGGCAGCAGCAATGATGCAGTCGGAACGGGAGGACATGAAACAAGTTTGGGATTGGTTTGGAAACTAGGCATTGTGAATGTGGGTATGTTTGGAAATTTAACCCAAATTCAGACTAGGGCCCCCAACGATTTACATGAGAGACTTGAACAATTATCATATGTAAATTAAATAAAATTATATTTGTAACGCATTACAAGTAACATTCGACAAATGATTAGTAAGCGATCATAAATCTTTATTTGATTATATTTTAAATCAAAATTATCTCAATTACAAAATTTATTATAAAATGGCAGAGTGATGCCTTGTGCGTGCGAACTTGAACTGAAAATATTAAAACTGATATCAGAAAACTACTTATCTGCTTCTACGGTTCTTTTCAATCATCATTTGCACATAAAATAATGATCATCATCGTCTGCTGATGATCATCATCTTATAATACATTTTTCTTTTATTTTTCAATAATAGAAAAGCATTGCATGGCTTAGCTGGTTCGCGATCAAATGCTCGTGAGCACAATCTGTAAGACAAGTAGGGTCCCTTACATCACCCTTCTGCAAATAAGCTCCTCCGAAGAAAATCTAAATTTTGTTTTGTCGGTGTTTTCTATTTGTTGACGTTCATTTAGACCAGAGCACAATAAATTTTGTTTTGTCGGTGTTTTCTTTTTGTTGACGTTCATTTAGACCAGAGCACAATATGGTATAGGAGGCAGGTTTTATTCTGTCAATCGAAATTGTTGTATTTTTTTCATTTCTTTCTATTACAAAATATTTCCTCAGGCGCCGTATAACTCTAAAGGGGCCTTCGTAGGGAAGACTCAGACCAGTTTTAACTTTATCAATTCTGACAGCCGGAAACCAGGTGAATATACCTAAAATTTGACTGACATTTCATTGACATCTATTTACCAAGCTAAAACGTAGAAAAGTTACAGGATGATTCAGTTTAGTAAGTCATGCAAAAATGTTTGATGTACGAGTATAATTGATGTAAGCAAGTGTTCTTTTTTTAATAATAGATTTGACATTGTGGTTAATGTGTATTTAAGACACAACATTCTCCCCCCCCTTGAAGGGACTTAGGTACTTCAATAGGAAGTCGTCGAATTTTCGTAACAGCCCGTTTAACTTCGCCGCTGGATGTTTTGATTGTGACTACTCTTACGACACTGTCTTTTCCAGGATGTACCTGAATAACTCTGTCTAGTCTCCACTTCAGCGGCGGAAGATTTTCGTCCTCAATTGTTACAAGGTCATCCACAGCTATCGGGGAACCTGATTTCGTCCATTTGGTGCGAAGTTGTAAATTTTGCAAGTATTCTCTTGACCATCTTGACCAAAACTGCTGTAAATACCACTGAAGTCATTGATAGCGGGTTAAAGCATTGACGTTATCGTGTTGTAACTGTGGCTCGACTGCTGCGGTAAGGGGTTTTCCAATCAAAAAGTGACCTGGAGTAAGAGCTTGGATATCGTTAGGATACTCAGATAAAGGTGTGATTGGCCTAGAATTAAGAATAGATTCAATTTGTATAATAATAGTATTAAGTTCATGATATGTTAGAGAAGAATTTTCCAGAATGCGCTTCATATGAAACTTGCAACTTTTAACGGCCACTTCCCACAAACCCTCGAAGTGGGGAGATCTAGTTTGTATAGTTTTCCATTCGATGCCATCTGCTGCACATGCTCGTATTATTTCTTCCCTGTTCTCACGTTTCATAAACATTTCATACAGCTCATCCCAACTAACAATTTAACTTGTATAAGGTCCAATTTTTCGAATATGGTTAGCTATAGCTCGAATAAAACTAAAATAAGGCTTTATTATAGTAGCCAACCGTTTTCCAATATAAATTTTTGAAAATAGCATGTTCAATGACTTTTAAACTTAGATTGGCAAGGTGTATACAAGACTTGTATGCATTAGTATGAAAATGCCTGTTTAAGGCCTGTCCAAGTTGTTTTACTGAAAGTAAATAAAAACATTTTATATACGGCTTGCTTAAAAAAGCTTGTTACACACAGCTGATTAGATTTGACATTTCTCTTAAGTTCAAAGTATTCTGCAGCGGGTTTAACATATATTGAAAAGTGTTCGTCGGTCATTTTAATAGAATAAAAACAAATATATTATAAAAAAATCTTAATTATAAAAACAAGTGAATAATTAAAAAGAAGTTATGATTATGATATGATTATATTGATATTCAATAAACTTCGAGTGCCCAAAATCGATTAACGATATAAACCGCGCGCTCGCCGATGTGTTCCCCAATGGATGTGCTTTTTAATGGAATTTGTGTTGAATTTTTTATCTTTAAAGAATGCATAACTATTTTTTGTTTATCTTTTAACAATTTTTGTCGTAAACATATTTGTTTATAATCTTACAATTTTACAAACAAACATAAAAGCATTTTAAAATATTTGTTATGAGTTTTTTGTTGTAGTTTGTTTAGTTTTTTGTATCAAATCTACATTGATCTACGATCAATAGGAATTTTGTTAATTATTTAAGGAGATCAAATAAAATGTTTAAAACAAACCCATTAAAATATTATTGCCTTTTTATTGAACTATTTTGTTTTGCTTATGTCAGATGGTTTTTATAAAATGTGAGAAGCAAATTTATTCCAATGATTGCCTCTTTTCGCGAGCTATTTCCTTTTGCGTGTGACATATGTTGCCCTTCGTAAGGAAAATCAAGGTTTCATAAAATGTGGGTAACAAACTTAAAAAAATAATTGCCCTCTTTCATGAGCTATTTCGTTTTGCTTCTGACAGATGCACAGAGGTTGCCCTCTGAAAGGAAATATAAAGTTTTTATAAAATGTTAGTAAAGCAAACTTTTAGAAATGATTGCCTTCTTTCGTGAGCTATTTTGTTATGGTTCTGACAGATAGTTCCTTCTTTTGTTAGCTATTTTATTTTGCATGTGACAGATGTTACCCTGCGTTAAGAAATATAAGGTTTTATAAAATGTTGGTAGCAAACCTTAAGAAATTATTGTCTTCTTTTGAGAGCTATTTTGTTTTGCTTATGAAAGATATTTAATAATAAACATGAATGAGTCGCATGTACTTGCTGTTATAATTCAAGCTGTTTCTTAAGCTTACTTTATAATTCAATCGTGTACCACAAACTTAATAACGAGATGAATGATTGTAAGGATTTAAGTTTTTCTTTTTAACGACCTAAAAATATAATATCAAAGTTTTGGTTCAGTAGAAATGAAAGTATAATTTGTGATCTTTTAAAATCATTCATTTATTTATTTCCAAAGATCTTGAAAAAAAATTGTAAGGTTTAATCATTAACTCGTATGTTCTTGCACATTTTTTAAGAAATCAATTGATTCACATATGAAACTTAAAAAAATGTACCAGGATTCAAGAAAATCGTACAAGCACGTTTTAGCCTAGGTTGAGGTTTATACAATAAAGAAGTTAACTCATCTTTAAATCTATAAAGTTTTGATTAAAAACTCGAGTTAGATTTTTAATAATTCCAACACATGGCCTTTACTGCTCATTTATATTGCTAGTATAATTGTTCAGGCTGTGAAGTATACTTAAAGTGTATCAACTGATTAAAATTTGTATATGATTCTTCTTAATTGGCAATGGCCTAGCGGGTAGCGCGCTGGATCGGTGATTGGAAGGACGTGAGTTCAAACCTCGGAAAAGTCATGAAATAGGTAACATTTTTTCAAATAAAATAATATTCTTCACATTTCAGGAAAAAGAAAAGTGCAGTTCTAGCCCCCCTCATAAAGAGAAAATAAACAAACTAAATAAAATTATGTAAATAAAACTTAATTAAATGCAAGAAGTTTTTTTGTATACAACTGCATTGAGTGGCCTTTCAAAGGTCTTATTATACAAGCCCTATGCTGTCAAATAATAACTTATTTAGTTTTAAGGCCTTAACACACTGTTGATGGGAGGCAATTGAATTGTATAGCACTTGTGATGACAAGTTTTAAGGGAATCAAATAGCTTGTTTAATGTCAGCCAAAATGATTTGTGTAAGGCCTGTTTTAGTTACTACACAAGCCAGAAAATAATTTGTATTAAGACTTAAACAAGTTAAATTGTTAGTTGGGATGCAATTGATTACGCACTCCAATGAAATTTGTAGCATTATTACTGTGTATTACTGAACACAGTCCCCGTCTGCCTATGAATCGCCTTAGAGCAGCCAGGAAACTATTGGCTGTAAGATCCCCAACCAATTCAAGATGTACGGCTCGGCTTACGAAACAAACAAATACGGCGACATACGCTTTCATTGGTGATGCTCCCCGCCGTCAAAAATGGATGCTAAATGGGCCACAAAAATCAACCCCAACTATATTAAACGGCCTTGATTGCTGTACACGCTGATGAGGTAAATCGCCCATCATTTGATAATTTAGTGATAGCTTTGCTCTGGTACAACGAACAAATTTATGTACTACCTTGCGCGCTACTATCTTTCCATGTATTGGCCAAAACTTGTCACGAACAATGCTGAGAAGTGCCTGAGGGCCTGCATGCAATTTCTTCTCATGAAGATGACGAACTAAAATGAAAGTAAAAAGATGATCTTTGGCAATAAAATCGGATACTTTCCATCATAACTAAGAATTGAGTTGGATATTCGACCTCCTACTTGCCTTGAAGATAGTTGACTTCCATTTCATAGCGTCAAGATTTCCTTTTGAAAACTTGTGAGTTGAACGTATTTCACCAATCCATTAAGAGCTTTGTTAAGTTCATAAGTGGTGAGAGGTCCAAATGACTTGATATTTTTCTTCTTACTATTATGTCTAAGTCTGAAAATATAAGCAATAACTCTAAGCAGGGACTCATAATTGTTGTAAAATTTTATGGTTTGAATCAGATCATCTTGTATTTTTACGCTTAGAATAATTGTTCTCCTTTTTCGCTCTAGCTGAGAATCTTCAAATATCGGCACAGCATCAAAGCGGTCCACTCTTTCTCGTGCATTTTTAAGAAAGGGGGTCCATTAAACCACAACTTGTTAATTAATGCTGATGGATAAGACCCTCGTGAGATTATGTCCGCAGGATTTAATTCTGATGAAATATGTCGCCATTGAGAACGTTTAGAGTTTTGTTGAATGATTGAAACGCGGTTGGCTACAAAGGTCTGCCAATTGCAAGATTCTTCGGCAACCCAATTTAGAACAATTGACGAGTCTGTCCAATAAGTGACATGATGAAAAATGGAACCAAAAATCTCCTTTAACCGCTGCACGAGTTCAACCATCACCACTGCCGCACATAATTCTAAACGTGGTAATGTAGTTTTACGTAATGGCGCTACCTTAGATTTTGCACATAGAAGTTCTGTTCTTATTATGTCATTCTCATCTACAGAACGTATGTAAATACAAGTACCAAATGCATCTTCTGCACGTCATTTAGTTCAAACAATTTTTTTCTGAATTTTAACCATGAGTGGTAGCAGTCCTGGGGCAATGCTTCATCCCACGTAAGCTTTAGACGCCACAGCTGTTGCATAAAAATCTTTGCGAGAACTATCACAGGATTTATTAACTCTAACGGATCAAAGAGATGAGCTATATCCGAAAGAACAGTTCTTTTTGTTATGCGCTCTGATTTCAGAGAAGCTATCTCATAGTGAAAACTATCAGCTACTGGGTTCCAAAATGTTCCTAAAGTTTTTATTACGTCATTACCTTTTATTTTGAAACATTGTTCACGATCTGAGATTGGAATATTTGCTAAAATCTCCGGCGAGTTTGCACACCACTTCTTAAGAATGAAACCGCCTCTGCTTAGTAATGATGCAAGTTCTGTTTGCAAGGCCTTTAATTCATTGAGAGAATCACAACCGGTTATCAAGTCGCCTTTGCTGCCTCAGGAAAGTCTCTTTCTCCATCGACAGACAGTTGTTTCAGTGCACGTGTTGACAAAAATGAAGCGCAAGCTGTGCCAAATGTGACTGTGCAGAGACGATAGATTGTAATTTCACCTTCCAAAGTTCTCCATAAAATATAATGAAATCGTCTGTCATCTTCGTGTATAGGCACTTGGTGATACATCTTTGTTATATCAGCTGTCATCACAAATTTGTGTCTGCGAAACCTCAAAGCAATTGAGAACAGATCTGGTTGTATAATGGGACCAACCATAAGGATGTCATTGAGAGAATTGCCAGAGCTGGTTTTTTCAGTGGTATCGCACACCACACGTAATTTTGTTGATGAGCTCGTTGGTTTAATGACACTATGGTGTGGGAGGAAGTAATGTGGACAAGTGAGATCGACATCGTTTGCAATTTCCATATGTGAATTCACCAGCATTTCATTCATAAAAGCTGAGTATTGCTGGAACAAGTCTGAGTTTTTATGGAATCTTCTTTCTAGAGAGAGCAGCCTTCTTTTGGCAACATCAAAAGAGTTTCCTAATGAGCTTGGATTCTGCTTAAATGGTAGTCTAACGTTAAAACGGCCCGACTCTAAACGTGAATAGTTGTTAACAAAGTGATCCTCACATGCTTTCTCTTCTCTTGACATAACTGCGTCTTGGAAATCAAAGCTTTCAATTTCAATATTTAAATAAAAGTTTTTTTAGTAAAATCTTAACTTTTTATTTTGAATAAAATATTATTATTAACTATCTATATTATAAAATTAAATAAATAAATAGATAAATACATAAAAAAATAAATAAAAAACAATTATGAAGTAGTAATTTAATTAGGCTTTTAGCGTCTGCGCTGATTGGAAGTATTTTCTTTTTTGCCTGTGGCCTTAAACCTGTTATTATTGGATCTGAGGATATGAGTATATGATGCATCACATTTTCATTCGTGTCAATTCGGCAGCATTTTCGCGAATGAAACCTGCGGTAGGCTTTATAAACCTTATGTCGGCATTCTTGGGCTTCCTCGGAGAGCGATGAAACAGGAAATGCACAGCTTTTAATTATTTCTTTTCCATGGATCAAAACCTTATGTACGGTTGCTGGCATATTGTACCATTTATATTTCTCAACAAACAGTTCAGCAGTTTCCCACGTGTAAGCTGCATATTTTTTGAAATCTAATTTATCATTCGACGTTATTACTTCAAGGATAACAGCAAACCGCCGAAAGGGATTCACTAACTCCAGTGATTTCTGAAGTCATGGTTGGATTTGCAAAAAATCTTCTGGAGGTGTTGCCGTCATTACTTGTCCCCGTACCTTGTTTTACAAGATCGACAGTGATGCCCAGTTTTTCACGAAACTCCTGCTGAATTTTCTTCTTCTGATCATCTCTAATATGGCGGGTCTCATTGTTGGTTCTCCATGCTTTGAATGGCAAATTGTAGGCAACATGGAGGATACACTCCATAAATTTTATCCAAGCGTGAAGAGGAGACATTCCCATTTTCAAAGCTTCCCAATTTACAGCTTTGGTTCTTATATTTGTCAGGTTATTCATTCCAGAAGTTGTAGTTCCACATATGAAACAGGAAAAAGCTGCAGGAGTTTCTGTTACAGATTGGGCTGTCTTCCCGTCCAGCATTGTGAACTTGAGTTCGAGTTTGATTGTAAACTTACGTTCGCCTATTGGAATTATCGTCCGAGTTAAACTTCTGATT
Source organism: Dasysyrphus albostriatus (assembly GCA_946251815.1). Classification (NCBI taxonomy): domain Eukaryota; kingdom Metazoa; phylum Arthropoda; class Insecta; order Diptera; family Syrphidae; genus Dasysyrphus; species Dasysyrphus albostriatus. The sequence continues at coordinate 139,268,742 of OX276335.1, read as the reverse complement.
TCCGTATCAAATTTCCGTATTCCCTTATAAAATATGGTCGAAGATTTTGAACATCATGACCATTAGTAATAAGTTCACTACACAACACCGAATAAGGAGTTTTGATTGAATACATTTTAATGTATTGAATTCACTATATATGTTTGTTATTATATTTCACGTTCACTTTCGCTTATTGGTTGATCAAAGAATAAAAATTTTTCTTACACACCTTGCACAAATGCTCAATAACTCATTACTGACTTTTTTTCATTAATCCTTTATATATATAGATTTAAGTAAGAAATTTTATTCTAATAAGCCAGGTAATACAAAATTACGCAATACACAACAAAAAAAAGCAATAAAACTTAAAAAATTATTTTATTTTAACCTGCCCTACTTTTAGCGAAAAATAAAAAAAAAAAATAGAGGATTATCCATAATCCTTTTCTTTATTTTGTATTAAGCTCTATCATATAGTTCAAAATATCATAAAACTATATTATTGTTTGTGTGTTGTTTTCAAGAAAATTGAGTTGAAAGTTGAAAAAGTTTCCAGGCAGAAATAAATGGTTTCGCAAAAATCGAAATGTATTAATTTTGTTTTATTTTTAAAATAAAGTTTGACATTTTTCTTAAAATAATGGGCTTAACCAGTTCATTCTGACAATTAATACCGAAGAAATCAAACTTTTTGGTAAACACCACCGTCAAGACGGAGTTTTTTAAAATCCGATTCAGTGAAACATTTTTGAGCATAACTTCCACATCTGCAGCTGATTTTTTCTGTGCTTTAATATGAATGTATGGAGCATATGCTTGCATACTTACTTTCTTGGTATCTTTTGACGATTCTTTTTTTAAATCAAAAAGTTTAAAAAAAAAGCATTTTTTCTTAGTACTAAAGCTTCAGGCTACTTATAGAAGGTATCTTTTATAAATAATCAGTATTTTTTTTTATCGAAAATAGACCAATTAAATTATTTAAGAAGCTAGAGAATTTATTTAAAGGAACTTTGGAAAAAAACATCTCAAAATTTGTTGAAAATACGGTTCGCGATTTGAGTAAAATTATTTTTCAACTTTGAGGGCTTGTAAATCAGAACATACAATATATATATATATATATAAATCATACGCTCGGGTTAGCTAAGAGTACTTAAACATAAAGCTCAAAAGGATAAATATGATTTTTTTTTAAAAAAAATTTTCCGCTCTCGCACCACTTTACGGGATTAAAGTTCTTTTATTGATAAAAACACTTTTTAAAAAAAGAGGCAAAAACAATTTATTGACTGTAATCGTAAGTATCTAAAATCCAACTGGCTATCTATATTATAATTGGAGTGGACGAAGCTATGCAAGTTCAGTGGCTATCGAGTTCATAGTAATCATTTTATTATTAAACTTATTTTTGTTCGTGGGAACTTCCGTAAAGATTTCTTTACGGGTTGCTGAACTTGCTATAACCCGCGCGCCGCCGCGAAAACGGAGTTCGAACATATGGTTAATATGGTCTTGAATCTCTGATTCACTCGCTTCTTCACCCATTCATATGATAAAAAAGAAAAATAATATTGACTGGAGACCTTGCGAAGGCTACCGCGGGCTCAACGCCATGGCCGGCGTGTCGTGAAGGATGAAGTCTGCGTGGAGGGGCGAATAGAAGTGGTCCAGTAGTGACTATATGGTGACCTATGCAGTGCGTAACGGGTGCAAAATAGCTTGGAGGTTCAAGTAAGGAAGGGTATTTTGCATAAATGTTTCCCCATTTAAGTATAGTGGGGTTGGTACATTAAGCTTGCTAATTTCAGCTTTACAAATTCGTTTTTGGATCTATTAATCTTTTGTTTTGAAGATCAACAAGAAGTCCAAATTTATTTAAAAAATCAGTCCCTATTATGGGACGGCTCACAGAAGCTTCAATGAAGCTGTGAACAAAATCGCGCCTTAGTCCGATGTTTAATTTAAGAAGTTTGGAACCGAAAGTATTAATTGTTGTTCCGTTTGCAGCCGAAAGAAGAATATTCGTATTTTCAGATGCCTCTGAAAATTGTTGTTTGGTGTGTGGTATGACGGATAAATCCACACCGTATCTATTAAAAATGTTAATTGACTTATTGTATCTCGAATAAATAAATGGCGATTTGTATAATTCCCACTATTTGCCGCCGCAACAATAGGTGAATTGAGTTTGGGGACTGAAAGGTAGATTGTTTTTCACTATTCTGGTTACCATTTATTTGTAATGCTCTCGCGAAACTGCAAGGTTTGCTACATTTCCAAACTCTGGAACCATATCGTCTGTGAAACCAACAAAGTGATCTATTTTGAGGATTATTAAATCTTGTATTACTGGTATTGCTTGGAGTTCGATTTCTATAAGTGGTACGCGATCGCGGACCAGATCGAAAAATTGTCCAAACGAGATTCTCTTTAATTTGAGTTACTTTTGGACATAATCGGGGTCTGAGGAGCAGAGACACTGTATACACTAGCGTTCTGTGAATGTGAAGCTTTGAAAATTTTGTCGGCTAGAGATGTCAGTTCATCAAGTGGCTTATCACCTACTGAAGGAAGGGTTATATTAATTAGATCTCTGAGATCGAAAAAGAACCGTAGATGATATAGTGTAGAATTTTCTCAATAAAAATAAAAAAATATATTCTTTTTTCACAAGCTAACACTCTAACCTTACAAAAATATTTATTAATCAATCAATTACAAAATTTATTATAAAATGGCAGAGTGATGCCTTTTGCGTGCGAACTTGAACTGAAAATACTAAAACTGAAATCAGAAGACTACATATCTGCTTAATTTAACTATTTATTATTCATTTATTAATTTATTTATTTATTCATTTATTTATTTATTAATTAATTTATTTATTTATTTATTTAGTTACATATTCAAGTGCCTGCATCTAACTTGTATGCAAAAATATGTATTTTTTTATCCTTTACTAAGCTTGATTTATGTTTTGTTAAAATATTCTTTTCATTGTAAAAGCTGTTTTGATAAAAGCATTGCTCAATTTATATGTGTTCATCCACCCCTTCTCTCAATACGTTTAATAAGCAACGACCACTATTATAAAACTTTTTGTTTTATTTCTTTTGTTTTCGTTAAACGAAGGTTTTAAATCGTAGCTTTTCCTTCAAATTATGCATTTATACCAGAAATATGTTTTAATTTAAAAACAAATCTCATTACTTAACAGTAGTAAGTTAGCATATATACCAATCTCTGTTAATTGTGCAATATAGGTCTAAGATGAAAAAAAAATCAAATGTGATACTTTGGCTACAATAAAAATATATAAAAATTAAATCTTTCTACGATTTTCTTTATGTTTTGTTTATTGTGTTCTAATATTTTTGTTTTTAGGTTCATCATCCAAAAAGTGCAGTGCAATCTACCTAACAGCAATCAGGACGTTACATTTACATCAGGAATCATCTACAAAAATTGAGTATTTCGTTTCCGGAGGGTGTCCTCAGAACAAGCCTTTGATAAAGGTAATTCAGGGACAAGATCTGGTGGCTACTTTAATCCATTTTTACTTACTTACTTATTTATTTGTAATTGTCTTTTTCAGGGACTTTTCTTTTCAGTTTTTTTTTTCCTTTGCTCTTTTCTTTCCTTTTCTTTTCTTTTCTTTTCTTTTCTTTTCTTTTCTTTTCTTTTCTTTTCTTTTCTTTTCTTTTCTTTTCTTTTCTTTTCTTTTCTTTTCTTTCGTCGGTTCAACTAATGCAATTATTGAGAAAGTGACTAACTGCCTGAACAGAATGGAGACGGAGCTGCAACTGGAATAGCTATCAAAATGTTAAATACACACAAATCCAATGATACGAACAGAGCACGACGAAGCTGGACAAGTTGGCTTAGTTTCATTTTACTATCGGAAAAACTATGACAGATGGTAACGGAATGCAAAAAACTGCCGGCAAAGCGACACTTTCGATTATTACCATTGCCAAGCTCTTATTAGCGTCAAAGTAATTTTTTCTAGGATTTTTTAACAACTAGATTGTTTTTACAGATGCATAGGTAATTTGCGCATGGTAGGCATTGCTTTCATGTTCAAAATTAGCTACTAACATTCTCTTATACTAATGACGAAAATTCAAAAACTCATACAAAAAAGTCCATGACTGACCAATTACTGCAATTAGCTGACCTTTTATGGCCGCTAAATGGCCTTCCAAATTGGTATGTTTTTTTTGAAACGACCCAAATGAGGTGCCAAAAATTTTTGTGTGACCTTGAAAAAAACAAAAAATTAATATAAAAATATCTATGGCTACTGGCCTTTTCGATGGTATAAATTTTATGCAAATACACCACAAATGAGGTGCCAAAAATCTATACTGTGACCTACATAAAAAAAATATAACATTCATAAAAATAAATATATGGCTGACTGAAAGTAGTTCACCTTTTATTGACGTTAAGTAACCTTTCAAATGGTTTACTTTTTTAAAAAAAATTACCTGAATGAGGTGCCAACTACCTATACTGTGACCTACACACAAATACTTTAAAAATTCATTAAAAAAAAATATGACTGACCAATTACTGAATCTAACTGACCTTTTATGATGACCGAATAACCTATCACATAGTATATTTTTTTTTGGAAAATTACCCAAATGAGGTGCCAAAAATCGTTCGTGACCTTGAATTTTTTTTTTTAATCGTTAAAAATAATAATCTATCGCTGACCAATTACTGAAACTAGCTGACCTTTTATATAGATCTAGAGATCTTTCAGATGGTATGCAATTTTCCCAAATTTCCCATAAATGAGGTGCCAAAAATCGCTATGACCTTGAAATTAAAAAAAAATTATTAAAAAAAATCTATCGCTGACCAATTATTGAAAATACCTGACCTTTTATATAGATCTAGAGATCTTTCAGATGGTATACATTTTTTGTAAATTTCCCATAAATGAGGTGCCAAAAATCGTTATGAAATTTTGAAATTTTTTTTAAATAAATTAAAAATTCATTAAAAAAACTATGCCTGACCAATTTCTGAAAATAGCTGACCTTTTATGACCGTGAAATGGCCTTTCAAATGGCATACTTGTTTTTTTGAAATGACGCAAATGAGGTGCCAAAAGTTTTTTTTGTCACCTTGAAACGAGTTTTGAAAATTCATAGAAAAAAACTATAGCTGACCAATTACTAAAAATTGTTGACCTTTTATCACTATCTACAAATTTCATAGATGGCATCTTTTCTTTGTAAATTTCCCATAAATGAGGTGCCAAAAATCGCGCGTGACCTTGAGTGACTTTGAGAAACTTTAAGTCTTTATAACTAGTTATCAAGGGCTGACCGATTCCTAGGACTAGTTGACCTTTCTTGACCAATTAGATGACATTCTAAAATATTAAATTTCCCATATACAGGGTGGCGCACGAATCGTGCTACAAAAATAAAACGTAATAACTTTTTTTCTGTGTGAGTAATCGGCTTATTTTTTTTTTATTTTGTAGGTTATAGTAACCTAGAATTATAAAAATGGATGCTTGGGATACGGAGAAAAGAATTTGGATAGTGCAACGGGTCCATGCTTTGCAGTCCGCCATTTCCATCCAAAGGGAATTTAGGCGAGAGTTTGGCGGTAATCCCCCGAGTAGATGGACCATTATGAGGTTTGTAAACATGTTTGCCGAATCTGGAAGCATCGCACGAAGGCCGTACCATCGAGATGCCAATGTTGGGGTTCAGGATATAATCGCAGCAGTAGCATCTGCAATACAGGCCAATCCGAGCGTTTCGACCCGAAACTTATCGGGGCAAATTGGAGTTAGTAGACTGTCATTACAACGGATACTTCATGACGATTTAAACTTGTTTCCGTACAAAGTCCAAATTACTAGCAAGTTAAACCCTCAGGATTTGCCTGTTCGCCTGGAATTTTGCCAAAAAATGATATCAATGGCCGAAGAAGACAACACATTGATCAATTGTTTGTTCATGTCTGATGAGGCCCATTTTGATCTTAACGGCAATGTAAACAAGCAAAATTGCCGTATATGGAATGAGTCTAATCCAGAAATGCTCCATGAGACGGAACTGCACCCAGAATGAGTCACTGTGTGGTGCGCAGTTTCATCAAGGTGTATTGTCGGGCCGTACTTCTTTGAAGAAAACGGTGTAACCGTTACTGTCAATGGGGACCGTTATTTAAAGATGTTGAAGGAGTTTTTTTACCCAGAACTGCGCCGAAGACGTATACCATTCAACAGCGTTTGGTTTCAGCAAGATGGAGCAACTGCACATATAGCCAGACCAGTTATGGCGGAGCTAAACAAAAAATTCGAAAACAAATTAATTTCTAGGAACTCCACTCTTCGCTGGCCCCCAAGGTCACCTGACCTGACTGCACCAGACTTCTTTTTATGGGGTTATGTCAAGCAAGAGGTGTATAAAACGAAGCCCAGGAATTTAACTGAATTAAACCAGTCCATAATGACAATAATTGAGGCGATCCCAACTTCAACTCTTCAGGCCGCAAAGAATAATTTTTTGATCAGGTGCCGCATATGCGTGGGAGAGCGTGGAGGTCATTTGCGGTCTATAATCTTTAAAAACAACTAACTATTTAAAATAAAACTTAATTTTCTAACCAATAAAAAAAAATAATAAAAAAAAATAAATGAAATACATCGATTAAAAAAAAAGTTATTTGAATTTCTTATTGTAGCACAATTGGTGCGCCACCCTATATGAAGTGCCAAAGGTCCAGAGCCGCTTTCAGGGTGAAACTTCTTCAATACGGAATTTCTGCAGTCATTTCAAAAGACAATGTCCAATTTTTTGAAAGGAGTGGAAAGGGTAGAGTTTTATTTGGATGATCTTATTGTAGTTGCAGAAAATTCGGAAGCGCTTGCAAATATTCTTCGGGTGGTTTTCCAAAGATTAGACAATATGGACTCTGACTACGAAAAGAGAAGTGTATTTTTGACGCCCCATCAGTAACATTTTTAGGCTTCCGTATTGACGCTGAAGGCATTCATTCCCTATCAGAAAAAACAGAGGTTATTCGGAGCACTCGAGCTCCGAAAAACAAAGTTGAACTTCAGGCTTTTCTTGGACTTCTAAACTTTTACCATACATTCCTTCCTGCTAAAGCCACCTTGGCAGAGCCCCTTCACAGACTTTTGGACCAAACAAAAATTAAGAAATGGAATACTATTCATCAAAATGCGTTTGATGAAATTAAGAGTTTGTTATCATCAGAAAGTGTTCTCATACCATATAATGTAAGGCTACCAGTTAGACTGACTTGCGATGCTTCGCCATATGGAATTGGCTCGGTTCTTGCTCATGGTCTGCCAGATGGCTCCGAGCGTCTTATTTCTTTTTATTCAAGGACTCTTTCAGACTACTAAAGAAACTATGCACAGATAGATAAGGAGGCTCTGGCTATAATAGCAAATATACAAAATTTCATGATTTCTTTTATGGTCGACACTTTGAAATCTTCACGGACCATAAACCACTACTAGGATCGGTTTCCTCTTCGAAAACATTCAGACGCTAAGAATCATCGTGTAACAGGGGTCAAACTTGTCCAGCTGCGCCGCGTTCTGTTCGTATCATTGTAGTTGTGCGTATTGAACATTTTGGCAGCTATTCCAGTTGCAGCTCTGTCTCCGTTCTGTTGAGGCAGTTGGTCACTTTCTCAATGAATGCATTAGTTAAACCAACGAAAGAAAAGAAAAGAACAAATGAGAAAAATAAACTGAAAAGAAATGTAAAGTCCCTGAAAAAGAAAGTTACAAATTAAAAAGTAAGTTTACAAATGGATTAAAGTAGCCACCAGATCTTGTCCCTGAATTACATTTATCAAAGGCTTGTTCTGAAGACAACCTCTGGAAACGAAATACTTATCGTTTGTAGATGATTCCTGATGTAAATGTAACGTCCTGATTGCTGTTAGGTAGATTGCACTGCACTTTTTGGATGATGAACCTAAAAACAAAAATATTAGAACACAATAAACAAAACATAAAGAAAATCGTAGAAAGATTTAATTTTTATATATTTTTATTGTAGCCAAAGTATCACATTTGATTTTTTTTTCATCTTAGACCTATATTGCACAATTAACAGAGATTGGTATATATGCTAACTTACTACTGTTAAGTAATGAGATTTTTTTTTAAATCAAAACATATTACTGGTATAAATGCATAATTTGAAGTAAAAGCTACGATTTAAAACCTTCGTTTAACGAAAACAAAAGAAATAAAACAAAAAGTTTTATAATAGTGGTCGTTGCTTATTAAACGTATTGAGAGAAGGGGTGGATGAACACATATAAATTTAGCAATGCTTTTATCAAAACAGCTTTTACAATGAAAAGAAAATTTTAACAAAACATAAATCAGACTTAGTAAAGGATACAAAAAATGCATATGTTTGCATACAAGTTAAATGCAGGCACTTGAATATGTAACTAAATAAATAAATAAATAAATAAATAAATAAATAAATAAATTAATTAATTAATAAATAAATACATAAATAAATAAATTAATAAATAAATAAATTAATAAATGAATAATAAATAATTAAATTAAGCAGATATGTAGTTTTCTGATTTCAGTTTAAGTATTTTCAGTTCAAGTTCGCACGCACAAGGCATCACTCTGCCATTTTATAATAAATTTTGTAATTGAGATAATTTTGATTTAAAATATAATTAAATGAGGACTTATGATTAATTTATTGAACAAAACAGATCGTATCCAGCAGCAGCAGCAAACCAGCAAAAATATTGATTTTAATTAATAAATATTTTTGTAAGGTTAGAGTGTTAGCTTGTGCAAAAAGAATATATTTTTTTTATTTTTATTGAGAAAATTCTACATTATATCATCTACGTTTCTTTTTCAACCTCATAGACCCGCCTTCTATAAGTCTACAATAAATAAAGGTCTTGATCCTCATACCTTCTGCATTCCTTCTTTGCACGACTTAATAGCAAACCTTCCACGTGGTTCAGTTTTGCCAAACTTGACCTTGCTCAAGCGTACTTACAGTTAGCTGTTGATGATGACACAGCTAAGGCACAAACTATTATTACTCTTAAAGGAGCTTTCAAGGTGAATCTTTTTCAATACGGAATTTCCGCAGCACCCGGGGAGCTTCAAAAGACAATGTCCAATTTATTGAAAGGAGTGGAAGGGATAGAGTTTTATTTGGATGATATTATTGTAGTTGCAGAAAATTCGGAAGCGCTTGCAAATATTCTTCAGGTGGTTTTCCAAAGAATAGACAAATGTGGACTTTGTCTACGGAAAAAGAAGTGTATTTTTGACGCCCCATCAGTAACATTTTTAGGCTTCCGTATTGACACTGAAGGCATTCATCCCCTATCAGAAAAAATAGAGGTTATTCGGACCACTCCAGCTCCGAAAAACAAAGTTGAACTTCAGGCTTTTCTTGGACTTCTAAACTTTTACCATACATTCCTTCCTGCTAAAGCCACCTTGGCAGAGCCCCTGCACAGACTTTTGGACCAAACAAAAATTAAGAAATGGAATACTATTCATCAAAATGCGTTTGATGAAATAAAGAGTTTGTTATCATCAGAAAGTGTTCTCATACCGTATAATGTAAGGCTACCAGTTAGACTGACTTGCGACGCTTTGCCATATGGAATTGGCTTGGTTCTTGCTCATGGTCTGCCAGATGGCTCCGAGCGTCTTATTTCTTTGTATTCAAGGACTCTTTCAGACTACTAAAGAAACTATGCACAGATAGATAGGGAGGCTCTGGCTATTATAGCAAATATAAAAAAATTTCATGATTTCCTTTATGGTCGACACTTTGAAATCTCCACGGACCATAAACCACTACTAGGATTGTTTTCCTCTTCAAAACCTACTCCAAACATCTTATCTCCAAGGATGCTTCGGTGGAACATCTTTTTAAATACCTACAACTACGATCTTCTATAGAAACCTGGAAAAGATGTCGCACATGCCGATGCATTAAGACGTCTGCCCGTCCAATTACGTAGCACTTAGCCATTAATATTGGAAAAGATACAAAAAAAGATAGAGTCCTTTCTCGTATTTCACACTGGGCGTTAAGGAGTTGGCCTACTGCGGTCGACACAGAATTCAAAACATTTTTCAACAGAAAAGATTAAATTTCCTACATAAAAGGATGTTTAGTATGGGGCCCGAGAGTTTTGATTCCTAAGGTTCACCAATCAACAGTTCTAACTGCCCTCCATGCAAACCATCCCGGTATAGTCCGGATTAAGGCTCTAGCAAGAAGTTACGTATGGTGGCCAAAAATTGACGAGGAAATCGAGTGGACCGTTAAGCACATTGATTTCGCTGGTCCGTTCAAAGGAAACTTATTCTTCTTGGTGGTGGATTCTTATTCCAAGTGGTTGGAAGTTCATCCAGTTTCTGCCACGTCCTCTTCATGTGCAATGTCGGTTTTGAGGCAACTTTTCGCTACGCATGGCTTACCCGATATTATTGTTTCTGATAACGGAACAGCCTTCACTTCTTTTGATTTTAAAACATTTTGCGAAAATAATTTATTATTCATCCGTCTACGAATGGGAAAGTGGATCGAATGGTCCGTTCAAAGGAAACGTATTCTTCTTGGTGGTGGATTCTTATTCCAAGTGGTTGGAAGTTCATCCAGTTTCTGCCACGTCCTCTTCATGTGCAATGTCGGTTTTGAGGCAACTTTTCGCTACGCATGGCTTACCCGATATTATTGTTTCTGATAACGGAACAGCCTTCACTTCTTTTGATTTTAAAACATTTTGCGAAAATAATTTAATATTCATCCGTCTACGAATAGGAAAGTGGATCGAATGGTCCGTTCAAAGGAAACGTATTCTTCTTGGTGGTGGATTCTTATTCCAAGTGTTTGGAAGTTCATCCAGTTACTGCCACGTCCTTTTCATGTCCGATGTCGGTTTTGAGGGAAATTTTTGCTACTCATGGCTTACTCGATATTATTATTTCTGAAACGGAACAGCCTTCACTTCTTTTGATTTTGAAACGTTTTGCGAAAATAATTTAATAAATCATTTATTAGAAGCTCCATTTCATCCGTCTACGAATGGGCAAGTGGAGCGAATGGTCCGTACTACTAAAGACTTTCTGAAGAAAGTTACACATGGAGATATTAAATTGCGGCTTGCGAGATTCCTTCTGGACCAACGTGTAACCCCGAATTCAGAAACCAGCTGTTCACCTGCGGAGTTACTATTTAACCGAAGACCGCAGACTTATTTCGACAAACTTCATCCAGATGCCATCTCTATACAAGCGAATTCAAAGATTGATATTTCAAAATCACCTCATTATACTAATTTTTTTTTTTATTAACTTTATTTAGCTAAAAAAGCTATTTAAAAATATAGTTACAAGTTTATCTTAAAATCTATTTTTTACAAACATAATGGCAAGTCTTTTAAATGTATATACATTTTGTTCATTCTTTATTTCGTTTGGTAAACTATTAAATATAGATAATCCTTTATGCATTACCATATTTCTAGTTCTTTGGTTTCTATAATTTAATAATCTAAAATCATTTGCATTTCTAAGTGGATATGAATGGACTTCATTAACATAAGTTAAGCTCTCACTTAAATAATTTGGCAACATATTAACTTCATTTTATAAATAAATAATAAAACATTAAATATAATTCTTTGATTTATATTGATCCACGATAATTGCCTTAGCATTTCATCTATGTGTGTGAATCTATTACATAATAGAATTACTCTCATTCCTTTATTTTGAAGTTTTTGTAATCGATTAATCATAGTATTATTGCACATAAATAAGACACTTGAACAATATTCAAAGTTAGGTTTTATAATGGTATTGTAAACATTTATCGCCGTAGATTTTGAAATTCGTTTTTTATTCGACTAAAAAAGTGAATTTTTTTTGCAACTTTTTTACAAATGAAATCAACATGAGAATTAAAATTTAAACCATTATCAATCAAGATACCCAAATATTTTATTTCACTTACAACTTCAATTTTTTGATTGTCAATGCAAATATCACTATGTAATTCACCATTTAACACCATGGCTTTTGTTTTATTGATATTAAGTTTCAATTTGTTCATTTCAAACCATTGTTGCAATTTTCTTAAATCACTGTTTACTTTTCTAAGGCATTCGCCAGCAGTGTCTCCTGAGACAAAGAGAAGGGCATCATCAGAAAACAATACTAACTTACAAAACTCAATTACTTTTTCTATATTTATATAAACTAAAAATAAAAGTACTCCAAGAAGAGATCCTTGAGGAACTCCACAGTTTACATAAATAGAGTCTGAAAAACAGCTATTGATTTTAGTTTTGTTGTCGTCTTTGATATAAATATGATCGAAACCAATTTAGCTCTTTTTCTTTTACGCCATACACCACCACCGTTTCAAAGGCTCTTCAGACTACTAAAGAAACTATGTACAGATAGATAAGGAGGCTCTGGCTATAATAGCAAATATAAAAAATTTCATGATTTCTTTTATGGTCGACACTTTGAAATCTTCACGGACCATAAACCACAACTAGGATCGGTTTCCTCTTCGAAAACATTCAGACGCTAAGAATCATCGTGTAACAGGGGTCAAACTTGTCCAGCTGCGCCGCGTTCTGTTCGTATCATTGTAGTTGTGCGTATTGAACATTTTGGCAGCTATTCCAGTTGCAGCTCTGTCTCCGTTCTGTTGAGGCAGTTGGTCACTTTCTCAATGAATGCATTAGTTAAACCAACGAAAGAAAAGAAAAGAACAAATGAGAAAAATAAACTGAAAAGAAATGTAAAGTCCCTGAAAAAGAAAATTACAAATAAAAAAGAAAGTTTACAAATGGATTAAAGTAGCCACCAGATCTTGTCCCTGAATTAAATTTATCAAAGGCTTGTTCTGAAGACAACCTCTGGAAACGAAATACTTATCGTTTGTAGATGATTCCTGATGTAAATGTAACGTCCTGATTGCTGTTAGGTAGATTGCACTGCACTTTTTGGATGATGAACCTAAAAACAAAAATATTAGAACACAATAAACAAAACATAAAGAAAATCGTAGAAAGATTTAATTTTTATATATTTTTATTGTAGCCAAAGTATCATATTTGATTTTTTTTTCATCTTAGACCTATATTGCACAATTAACACAGATTGGTATATATGCTAACTTACTACTGTTAAGTAATGAGATTTTTTTTTAAATCAAAACATATTACTGGTATAAATGCATAATTTGAAGTAAAAGCTACGATTTAAAACCTTCGTTTAACGAAAACAAAAGAAATAAAACAAAAAGTTTTATAATAGTGGTCGTTGCTTATTAAACGTATTGAGAGAAGGGGTGGATGAACACATATAAATTGAGCAATGCTTTTATCAAAACAGCTTTTACAATGAAAAGAATATTTTAACAAAACATAAATCAGTCTTAGTAAAGGATACAAAAAATACATATGTTTGCATACAAGTTAGATGCAGGCACTTGAATATGTAACTAAATAAATAAATAAATAAATAAATTAATTAATTAACTAATAAATAAATACATAAATAAATAAATTAATTAATTAATAAATAAATACATAAATAAATAAATAATTAAATTAAGCAGATATGTAGTTTTCTGATTTCAGTTTAAGTATCTTCAGTTCAAGTTCGCACGCACAAGGCATCACTCTGCCATTTTATAATAGATTTTGTAATTGAGATAATTTTGATTTAAAATATAATTAAATGAGGACTTATGATTAATTTATTGAACAAAACAGATCGTATCCAGCAGCAGCAGCAAACCAGCAAAAATATTGATTTTAATTAATAAATATTTTTGTAAGGTTAGAGTGTTAGCTTGTGCAAAAAGAATATATTTTTTTTATTTTTATTGAGAAAATTCTACATTATATCATCTACGTTTCTTTTTCAACCTCATAGACCCGCCTTCTATAAGTCTACAATAAATAAAGGTCTTGATCCTCATACCTTCTGCATTCCTTCTTTGCACGACTTAATAGCAAACCTTCCACGTGGTTCAGTTTTGCCAAACTTGACCTTGCTCAAGCGTACTTACAGTTAGCTGTTGATGATGACACAGCTAAGGCACAAACTATTATTACTCTTAAAGGAGCTTTCAAGGTGAATCTTTTTCAATACGGAATTTCCGCAGCACCCGGGGAGCTTCAAAAGACAATGTCCATTTTATTGAAAGGAGTGGAAGGGATAGAGTTTTATTTGGATGATATTATTGTAGTTGCAGAAAATTCGGAAGCGCTTGCAAATATTCTTCAGGTGGTTTTCCAAAGAATAGACAAATGTGGACTTTGTCTACGGAAAAAGAAGTGTATTTTTGACGCCCCATCAGTAACATTTTTAGGCTTCCGTATTGACACTGAAGGCATTCATCCCCTATCAGAAAAAATAGAGGTTATTCGGAGCACTCCAGCTCCGAAAAACAAAGTTGAACTTCAGGCTTTTCTTGGACTTCTAAACTTTTACCATACATTCCTTCCTGCTAAAGCCACCTTGGCAGAGCCCCTGCACAGACTTTTGGACCAAACAAAAATTAAGAAATGGAATACTATTCATCAAAATGCGTTTGATGAAATTAAGAGTTTGTTATCATCAGAAAGTGTTCTCATACCGTATAATGTAAGGCTACCAGTTAGACTGACTTGCGATGCTTCGCCATATGGAATTGGCTTGGTTCTTGCTCATGGTCTGCCAGATGGCTCCGAGCGTCTTATTTCTTTGTATTCAAGGACTCTTTCAGACTACTAAAGAAACTATGCACAGATAGATAGGGAGGCTCTGGCTATTATAGCAAATATAAAAAAATTTCATGATTTCCTTTATGGTCGACACTTTGAAATCTCCACGGACCATAAACCACTACTAGGATTGTTTTCCTCTTCAAAACCTACTCCAAACATCTTATCTCCAAGGATGCTTCGGTGGAACATCTTTTTAAATACCTACAACTACGATCTTCTATAGAAACCTGGAAAAGATGTCGCACATGCCGATGCATTAAGACGTCTGCCCGTCCAATTACGTAGCACTTAGCCATTAATATTGGAAAAGATACAAAAAAAGATAGAGTCCTTTCTCGTATTTCACACTGGGCGTTAAGGAGTTGGCCTACTGCGGTCGACACAGAATTCAAAACATTTTTCAACAGAAAAGATTAAATTTCCTACATAAAAGGATGTTTAGTATGGGGCCCGAGAGTTTTGATTCCTAAGGTTCACCAATCAACAGTTCTAACTGCCCTCCATGCAAACCATCCCGGTATAGTCCGGATTAAGGCTCTAGCAAGAAGTTACGTATGGTGGCCAAAAATTGACGAGGAAATCGAGTGGACCGTTAAGCACATTGATTTCGCTGGTCCGTTCAAAGGAAACTTATTCTTCTTGGTGGTGGATTCTTATTCCAAGTGGTTGGAAGTTCATCCAGTTTCTGCCACGTCCTCTTCATGTGCAATGTCGGTTTTGAGGCAACTTTTCGCTACGCATGGCTTACCCGATATTATTGTTTCTGATAACGGAACAGCCTTCACTTCTTTTGATTTTAAAACATTTTGCGAAAATAATTTATTATTCATCCGTCTACGAATGGGAAAGTGGATCGAATGGTCCGTTCAAAGGAAACGTATTCTTCTTGGTGGTGGATTCTTATTCCAAGTGGTTGGAAGTTCATCCAGTTTCTGCCACGTCCTCTTCATGTGCAATGTCGGTTTTGAGGCAACTTTTCGCTACGCATGGCTTACCCGATATTATTGTTTCTGATAACGGAACAGCCTTCACTTCTTTTGATTTTAAAACATTTTGCGAAAATAATTTAATATTCATCCGTCTACGAATAGGAAAGTGGATCGAATGGTCCGTTCAAAGGAAACGTATTCTTCTTGGTGGTGGATTCTTATTCCAAGTGTTTGGAAGTTCATCCAGTTACTGCCACGTCCTTTTCATGTCCGATGTCGGTTTTGAGGGAAATTTTTGCTACTCATGGCTTACTCGATATTATTATTTCTGAAACGGAACAGCCTTCACTTCTTTTGATTTTGAAACGTTTTGCGAAAATAATTTAATAAATCATTTATTAGAAGCTCCATTTCATCCGTCTACGAATGGGCAAGTGGAGCGAATGGTCCGTACTACTAAAGACTTTCTGAAGAAAGTTACACATGGAGATATTAAATTGCGGCTTGCGAGATTCCTTCTGGACCAACGTGTAACCCCGAATTCAGAAACCAGCTGTTCACCTGCGGAGTTACTATTTAACCGAAGACCGCAGACTTATTTCGACAAACTTCATCCAGATGCCATCTCTATACAAGCGAATTCAAAGATTGATATTTCAAAATCACCTCATTATACTAATTTTTTTTTTTATTAACTTTATTTAGCTAAAAAAGCTATTTAAAAATATAGTTACAAGTTTATCTTAAAATCTATTTTTTACAAACATAATGGCAAGTCTTTTAAATGTATATACATTTTGTTCATTCTTTATTTCGTTTGGTAAACTATTAAATATAGATAATCCTTTATGCATTACCATATTTCTAGTTCTTTGGTTTCTATAATTTAATAATCTAAAATCATTTGCATTTCTAAGTGGATATGAATGGACTTCATTAACATAAGTTAAGCTCTCACTTAAATAATTTGGCAACATATTAACTTCATTTTATAAATAAATAATAAAACATTAAATATAATTCTTTGATTTATATTGATCCACGATAATTGCCTTAGCATTTCATCTATGTGTGTGAATCTATTACATAATAGAATTACTCTCATTCCTTTATTTTGAAGTTTTTGTAATCGATTAATCATAGTATTATTGCACATAAATAAGACACTTGAACAATATTCAAAGTTAGGTTTTATAATGGTATTGTAAACATTTATCGCCGTAGATTTTGAAATTCGTTTTTTATTCGACTAAAAAAGTGAATTTTTTTTGCAACTTTTTTACAAATGAAATCAACATGAGAATTAAAATTTAAACCATTATCAATCAAGATACCCAAATATTTTATTTCACTTACAACTTCAATTTTTTGATTGTCAATGCAAATATCACTATGTAATTCACCATTTAACACCATGGCTTTTGTTTTATTGATATTAAGTTTCAATTTGTTCATTTCAAACCATTGTTGCAATTTTCTTAAATCACTGTTTACTTTTCTAAGGCATTCGCCAGCAGTGTCTCCTGAGACAAAGAGAAGGGCATCATCAGAAAACAATACTAACTTACAAAACTCAATTACTTTTTCTATATTTATATAAACTAAAAATAAAAGTACTCCAAGAAGAGATCCTTGAGGAACTCCACAGTTTACATAAATAGAGTCTGAAAAACAGCTATTGATTTTAGTTTTGTTGTCGTCTTTGATATAAATATGATCGAAACCAATTTAGCTCTTTTTCTTTTACGCCATACACCACCACCGTTTCAAAGGCTCTTCAGACTACTAAAGAAACTATGTACAGATAGATAAGGAGGCTCTGGCTATAATAGCAAATATAAAAAATTTCATGATTTCTTTTATGGTCGACACTTTGAAATCTTCACGGACCATAAACCACAACTAGGATCGGTTTCCTCTTCGAAAACATTCAGACGCTAAGAATCATCGTGTAACAGGGGTCAAACTTGTCCAGCTGCGCCGCGTTCTGTTCGTATCATTGTAGTTGTGCGTATTGAACATTTTGGCAGCTATTCCAGTTGCAGCTCTGTCTCCGTTCTGTTGAGGCAGTTGGTCACTTTCTCAATGAATGCATTAGTTAAACCAACGAAAGAAAAGAAAAGAACAAATGAGAAAAATAAACTGAAAAGAAATGTAAAGTCCCTGAAAAAGAAAATTACAAATAAAAAAGAAAGTTTACAAATGGATTAAAGTAGCCACCAGATCTTGTCCCTGAATTAAATTTATCAAAGGCTTGTTCTGAAGACAACCTCTGGAAACGAAATACTTATCGTTTGTAGATGATTCCTGATGTAAATGTAACGTCCTGATTGCTGTTAGGTAGATTGCACTGCACTTTTTGGATGATGAACCTAAAAACAAAAATATTAGAACACAATAAACAAAACATAAAGAAAATCGTAGAAAGATTTAATTTTTATATATTTTTATTGTAGCCAAAGTATCATATTTGATTTTTTTTTCATCTTAGACCTATATTGCACAATTAACACAGATTGGTATATATGCTAACTTACTACTGTTAAGTAATGAGATTTTTTTTTAAATCAAAACATATTACTGGTATAAATGCATAATTTGAAGTAAAAGCTACGATTTAAAACCTTCGTTTAACGAAAACAAAAGAAATAAAACAAAAAGTTTTATAATAGTGGTCGTTGCTTATTAAACGTATTGAGAGAAGGGGTGGATGAACACATATAAATTGAGCAATGCTTTTATCAAAACAGCTTTTACAATGAAAAGAATATTTTAACAAAACATAAATCAGTCTTAGTAAAGGATACAAAAAATACATATGTTTGCATACAAGTTAGATGCAGGCACTTGAATATGTAACTAAATAAATAAATAAATAAATAAATTAATTAATTAACTAATAAATAAATACATAAATAAATAAATTAATTAATTAATAAATAAATACATAAATAAATAAATAATTAAATTAAGCAGATATGTAGTTTTCTGATTTCAGTTTAAGTATCTTCAGTTCAAGTTCGCACGCACAAGGCATCACTCTGCCATTTTATAATAGATTTTGTAATTGAGATAATTTTGATTTAAAATATAATTAAATGAGGACTTATGATTAATTTATTGAACAAAACAGATCGTATCCAGCAGCAGCAGCAAACCAGCAAAAATATTGATTTTAATTAATAAATATTTTTGTAAGGTTAGAGTGTTAGCTTGTGCAAAAAGAATATATTTTTTTTATTTTTATTGAGAAAATTCTACATTATATCATCTACGTTTCTTTTTCAACCTCATAGACCCGCCTTCTATAAGTCTACAATAAATAAAGGTCTTGATCCTCATACCTTCTGCATTCCTTCTTTGCACGACTTAATAGCAAACCTTCCACGTGGTTCAGTTTTGCCAAACTTGACCTTGCTCAAGCGTACTTACAGTTAGCTGTTGATGATGACACAGCTAAGGCACAAACTATTATTACTCTTAAAGGAGCTTTCAAGGTGAATCTTTTTCAATACGGAATTTCCGCAGCACCCGGGGAGCTTCAAAAGACAATGTCCATTTTATTGAAAGGAGTGGAAGGGATAGAGTTTTATTTGGATGATATTATTGTAGTTGCAGAAAATTCGGAAGCGCTTGCAAATATTCTTCAGGTGGTTTTCCAAAGAATAGACAAATGTGGACTTTGTCTACGGAAAAAGAAGTGTATTTTTGACGCCCCATCAGTAACATTTTTAGGCTTCCGTATTGACACTGAAGGCATTCATCCCCTATCAGAAAAAATAGAGGTTATTCGGAGCACTCCAGCTCCGAAAAACAAAGTTGAACTTCAGGCTTTTCTTGGACTTCTAAACTTTTACCATACATTCCTTCCTGCTAAAGCCACCTTGGCAGAGCCCCTGCACAGACTTTTGGACCAAACAAAAATTAAGAAATGGAATACTATTCATCAAAATGCGTTTGATGAAATTAAGAGTTTGTTATCATCAGAAAGTGTTCTCATACCGTATAATGTAAGGCTACCAGTTAGACTGACTTGCGATGCTTCGCCATATGGAATTGGCTTGGTTCTTGCTCATGGTCTGCCAGATGGCTCCGAGCGTCTTATTTCTTTGTATTCAAGGACTCTTTCAGACTACTAAAGAAACTATGCACAGATAGATAGGGAGGCTCTGGCTATTATAGCAAATATAAAAAAATTTCATGATTTCCTTTATGGTCGACACTTTGAAATCTCCACGGACCATAAACCACTACTAGGATTGTTTTCCTCTTCAAAACCTACTCCAAACATCTTATCTCCAAGGATGCTTCGGTGGAACATCTTTTTAAATACCTACAACTACGATCTTCTATAGAAACCTGGAAAAGATGTCGCACATGCCGATGCATTAAGACGTCTGCCCGTCCAATTACGTAGCACTTAGCCATTAATATTGGAAAAGATACAAAAAAAGATAGAGTCCTTTCTCGTATTTCACACTGGGCGTTAAGGAGTTGGCCTACTGCGGTCGACACAGAATTCAAAACATTTTTCAACAGAAAAGATTAAATTTCCTACATAAAAGGATGTTTAGTATGGGGCCCGAGAGTTTTGATTCCTAAGGTTCACCAATCAACAGTTCTAACTGCCCTCCATGCAAACCATCCCGGTATAGTCCGGATTAAGGCTCTAGCAAGAAGTTACGTATGGTGGCCAAAAATTGACGAGGAAATCGAGTGGACCGTTAAGCACATTGATTTCGCTGGTCCGTTCAAAGGAAACTTATTCTTCTTGGTGGTGGATTCTTATTCCAAGTGGTTGGAAGTTCATCCAGTTTCTGCCACGTCCTCTTCATGTGCAATGTCGGTTTTGAGGCAACTTTTCGCTACGCATGGCTTACCCGATATTATTGTTTCTGATAACGGAACAGCCTTCACTTCTTTTGATTTTAAAACATTTTGCGAAAATAATTTAATATTCATCCGTCTACGAATGGGAAAGTGGATCGAATGGTCCGTTCAAAGGAAACATATTCTTCTTGGTGGTGGATTCTTATTCCAAGTGGTTGGAAGTTCATCCAGTTACTGCGACGTCCTTTTCATGTCCGATGTCGGTTTTGAGGGAAATTTTTGCTACTCATGGCTTACTCGATATTATTATTTCTGAAACGGAACAGCCTTCACTTCTTTTGATTTTGAAACGTTTTGCGAAAATAATTTAATAAATCATTTATTAGCAGCTCCATTTCATCCGTCTACGAATGGGCAAGTGGAGCGAATGGTCCGTACTACTAAAGACTTTCTGAAGAAAGTTACACATGGAGATATTAAATTGCGGCTTGCGAGATTCCTTCTGGACCAACGTGTAACCCCGAATTCAGAAACCAGCTGTTCACCTGCGGAGTTACTATTTAACCGAAGACCGCAGACTTATTTCGACAAACTTCATCCAGATGCCATCTCTATACAAGCGAATTCAAAGATTGATATTTCAAAATCACCTCATAATATTTTTTTTTTTTTTTTTATTAACTTTATTTAGCTAAAAAAGCTATTTAAAAATATAGTTACAAGTTAATCTTAAAATCTATTTTTTACAGACATAATGGCAAGTCTTTTAAATGTATATACATTTTGTTCATTCTTTATTTCGTTTGGTAAACTATTAAATATAGATAATCCTTTATGCATTACCATATTTCTAGTTCTTTGGTTTCTATAATTTAATAATCTAAAATCATTTGCATTTCTAAGTGGATATGAATGGACTTCATTAACATAAGTTAAGCTCTCACTTAAATAATTTGGCAACATATTAACTTCATTTTATAAATAAATAATAAAACATTAAATATAATTCTTTGATTTATATTGATCCACGATAATTGCCTTAGCATTTCATCTATGTGTGTGAATCTATTACATAATAGAATTACTCTCATTCCTTTATTTTGAAGTTTTTGTAATCGATTAATCATAGTATTATTGCACATAAATAAGACACTTGAACAATATTCAAAGTGAGGTTTTATAATGGTATTGTAAACATTTATCGCCGTAGATTTTGAAATTCGTTTTTTATTCGACTAAAAAAGTGAATTTTTTTTGCAACTTTTTTACAAATGAAATCAACATGAGAATTAAAATTTAAACCATTATCAATCAAGATACCCAAATATTTTATTTCACTTACAACTTCAATTTTTTGATTGTCAATGCAAATATCACTATGTAATTCACCATTTAACACCATGGCTTTTGTTTTATTGATATTAAGTTTCAATTTGTTCATTTCAAACCATTGTTGCAATTTTCTTAAATCACTGTTTACTTTTCTAAGGCATTCGCCAGCAGTGTCTCCTGAGACAAAGAGAAGGGCATCATCAGAAAACAATACTAACTTACAAAACTCAATTACTTTTTCTATATCATTTATATAAACTAAAAATAAAAGTACTCCAAGAAGAGATCCTTGAGGAACTCCACAGTTTACATAAATAGAGTCTGAAAAACAGCTATTGATTTTAGTTTTGTTGTCGTCTTTGATATAAATATGATCGAAACCAATTTAGCTCTTTTTCTTTTACGCCATACACCACCACCGTTTCAAAGGCTCTTTTCAGATCCAAAAAAACTGCAACTATTTTTTTATTATGTATTTCAATTTTCCATTTAGTTATCACCAAATTTAGAAGAGATTCACAATTATGATTTTTTCGGAATCCTGATTGATACTGGGATATTAGATTAAAAGACTCTAAATATTTTTGTAACTGTATGTAAACTACTTTTTCAATAATTTTGCTTTCTAGTGGGAGCATATTGACAGGTCTAAACTCTTCTGAGTGTTTAGTGTTTTGAACTTTTGGAATTGGAACAATAGTTGACTCTTTCCAACAATCTGGGAAGATCCCTTCAATAAAAGAGTTATTGATCACTTTTGTCAATAGGTTGCCACACGCTTCAAAAGTATCTTTATACATTTTAATATTTGCATAACTTGTATCTTTTTTGTTATTCATCAAATTCATTATTTCTTTTAGTTCTCCTGTATTAATTTTGAATTTAAATTTAATATAATAATAATCATCTATTTGATTAACATATTCAATATTTTGTATCTGATTTCTTATTTCAACTTTACTTTTTACAAAAAAATTATTCAAAACATTAGCAATATCTACATTATTTTTATACTTTTTATTGTTATGATAAATTTCTGTAGGATTTTCCTTAATTATAAATTCCTTAATATTTCTCCACAGAGTTTGTTGGTCGCTCGAATTATCAATTTTTCTCCTGACAAAGTCATTTTTTGCCTTCTACAAAGCAGCTTTAAAACGATTTCTTTTAATCTTATATGAATTCCAATCAATTTCATTAGCAGACAATTTCGCAATCTGATATCCCAATATTTTATCGTTTTTTAATGTTCTTAAGTTTTCGTTAAACCATTCGGTTTGATTTCGCTCAATGTTTATAGTCTTCATAAATGTTCTTATAACACTAATGAAATTTTCACTAAATTTGCTCGCAAGTGAATTAACTTCTACACTATCATGTTCAAAACAAAAATTTTTAGTTTGTAATTGACTTGAGAATTGCTCACTGTTATATTTCAAAAATGTTACTGTTTTAGCTTCTGTAGTGATTTTAGAAAGAACTTTGACTTTTACTAAAATACTCTCATGGTCACTGATTTTCAATTCACTCACCGTACTTGCCTTTATATTGGTCTTGTCACTTACAATTACATAATCGATTAACGATCTTGAATTCTTTGTTATTCTGGTGGGTTCATAAACCATCTGATGAAGTGCATTGTCTTTAAATAAAACACTTAATTGTTTTTGTAAGAATCTTTAAACCAGTCTATATTAACATCTCCCATTATTATTAGGTTTGAACTATAAACATAATTGAGGTTTTCAACCCAATTTTCAAAATAATCTAAGAAAATTGATTCACTATAGCTAGGAGAACGGTATAGACCACCAAGGACAAACGCTAGATTTTTTTGTGATACTTTTATCAACAACCACCACATTTGTTTTCCAATCACAATATTTTCCAATACTTCATAGCTCCAACCATCTTTAATGTAAAAAACAACACCAACAGTATATGAAGATGAGGATTCGCATCTCACTACACTATAATTTTTGACTTCAATTTCTTTACTTTCATCGACACTTGTTATATGCGTTTCGGTGAGACATATGAATTCAAAGTTATTTTCATTTATAATGGTTTCAAGCTCACTGAAATTATTTATCAATCCCTGACTATTAAGACACAAACATTTAACTTCTGTTAATTGCTAATAGTTAATTTTGCTTCGCTCAGATTGCAATTGCCATCTATACGCCGGGCAGTCTATACTCATCGTATCGTGGTCAACATTTATATTGCCAAAATTTGTTTTCGTTTTAACTCTGCAACAATTTATACACTTAATAATATCACTGGTGCATTCTTTTACTTCGTGGTCTGTTTCTCCACATTTATAACAAATTTTTTCACTAGTGCAATTTTCACTTTTATAATTAAATCCTAAGTATTTAAAGCACCTTCTTACATTCACTTTCTCATAAATTACACATCTGTCATATTTAATGTAAAAAAATTTTTCTTCCATCATTTTTTTAAAGGCTTCATTATCAACTTCTAAAAGCGCATTAAAAATTGAACGATTTTTGAATGATGGATACACCTTAATAATTTTAATATTTTTAAATTCGAAATCATTTTGATTTTTAATTGCTTCAATTATTATATTTTCTTTTAAATTGTCACTCAAACCGCTTATCAAAACGGTTGGATTTCTCATTATGGGCATATGAACTTCATATTTTTCACTCATTTTGTTTTTAATTTCCTCACCTATTTTCTTTGCCGATTTCTCACTATCACAGCTGATCGCGACCGCTCCGTTCTTACGCTCAAATATATTATTGATTTTGATTGAGAGCGTTGCGGGATTGACAGCACTTTTTAAATCACTCTTTGTTTTATCAGTCTTTTGTATTATTTTTGGTTTAACCAACACAGGTGCAATCTCAACTGATTTTTTTAGTAGATCTGCATACATTATTTTGATGCAACAATACAAACACCTACAGAAACAGCAGATACTTCAATACCACGACGCTCAGAAGGGATCCAGCAATTGTTTGATCCAATCAAGGGCAAAGGAGTGTTTCGTCCGAACTATAAATGTTAAAACCCTGAAAGTAAATTGATCGAAACAAAATCGACCTGTCAAACAAGATATCGTAGAATATGACTTCCTATTCGTCTTCCTTACTAACCGGCCGAATTAATGTAAATTCTCTTTAAAACAACTTAAATTGTAGTAATAAATTAATCCAAAAGTATTTTTAAAATCACTTATATTTTAACTGGAATAAATCAATTTTAACTACTCGTGTTCTTTCTTATTTGAAACATAAAAACAAGTATGACCCCTATTACACGATGATTCTTTGCGTCTGACTCTTTTCGAATTTTCGTGAGTGCGAAGGAGAAAAAACATCTGATTTCACCTTCACACCCGTTGAACTTTTAAAAGAGTCAGCCGCAAGGAATCATCGTGTAATAGGAAACTTTGACAACTTTTAAATTTTGAATGCAGCTTTTCACCCAAGTGTGTGATCCTATCTGAAAGCCGCTAAAATAACAAAAAATTTTATATACAGGGTGATTGGTATAAGGTGCACCAAAAGGCTGGAGCGAGGAAGTTGGTTTAAGACAAGAAAAAAATCGTATGGGAGGGGGGTCTATTTCTTCCCGTTTAGGTAGGAGAATTTAAAAACAACGGTACAATTTACAATACAATGCTATACCTTTATAGGAAGACAGAAATCCCTTCTTTGATTTTCATTTTAAATTAAATTGTGTTAGTCAAATTAATTTTTTTTCGAAACTGTATGTAATTAAATACAATTTTTATTTTAAAAATTCAATGCTCTCATTACTTTTCAATAAGAAACAGAAAAGCAGATGTTAAAATGTATCTTAATTTTTGAAAAATTGGAAAAAAAGTAAAAGTACTTTTTTCCAAGAAAATACTTTTTTTTTGTTCTGTCTTAGCATAAATACCATTAGTTTTATTAGCAAGTAATACAAAAAATAACTTTATTAACTAGTAATATTTTTAATATCTGTTATATGTTAGCCTATTCTAATTAAAATAAACGATGTTATAAGATATTATCCCTATTTAGAAGGCAAAGGTTGTATCTTATGGCTACAGATAAATTTAGGTCCGCCAAATTCTCCTGCAACTTGGCTCCAGCAACTTCAATGTGTTATTTAAGTTGCATATACATAGTTCTTCATGAATATCCAAGCGTAAAAATCCAAAAGAGTTAAATCTGGTGATCTTGGTGGCCATTCAGTGGGACCCCAAATTCATATCCATCGGTCGCTGAAATGATTATTCAGCCAGTTTCTCACAGCCAGGCTTAAGTGTGCTGGAGCTCCACCCTGTTGGTCTATTATAGCCAAAGGGACATCTTCAAGTAAATTTGGCAAAAGGGTTCTTAGCAATTGCAGATAGGATTTCTCCATTTAAAACTGTGTTCCATATTACCATTCGTCCCACAATGCCAAGCCACACATTGCAAGTGAAGCGGTGCTGCGATTTATTTTGTTTTTTAACGTGTGGATTGTGGTGACTCCAGTAATGCAAGTTGTGGAAATTGGTAACTCCATCTCTGGTAAACTGAGCTTCACCTCTCCAAACCATCCTTTTAAAGTAGTTGTGTTTTGTTTCTTCCCTCAGTAATAGCGTTCTTCTGAATTCAGTACTCAAAATATAATCATTTAATGCAAATCTTGCACTGGGGTAAAGTGATATTGGTGAAGGTCATCGGTATGAATAACTACCCAAACCCCGCTTTGGGGCAATCCAAGCATATTTGCTATTCTTCTGGTGCTTAGGTTGGGATTACGTCTTACCAAATCTAAAATCCGTTCCTCTATGTCTGTTGATACACCAGATGACCTTTCTCTCCTTCGTGTCTCCAGCACTCCACGTTCCCGAAGACGGCTGTGAAGTCTTGCAAAAAGTGAATAGTGGGGACATTTCCTATTGGGGAACCTTTCAGCGTATATTCTCCGTGCTTCCCGACTGGAACCATCCGCTAAACCTTAGCAATAGTGCATATCTGTTAATTCTTCTCGAGAGTAACTTGCCATCGTTTTGTATTGACAATTTGATACGTAATTTAGAAATAAGTTTCAATAGAATGTCCTTCCATATTTATTTGTGGTTAGGTAAAACATGTTTGTTTTTTTATTTGGTATAGGAAATCCTTTTTATTTGGGTAACAGGTAGACGTGCAGGTCAATTTTGTTAAATTGAGCACATGCCTCAATAAAAAAAGGTAAAATTTAATTATTCCAGTTTATTTTTTTTATTATTTGCTCAAAACTAGATGGTATACAATAAAAAAATAAAAAGGGGTAATCCGCTAATTTAATAATTGACCTCTGACCAGGTCAAACTTGGGAAAACCAAAAAAGTGTTTTCCTTAAAAAAAAGTACTTTTAATTTTTTTTTAATTTTTCAAAAACTAAGATACATTTTAACATCCGGTTTTCTGTTTTTTATTGAAAATTAATGAGAGCATTGAATTTTGAAAATAAAAATCTTACTTAATTACGTAAAATTGTTTGTTAATATTTTTCTGTTTTTCTGTTTTAAGTCAATTTTTTAGAAAATTGGCCCTGCTGCCCAAACGGGGCAAATAGACCCCCGTCCCATATGATTTGTTTCTTGTCTTAACCCAACCTACTCATTCCAGCTTTTTGGTGTACTCATACAGGGAACTCATTTTTGGTAGTTTCTATGGCATACAACCTTCAAGTTCTCAGCCAGTAATATAAACTAAAAACTATCTTTGGTTTAATGCTTAGTTTCATTTTACTATCGGAAAAAATATAAAAGATGGTAGCGGAGAAGATTGCTAATGGTAAGGGAAAAGACACGTACGATTTATAATTCTTTTTAATTTTTTAAAAATTTTTATTAGAGTTTTTAAAATACTGTCATCAATGATAAAAGTGATCAGTCAAGACCTGAAATGGTCAGTCATTTCAATATCTATTTCTACAGCAATTCATCCAGGAAAAGATTGCCAAAATTAAGAAGTGTATTAAAATTACTTATGTTGAATTCCTTATTTTATTTGGACGAACACTTTAGAATAATTGTTAAGCCCGCCGCAGAATACTTTCAACTCCAGAGAAATGTCAAATCTTGCTAGTATGTGTGAAATCCATCTGAAATCTTGCTGAAAATACAAGGTTTTTGTTTTGATAGAATAAAAACGTTTTTTTTTTAGAAAAACATCAATTTTTTGGTTGAAAGGAATTCGACATTATACAAATCTCACTGCACATCGCGATGTGCTTCACAATTTTAAGAGAACTGATACCTATTTATTTATGAATCATAGTACTATCATGGACGCACTCGAAGAGGGTGGCATCTGCAGGCAGTATGGGGAACCCTGTCGCGGAGAGATGCAATTTTGGGTGGAGACTTGCGAATGCTTGGGAATTTGAGAATTGAGATTATGGTTAGAACGGGAAAGACATATGTAGAATTTACTAGGGTGAGACTGAATCAGGTAGAGAGCATTTTTTGAAAAGAATATACATACAAATGAAGAAAATAGTCTATTTTGCTTTGGTTTAGTTTTGTTTACATTTTGTATTCTTTATGATGAGATAAGATGAAAAGAATTCAAAAGTGTGTAAAATAAAAGGTATTTTGGGTATTCTTTTTATTTGATGCGTTTTTTGTGGACAAAGGGGGAAAGGGTTTATATTTGGAGTTTTGCAAAGCATTTGAAAAAGTTTTGTTTTTTGTTTCTTATGTCTTCATGCACACAGTTGATGCCTATGCTTTTGAAGGGCGTGGCGCGCGAGTTACATATATGTATGGTGACCTCCGTCACCATTAGTACAACAACCTTTTATTTGTAATACGAGTATGAATAATAATTCAATTTGTCAAAGTGCAAAATAAGCAACAATCTATGTATATTGTCATATTGCAAAATAATACATTGAGTTGCTCAATCAGCATAATAATAATCAAAGTGAAATAAATCTGATTGAACAAAATTTAATTATATATCTAGACTAACAGTCGATAATATACCTCGGTGAAATAAAGTCGTTCAAACTACACTAAAAAACTCTTTTTCTTAACTCGCGCGGCTCTGATGATAAAAGGGATGATTGGTTTTAATTTCGTAGGTATCCCATATTTTTCCTTATGGCTGTTTGGATGTGAGCGAGATATGAAGGGTATAGCGTATAGGTTTAGTGCGTAGGTATGTATGTAGATTCATTATGAATATCTATAGGTACATATGTACCTATAGTTTGTATTACTGTGTAGTTTAATACGTATTTTAACTTACAATCTTCAGTAATTTGTTTGTTCATTCTATTTAAATGTACGTACCTAGGTAAGGTACCTGCAAAGGTATATAAATATAATAAATGCAAGAAAATATAAATAAGTAGGTATGTATGTAAGTAGGAAGGTACCTTTACCACTAAGAGAGTGCTCAAGCAGCTTACTTTTCTTAAGTTGTTTTATAAAATCCAACTTTCATTAAACTCAAAGGAAATTTTTTTTTAGGGGAAATATTTTATTATGAAAAAAATGCAGCAACAAATTGCAAAAACTTGAACAATTTGACAATTTGAAAAAGAATACAAAAAATTCATATCATTGATGGATAGTTTAATATGTACCTAATTTCTTCAGAATTTAAAGTTGTTAAGTACCTACTATTTGGGCATTCTGTATTTATTGCTCTAAGACCCGTTTGCTGAAATGAAACTTAAATATTTACGTGCAAAATAAGCGATTATTTAACAGTTTAGGTAGAGAAAAAAAGTTGCCCATGCCAAGTTTAAATAAAACATAAATGTTTAAGTTTTGTATCAGTTAACTGCACTTTATATTTTTTTGTTAAATTCTTAAAACTATAATTGTTTTGTTTTTTGTCTATGAGAAAAATTGAATTTATGAAAAATGCTAAATAAATATTTCGGAATTTCAATGGGTGTGTTCTTTTACCAAAAATTGGTTGGTGATTATTTTTTAACTTGATATTTAAATGTTTATAAATAAATGCTAAAATTGGCATACTTAATTTTATTTTAAATCTTACAAACATTGTATGTACATATTTCACAGTCATATGTATACTAGGGTGGTCGTTATGTGCTTTTTTTAGTTTTATATAGATGAGATAGGCCTACATCAGCTCTAAATGAAGAAAAGAAAAATGCCCATATATTATATATTTTTTGTATCACCTATAGTAGGTATGCTTTATGTGATTCGCGTTGAAATTAGAAAGAAAAAATCCTGTAGGAGGGAGGTTTATCTCCTCCGCTTGGACAGTAGGCGCAATTTTATAAAAACAAAATATTGAAAAACAACGGCAGCACTTACAGTTGATTTTTGAAAAGCCAGAAATGATTTAAAAAAATCCACTGTTTTTTACTACAGTGACTTAAAACAAAATTGTTAGTTTCGTTAGTCATGAATATATGCAGAAAACTGTTTATATAAACTTTGATTCAATATTGTTTTGACGCAATAAGAAATTTATAAAAATATAAAGCAGATCTATGGACAGTTTTTTGTCATTTAAAAAAAATGTTGCTGAAAATTATCGAAAGAAGTTTTTTGGCTCGAATATATTGAAAACAAACAATGATATACAATGAATAATTTTTCTACATTTATATACTTAGTCCATAATTTATCGATTTTTTTTTAACCAGCCATTCAAAACGTAATGGCTAGTTAATTGCTTTAAAAAAATATATTACAAATGTAATGGATATCGTATAGATTTATTTTAGTTACATATTACAAATTTAAGCAATGTTTTTTTTAATCATCCATAAATTATCCATACCCTTTGCAAATTCTTTTCGCAGATAATTAAAAGTTCTAAATTATGTTCGACAAATGTAATGGGTAGTTAAATAACGTAAAACGCACAGTAATGGGTAATTTGTAATCGTTTTTAATTTAAAGCCTGTGATAAGAAATGCATACAAAATTAGGGTGTTCGAATATAAAAACTTCAAAAACGCAATACATCCTATCTTCGCCCACCAGGACCACCTTTTTGAAAATACCTGTAAGAAAACAGGATCACTTTCCAGGAGGCAGTTGCTCATGTTCGAACATTATTTGGGTATATCATACTCGATAAAAATTAGTTTCCAAGTTATTTTTAACTTTTATTGGAATTTTCGTGGCAATATTATAAACTGATATACTTATATGATATACCAACAAGACATTGTTTGCCAGTAAATTAATCAATGGTTTTCTTTAAAAAAAAATAATTTTTCCTGAGACTTTCATTGAAGTTTTTTGTTATAAATCTCATTAATTTAAAACCTTCTTTCGGTGCATTTCTGCGTATTTTAGTATAAAGTTCTGTCAAAATTTATATAATTTTTTTTTGACACAAGCTTGGACAAAAAATCACAGAAATTTAAAGTAGAGGAACAAACATAATATTTTTTTTGGACACACAGTGGCTGTATGTGTGAAAAAGTTATGAAATTTGAGAGGAAATGTGTTTAAATATGTATGATTGTATTGGAATTTCATGAAGGAAAAAATCGAAAAATAACAAGGATTTTTGCTAAAAGTGTTCAGCAACTGGAAACGTTCCGGTTGAGGGCTGCCAAATAAAATTTTCTCAATATTGGTACATCAGGAGCCAAAAATCGGGACCTTTTAAAGAAATCCACAACTGAGTTCTTCAGTTTTACCCCTAGAGGGAATAAATATCAAACGGTCCTGCTGAAGGGCATAGACTCCTGCTTGGAACCAGAGGTGCTCTTGAATGAGCTCCGTCAAAAAGCGAGCGACGATCTCGATCTTAAAGGGGTTAAGCCGTTCGCTACAGTCAGAGCCAGACTGGAGAAGCGGTCTTTACCGTTCTTCCTTGTTCAACTCTCACCCAGCAGCAAACTAGATAGTTTGAGGAAAATCTCCGTCCTAAACTACCAGGTTGTATCATGGGATAAATCAAAGAGACGTGGCGACATGCTTCAATGATGCGCTGCCAAAGGTTTGGCCACGCTGCAGCAAAATGCGAAATGCAGTCACGCGTGAAGTGCAGTGAGAACCACAATAAGGGAGAGTGTAAGCCCGTTGAGGAACGGGTCGATGGCATGACCCAGCTTAAATGTGCACTTTGCGGAAAGGAGGGGCATCCTGCAAATTATCGGGGCTGCTCAGCTTTCCAGCAAATAAGAATTAATAAAGCTGCTAAGCAGACAGCGGTAGAGATACGCCCATCCTACAACAACGCCCGTCAACCCCCAAATTTCCTACGCCCAAATGACGGCAGGGAGGGGAAAACGGTACAGCCTGCAGCTAAGGTAGCTCAACCGGCCCTCGTGCCAAAAACTCCGGACGCTCAGGCCGAAATTAGAAGCATGTTGCTGGCAATTCAAGGCCAGCTGACAGGGCTTCACAATCAGATAAAGGAGCAGGCGACTAGGGTAGACTATCTCTACTCTGGTTAAAGGCGCGCTGTCGGAGAGGCCTCTTAGGATCCTTGCTGTGAATGTAAATTCACTGATTAGGACCGAACGTAGAGCTAGTCTTTTCCAATTGCTGAAAGACCAAAGTCCAGATGTGTTTATGGCCAGCGAAACTAAGCTGAACCAGAAACATAAGTTGACTAATAACAATTACAATAACGTTAGAAGAGATCGATCCAACTCCACTCAAGGAGGAGGCGTTGCAGTCTTCATACGAAAAGGCATTAATCATAAAGTTATATATAATAGTGATCTACGCAGATTTCGGCTGTTGGAGGCGTGCATCGTATGCATTTCTCCAACAGGGGAAGAGAATGTATGTGATCGCGGCTTATGCAGGAATCACCTCAGCCAACTGATTTTATGACAGTGCTTGAAAAACTTTTCGAACGTCTACGCTTGAGCTTGGACGAAAATTACTTTCTCATGGCCGGTGATTTGAATGCCAAACACTTACATTGGGGAAATCAAGTACAGAATCGGAGAGGTATTCATCTTTTTAATTGGATGAGTCAGTATAACGCTGAATATCGTTAGAACTGCTGGCTACGGATTGGCCATCGTTTCCAAGAAGCGGTGCCTATCTGGATCTATTGCTAATAGACGTAAGACTGACAATAACTGACACTGTTGGTCAAAAACCGAGAAATTGTTTACGAACGATCGAGTACGAAAATGACCACTTCGGACTCGCTTCCGTAATACAACTTCCGAACGAGCTCGTGGAGTTGGATGAGTATGTACCTGTGCATACTTACAATTACAGTAAGGTGCACTGGCCATGCTTTACCAACGCCTTATCGAGCGAAATCAGTTCGAATAACATATCCCCACCTAATGACAGGAATTTGACAAATAACGAAATAGACCAATACTTGGAACAAATGGATGAGACAATCAAACGAACAATGAACAGAACAATACCGAAACACAAACAACGGGACGCAACTGACATGTACCGGAACGCGACCATTGATGGATTACACAGACAAAAAAGTGGACTGCTGACAAGACTTAAACTCTTGTACAGACGGTTTACTGCCCCTCACAATCTGGAGATTAGGACACTGAAGTCGTCGATCAAGAATATCAACCAACTAATTAAAGAGAACTATCGGTTGTCAATTAATTTGTATTGGGATAACAAAATTCGGGCTGTTAATTCTAGAGAACGCCGTCCTGGACGATGACCTCTTTATTGTCGAAGACTAGCAGGAGAAAGTGGAGGCTGCTTTCCAGCAAGTGTACAAGGTGAATGCGTGCATTCGCCCCAATCATGACCTGGAAAACAGGGCCTTGCTCATCACTTCTACCTTCGGAATGACATCACGCAATGGCGATCAGAGAACCTCGGTTTCACCGGGTTCAATGAAGATCATTTGCCAAATGCCAAAATCGCAGAGCGAAATGGGCCCAGTTCCCTGTAAATAACGAAGGTGGAGCTCCAGCTCATCTTCGATTCATTAAAGAAGAAGAAGTCAGCAGGAGCCGATGGCATATCCAACGTTGTACTTCGACATTTACCTCAAGAAGCAGTAGACATTTATACCACTCTGTTTAACAACGCTCAGAATAATGCATATCATTCAGTGCGGTGGAAGACAGATGTAGTGCATCCTCTCCCGAAAAAGGGAAAGGACAACTCCAATCCGGCGAATCTCCGGTCGATAAGTCTTCTTCCGAGTTTCAGCAAGGCATTAGAATAAGTTATCAATAGAGTTCTGTCTTAGTGGGCAGAGGACAATAATATTATTCCGGACGATCAGTTCGCGGCAAGAATGTCCCGCCTTAAGGACATGACACCATTCATGCCGCGTCTAAACTCATTTCTGATGTCCAATGGAACAAATCTAAGAATCAGTGTATGGGTGCCTGTCTGGTTGACTTGGAGAAGGCCTTCGACACCGTATGGTTAGAGGGTCTTTATCTAAAGCTGACCAGACTTAGCATTAGTAAACCACTATTATATATGCTTTATGATATGCTCAATGGCAGAAAGTTTGTTGTCAAGAGTGGCAATATAACTTCTGCCACAACCTTTTATATTAAAAATGGTCTTCAGCAGGGAGCGGTCAACTCGCCGATTCTATTCAGCATTTACACCAGCGACCTGATAAGTAGTCTAACTAAGGCAATTGCGTATGCCGACGATCTTATTGCGTACAGAACAGCTCCAAAAGTCGAGGTCATAAGGATTCTTTTGCAGCGTGACTTCGAGAAGATTCAGCAATATTGCGATGGCTGGAAGTTGAAAATCAACTTTCAGAAATCAGAAACTACAGGGTGGCGCACGAATTGTGCTACAAAAATAAAACGTAATAACTTTTTTTCTGTGTGAGTAATCGGCTTATTTTTTTTTATTTTGTAGGTTACTATTTAGATTTATAAAAATGGATGCTTGGGATACGGAGAAAAGAATTTGGATAATGCAACGGTACCATGCTTTGCAGTCCGTCATTTCCGTCCAAAGGGAATTTAGGCGGGAGTTTGGCGGTAATCCCCCGAGTAGATGGACCATTATGAGATTTGTAAACATGTTTGCCGAATCTGGAAGCATCGCACGAAGGCCGTACCATCGAGATGCCAATGTTCGGGTTCAGGATATAATCGCAGCAGTAGCATCTTCAATACAGGCCAATCCGAGCGTTTCGACCCGAAACTTATCGGGGCGAATTGGAGTTAGTAGACGGTCATTACAACGGATACTTCATGACGATTTAAACTTGTTTCCGTACAAAGTCCAAATTACTAGCAAGTTAAACCCTCAGAATTTGCCTGTTCGCCTGGAATTTTGCCAAAAAATGATATCAATGGCCGAAGAAGACAACACATTGATCAATTGTTTGTTCATGTCTGATGAGGCCCATTTTGATCTTAACGGCAATGTAAACAAGCAAAATTGCCGTATATGGAATGAGTCTAATCCAGAAATGCTCCATGAGACGGAACTGCACCCAGAACGAGTCACTGTGTGGTGCGCAGTTTCATCAAGGTGTATTGTCGGGCCGTACTTCTTTTAAGAAAACGGTGTAACCGTTACTGTCAATGGGGACCGTTATTTAGTGATGTTAAAGGAGTTTTTTTTACCCAGAACTGCGCCGAAGACGTATACCATTCAACAGCGTTTGGTTTCAGCAAGATGGAGTAACTGCACATATAGCCAGACCAGTTATGGCGGAGCTAAACAAAAAATTTGCAAACAAAGTAATTTCTAGGAACTCCACTCTTCGCTGGCCCCCAAGGTCACCTGACCTGACTGCACCAGACTTCTTTTTATGGGGTTATGTCAAGCAAGGGGTGTATAAAACGAAGCCCAGGAATTTAACTGAATTAAAGCAGTCCATAATGACAATAATTGAGGCGATCCCAACTTCAACTCTTCAGGCCGCAAAGAATAATTGTTTGATCAGGTGCCGCATATGCGTGGGAGAGCGTGGAGGTCATTTGCGGTCTATAATCTTTAAAAACAACTAACTATTTAAAATAAAATTTAATTTTCTAAGCAATAAAAAAAAAAATAAATGAAATACATCGATTAAAAAAAATTTTGATTTCTTATTGAATTTCTTATTGTAGCACAATTGGTGCGCCACCCTGTATCTTGTTTTGGACTCCGTTGCTTAGAGCCGCAAGGGATACGAGAAAGAACTGGCGCAAGATGGTGATCGTAGGGCCAAATGGACATCCACTGGCGAGTAAAAATGTAGTAAAGTATACCTTGGCATCTGGATGGATCAGTATTTATATTTCGACAGACATATAAATGCTGCTCTGGCCAGGGCTAGGGGAGCTTTTGCCCTGACGAAATGGTTGCTTTATAGCAGCCGGCTTGACAGCAGCGTGAAGGTGATTTGCTACATGGCCCTTATCCGGCCGATGATTGCCTACGGATGCCCGGTTTGATTCAACGTGTCCTCATCTCAAATGGAAAAGATTCGGGTGTTTGAGAGGCAGTGTCTTCGACGCTGCCTTGGATTGCACAAAACACCAAAGTTGGAGTACAAACACTATTATAATAACCTTCTACAACGGCGGCGCCAATATAAACAGGATAGAAAATTTCTTGCTGAAGCTTATTCGAGGTCACATTGCAAGAGCGATGTCCTCGAGCAACTGCTTAATTTTCGGGGCTTATTACCCCAACAACGAATACTACGAGAGTGTGAATCTAAGCGGCTTTATTCCGCCTGATGCATTCCTCTATCTAGACATTCGAGGGCTGATCCAGGATAGAGCGGCGGTTCCGCTAATCTACCACGTCGGCCGTAGAACTGTACAGTCGGGACATCTTTGCACAAGACGGAGCTGAGCACCTTCGGTTGAGTAAGGCTGTGTCCGAACGGGACCGAAGAGATAGGGTAAAGCAGGAGAACCAGTTCTGGTGGTTGAAAAACGAAGTTGAAGTTCCTTCAGACATTTAATAGTTGACCTTGCTATTTTTTTTTGTATGGCCGACTTACATAGGTTTAGGTAGTTAGTTTTAAGTAGGGACAGTCAGGGTGGCACAAAAAAATATCAACAAAAACACAAACAAAAATTATAAAATCAAAAAAATTATATAAAAACGGAAAATGCTTGCTGTGGCTGTTCTAGTTTGTAAGTAGTTTGTAAGTAGCTTATAAGTAGGTTGTAATTAGTTTATAATTAGTTGTAAATAGTTTTAAGTAGCTTTAAGTAGTTTTAATTAGTTTTAATAAGCTGTCACATAGTTTTATGTAGTTTGTAAGTTTTATATAAAACCAAAAAAAAAATAAACTCAATGATACCGAGTTTTTTCTAAATTCTTCTCGGGGAAAAATAAAAGCCGATATAGAATTTTATTATATTAAGATAGTTCTTAGGCCGAAAGGCATTAGCATTAAGTTATTTTTAGTTTAACTAAGAGCGCTCGATTGGGGCCAGTAAGTTAGTTTTAAGATATTGATAAGTAGGCTAGTTTTTATGAATTTTTGTCTAGCTTTAAGATAGTTTTAAGAAAATTGAAAAATTAAAATTAATTACAAAAAAAAAAAGTCGGCACTTCGAAGAAAACAATGGAATTTTATAAATACAGTATATAAAAAAATGTTTAATTATAGCTTAGATTTATAATTAAAAGGAAATAAATAAAAAGATTTAATTGATAGCTTTCAAAATAGCTTTCAAAATAGCACAAAATTATTCCTTCTTTGGCATGAAAGGTTCTTTTTCATGTGTAAAACAGGTTCAAACATCGGGATTGTTCCGTCAAAATTGGGACGTCTGGCAGGGCTAGCCCTACCTTATCCCACGTGCTCATATTTGTCAACTAGAAATTGATAAAAAAAAAACGATGAAATTATTGATACCGAGTACGAATACCAACAGCGACATAACAAAATTCAAGTTTAGTAGGTACGTATTCCATACACCCTAATAAGAACTAGTTTCTGGATTGAAATCTGAATTTACCAAAGAACTTTGAGCTTGTCTTGGGATAAATACAAAAAATGTTTAAAAGAAATAAAGAGAAATGTATCAGGTATTGTCTTTAAAAAAAGCTTTCGCATGAAAGTGTAAGTAGGAATTAACGTTGTTGTATCAAATTTAAGCCAAATTCCTAGAAAATTGACCCTCTTACATAATATAGAAAAACGAACCACCCTCTAAAGCATGTTCAGCAATCATTTTCATAAGTATTGCTACTGGTCATAACAGTTACCATTTTAAGAAATTTATTTGGAATAACCAGGTTCCTACCTATACGTACGTACCTACCAACTAATCAACGTATTCCAAATAAATGTATAAAAAGTTTTATTGGAAAAAAGGTTACCTACACAAATTTAAGTATACATATCTCAATGCATTGGCACTCCCACTTACGTACAGACATTGTAGAAATAAAAACATTTCATGAAATTCTTTCTACTACTGCCTATTTTTTAAAAAAATAATAAGTAGGTACCTACCTCCCTACCCCAGAATTTAACAAAACAAACTTTAATTAAAATACTTACCTACCAAGTAAAAGAAATATTTATGTACCTAGGTACCTATAAAAGAACCTACCCCCACATTCAACAGAAATATCTTAATACCTTTCCAAAAGATAATAGGTATCTTTACCCAAGCCTAACTCTGAATTTTGCATAAGAATACCTAACCTATATATTTTATTTAAATACCTACTAAAAAACATATCCTCGAAACAATTAATAATACAAAAATTATGTATATCTAATTGAAATAGAATCTAGTCCACTACCAAAATATATACCTACCTATACATACCCTCACAAAATAAAGATTACAATTCAAAATTTTTAAAATATACACACCAAAAGTTATAGCTATCCTGCCATCGAAATCATACAAGAAAATTTATATCTGAATAACTACGAAAAGATTTCCTCGAAAATTGTAAATCAGCCACAAAACAAAACATACCCTCAATAATGATTATGAGAAAATATACATACCTATAGTCATACCTACGTTTCTCATTCACTTCATCTACAACAAAATCTGTGCAGAAAGGTTTTTCTGCTTGTTGTTACGACCTACGACACCGACGAGGCGACGACACACAAGCAGCTCACTCAGGTCTCAGGTGTCTCTTTCATCCCCTTGTTAATTTTTTTGCTACTCTGGCTACATACGAAATATATTTCCAAAATAAAAAGAATTCAAAGAGGAAACGAGAAACATTTTCTCATTTTCTTCACCTTTTTTTAGTTTGTGTCATTTTACAATCAGCTGCTTTGCTTATCACACTTACTCCCTTTATTTCTTACCAGAATCGAAATAATTAATTCTCTTGCTCTTACTACTTATATATACATATGTCTCCACCACAATATTTGCGGTCGAATGTGGCGCCCCGCTGCACACTGGGGCAGAACGACCCTATTGGTGGCAATAAATCAGGGAATAGAGCTAGGAACCTGAAAATTTCTGGAATTGCTTAAAGATACAATATATTGATATTTAAAAACCCAACAATGACCACGCCCACCAAAACGCCCACTTTTTTGAATTTCGAAAAAAATTGTCAAATAAAGATACCTACCGTTTTTAATATATCAACATTTAGGTCTGTCAAATTTGGCTATAAATACGCCTACAAACAAGTATATATTTGTTCTCTGCAAAAATTAAGTACGCGCAATTTTTTTCAGTAAAAACAGAACAACAAAATAAGTTTTAATACAGAAAACCAGTACCAATCGTACCTTTGAACTCGTCAGGCGTTTGTTCTATTCTGTGCGGTACCTATCTAAATAAACAAAATTACAAAGAGATCTCGATCCCCAGTTGGTGAAGACACCATGTCTCCCACCAGGAAACCCAAAAGATTAGCTCTATTGAGCATAATCGTTGGACTCCCCTACAAACTCATCCAGATACAGATAACGATATTGAAGTGGATGACGAAATTATTGAACAGCCAATTGTTTCAAATAAAAAATCAAAAATTCCATCGGTCTGTGTACTGCAAAAAACAAGTGAACATATCCATGCCTTACTTAATGAACTTAAACTGGAGAACTATAGTGTAAAGAAAATGTCCATTGGCATAAAAGTGAACTGTGAAGACATCGAAACTCACACCAAACCTTGCGATATACTTAAGGATAAAATTTTTCAGTTTTTTACACATGATTTACCCTCAGTAAGGTCTTTCAAAGTCATGCTTTACGGCCTCCATGAATTGAACATTGATGTGATTAAAAAAGAACTATTATCCCTTGGTTTAAAATGCCTTAATGTAAAAATTATCAAAATGAACTATGAAAGCTTCGTAGACATCTTCTATCTTGTGTACCTCGAGTGTGGCTCAATCAAGTTAAATGATTTGAAAAAACAATACAAATCAATATTTAAAACCCAAGTGAAATGGGACTTTGCCCGAAGGCAGAGAAACAAACTCACACAATGTTACAACTGCCAAATGTATGGGCATGGAGAGAAAAACTGTCATATTAAAACTCACTGTGCCAACTGTGCAGAAAATCATGAAACTAAAAATTGTAAATCAATCAAAATTAAGTGTGCAAACTGCAACGAAGTCCATAAGGCCAATGACCCCATCTGCATCAGCCGACAAAGTTTCTTTAAAATTCGAGAGAAATTGTCTATGCAAAATAGAACACATACAAAGGTGACGACAAGGGATGTGTACCAACAACATACCTTCATATATCCAAAATAAGTCTGACTTTCCTGCGCTCACGCCACACAAGAAGTTCAAAGTTCCAAACTCTGTATTAGCTTCAAACAATAATGTAGCAACAAACAACAATTTCAATGTGTGGACAAACACCTCGCACAAAACCGATTTTGCTGGGACCACGAACAACAGTGGGAACAACGAGCTTTTTTCGATGGAAGAAATCGATTCACTCACAGCAGAGATGATAACATTACTTAACCGATGCAATAAAAAAGCCGATCAGTTTAATACGATTGCACAATTAGCAATTAAGTATCTATACTCAGGTAAATAATTATGAATGATAGTTTTAAGATAAATTGTTGGAATGCTAGAAGCATTCGGAATAAAAATTTAGAATATTTTGCATTCTTAAGCAAACACAGCATTGATGTTAGTTTAATAAGTGAGACTTGGTTAGATGATAATGTAAATATCTCTAATAAAGACTATAAGTGTTATCGTTTAGATAGAGAAGAGAGAAGTGGGGGCGGTATCACCGTGGTAGTAAATAAACGATTAAGCATAAAATACTTCCTGTGATTAAAACTAAACTAATTGAAAACATTAGCATAAAATTACCATTTGGAAATGGGCGTTCTATACAAATTTTTTCAATTTACTTTACGGGTGGGTGTACTTCCCCAGAAAAAAGGCATGATTTTCGCAATGACTTACGTAAACTGATTACATTAAATGATATATATTTGATTGGTGGCGATTTCAATTGCAAAAATAGGAATTGGGGCTGTGTCAGAGCAAATGCATGGGGGAATATACTAGCCGACTTAAGCTCAAGACACCCGTTTAACATTTTGTACCCCCCACAACCTACTTGTATTCCCACAAACAATAGATCTAGTCCCTCTACCATAGACTTATTTCTTACAAATTCCCCTGAATTATTCAGTCAACCTTTGGTTGAAAATGATCTTAGTTCAGATCATCTTCCTGTCATATTAAAAATTAATTCAGCCCCTGTGGAAAATTGCAATCAGTTTTTTGATTATGCAAATGCTGACTTAAAAAAAATTAAAAAACGTATCAAACTTAAGTTGAGAAATATTGCAGAGCTAAATCCAAATGATATCAGTGTCGAACAAATTGATGGAGCGGTTAGTGCTTTTACAGCATCAGTTCTTGAGAGTGTTGAAGAATCCGTGCCCAAAAAAACTCAAAGTCGAAACAATAGTAATTCACTTCCTGCCTATGTAGTGGAAGCAATTAAAACAAGAAATAGAAATAGAACCCTATGGATTAGGACTATGGATAAATACTTTCTCTCCGAAATGAAGAGGTAGAAACCAGAGCTGGAGCAATAAACTACAGGGTTTAAATAAAGGTAGCAAGCCGTTTTGGAATATTATAAAAGTGATTAAAAAGAAAAAGGTTCATATCCCTTCTTTTAAAATAGGTAATTCTATATTAATATCCAACGAAGAAAAAGCCAACGCATTAGCCCACACATATGTGCTAACAGTTTAGTTACTAGCAACATCGCAATCAATAATCATATAGAATTTATTGTTAACCAATCCATGCAGTTACTCCACGAAAGTTCCCTTGATGTAACCGAGGATATAGTAACTTCTGATAATGTTGAATTTATTCTCAAAGGCCTTAAGACCACAAAATCTCCCGGATTTGACGGAATAAAAAATCTCTTCCTAAAATAGGTATAAGATACCTCAGAAATTTATTTACCAATTGTTTCAAAAAAGGATACTTTCCCAAAGAGTGGAAAGTGGCAAAAGTCATTCCTATTCATAAGCCAGGTAAAAATTTTAGTGACCCTTCTAGCTACAGACCAATTAGTTTGTTGAGTTCATTAAGCAAATGTTTAGAAAAACTTATAAAAAACAAACTAATTTTGCATGTAGATCAATATGATATCTTGCCACCAGAACAATTTGGCTTTAGAAGGTATCATAGTACAACTAACCAAATTGACAGAATAGCAAAGTACGTTAAAAATAATTTGTCTTCAGGAAAGAGTACAGGAATGGTGCTTTTGGACGTGGAAAAAGCTTTTGACACAGTCTGGCATGAGGGTTTGATTCATAAACTCGTCACCTTGAGTTTTCCGTTGTATATTGTAAAAATTATATTGTCTTTTCTATAAATCGAGCATTTAAAGTCTGTGTTAACAACTGGTACACCGAAGAAAATAATATCATTTCAGGTGTACCCCAAGGGTCAGTTCTAGGTCCATTGTTATATAACATATATACTTTTAATTTCCCTAAACTCCAAAATTGTGAAACTGCAATATTTGCTGATGACACATGCGTTTATTCATCAGATTCAATTGGTTTTTGCATTGAAACCAATTTGCAATCTGCTCTGAGTACTATTCAAATTTATTTCAACGATTGGAAAATAAAGATAAATAAAGATGCATCAAAGACACTGGCTCTTTTATTTACGAGAAAAAGGAAACCTTGTTTACTGCCTTTCAATAGTC
Source organism: Dasysyrphus albostriatus (assembly GCA_946251815.1). Taxonomy (NCBI): domain Eukaryota; kingdom Metazoa; phylum Arthropoda; class Insecta; order Diptera; family Syrphidae; genus Dasysyrphus; species Dasysyrphus albostriatus. Next base: position 139,225,775 of record OX276335.1, on the reverse strand, counting down.
TCCAATTGAACGGGGTACAAATTGAGTGGAAATCAAGTGCAAATTACCTTGGGGTACACTTGGATAAAACATTGACCTTTAACTTTCACATACAGAAAACGCTAAATAAACTTAATATTGTGATAAGAACACTTTATCCATTTATCAATCGGAAGTCTAAAATGAGTGTAGAAAACCAATTAATGATATTTAAGGGTATCTTCCAAAGCATAATTTTGTATGGTTCGCCTGTCTGGGGAAAATGCGCTAAGACCCATGTACAAAAATTACAAATAATGCAAAATAAGATTTTAAAAATTATGCTTAATCTCCCCTGTCACTTTTCTACTGAAGAACTCCATAGAATTACAAACATTGATACGGTTCCAGTAAGAATTTCGAAGTTACAAGACCGTTATATTTTATCGTGCAATAGTTCGGATAACTATTTAATTTCAAATTTAGCTGCTTAAGGTGATAGTAATATTAATTTTTTTCACTTCCTTTATTACTGAATGTAAATATGTTACATATGTATATTTAACTGTTTGTTATTTATTTGCATATATATTTATATTTATCAATTTATTTATTTATTCAATTATTTATTTATTTATTTATATTTTTATTTATTTATTTGTTCAATTGTTCATTAATTTATTTAATTGTTCGTTAGTGTTTTATTATTTGTTATTTATTTATTAATTTATTTTTTTATTAACCTATTTGTTCATTTGTTCATTGGTTCATTAATTTATTTAATTGTTCATTCGTATTTGATTATTTGTTATTTATTATTAGTTTGTTTATCTATTTACTTATTTATTTATTTATTTATTTATTTATTCATTTATTTGTTTATTTGTTTATTTATTCATTTATTTATTTATTTATTTATTTATTTATTTACTTATTTATTTGTTTATTTATTTATTTATTCATTTATTTATTTATTTATTTTTTATTTGTGTATTTATTCATTTATTTATTTATTTATTTATTTATTTATTTTTTTTTTTTTATTTTTCTGTGATACAAATATATGTAAACAACATCTTAAGGCAGTTTTCTGCTCCCCACTTCTCTCTTCCTATATGAAAAGATTTCAAATGTAAATTTAATGAAGGTTTTTTTTAGTAACTTTTCCTTCAAAATGTAATAAATCTGTGATATAAATTGAATGCTTATTATAATATTTTCAGTAGTAAGGTAGGATATAAGACACCATATCTCTGAAAATTGTGCATTCTAGGTTTAAATAAAAAAAAAAAAAATTATAAGAATTTCTGTTACAATAAAGATCTAATCTAATTAAAAAATACAGAAAATAGAACATAATTGAGAATATCATATAATTGATTTTTCATTAATTTAAAATTAAATCATCCCTTTCTTCATCACTGCTATCTTCTTCAGCCTCAGAATTTATATTATCAACAGGGGGAGCTTTAAGCAAACTCAATGCTTCAATTGGCAGGTGTTGCTCCTTTTTTTCGGGTAGTTTCCTCATGCTAGTAATGATGGGATCAGAACTTAATAAAAAAGAGTTAAAAATATCTCGGTTAGTGTTTTCTCTACTGGATTTTCGAGAATGGTGCTCTCTATAATTTTTGAAGTCCTTATTCCTTGATTCTTGGGCTTCTTCAGTCAGTTGACCAATCGGTAACAGTGCATGGGCTATTATTTCCGGTGCATGAATGAAATATTTATGAAGGGTAGGTGACATGTAATACCAGGGATACTTTTCCACATAATATCTGGCAGTATCGATTGCGAAATTTTTGAATATCTCTACATCTATTTCATAGCCACTAGCTACAACAATCATAATAATATGCATCTTTTTTATGAGTTGAACATCAATTTTTGTAATTTCAGCGGAAATTTCAGGATTTTGAAAGAAACGCCTGGCCGTATTGCCATCATTCGAGTTCCCGAATCCGGGCTTTGGTTCGTCTATTATCAAACCACAACGATCTTTAAACTCTTTTTGTATACTTTTTTTGTTTTCAGCAACAACTATCTTGTCATCCCCTCGAGCTTGCCATTTCTTAAGAGGCAATTTGTAGGCTAATTGAAGTAAATTTTCGAAAAACCTTATCCATCCATGAAGAACGGACAGTCCAAACTCTAAGTTTTCTGTTTTCACTTCCCTTGTCAACATACTATCTATATCATTAAAGCTTCTAGATGACGCACCACATATGAAACACTTTTTTGTTGATGACGTTTCCGTAATAGCATTACAGACTTTGCCGTCAATCATTGTAAAAAGTAGAGTATGATTGACTTGTACTTCTCTTTCTTCAATTAACATTGTTGTCTTTCGCAAATTCTTCACCTCATTTTCAACTCTACTCTTTTCTGCATAGACATTTCTGTAGATTCCTTTACAAACTCTATTTTTAATGGCCTGCAGTATCTTGTAGAATCTGGACGTGAATTTTGCCATACAACCTTGGAACTGGAAGAAAGTCTATGAGGAACAACACAAGTAATAAAGACCGAAGAATCAGTTGCTTCGAACTTCCATCAAAACCCCACTTGCAAAATAAGCTCAAATTTTCCATTTCAACTGTTGTTAATAGACCAATTACTTCCATCTGTGATTCCAACAAACGCTTTGTGGTTAGATCTAGTATTGTCTGAAGGGAAACCTTTACTATATTTTCGCTAACTTCGATGCATTCGGGAGGTGGATAACATTTTTTTTACAGCAGGAAATTTTTCTGGTGCACTCATTCTGATAACATTGTATTGATGTCGAGATAGTTGCGCTTCAACTGCAACCCCTAGTGCTTCTTAGCCTAATATTTTACAACTTTTGGGCTTGAGTGACTCCCTAAATGACTTCCTATATTTTTTGCTCGGTCAGGGGTAGTTGTTATATCCTCTAATACTTTAGAAGCACTAACCTGTCCCACTGCTCTCAAGCTCATTTGAAATCGATTTAGACTCTCTTAGTTTTTCTGTTTTCATTCTTTTTGTACCTTCAGTACTTTCATCGAATGAAACACTTGGTCGACCACGCTTTAGCCTTTCTTCAGGACAACAAAGAAAAGAAACAGATGTCTCAAGCCATGAATTATTTATTTTAAAAAACGTCTCTAGTTTTCGAAAAGCCTTTTCAAAACGAGTTTTATACTCAGATTTGAATCGAGAAAGTGTTTTAGTTAAACCAATGTTATTGAAGTTTCCTGTTCGTTTTTTAACTCTTCTTCCAGAAAAACAAATCGCCCTTCTAAATTAATATTTTCAACTGACAGCATTATATTCACAAGCTCTCTCCGGGTTATAAAAATTGTGTTAGAACTCGTACCTAAAGGATAAAACAAATCTTAGAAATTCTCACATTTTTTTTTGTCAGAAAGCACATTTTGTAAAGAAGCTTTTTTATCAAAACCGCAAAAACCGCCGAATTTTCTTGCAGCTCCTTAATAACGTTAAGACATGCTATCAATAACAACAAAAATTATTCTTGGGGCTGCTTGGGAACGCAACTAAACCGATCAATGTTTGCACAAAGAAGCAAAAAAATAGTAATTTTAAAGTTTTTTATGATAATTACCGTTTTATATAATTTAAACAACTTTCTCACAAAAGAACTCTTAAAAAGATTAACATATACCAGAACTTGAAGGCTCCGTACCAAAAATTTTAATATTATATGATCTTTATTTTTTTTTATTTAATTAAAAACACTTTATAAATTTCTCCACATCAACCTCAAGCTAATCTGTGAACAAGAATTGCTTGCGCCAATTCTTATCATGCAAAATGTGTTTATGATAACGGTTTAAAACTCTTACATTATGAACAGTGGGGTATTTGACTATTAAAATAGAATAACAATGGCCCCATACGGGCAGTTTCATTTTTCAATTTATTGCCAGCAATTAGGCCATTTTGCCCCATTGTGCAAACAATCGTCCATGATAGTACTATGATTTATACAGGGTGGCGCACGAATCGTGCTACAAAAATAAAACGTAATAACTTTTTTTCTGTGTAAGTAATCGGCTTATTTTTTTTTATTTTGTAGGTTACTATTTAGATTTATAAAAATGGATGCTTGGGATACGGAGAAAAGAATTTGGATAGTGCAACGGTACCATGCTTTGCAGTCCGTCATTTCCGTCCAAAGGGAATTTAGGCGGGAGTTTGGCGGGAGTTTGGCGGTAATCCCCCGAGTAGATGGACCATTATGAGGTTTGTAAACATGTTTGCCGAATCTGGAAGCATCGCACGAAGGCCGTACCATCGAGATGCCAATGTTCGGGTTCAGGATACAATCGCAGCAGTAGCATCTGCAATACAGGCCAATCCGAGCGTTTCGACCCGAAACTTATCGGGGCAAATTGGAGTTAGTAGACGGTCATTACAACGGATACTTCATGACGATTTAAACTTGTTTCCGTACAAAGTCCAAATTACTAGCAAGTTAAACCCTCAGGATTTGCCTGTTCGCCTGGAATTTTGCCAAAAAATGATATCAATGGCCGAAGAAGACAACACATTGATCAATTGTTTGTTCATGTCTGATGAGGCCCATTTTGACCTTAACGGCAATGTAAACAAGCAAAATTGCCGTATATGGAATGAGCCTAATCCAGAAATGCTCCATGAGACGGAACTGCACCCAGAACGAGTCACTGTGTGGTGCGCAGTTTCATCAAGGTGTATTGTCGGGCCGTACTTCTTTGAAGAAAACGGTGTAACCGTTACTGTCAATGGAGACCGTTATTTAAAGATGTTGAAGGAGTTTTTTTAGCCAGAACTGCGTCGAAGACGTATACCATTCAACAGCGTTTGGTTTCAGCAAGATGGAGCAACTGCACATATAGCCAGACCAGTTGTGGCGGAGCTAAACAAAAAATTCGCAAACAAATTAATTTCTAGGAACTCCACTCTTCGCTGGCCCCCAAGGTCACCTGACCTGACTGCACCAGACTTCTTTTTATGGGGTTATGTCAAGCAAGAGGTGTATAAAACTAAGCCCAGGAATTTAACTGAATTAAAGCAGTCCATAACGACAATAATTGAGGCGATCCCAACTTCAACTCTTCAGGCCGCAATGAATAATTTTTTGATCAGGTGCCACATATGCGTGGGAGAGCGTGGAGATCATTTGCGGTCTAAAATCTTTAAAAACAACTAATTATTTAAAATAAAATTTAATTTTCTAAGCAATAAAAAAAAAAATAAATGAAATACATCGATTAAAAACAAAGTTATTTGAATTTCTTATTGTAGCACAATTGGTGCGCCACCCTGTATATACAAAGCTGATACCAGCTTAAACGGGAACCCTTCTAAGTTTGGAAAACAAAAGTTCCGAACGGCTAGGTTATGCATGAGTAAGTTCTGAAAAGACTGAGTTTTGAAAAGACTAAGTTCTGAAAAGTCTAAGTTCTAAAAAGAATTAGTTCTGAAAAGACTAGGTTCTGAAAAGTCAAAGTTCTAAAAAGAAAAGTTCTGAATGGAAATAATTCTGCTGGGACTAAGTTACAAAAACCAAAATTATTTGGGTTTTGAGTTGGCAACAATAGGAGGAATAATATGAAATAAGAGCAGTATAAGCAAAGGAGATAATAGTTTTTGATTGGTCAAACCAAAATAAATATAGGAAGGGTGGGGGATATATCCAATTTGTCAATGGGGTCGCAGTCGTAATAACGGATTGATGAAGTAGGGTTTGTACACCGGCGCGGCGGTAATTATAATTTATTGGAAGATGAAAGTGTTGCGTGTATTTGTTTATTTTTTTTGTTGGTTATTCTTTTACTTTCGTTTTTGCCCGCTTATTATTTGGATCTGGAACTGGGACAAAGACTCACCGTGTTTTAGAACTCATAGATTTTTCGGTGATGTTTATGATGGATTTGGGTCGTGTAGAGGAGGTTCTGGAGGTGGGTCTGGAACTGGGACAAAAGATCAAACTTTTTTTTCATAACTTTTTCATAGATTTTGTTGGTGGACTGTATTATGGAGTTGGCTCTGTCGGAGTAGGTTCTGGAGGTGGGTCTGGAATGACATATACATGCACAAAAGAAAATAAATTTTCTTTTGTGGTCAATGGAGTCGCGGTTGAAGAATAGGCCCGAAGAAGAAAAACACTAAATTATAAAAACAACAACAATAATGAATATTCGCAATTTCTTTCTATTCTTATTTATTTTTCTCATTGCTTAAATCGTGAATTCGCCGTCAGTTAGTTAAGGAAATAAGTAGTAGTAACTAGAGGGTTCTGGAACACCGGTATCACCGGTATCACCGGTATCACCGGTATGGGTTTTGATATATGCTATACCGGTATGGGTGAGAACACCGGCATCACCCTAGATGGTACGAGAACACCGGCATCACCCTAGATGGTACGAGAACACCGGCATCACCCTAGAGGGTACGAGAACACCGGCATCACCGGTACCACTGGTACCAATTTGGGTTCTGATCTATGAATGCCGGCAATTAAGATTTACGATTATAATACGTGCATTGATATATCAAGACCCTGATACATCGTTACCATCATGTCACTCATCTGACTAATAGGACTTGACCATCTATATATATCTATTGCCTTAGGATTTTTCCTGGATTGAGGTGATAATTAGTGTAACAAAAGCCTAATACCTCACTACCATCATAGCATTCATTCGTCTAATAGGACTATACCTCCTTTATCTATTGCTTTGCTAGCATCATGTCAATCATATTACTAAACCCTGTCCCTTATCATTAAAACCCTGAAAAATGGTCCAAGGGTTATTTTTATTGCGGAATACAAATGTACGTCAATAAGGTCAACACATTATTTTATCTATAGGGATGGATGCCGACAATTAAAATATGCATTCATGATGATCGTAATACATACATTTATCCAACTGCTTCCTTATTTACATCGATGATATCCCAAGTGACAACAATACAAATTTATGATAAGGTTAACTACATGAATGAATGCGGGGGGAAAACTCTATTGTTCTACTATTAGCAATCAATATGATATAAGCATGCATTATAACCTCAATACTTCTTTTCATTAGATACTTTTCACCCCAAAGAAACCTTTTGCAATGTGTAATACATTTAGGATCATATCCTGTATATGACTACTTTCCTACCCTTAATAGCAAATGAATAAACATATAAATGTTATTATATTCCTATATTATTTTGAAGTGGTGATGTAAATTAAATGGAATGAGCAAATCTTGAATAATAACACATGTTTTTTTTTTTATAATATTATATTTTATTTATATATTTTCTGGTTATATTTTTAGGTTTACATTGAAAAATAAAAAAAAAAATAATAACAATCCTTAGACAATTCTGTTAACAACTTGGTCAAGTGGATTGTATTCAATAATCCGATCATGAAGCATGAGGCAGTAAGCTGAAGTATTTGCAGGAATGTTTTTTGATGTTCTCATCTCCAAGCGTATATCGATAGGTCCTGTTTTCAAAGCCTCATTTTGATGTCTGCAGTCTATAACAAAAATTGGAGCACGAGATTTAAATAGATCCCAAGAAAGCAAAGGTTCAGTGTTGGTTTTATTGTAGTAAGTTCTTTGAAAATCCGTATACATTTTGTAGAACAAGCTATATCTATTTCTCTCGAAAGAAATATTAAGATCTTCATGAGGATATACATCAGAGTTTAAATACACTTTTAAGTCTGTTAAATCACAATGGTCAAACGTTGTAGGATCAGCAGATATTTTTTTATTTTTTGCAGTTTGTAGTGCAAATACAATGTATCGAGGTTTTTCTATTTGCGTTGTTGTTTTAACGTTCCAGATGTGATGGTCAGAGCTTGATAACATGGGATACTCATAGAGATCCCAGTTTCGGAAAGCAATTTTCATAAAACTATTTGCATTTATAGATTTATATAGATTTAATTTCATCGAATCTGATAAAGTCACGTGTGGTACTCTCCACTGTACCTTATGTAGTTTTACTTGTACATTTTCATCAGTTGGGGAGATTATAGAACGTAAAATTCACGTTCACGTTAGAACGTAAAAACGTAAAATTCACGTTCACGTAAGAATGTAAAAACGTAAAATTCGCGGTAAAACGTAAAATTCACGTTCACGTTAAAACGCAAAAACGTAAAATTCGCGTTATAACGTAAAATTCACGTTTACGTTAGAACGTAAAAACGTAAAATTCACGTTGACGTTAAAACGCAAAACGTGCACAGTCTTCACCTAGAGTAAAAAAAAAAAAAAAAAAAAAAATTATATTACAGCGCTCATAATTTTCATATAGCATAAGAGATAAATCCTTTAAAACAAATTTACTTACCGGTGTATTTGAACAATTTATTTAGAGATGGATCAAATGAGCATTTGATAAAGTATGAAACAGCAATCGGGACATGTTTTTTAATCGATGTAGTCGATGATTTTGAGGGATCAGGTTGGCAGCTATCAATATTCACCAGCATACATTCAAAATCTGCATAGATGGCAAATGGTACTTCGAGTGACCTCGATTGATGCTCAAACTGTAGTATATTATTTGTCTCATTTGGTAGGGCTGTCACAATTTTGTTGCATTCAGTTTCATGCTTCTCAAATCCTTTATCTGTGTTGAATATTAGCAGGCATGAATTACACATTCTAATTGATCGTTTACCATGATTTATTTGAGCTCCTATTAATCTGGACATATTTTGTATCCACACATAGTGATTGTATTCGCCTTCTTGTATAAGTAACAAGTTTATGTGTAGGTCTCTCTTATGGTTGGAATTATAATATGGACCTACAACTCTATAGTTTTCTCCAGTTCCATTTTTTTCTACTCCGAACACATTTACACTTATTGCAGGGTTTAGAGTTTCAAAAATTGAAATGTCTTTAAGTTTCAAAGGGAAAACTAAATTTGTAAAGTTAACTATAGTTCCATTCATTAAACTTATCACTCCGTTTTGAATGTTTTCAATCCGATATTTACTAGCTCTATGCGAATCGTCATCTATGGGGGAAAGAGCTGATATAACTGCCCATTTGAAACAGAATTTATCATTATTTTGCACATTAACACAGGCTTTTTTCAAGTCAATACTTTTCGGTAGTTTTAAGTAACTTGAACCCCTTAAGGGCTTATATTCGTTAATATTGACTTCAATATGTTTTATACAAAATAGCGTCCATCCAGAATCTCTATCCTCAAACTCTATACTTTTAGTCTCAATGATCTTACTCATATTTTCAAGTATATCTTCCAAGTTATCATTTTGAAGAGCTATCTGCATTGGACATTTAAAAGATTTTATACTTATCTCAGTTTTTTCTGATTCTTCATGCACTGTTATATATTTTATAAACTCTGCAAACAGCTCAATGCTGAACTTTACACTTCCTTTTGTTTCAAACGATTTTCCAATTAGTTGTATAATATCAGTCTTACAACTTTTCAAAAATGTATTAATGTCTATAACCCCCTCATCGGTATTTTCTAATGAGTACGTTTCCACTTTACCTTCAAAACAATGCCTTATTCTGTTAAACCGTGTATTAATAACTGGAACTCTACTTTTTCTCTTATGATCATTGGTTCTACTGTGATGTGACCATTCAGAAGTACTAACGTCTATTTCACAAGTAACGCATCTACGTTTTTTCGGTGCGTTTGACGAAGATGGAGAGTCATCATTATCAAGAATTTTTCTTTTATTATTAGACTTTTCGATTTCATTATTAATTGCCAGATTATCGGAGGGGTTGTTCATATGCTTCTTACGGAAGTGTTCCTTCATTGAATCCGTTCGCGTATACGTTTTTTCACATTGAGGACATTTTATCTTATCACCATGTACAGCTTTTATATGCCTGTTAAGAGTACACTTTTGTATAAATTTGCTACTGCATACGTTACAAACAAAATTCGCCATTGTATTATATTAACTTTACAGTTTATACCGATTGCAAAACACACACTTTTTGGATAACTTTTCTAAGATATGAATATGCTACAAATATCTTTTTCAAATAAAATTGAAAAACTTATATGGGAAGCAATGTTCTCTACTCACGATATGGAATAAGACTGTTAATTAGTTAGCATAACATTTCTACTTTTATATTACGATAGAAATACGAATTCAATCAAGTCACCAGCATACTATCTATAAAACATAAGTCCTACCGAGAGATTTTTTTTTTTTTTTCATAGTTCTGCGATTGAGATACTCTATAAAATAAAAACAAGGAGTTGAACTCTGAGGGAGGAGTCATTTCATAAGTAGCACCTTACCACCACCACCACCACCATTTTCAACATGAAAATTGTAAAAATGTTTGCATGGGGGAGGTGAAAGGATCATTCTCACCCTATGAAAATTGGAAAAAAATGTTTGTGTGGAGGAGATTAACTATCATCGTTCCACCCTCAAATACCCCTATCATTCAAACCAATGGTATGTGTGTGTGTGTGTGTGTGTGTGTGTGTGTGTGTGTGTGTGTAAGAAGATTGGGTGGGGGTACTTCTATAAATAAGAAATGATTTGGTGATAATCAGAATAGTCGATTTCAAGAAGCTACACAGTCAACATAATTACTAATATTATACATAATGATTAATTCCGATGAAGCAGAATACTCCGTTTTTACTCTGGATGATTTCGCTGCTTTTGAAGCAAATTCATTAACCCTAGCCAGTGGATTCAAGCCAACAAAGAAGCTATCGAAGTTGGAAATGGGTCTAAAATATAACATTTATACCTTGCGAAAGGTTACGACACGGTGGGGTGATAGAATCGTAGCAGATCTTGGCGAATATACGGTAAGATACAATTTTTCTCGTTCTGCATCCTTTATACAAAATACTTGAAAATATTGTTTTTTTTCTTATAGGTCTTTTTACCGATAAGATACGCAAAGCTGTCCACAGAAAGCATATTACTACTTGGAGGAGGCTCTTATGCTTTAGAGAAAACATATCAACATGGATCAACGTTTGAGCTGAAATTTACAAAAATATAAATAATTTTATGTTAATATAATTTATAAGCATATATATATATATATATATATATATATATATATATACCTACATATAAGAAAAAGAAGCAAAATTAAAATTTTTAAAAATCAAATTTATTTCTTTTATTAATTTCACAGAATTTTGTTTTTATCGATCCAAGAGTTATGTTCTGGTGGGAATCCCAACCATTTTACAAAAACTTTATTTCCTTTCGTTTGTAGAACTTTTTCAACTAGATATACATCGCCACAATCAGATTTCAGCAGTTCTAGTTCATAAAAGCCTCCTTGAATAGGTTTTCCTTGAAAGTCTTCGAGAAGATATGTTATAGGTTTTGTTGCTTGGACTTTTCTTATTTTAAAAACCTCAGTAGTCCAGTTGGGTGTATAACCTTTTTCGAATACATGTTTATACTTGCTAATTCTTACGTTATCACCAACTTTAAATTTACTTTTACTAAACACTTCGTTCTTATTTTTGAAAAGTGTTAACATTGACTTTGAATTTTTCTTGTTTACATCTGCAGGTTTACATTTAATGGTTCGGTGGTAAGAATGATTATAATCATAAAGCAATTTCTTATAAATATTTATCCACTTATAGCTTCCATTGAAACTAAATTCTTTCCACATTTTTTCCTTAAAGGTTCTATTAAATCTTTCAATAATTGAAGCCTTCAATGAGCTGAATGTAGAATAGTGATTAATTTTATGTTTTTCCATCAAACTCTTGAAGTTTGTATTGAAAAATTCCTTTCCATCATCAGTCTGCAAGTTCTTTGGAATCCTAGAAGAAATAGTAAATATTTCATCCATTCCTTTTGAAATAGTAATGCCTTTTTTGTTTTTCATTGGGACAACCCAAGCGAATTTTGAAAAAGCATCGATAACTGTCATCAAATAATTAAATCCATTGTTTTGCTCGCTGTAAGGTATCATTTCAACCAGATCTGCTTGCCACAAGTCATCATATCCCTTTATGATAACATGACGACGTTTGAAATTTCGCCGTGTAGCCTTATGTAACCCTTCAACAACCTTTCGCTTACTCATATTTAAAAAGAGTGACTTCATATAAATAAAACAAATCTTTTATATATTTTTATAAATGTATGCTTTTATTCCAATCTTTTATATAATAACATCAATTTCTTAATTCTAACCAAACGGTTTTCTACCATATAGCAGGAGCAAGTATCGGGTCCTAGCTTACATTGGTTGAATGCCCAGCAGCAATTGGAGTAATGATGTCCGTGAATAGTTTCAGTGTAATGTACATTATCGAATCTCTTAAGCAGGGTAATGCAAGTTAAGATCTCTTCATAATGCTCATCCAGTACATTCTTGCGATGAGTTTTTAAAAAATCAAAAATGTTTTTAATTATAACTTTTGAGTCCATTTTTATAGTTGTTGCTGGTTAAAGTGTTGAATGCTTACTAACAATTTTGTACTTTTTGTAAGAGGAATTAACGTAAAATGAAAAATATTTGCAACACATACAACAATAAAACTTTGAAAACTATTTAATATTCTTAATCATAGCATTTGTATTTGTGATTTTTATTTTAATCTATGGGTGTAAAGGGTACTAGAGGAAACATCATCTTCATTAAATATTCAATTTTATTTTGTATTTTCTGGTCAATATACTTTTGGTCTATGGAGTCTTTAAGATTTTTTTGAGAAATTAATTGTGATGCTGTGTTTTCTCGTTCCATACTTTTTATTGTTTCCTTTATCGTAGAGTCTATGTGGTTTTTTAGCTTATGAATTTCCTTATTAAAAGTGGATAAAACTTCCATTAAAGAAGAATTTATGTGGTTTATAATGCTTGATTCTTTAAGACTTATTTGATCATCAACATATCCTTTACACACGGCTTGGTGGGGGTATTCAGGATTACTTCCAACATTGTTTAAATATCTACTTTCTATATCAAAATCACCAGAGGGTAAGAGATTAAATCCCAATCCTGGAGGACCCACAATACCTTTGGTTTTTGGGAGTAGGTTTGAAGTTCCTACCGAACTTTGGTTTTGGAGTAGGTTTGAAGTTCCTACCGAACATGTTGACGTTCATTGTTCAAATGTTAAGTTTTCTTTTTTGTATGATACTAATATATAATATTTGATTCCTTTAATCCTTCAATTATGGAAGTGATTTCATTCTGATGGTTATCGTTACCAGCATTTCTAGATGCTATCAAAAGTCGTAGTCTATCCACAAGTTCATTTGGATCATTCCAGTATACATATTCAATATCTTTGTTTGTGTATTTCATTTCAGTAATACTAGAATAGGATTTTTCTATTTTTGTACTATCATTTTTAAGTCCAGCGACAATAGCCTTTATTATTTGTGTATATTTCACACCTCTGTTACTCTTAATTCGAGAAGAACTATCATCATTCATTCTGTATGCATTAGTTTTTTGGAAAATTTTCGAATACTGTTCTAAGTCATCCTTAGTATATTTTTGCTTACAAGGATTTTTCTTTAACACCAATTCAATGAGACCCGGAGTTCGAGTAAAAATTTCATCATCAATGATAATATTCTTATCACTCATTTTAAAGCTACACTTTCCTATTTTTACAGATTGAGTGTTTGCATCAAAATATGGTCCATAGGCCGTATCACGATTCGACTCTGACAACAGGTTTTGTTGATTGAAAGACGATGATTTATTAGGACTATCGAAATTTTTTGGTGTACTGAATAAAAAAGTATTATCTGGACTATTCAATTCTAATGAAGGTGATCCTGCTCGTTCATGATCTTCTTCCTCATCCTTTTCATTAAAAGATTTGAAATGTAGCTTACGACGTTCCGGTGTTTTAATATTATCCTCTTGTTGTGATTCTTCTTTTTTAATATTTCCAACCAATTTTTTCAACGGCTCAACGATGGGTTTAAAAGTGTTTTCCAACTCAGTTTCTCGCATCATTTTACCAGTTTTTAGTTGAAAATATTTATTTTTTAGCACATTTCGCGTTTTTATTAGATCATTTAACACACTTTCATCCATTTTTATAGTACAAAATATGAGACAGTATTTAAATATTTATTTTATTATGATTATATATGATGGACTAGTACCTCCAAACAGTGGTGCTGATGTAATGTGTTGCTTTCAAATGATAAATGTATATTTATAGTATTGCAATTTTGTGAAAACTGTTTTTATATCGACCTTTTTCAATGGTGCTTTCCTTGTCTATAACCAGAAAACCGAAATTATCAGCCCAACACTGAGAACATAATTCCTTAAACTGATTAAATGTCATATCAGAGTTTATATGATCTTTGTAAACATGCATCAAATTCAATTTATCTTGTTTGAAAAGAATAATAAAATTAGCATTGTCTCTAATTAAATGTTTTGGTATATGGGTATAGGACTGACATAAGTAAAAACTATCAACTCCATTATGACGACCCATGCAAAAATAATCTCTTATGTTATTTTGTTTCTGGCATGCAACATCATCGAATATAAATATTGAATTATTTTTCGCGTCTGATGGGGGCATTATCTCGGAATTATTTGAGAATTCATTGTATTCCATTCCTTTCACGGATGTAATCAGCTTTTTGAGATATATATATTTTGGTTGATGTAAGGATTTAGAATAAATATAAATATTTTCAAACTTTAATCCATTCGGGTCGAGAAGAATACTAAGCATAACATTTGTTTTTCCACAGTTTGATGGTCCAACGATAATTCCTCGAATACTGTTTGGGAATAATGAACCATGTTTTTTTTTTATTTTGACTTTGGAATCAAAGTTTTTTACTTTAATAACTTCTGACTGCTTTACGAAGCGCATAATGCCGACTGATAGCTTTTACAATAAAACATAGCATTTTTATATGATTATATTCATATGTGTTTCAACCTCCAAGTAGGAAGGTATAAAAATTATAATATGATTGAGCACAACGTTCGAAATCATACTCATAATAAAAGAAAATCAATTGAAGGAAAGGGGCTTTTGAATACGGTTATAGACAAATTACCATTTGAGCTACATCTTCCTTCATATAATTATTGTGGCCCCGGAACTAAATTGGAAAAACGATTACGTAGAGGAGATAAGGGGATTAATCAACTGGATGAGGCTTGTCGTTTGCATGATATTGCATATTCTAAGAGTAGCTCTGTCTCAGATCGACACGTTGCTGATAAAATTCTAACTGAGCAAGCGTGGAAACGATTTAAAGCAAACGACTCTTCAACGTCTGAAAAGTTAAGCGGCCTTTTGGTCACCAACATGATGAAGGCGAAAACAAAGTTCGGTATGGGTAATAAAGAGAATAAAAAAAAAAAAACTATCCGAGCTAGTAAACAAAAGAAGCAGCCTTGTAAGAAAAATATTTTTAAAAAGGCCATAACTGAAGCAAGAAATGCTATTAAAAGCAATATCAATTGTTGTGGTACAACATCTATGGCAAATATTGCTCTGAAAGCTGCAAAAAATGTTTTTAAAAATAGAAAAAAACAAAATATACAAACTCCAAGAATAATCCCACTTCCAAAGAGAGGTGGTTTTCTTCCATTTCTAGCTCCTATTCTAGCTGGTTTATCAGCTGTTGGATCTTTAACAGGTGGAGTTGCCGGAGTTGCAAAAGCACTCAATGACGTACATGCTGCTAAAAGAGCTTTTGAAGAAAACAAACGACATAATAAGGCTATGGAGGCAGTCGCTATTCAAGGGAAGGGGTTATACTTGAAACCATATAAAAATGGTCTTGGTTTATTTCTAAACACACCTAATACAAAAAACTGATTGATTTGCTGCCTAAGAGACCCTTAAATAATCATGATATTCTACGGTTTGGAAAGAAACATCTCAAGCACTTTAGAGGAGTTTTTATGCGAGACTCATTACCAAAAACCTCTACGGATCAAGAGTGTGGCGTTATAAATTTGGATAGTGAAGCTGGTATGGGTACTCATTGGGTAGCATATATTAGAAATAAAAAATATAATATTATAAAGTATTTTGATAGTTTTGGTAATTTAAGACCACCAACTGAAGTAATAGACTATCTTGGTAATCAAATAAATTATAATTATATTCGAGAACAAGATTTTGATACATTTATATGTGGACATTTATGCTTAAGATTTTTATTAGACCAATGTTGAAATGTTTTCAAAAGTTTAAATAAAAAATGAATAAAACCATGTGAACACATCAAAACTGTCTCATTTTTCTTTTAACCAGGATGTCGCTAACATTAACATTAAGTGGGAATGAATCAAGTCTCAATGCAGAATATTTTCCACCAATTGTACTGAAATCTAATTATGTTTGCGGGCTTATAGATTTTCAAACATATAACTCTATACCAAATGTAGATGAGTTTAATAATTTGATACATGTGGGCGATAATGTTCCGAAAAATGTCATTTATTTACCCGTGAACGTCAGACGAATAACATCGTTGTGTTTAAAGTTCATAGATCAAGACGGAAAAGTTATAAATTTTAGAGGAGAGACATTAACGGCTCGATTACATTTACAACCGCAGCCATGATTGTATATGAAAATATAATTAGCACAATCCCATATAAAAACACCGTCGAAAATACTTCATTACTCAATCAAGCTTCGAACTCAGCCGCGGTAACACATAATCTTACAAAGCATAATCAGGATTTTTTACTCTCATTGGGGTATATCATAAAATATTGAAAATCAAAAACAAAATATAACAATATGTTGAACATTTTCCAAGAGCCCGAAATCTATGAAAGTGTTTCTAAATATGAATATCATACTTACTCACCATATCAAAACAATTTTGAAAAAAATGACATCATTCAGATTTGCATACAACACCAAAATCTTAATGTTCTTCCTTCGGAAAGTTTTCTATATGTTGAAGGATCACTATCGAAGACAGATGGAAAAGAAATAGTCAGCACAAGACTTGTTAACAATGCAATGGCTTTTCTCTTCGACGAAATACGTTATGAGCTGAATGGAAAGGAAATTGATTACAATCGAAATGTGGGGATTACAACAACAATCAAAAACTATTTATCGTTGACAAAAAATGAGAGTGATATGCTTTTAAATGCTTCATGGTCTCCTGATTCAGATATTTATTTGAAACCATTATATTTTAACTACTGCATTCCATTGAATAAGCTTTTGGGTTTTGCTGAAGATTATAAAAAAATTATTCCCAATGCTCGTCATGATCTAATTCTCACTCGTTCTAGGATGGATGAAAACGCTATAATCTCCCCAACTGATGAAAATGTACAAGTAAAACTACATAAGGTACAGTGGAGAGTACCACACGTGACTTTATCAGATTCGATGAAATTAAATCTATATAAATCTATAAATGCAAATAGTTTTATGAAAATTGCTTTCCGAAACTGGGATCTTTATGAGTAACCTATGTTATCAAGCTCTGACCATCACATCTGGAACGTTAAAACAACAACGCAAATAGAAAAACCTCGATACATTGTATTTGCACTACAAACTGCAAAAAATAAAAAAATATCTGCTGATCCTACAACGTTTGACCATTGTGATTTAACAGACTTAAAAGTGTATTTAAACTCTGATGTATATCCTCATGAAGATCTTAATATTTCTTTCGAGAGAAATAGATATAGCTTGTTCTACAAAATGTATACGGATTTTCAAAGAACTTACTACAATAAAACCAACACTGAACCTTTGCTTTCTTGGGATCTATTTAAATCCCGTGCTCCAATTTTTGTTATAGACTGCAGACATCAAAATGAGGCTTTGAAAACAGGACCTATCGATATACGCTTGGAGATGAGAACATCAAAAAACATTCCTGCAAATACTTCAGCTTACTGCCTCATGCTTCATGATCGGATTATTGAATACAATCCACTTGACCAAGTTGTTAACAGAATTGTCTAAGGATTGTTATTATTTTTTTTATGTTTTTCAATGTAAACCTAAAAATAAAACCAGAAAATATATAAATAAAATACAATATTATAAAAAAAAAAAAAAAAACATGTGTTATTATTCAAGATTTGCTCATTCCATTTAATTTACACCACCCCTTCAAAATAATATAGGAATATCATAACATTTGTAAGTTTATTCATTTGCTATTAAGGGTAGGAAAGTAGTCATATAGGTATAGAATATGATCCTAAATGTCGTATTACACATTGCAAAAGGTTTCTTTTGGGTGAAAAGTATCTAATGAAAAGAAGTATGAGGGTAATAATGCATGCTTATATCGTATTGATTGCTCATAGTAGAACAATAAAGTTTTTCCCCGCATTCATTCATGCAGTTAACCTTATCATAAATTTGTATTGTTGACACTTGGGATATCATCGGTGTACCTAAATAAGGAAGCAGTTGGATAAATTTATGTATTGCGATCATCATGAATGTATATTTTAATTGTCGGCATCCATCCCTATAGATAAAATAATGTGTTGACCTTATTGACATACATTTGTATTCCGTAATAAAAATGACCCCTGGACCATTTTTCAGGATTTTAATGATAAGGGGTGCTGATGCTAGCAAAGCAATAGATAAAGGAGGTATAGTCCTATTAGACAAATGAATGATATGATGGTAGTGAGGTATTAGGATTTTGTTACACTAATTATCACTATTAGTCCGATGATTGACATGATGCTATCGATGCATGAGGGTTTTGATATCCCAATGCAAATATCATAATCGTAAATTTTAATTTTAACATCCTTTAAAATTTATTGAAAGTGTGCTACGAAAATCAGAGGGTCTCTGAAAATGTTCGGATTGTAATGGTCTGCATACGAATACTTATGTTTGTATGTGTATTTTTTTTTTTTTGCCCTCTTTTTTTTTTTTTGTATAAATACTTTGAGCATTATCATCATAATCATCAGTTTAAAGTAAACGAGCAAGGATGACTAACCAAGAGCTAAAAATAAAACAAGAGATGGAAGAGTGGTTGTCTAAATATGGGTGCCAATGCTGGGAGTTCCAGCTACTTCAGGATGCCGCTTGGGAGGAGGTTGGTAGTGTGGACACTACCAACATTCTAAGCCTTGTGACAGTGGCCCACCTGCTGAATTCATTGCAGATGAAAGCAATGAAAGGGGGGTTTGATGTAAGCCCCCTACCAGATATAATAACATTTTTAATTAATATAAAACTACTATAATTAGAAAATAAAAAAAAAAATTAAAAAAATTACCATGTCTGTTTTTTTTTTTTACTTAACTAATCTTCTCTCTCTTCGCTCAAATGGACTTAACTGAAAACTTTACTCTTAAACATCATGTTCTGTTCATGATTTTGTTTAGTTTCCTATGATGGTGATTTTTGCGTTCCGAACGTGAATTTTACGTTTTTGCGTTTTAACGTGAACGTGAATTTTACGTTTTTTGGGTTTTAACGTGAACGCGAATTTTACGTTTTAACGTGAATTTTACGTTTTTGCGTTTTAACGTGAACGTGAATTTTACGTTTTTGCGTTTTAACGTGAACGCGAATTTTACGTTTTTGCGTTTTAACGTGAACGCGAATTTTACGTTTTAACGTGAATTTTACGTTTTTGCGTTTTAACGTGAACGTGAATTTTACGTTTTTGCGTTTTAACGTGAACGTGAATTTTACGTTTTTGCGTTTTAATGTGAACGCGAATTTTACGTTTTAACGTGAATTTTACGTTTTTGTGTTTTAACGTGAACGTGAATTTTACGTTTTAACGTGAATTTTACGTTTTTGCGTTTTAACGTGAACGTGAATTTTACGTTTTAACGTGAATTTTACGTTTTTGCGTTTTAACGTGAACGTGAATTTTACGTTTTTGCGTTTTAACGTGAACGTGAATTTTACGTTTTTTTGCGTTCTACCGTTTGCTAAGCATGGTCTAGAACCCCAAAATAATACCGGTATAGCATAAATCAGAACTCATACCGGTATAGCATAAATCAGAACTCATACCGGTATAGCACAGATCAGAATCCATACCGGTGATACCGGTGATACCGGTATAGCATATATCAAAACCCATACCGGTATAGCATATATCAAAACCCATACCGGTGATACCGGTGATACCGGTGTTCCAGAACCCTCTAGTTACTACTACTGAAATACATTTCTGTTGGAGGGATTCTGCTCTGTCACTTTCTTGGAAATTAAAAAAAGTTGCGTTGGATGTTGAAGTTGTAGCCTTAGGCATTGAATATACCCGAAAAAACTGGCCACTAATTAACTAAGTCTAGAAAAGAACTAAGATGTTCAAGGGTTTTTATTGAAAAAATCATTAAAAAGGTCATTGAAGATGAGAAAACAACGGAGTGCTATTAAATGAGAGCGGGCTTTTTGGTTCTTTGCAAATAACTCGAGATTTGCAAGATTTCGAGATAATAATAAAATCTTTTTTGTAGAGAATACAAGAAAATACCATCAAAATGCATCATTCGAAAAATTTAAAAAAAAATTGTTTGTTAAGGTATTAAATTAAAAAAAAAAGTTCCAAGAAAATGTGAAAAATCACGTTTTGTTTTTTTCTTTTCTTTGTGCCTATAAGTCTTTTTGGAGCAGAGATAGGTATAGGTGATGCTCTGTATAAGAGAAAGGAAATAAATTAAATTTAAAACAACTCATTCAAAAAAAGTTTTGTCAAAAATCGATAAGGGCATTTTCTCAAAGTAAGCCAAATTTTAGATTTATATCACGGAAAAAAAAAACAAAACATGTGATTTTTCACATTTATTGGATTTTTCTTTAATTCAATAAACAGAATTTTGTTCAGTTTTTGACTGATGCATTTCCATGGTATTTTTTTTATTCTCTAAAAAAAAGTTTTAAAGCTTTATCTGGAGATTTAGCTTCGTTTTCGAGTTATATGCAAAAAAAACAATAAAGGGTGCTTTTGCACTCCCCTCTCAAAATTGCACCATCTCATTTATTAGCACTCCGCGGTTTTCTCATCTTCAATGACCCATTTAATGATTTGTTCAACAAAAACCCTTCAACATCTTAGTTCCTTTCTAAATGCTTTATTCAATAACAGGTCAGTAATAATTTAAAAATAATTTCTATAATGCTTCTAGATAACGAATACGCATTTTTATAGTCACTTGGACTCTAAGTTTAGTCGCAATTCTGTTTTGTTGAAAGTTTTTGAAAAAACTTTTTTACCAACTTTTTTTCATGACTTTGAACTGGTACTTCCTAGATCACGAATATGAATTTTAAAAGTCACTAGAACGTTTAGTTTAACCACAAATCATGTTTAATAGTGTCAACTTTGATGCCTCTGGGACGTTTAGTTTGGCCGCAAATCGTGTTTAAAGATGAAAGTCGGTTTTTCATATAATGCGACACACCGATTGAAAGGTGGCACCTCCTAGATTACGAATATGGATTTTATAAGGCACTGGGACGCTTAGTTTTGCCGTAGAACCTGTTTGAAGGTGTCAACTTTGATGGCAACCGAACGTTCAGCTTGGCGGAAAATCGCGTTTAAAGATAAAAGTCAAAAAAGCTATCGAGATAAACCAGCAAGGAGAATGTAAAGTGGCGGTGGTAAGCTGTTCAGAGGAATCATTCTTAGATTGCCTTGCATATAACATAAATTTCATTGCCATAGGCATGGTTGACACCCTGAAATAAAATTCGTTTGGCCTTATTTCACTACTTCTACTTCAGATGTTAATTGGACCCCAACGAAAAAAGATCTGGGTATATGCCAAAATTTAGCATGTTTATAACTTTTCTTTGTGATTAGAGATACTATAAAGAAGTTGTGTGAGCGGTATAAAAAGGGCGACCCTGGGTAATGTTGTCCAAAAAAACTGTTGGCGCCTGAATATACCCAACGGAGTTACTTGAGGACGGACAAAGCTTCTTAAGAGAGAGTTTATATATGTATATCAAACTTTTAGGGAAGGAGGGGGTTGGGCGCGTGAAGCCGCGGGTTACAGCTAGAAAATATAAATCATTCAATGTTGATAATCTATTACAGAATGAATTACAAATTAAATTATGTATATAAGGGTGGTCCTTAAATTGGACGTAGTCTTGGATAGCCCTTATTCGATTCAAAACATTGAAAAACAATTTCCCTATTTTTCAGATTTTTATTTCACCCACTGGTCTCCCTATTTTCACTTTAGGGTACTAATCATGGTTAAAGGATTATTTTTATAAAACGCGAAAATAAACAGAATGTATAGATTAGGCTCAGACGAGAAAAAAATTGTATCGGAGGGGGGTGTATTTCCCCCCGTTCAGGTGGAAGTGGTAATTTTCTAGAAATTTGGCCAAAAACAGAAAAAAATTATTTAAAAAAAACGGGAACACTTACAATGCCACGTCTTAGCTTTTTTTAAAGCCACGATTCCATTCTATAATATTCTTTCTAAATAAAGTTTTTATTTGAAATAGTTTTTGAAATAATAACTTTAGTCTATTTTGATCCAAATTTTGAGAAAATTACCCCTCCCGCCTAAATGAGGGAAAATAGACCCCCCTCCAATACTATTTTTTTCTCGTCTAAATCTTATCTATACCTTAAGATTGTTTTTTTCGCGTTTTATAGGAATCACTCTAGCCCCATAGTTAGTACCTTAAAGTGAAAATAGGGTAACCAGGAGGGTGAAATAAAAATCCGAAAAAAATTAGGAAAACATTTTTTTCTATGTAGGACCATTTCATGCCTATCCATCTCAGAATTTCAAAAAAACCCAGTACAAGGACCACCCTACAATGTACAATTTTTTAAATTCTCATGTTTTTTTCATCAAACGTTTCTAGAATTTTTTTTTACTCTTCCATCACAATCAGTTTCAGAAGTTATTTTTAAAATTCGATAGCATGTTCCTTACTACCTATGTACCTTCTGCTGTATCGGGATAAAAGCTTGATCCTGAGGATATGCAACCGCTTTATATACAAAATATTGCAACCCTGAGTACACTGAATCCTTCCTTTAAGCGGTCCAAAACCCACTAAAGACTAAAGCCAAAACTTATCATAGTTCAATAAGAATACATAATTTTTATTTCGATCAAAGCAAACCGTGAAGAAGGCGGAACTTTATTGAAATCAACGCATACATTCGAATATTTAAAAAAATCAAGGTTGCATTCATGTTTTTTTATATGCATTGTTTGTATTTTTACTATGAATCAAAATCCATGATGGCGGCTTAGAAATACAAAATCGGGATATAATTGGATGAATGATTTTGTAGGTTTCTATTTCGTCTATGCGATTGGAATGGAATGGAATGGAAAAAGTGTGTTTTTTTTCTTTGGGTTGATTCTCCTCCACATATCTCAGAAGCTACAGTTTCTCAATTTTTATGATTTTCGATTGATTTCTCTTCTTTAACTCAATTATTTTTCAGATTTGTAAAGCTTGCCCACTTTGGTTCTTGTGAATATTAAGAGAACTGTTTCCTATAGAAATAGACCAACTGCTTACAGAACTAAATTTTTTAGGGAGCTCTTATTGAATAACAACGATACGTAAACAATAATTTTTACCTGTATGAATTTGAGACTTTTGAATGCAGCCGTTAAAAATATAAAGAAAAAATAACTGTCAAAAATCGATCAACAAAATTAGTGAAGATATCTATTAAAAAAACCAGTAATAAGTAGAAACAAAAATGCTATAGAAATTTCCTGAAACATGAATAGTTTCTATTTTATTAAACTAGTACAAGTATTTTTAAGAAAATAAATTAGAAAAACAACTAATCAATTTATTTCTTAATTTTTGTAGAGAATATTTTAATTATCTTTCTAAAACTATTAAACTCATTAAAATCGGTTTTAATACTGATGTGTTGCATCTAAAATCTATTTTTCAATTCTCACTTTTCAACCATTTATATCTCGATTATTAGTATTATTGTGTTTTGTGTTTTTCAACATTTTGATGGCTATTCCCGCTGCAACTCCAGTTACAGCTCTGTCTCCATTTCGTTTAGCAAGTTACTTAACATTATTCTCTCACAATTTGTATCCATTTCTATCTTTTGTCCCAGTTCCAGACCCACCACCAGAACCTACTCCGACACACCAAACTTCATCATAAGGTACACTGTATTTACTTTCACAACCAAAGAAATCTATGAAAAAGTGATACATACAAAATTTTTTTCTTTTGTCCCGGTTCTAGTACCACCTCCTTCACGTTCTACATCAGACCCAAAAAATGTTATTAACAAAATTTTACTTTGTCCAAAGATCCAGACCCAACTCCAAAACTTCCTCCGTCAGACCATACTACACACCACCAAAAAAAAAAAAAAAAAACAATAGGAAAATGTATTTAAAGAAAATATTCTTCCTCTGTCCCGGTTAGACCCACCTCCAGAACCTGCTCTGTCAGAGCCAACTCCATCATATAGTCCGCCAACAAAATCTATGAAAAAGTTATGAAAAAAAAAATGTGATCCTTTGTCCCGGTTCCAGACCCATCTCCAGAACTTGCTCCGTCAGAGCCACCTCCATCATACAGACCACTACCAAATCTATGAAAAAGTTATGAAAAAAAAATTATCCCTTGTCCCGGTTCCAGACCCACCTCCAGAACCTGCTCCGTCAGAGCCAACTCCATCATACAGACCACTAACAAAATCTATGAAAAAGTTATGAAAAAAAATGTATCCTTTGTCCCGGTTCCAAACCCACCTCCAAAACCTCCTCTGAAAGACCCAAATCCATCATAAACATCATCAGACAAATCTATGAGTTCTTAAACACGGTGAGCCTTTGTCCCAGTTCCAGATCCAGAAGAATAATCAACAACAAAAAATAAACAACTACACGAAACACCTATATCTTCATTATTGCAATAAATTGTAATTACGCCGCGCCGCCGGTGTACAAACCCCACTTCATCAATCCGTTTCTAGGACTGATGGAGTATGGCGAAGTGACGACTAAACAGAAAGAAGAATAATCAAACATAGAAAGAAAATTGGATTTTTCATGTTGTTAGTTGTTGTTATAATTTTGTGGTTTTCTTCTTTGGTGCGATTCTTTACCTGCGACTGCGACCCCATTGACAAATTGGATATATCCCCCACCCTTCCTATATTTATTTTGGTTTGACCAATCAAAAACTATTATCTCCTTTGCTTATACTGCTCTTATTTCATATAATTCCTCCTATTGTTGCCAACTGAAAACCCAAATAATTTTGGTTTTTGTAACTTAGTCCCAGCAGAATTATTTCCATTCAGAACTTTTCTTTTTAGAACTTTGACTGTTCAGAATCTAGTCTTTTCAGAACTAATTCTTTTTAGAACTTAGACTTTTCAGAGCTTAGTCTTTTCAAAACTCAGTCTTTTCAGAACTTACTCATGCATAACTTAGCCGTTCGGAACTTTTGTTTTCCAAACTTAGTGACTATTTCAGCTAAAACACCGAGGAATCGTGTTTATATTTCTGAGTCCTCTGAGATCTGAGATATTTAGCAGTAAACGTAAACCCTTTCCCACAAAAATTATTTCATAACACAAATAGAAATTCAAATAGGTTTTTACCTCATTTTACGCCACAATTAAAATTGTGTACAAAATTCTAACACTGAGCTGAGAATAGCAGTTATAGCATCAACCACAACCCCTCATATAAACATCATATAAGTGGAGAGATAAATAGTTTAAAAAATATGCACATTGCATATTTTGCTTCATAATTCCTAAGAAAAAGATTAATAATTAAAGAACTTCGTTCCAATTACGAAATACACACTTTGCATATTTTGTGTCACAATAATATTTATCGCTCCACATAAGCTTACAAATAATTGCAAGGTATGCACTCTGCATATCTTGTGAAAATAATATTAATTTCAATAAGTTAGTTCTCTATTTAGTCTTGTCACGGGCAGTTCGATTTCTTATTTCTTTTGAGATTAAAGATTCATAATTAAACTTAAAATTGTGTACCTTTTATTTTTTTATTTTTATTTTTTTTTATGCACGTTCATTCTCGTTTCTGGCGCAGTCGGTAGCATATACCACGAACAAAAAAAATTTAAAAAAAAATATAAAACACCATAAATAAACCGAGAAAAAAAAATTTATTTTGACAAAAGAACTAAGTACTTGCTACTCAGTGGTATTTTATCTCTACGAAAAAGAGAAAAAAAAATACATTAACAAATAATCAGTGGTATTTTATCTCTACGAAAAAGAGAAAAAAAAATACATTAACAAATAATCAGTGGTACTTTTATCTCTACGAAAAAGAGAAAAAAAGGAGTACAAAAATCGAACAATTCCTGTAGAAAAATTTTGTAATATAATGCAAAATAGACATTCAATAAAAAAAAAGAGAACTCAAAAATTACAACAAGAAACATCAGCAGATCTAAGTATCCAACTCATCCACTTCAACTTCAACTTTAACTTCAACTGTAACTACCTATACCTATGGAATAAGAAGATCAATAAGAAAGTTTTATTATGATGGTGAAGATGGTGAAATATTTTTTTTATTATTACGTATAATTATTTCTTTTTCATACATATATATACAAATTTTTTTTTGGTAATTTAATATTTTTGTGAACGTTGTTTTATTTAATCCACCTTAATGGTTAATGCTGCTCTGAAAATTTAAATGTTAACTTATTTCCTCCATCTACATACATGTCGAGCCCACTAGAAGACCTTAATAAATTAAAAAGTCAGTCAGACGCAATAACCGAAATTGTAAACCAATTCCAATTAGATCTCGTGGTAATCCATCTTCAGTAAACCTTTCTTCACCGGAAAATAATATGGCTACTACACTTTCACTCACAATTGATCCACTTAAATACCTATCTGGGTTACCAGAATTCACAGGAGAATATCAAGATCTCCAAAATTTCTTGGATCTTATTGATAAGATCCACCCACTTCTAATTAAGTACGATGCACTCAGTCAGAGTATATTTTCCGATAAAATAAAAGCTAAATTAAAAGGCAGGGCTAGAGAAGTTGTCGAAATAAATAACCATGTAACTACATGGAATGAAATAAAGACAATTTTGATTAATAACTTTGGTGATAGAAGAACTCTAGAAGAACTATTCGACGAGTTAAGAGGAGCTACATTTAGAAATAATAGCGTAGAATTTTATAATCAAATTAAATCCACACTAAGAAGGCTTAACAATAAAACAAAACAAATCTTTGACGCAAATAGTGCATCTTCCGAAGTCAACATTTCTCAAAATATACAATCCGCCTTGCACATATACAAAGCCAAACTACCAGAGCCAATGCGATCATTGCTCTATTGTAGGAACCCCAAGACTTTAGAGGAAGCCATAAATATCTTGCACGAAGCAGGATACGCGTATTTTATGCAATCCGATCGCACTAAAGAAAATAATAAAACTTTCCATTCGAGTTCGGGTTATAATAACAGAGTAAATTACAGAAATGATATAAATTTTAATACAAAAAAGGAACAAACTCCAAGAAACCCACAATCACGAAATCAAAATTTTGTCTCCAGGACCCCTAACTCAGGAAATTCAAATTCTGGAAATTTTAATAATAATCGTTATAATAACTTTAAATACCCAAATAATAGATATTTTAATTATAGAAATCCCAATCCAAGTAATTTTTATCTCCAGAATCCAAATACAGGATACTCAAATCCTGGACACACTCCCTCTAATTATAATTATCAAAACAATAATCACAACCAGATTCCTAATCCATACAACAATAATCCTAATGTTAATACTAAAGTCCAGAATCCTTACCAGAATAGTCAACAATCATCGAATGTAAACAACCAAATTGAGCTAATGGATGTCAACCATCAGTGTGCCATCGATATCGGAAATTTTCCGGAACTAGCCCCAACAAACTATGCTACATAACTATTAAGGACAAGAAATTCTTAATAGATACCGGTGCTTCGAACTCGATAGTTTATCCTCAAATATTTAAGAATTTTTCTCTCGTTAAATAGATAAACCAATAGCCTTAAGATCACTTAACAAGGAGACTATAATAACAGAAAAGGTAGTAGTAGATTGTTTCCCAGAATTTGGAAACTCAACAGATAAATTAGAATTTTTTATTTACAACTTTCACGATAAATATGACGGGTTGATAGGAAATGATATATTACTAAAGTATGATACAGAGATCAATTATAAAAACAAGTGGATTAAAATAAACAATACTGAAATAAAATCAAATTTTAACCATATTAAGGAGAATACATTATATCAAATAAATCCAGGGGAACATTACTATAGAATTCCAGTCGAACAGAAATTAGGAGAAACGTTAATGAATAAAATTAAATTAAACGAACATATAACGGTTTTAGAAGGTCTTTGTAATGTCGAGAATTTTAAAGCAAGAACCAAAATACTAAATACAGATAGTAAACCACATTTACTAAACTTATGCAAACCTTTTAGGACAACAGAAATAGCCGAAATATATGACTTTAATAATGTTGAACCTTTTGAAATGAAACAAAATTTCAATAGTAACTTTATTCAACAAATTAGAGTAGAACATCTCAACATAGAAGAAGAACAACAACTTAAGAAACTAGTAGAACAATTTAAAGAAATATTTAGTGATTTAGAACCAATTACTTTTACCAATGAAATAAAACATATCATAAAAACTACAGGTAATACACCAATTAAAAGTAAAATTGATAGGTACCCATACATTCATAAAGTCGAAATACAGAAACAAATTCAAGAAATGTTAGAAAACAATATTATTCAACCAAGCTCCAGCCCTTACAATAGTCCTGTATGGGTCGTCGATAGGGAACACGTTAAAGATGTAAAGACAGGTCTGAAATACTATAAAACCCATGTCAGGAAAAAAAGAAAATTTCAGAAAAAGCTAAATAATACACAATAGAACAAAATGAAAATCATAACTGAAAGTGAAACAAATTTCAAACTCATTTCAGGAAATACTCATTCTCTTAACCATTTTCCTGAAAATTTATACGAAATCAATAGAGATACAAGATATAACCAACAACGACGGATATATACCTATTAAACTAAGAGATAGGAAATTAATAAAGAACCACATTAAAGTCCTACATATAATAAATATTACCGAATATGAAGTAACCAAATACCAAATTTACAAGAATATAGAAAAATTAGAACCCAAATCAGAGATTATAGGACCAATGATTAGTACTATAAAACATAATTTCAATCTTTTAGAGAATAAAATAATCTTTCTAAAACCCCACATTAAAACTAAGAGAGCACTGTTTAATATTTTAGGTCAGGGACTTAAATTCATTGCTGGTACAATGGACAGCGAAGATGCGTTTAAAATACAGACGAAACTTGAAAATGTAAATCTTAATATAAAGAATATCATTTATGAAGATAACAAACAAATCAAGATAAACCAAGATTTGTCTGATCAAATAAAAAATATTACGAAACATATAACAACCCAACAATATAAAATAGAAACCTACTTAAATAATTACACTAACGCATAACGCAACACATAAACGACTTAGCAATTTAGAAGAAGAAATGAGATATATACAATATGTCTACCAGCTCAATTATGATATTAATTTATTGAAAAACCACATTGATGATATAGATCAAGTAATAATGACAAGTAAATTAGGTATTCTCACGAGAAACATCTTAACTCCTGAAGAAGTAGATATGATTCCTAACCCCGAAACATTCCAATATATTAAAATCACGGTAACGTTTTATAAAAACCAAATCGTAATCATTTTGTTGATTCCCCAGTTTACAGAAATAGTCTTAACAGAAATACTAATCGAACCTATACCAAACAAGCAAAACAAGTCCTTGCACACGAAAGAAAAAACCGTCCTTGTAGATAAAAACAAAAATATATATTATAGTGCAGTAAAAGATGATCTTAAAAATAATTTAGTAGAGATCAATGATAATAGTATCAAAAACATAATTAAACGGGAAGAAGCCAATTGTGACATGCAGATTCAAGAGAAAGAGGAAATAAGTGAAATTACAAAAGGAATAATTGTAACAAAAAATATTAAAAATACATATATTGTTCAAAATTGCAATGATCTGAAAATTAATATTGACGGAAATAAACTTATCAAAATAGAAAATTGTAAAATAAATATCAACAACTTAATGTTTGAAAATCTAGAAAAAAAGATTCATGATCACATAATATTACCTAACTTTCTTACAAAAATCAAAGAAAATGTAACATTTTATAATTTAGATTTAGAAGAACTTAATATAAACAACATACAAAATAAAAATAAAATTAATTATATTCAATATCAAAACCATGTTAAACATATCACAACCTGGAGTATTCAAACTATAACTCTATTAATGTTAATAATTATAATTGTAACAATTTTTAAGAAAAAATTAACAAAAGATGTAAAAATTAAAATTAAAAATACTTCGTCGGAGCCTCAGACGAATGCGGGGGGAGTTATAATATCAACCACAACCCCTCATATAATCATCATGTAAGTGGAGAGATAAATACTTTCCAAAATATGCACATTGCATATTTTGCTTCATAATTTCTAAGAAAAAGATTAATAATTAAGGAACTTCGTTCCAATTACGAAATACACACTTTGCATATTTTGTGTCACAATAATATTTATCGCTCCACATAAGCTTACAAATAATTGCAAGGTCTGCATATCTTGTGGAAATAATATTAATTTCAATAAGTTAGTTCTCTATTTAGTCTTGTCGCGGGCAGTTCGATTTCTTATTTCTTTTGAGTGTTTAATAAAGATTCATAATTAAACTAAAAATTGTGTACCTTTTATTTTTATTATTTTTTTATGCACGTTCATTCTCGTTTCTAATAGCCTTGAAATCGTATCTGTAGGCTTAAGTTTTAACTCTCACAAATACCCCAAGAAACTACCAGCCGTATTTATTAAGAAAATTTAAAGTCTTCGTAAATTTGAAATGGCTCTAAGTTGCCCTTGAGAGGCCTCCACCCATAATTTCAAGAAAAACAAGAAATTGGGCAAATCTTAACAACGGTTGTGAAGTCCATACAATACGTACTGCAAAAAACTTAAGTGCTTATGAAAGAATGACATTTAAACTAGAAAAACGTCGAGCCACTTTTTTATTTTTTTCACTTTTTTTTACTTTATTTTAATATTTTGGTAACCTCTTTCGGAAAAATTCTCAAAACTGCTTAGCTTCAACAACGGTTCTGAGAAATTGAAGTGGAAAACACATATTATATTCCCGTAATTTTAAAGCTAATGAACAGGGCTAGGAAAACGTCGGAGTGGATTTTTAAGTTTGGGCTCTATTTTTGAATAATGACCTCTTGAAAAACATCAAAATTGTTCATTTTCTAATGCATTTTTAAATGTGTAATTATAGAAAAACGACAACAAAACTTTCCCCAAATGACAAATATGTTTTCTAAAATTGTTTCAATACAAAAGAAATGCCAAAAAGTAACCAATTATTGCAAAATAGCACATTTTATAAAAGTCTTTATTTTCAATCTAAAGTCGTTACTTTATTAAAGTGGCAGTTATTAGTTAACATATTTGCCACAAGATGGCTTTTTTTGAAGATACCTTTTTTATGTTGGAAAATAAACAAAAAAAAGTATAACCAATATGAAAGGAGAGTCGGTATTTGTGTGTATGGCTTAGGCAGATGGGTGTAGAAGGAGAAGAAATAAAATGAGAGTGGTTGGTGGCTTGCTTATGCTTGATGATATTTGCACCGTAAGGGCAATTGTGTCTGGTTTTGATATTGGTTTTTGGTATTTGGGTATGAATTTATTTTTTTTTTGCTGGGAATGAATTTTATGAATGGTGGTGGTTTTCTTGTCTTAATTTTTGCTCTACCGCGCGGTTGTGTAGGTACACTTGCAGGTTGTCGATCGTTTCGATCCTTGGAAAGATTTTCTTTTTTCTGTTCTTATTTCTTTTGAGAGTTTTTGTAGGTCATCAAAATATATATGTATGTATGTACTATATAGGTATATGATGGTAGGTTTTAAGGAAAGTTTTTTCTTTGAAGGATTTCTCTGTTTTCACGTATGAGGGTCGAGAATATATTTGTTTGTTATGATTGCAATGCTAGACTTGGTGTCGGTTGTTTCTTATTGTCATTTTTTGCTGAGGGTGCAAAGAGCAAAGAAACATATTTTTACGTTACTAATTAATTACGTACGGATTTTAATTCTTTAATAATGTTACTTTGTAGGTAACTATTTGTCTAGATTTATTTAGATATTTGTAGTTGCGAGAAAGCCAGATTTAGTTGATTTGTTTTTAGATAAGAATTTGCTTTTTGGAGGAAGGTTCCTATAGGTATATGTACCTATTTTAGGACAGTAAATTAATGGGTAGGTACCTACCTACTCACATTTAAGCTCGAAGAATTTACTTGTGCTTTTTGAGTAAAAGTTTTTTGATCTGTATAGGTATAATTATATATTTAAAGTGAAACTAGGTAACCCGGCAGACGTTGTTTTGCATAAAAACTCGCAACGTAATTTGATTGATGATTTAACTGATTTTTTTTTTTTTTTTATAATTCATTTTTATTTTTCAATTTTCTTAAAACTATCTTAAAGCTAGGCACTCCGAACCCCAAAAAACCAAAGGTGCATAACTCCTCCTATGCTAAAAAAGACTTGTCCTTTAGTGACGTGCTAAAGGACAAGACTATTGTAGTTGTTATCGACAGATGCAATGTGGATGGTATGATCTCTTCTGATCAATGGACGACGGTCTCAAATAAACTCCAGGAATCGTACTGGACTCTTATAATGGAGAATCCAGGAGAGCCTGTTGTCTTTGAAGATGCAGGGTGGTACCAGGGTAGGGCCAAACTCGTCGCCTTTGATGACCAGAGATCATATGATCTATATAAGCTTGCTGTTAGTAGGTTAGAGGGGCTATGGCCTGGTGCTAAGCTCGAAGTCGTGGCTAAGGAAGACATTCCTTGCAGACCTAGAGCTTGCATCAGAATCCCAGAAAATCTATCCTGCAAGGATACAATCCCAAAGATGATCAGGTACGGTAATCCAACTCTCCCTACTCACGACTGGAAGGTCGCGAAGCTAGAAGATCCAGTTGGTCCTTATAGATCTGCCATCATGGTACTCAATAAGGAATCTCTGGCTCCCTAGTGTCAACTCAAGGTGTTATTAGGTTTGGTTGGACTACCGCTATCCTGAAAGTCTACAAAAAAGATGAGGAAACACCTTCACCTCTACTGTCACAGGTCATATCCTCTGTGGAGGAAAATCCTCGTTGCATCGACCAACCAGCAATGGAAGTAGATGCACCGAGTACTTCCAACACGAGAATATGCCCTACTAACCCGCCTCCTGAGGCTACCAATATTGACAGCTTCTCTGACATAGAGGCTAACCGCATGTCCAAATTTCTGCTCAGTGAGGATGATCTCCTACGGTCACCTTCTGAGTCAAAATCTGAAGAGGAGCTCAACGAAACCATGGTGGGGGCGGATCTGAAGGAAAGTAGCGATGATGCTGCAACTACTTCAGATTAACCTCCAGCACTCAAAACAGGCTTCAGCCTCCCTTCTTCTCCGCATTTAGAAAAATGGGGAAGATGTCGTCCTGATCCAAGAACCCTTGATTTACAAATCCACAATTCAAGGACTCAGGACTTCTGATTACTACTTGCTGCATGCAACGGACAAAGGTGATCCCAGATCCTGCATATTGGTAAGAAGTACCACTAATGTATATTTACTTCCTGATTACAGCAATAAAGACGTAACCGCAGTCAGACTCCAGACCGAGAAAGGTACCTACTGGCTTGCGTCTGCGTACCTCAGCCACGACCACCTGGGCCCTCTCCCTGGCGACACGCTAAAGAGGTTAATCGCTGACGCCGAACGGCAAAAAATTTGCCTCATCATTGGATGTGATGCTAACGCCCACCATACAGTATGGGGAAGCTCTGACATAAACGATCGAGGTGAGTCACTTTTTGATTTTATTCTCAGTACTAACCTCATTGTAAGCAATATTGGTAACGAACCAACATTCATAACCAGAAACCGGCAAGAAGTATTAGACATTACTCTTGTCTCCGACTCGATTCATCAAAATATCACGAATTGGATAGTATCAGAAGAGCACTCTTTCTCTGATCACAGGTATATACAATTCAATCTTAATGATGAAACTACGAAACAGATAGCTTTCTGGAATCATCGGAAAACTAACTGGGTAAAATATAGAGATACTCTTAGCAGATTAATTAAACCTAACCTATTACGTATCCCCTTAGACAGAATCGATCTTGACAATAAAGTCAATGATCTCACCTCAGCTCTCAACAAATCAATGGACATATCCTGTCCTCTTATCCAAATAAGAGGAAAGAAAAAACCTCATTGGTGGAACTTAGGGCTAGAATCGCTCAGGAAGGAATGTAGAAAACTTTTCAACCGAGCTAAATATTCCAAAGAACTCTCTGACTGGGACTTATATAAAGAATCCCTTAAGAAGTATAAAAAACAATTGAGGAAAAATAAAAGAACTTCCTGGAGAAACTTCTGTAACAAAATAGAAGATTCTTCAAAAGCTTCAAGATTGAGAAAAATCCTCTCGTCAAATCCCATTATGCCAAGCGCCCTGAAAACTATCAACGGCTCTTGGACTAAATCTTGTGGGGAATCACTTGACTTGCTACTAGATACTCACTTCCCAGGTAGCTCCCAAAATATATGCAGTGATGACTCAATAGAGTCTAACAAAATAACAACAAATAAACTAGGTCTGATTACTAGGAAAAAACTCAAATGGGCAATCGACAGCTTCGACCCATATAAATCAGCTGGACCTGACGGTATAATACCAGCTGAACTGCAAATGGCTTCAGACATCATCATCCCTATCCTTGAGATAATTTTGGAAGGGTGTATGAACCTTGCACACATACCATCCTTATGGAGAGAAGTTAAAGTGGTGTTCATACCCAAAGCGGGTAAAAGCTCCCATGTAAATCCGAAGGATCTCAGACCTATCAGCCTATCATCATTCCTTCTCAAAACTCTAGAACGACTGATTGATATCCATCTGCGTAGTTCCATAGAACCCAATCTTTTCTCTATGGCACAACATGCTTACCGCAAAGGGAAATCGGTAGAAACGGCCTTGCATAACTTGGTACGCACTATTGAATATTCCCTTCATCATAGAGAGTACACTCTGGTTGCATTCTTAGATATCGAAGGTGCTTTCAACAACGTCAGCAATATGGCAATAACAACCCCGCTTAAGAGCTTGAATGTAGATAGCTCACTTAGGGAGTTAATCAGCCTAATGCTAAGAAGCAGAATAATTAACTCAACATTAGGTGAATGTTCTGTTAGAAGATCTGTTAGCAGAGGAACACCGCAAGGTGGAGTCCTATCGCCAATCTTATGGAACATCGTAATTAATGACCTACTAGTCAATCTAGAAGCGGATGGCTTCAAAGTTATTGCATATGCTGATGACGTTGCCATTGCAATATCGGGAAAGCATCTTCAAATCATAACAGAATTAATGCAAACCGCTCTCAACAAACTACTTGAATGGACAGACAAATGTGGACTAGGTGTAAACCCCCACAAAACTGAACTTGTCCTCTTTACAAGGAAATATAAAATTCCGAACATAGACCCTCCATCAATAAATGGTATTCCACTTAACTTCTCAGATCAAGCTAAATATCTGGGTCTGATTTTAGACAAAAAGTTGAGCTGGAAACCAAACATACAAGAAAGAATTAGAAAAGCCACAGTGGCACTTTTCTCCTGTAAAAAAGCTATTGGAAACAAATGGGGCTTGTCGCCACATATCACCCACTGGCTATACACAGCGGTCATCAGACCGATACTCACTTATGGGGTGGCAGTATGGTGGACTGCTTTAGATAAAATAACTTATCGTGATAAGCTAAGCAAAGTACAGAGATCGGCTTGCTTGTGTATCAGCGGAGCTCTCCGTTCGACACCTTCCGCTGCGTTAGACATACTGCTTAACATCACACCCCTCGATATATACACTAAACAAGTGGCGGCGAACACAGCTATTCGTCTCAGAGCCATTTCTCAATGGTCCAATAACTCTATTGGACACACTATCATTCTGAACAAATTCGAATCAATCCCTAAACACTCCGACTACACCATCCCTCAGCCGGTTTTTGGCAAAAATTTTCAAATAACAATTCCAACTAGGTCCACTTGGGAAGATAATGAATTCCTGAGAGATGAAGCAATTCACTTCTACACGGACGGCTCAAAAACC
Source organism: Dasysyrphus albostriatus (assembly GCA_946251815.1). Taxonomy (NCBI): domain Eukaryota; kingdom Metazoa; phylum Arthropoda; class Insecta; order Diptera; family Syrphidae; genus Dasysyrphus; species Dasysyrphus albostriatus. Next base: position 139,189,475 of record OX276335.1, on the reverse strand, counting down.
GAAGAGGGGGTAGGTGGTGGCGTGTACTCAGAACGACTAAACATTAGTCTCTCCTTCCGTCTCCCCGATCATTGTAGCGTGTTCCAAGCGGAAATCCTGGCGATAAAAAGAGTTTTATCTTGGCTCAAAGAAAACGTAATATCTACTTTGAATATCCGTATCTTCTCAGATAGCCAAGCTGCCCTTAAATCATTAGGATCTGTTTCTACAAACTCCGTAACTGCCCGAAACTGTCGATCGTCTCTAATGGAGATGGCAGAACAGTTCAACATTCACCTTTTCTGGGTGCCGGGACACAGAGATATTCCAGGAAACTGTAAAGCCGATGAACTCGCCAGGATAGGAACTAGTACACCAATATCACCTTGCAAGATGAACATTGGAATACCGATCGCTACATGTAAACTTATGCTTAAGCAAGATTCTATGATGATGACAAACAGCAGATGGACAGGTATCACTACTTGTCTGGCGACAAAACAGATCTGGCCAACACTGGATCCGAAGCGATCGAAATGTTTGTTATCTCTGAGCAGATTGCATATTAGCTCCACAATTGGTGAACATTACTGGACACTGCCTCATAGGTAAACACGCCAATAGACTTGGTGTCTTTTCAAATGATTTCTGCAGAACCTGCATGGACGAGGAGGAGGAAGAAACTATCCCACACCTTCTTTGCTCATGTCCTGCTCTTTCTCAAAGACGCAAAACACACTTAGGAAATTTTTTCTTCAATGATCCCAGTGACTTAAATAAAATTGACATTCACAGTCTGCATCGCTTCATTAAAAGCTCCAACTGGTTTAATTAACGAGGATTACCTCGCATTCTTTATGTGGTATCACAATGGGCCTATTCTGTGTGTGTCAGCAGTTTTCCTGACAGCCACCTTAACCTAACCTAACCTTAAAGCTAGACAAAAATTCATAAAAACTAGCCTACTTATCAATATCTTAAAACTAACTTACTGGCCCCAGTCGGGCGCTCTAAGTTAAACTATAATAACTTAATGCTAATGCCTTTCGGCCTAAGAACTATCTTAATACTAAATCCAGGTCGGTTTTATTTTTACCGAGAAGAATTTACAAAAAAACTCGGTATCATTGTCTTTATTTTTTTTTGGTTTTATATAAAACTTACAAACTACATAAAACTAAATTAAAGCTAATTAAAACTAATAAGAACTACATAAAGCTACTTAAAACTATTAACAACCTACTTATAAGCTACTTACAGACTACTTACAAACTAGAACAGCCACAGCAAGCATTTTCCGGTTTTATAATTTTTTTGTATTTTTGTGGATTTTATAATTTTTTTTGTGTTTTTTTTTTTTTTTTTTTGGCGCCACCCTGACTGTCCCTACTTAAAACTAATTACCTAAACCTATGTAAGTCGGCCATACATATGAAAACAGCAAGGTCAACTATTAAATGTCTGAAGGAACTTCATCTTCGTTTTTCAACCACCAGAACTGGTTCTCCTGCTTTACCCTATCTTTTCGGTCCCGTTCGGACACAGTCCTACTGAACCGAAGGTGCTCAGCTCCGTCTTGTGCGAGGACGTCTCGACTGTAAAGGAGCCACCGATCTACAGTTCTACGGCTGACGTGGTAGATTCGCGGAACCGCCGCTCTATTCTGGATCAGCCCTCGGCTGTCTAGGTGGAAGAATGCATCGGGCGGAATAAAGCCGCTTAGAAGCACACTCTCGTAGTATTCGTTGTTGGGGTAGTAAGCCCCGAAAATTAAGCTGTTAGACGAGGACATCGCTCTTGCAATGTGACCTCGAATAAGCTTCAGCAAGAAATTATCTATCCTGTTTATGTTGGCCCCGTTGTATAGAGCCAGGTTGGAATAGTAGTGTTTGTACTCCGACTCTGGTGTTCTGTGCAATCCAAGGCAGCGTCAAAGACACTGCCTCTCAAACTCCCGAATCTTTTCCATTTGAGATGGGGCAACGTTGAACCAAACCGGGCATCCATAGGCAATCATCGGCCGGATAAGGGCCATGTAGCAAATCACCTTCACCTTGCTGTCAAGCCGGCTGCTATAAAACAACCGTTTCGTCAGGGCAAAAGCTCCCCCAGCCCTGGCCAGAGCAGCATTTATATGTTTGTCGAAATACAAATACTGATCCATCCAGATGCCAGGGTACTTTACTACACTTTTACTCGTCAGTGGATGTCCATTTGGCCCTACGATCACCAGCTTGCGCCAGTTCAGTTCTTTCTCGTATCCCTAAGCAACGGAGTCCTAAACAAGATAGTTTCTGATTTCTGAAAGTTGATTTTCAACTTCTAGTCATCACAATATCGTTGAATCTCATCGAAGTCACTCTGCAAAAGAATCCTGATGTCCTGGACTTTTGGAGCTGTTCTGTACGCAATTAGATCGTCGGCATACGCTATTGCCTGAGTTAGACTACCTATCAGATCGCTGGTGTAAATGCTGAATAGAATCGGCGAGTTGACCGCTCCCTGCTGAAGACCATTTTTAATATTAAAGGTTGTGGCAGAAGTTACATTGCCACTTTTGACAACAAACTTTCTGCCATTGAGCATATCATAAAGCATATATAATAGTGGTGTACTAATGCCAAGTCTGGTCAGCTTTAGATAAAGACCCTCTAACCATACGGTGTCGAAGGTCTTCTCCAAATCAACTAGACAGGCACCCGTACACTGCTTGTTAGATTTGTTCCATTGGACATCAGAAACGAGTTTCGACGCGGCATGAATGGTGTCATGTCCCGCCTTAAAACCGAACTGATTGTCCGGTATGATATTATTGTCCTCTGCCCACTTAGACAGAGCTCTATTGATAACTTTTTCGAATACCTTGCTGATACTCGGAAGAAGACTTATCGACCGGATTGGAGTTGTCCTTTCCCTTTTTCGGGAGAGGATGCACCACAGCTGTCTTCCACCGCACTGGATAATATGCATTATTCAGAGCGTTGTTAAACAGAGTGGTATAAATGTCTACTGCTTCTTGAGGTAAATGTCGAAGTACAACGTTGGATATGCCATCGACTCCTGTTGACTTCTTCTTCTTTATTGAATCGAAAATGAGCTGGAGCTCCACCTTCGTAATTAACAGGGAACTGGGCCCATTTCGCTCGGCGACTATGGCGTTTGCCAAATGATCTTCATTGAACCCGGTGAAACCAAGGTTCTCTGATCGCCATTGCGTGATGTCATTCCGAAGGTAGAAGTGATGGAGCAAGGCTCTGTTTTCCAGGTCGTAATTTGGGCGAATGCACGCATTCACCTTGTACACTTGCTGGAAAGCACCCCCACGGCCTCCACTTTCTCCTGCGGATCTTCGACAATAAAGAGGTCATCGTCCAAGACGGCGTCCTCTGGATTAATTCCTACTGTCAGAAGTACGTCTCTGTTGTCTGTCGTTCTCTGAAGCTTGAGACACGGAAGATCGTTCTGATCATTCCTTCTAAATATCTTGTTAATTTGCGGAAACATGCTCGGGTCGCTGGCATTAACGGCCCGAATTTTGTTGTCCCAAAACAAATTAATTGACAACTGATAGTTCTCTTTAATTAGTTGGTTGATGTTCTTGATCGACGACTTCAGTGTCCCAATCTCCAAGTCGTGAGGGTCAGTAAACAGTCGGTACAAGAGTTTGAGTCTTGTCAGCAGTCCACTTTTTTGTCTGTGTAGTGCGTGAATGATTGCGTTCGGGTACATGTCGGTTGCGTCCCGTTGTTTGTATTTCGGTATTGTTCTGTTCAGTGTTCGTTTGATTTTCTCATCCATTTGTTCCAAGTATTGGTCTATTTCGTTATTTGTCAAATTTCTGTCATTTGGTGGGGATATGTTGTTCGATCTAATTTCGCTCGTTAAGGCGTTGGTAAAGCGTGGCCAGCGCACCTTACTGTAATTGTAAGTATGCACAGGTACAAACTCATCCAACTCCACGAGCTCGTTCGGAAGCTGTACTACGGCAGTGGTCACTATCGTTCTCGATCGTTCGTAAACAGTTCCTTGGTCTTTGACCCACAGTGTCAGTAATTGTCAGTCTTGTGTCTAATAGCAATAAATCCAGATAGGCACCGCTTCTTGGAAACGATGGCCGATCCGTAGCCAGCAGTTCTATACGATATTCAGCGTTATACTGACTCATCCAATTAAAAAGATGAATACCTCTCGGATTCTGTACTTGATTTCTCCAATCTAAGTGTTTGGCATTCAAATCACCGGCCATGAGAAAGTAATTTTCGTCCAAGCTCAAGTGTAGACCTTTGAAAAGTTTTTCAAGCTCTGTCAAAAAATCAGTTGGGTGAGGTGATGCCGGTGCATAAGCCGCGATCACATACGTTCTCTTCCCCTGTTGGAGAGGAATGCATACGATGCACGCCTCTAACAGCCGAAATCTGCACAGATCACTATTATATATAACTTTATGGTTTATGCCTTTTCGTATGAAGATTGCGACGCCCCCCCTTGAGTGGAGTTGGGTCGATCTCTTCTAACGATATTGTAATTGTTGTTAGTCAACTTATGTTTCTGGTTCAGCTTAGTTTCGCTGGCCATAAGCACATCTGGACTTTGGTCTTTTAACAATTGGAAAAGATTAGCTCTACGTTCGGTCCTAATCAGTGAATTTACATTCACAGCAAGGATCCTAAGAGGAGTCTCCGACAGCGCGCCTTAAGCTAGGCAAAACAGAGTAGAGATAGTCTACCCTAGTCACCTGCTTCTTTATCTGGCTGGGAAGTCCTGTTAACTGGCCTTGAATTGCCAGCAACATGCTTCTTATTTCGGCCTGAGCGTCTGGCGCCTTTGGCACTAGGGCCAGTTGGGCTTTCTTAGCTGCGGGCTATACCGTTTTTCCCCCTTCCTGCCGCCATTTGGGCGTAGGAAATTTGGGGATTAACGGGCGTTGCTATAGGAGCACGTGTTGATGGGTGTATCTCTACCGCTGTCTGCTTAGCCGCTTTTATTATTTCTTATTTGCGGAAAAGCTGAGCAACCCCGATAATAAGCAGGGTGCCCCTCTTTTCCGCAAAGTGCACATTTAAGCTGGGTCATGTCTTCGACCCGATCTTCACCGAGCTTACACTCCCCCTTAATGTGTTCCTCACCACACTTAACGCAGCGTGGCTGCATTTCGCAGTTTGCTGCAGCGTGGCCAAACCTTTGGCAGCGCATGCATTGAAGCTTGTCGCCACGTCTCTTTAATTTATCCCAAGTAACAACCTGGTAGTTTAGGACGGAGATACTCCTCAACCTATCCAGGTTGTTGCTGGGCGATAGCTGAACTAGGAAGAACGGCAAAGACCGCTTCTCCCGTCTGGCTCTGACTGTAGCAAACGACTTGACCCCGATAAAGTCGAGATTGTCGCTCGCTTTTTGACGGAGCTCATTTAAGAGCACCTGTGGTTCCGTGCAGGAATCTATGCCCTTCAAGAGGACCGTCTGATATTTATCCACTTTGGGGGTAAAACTGAAGAACTCTTTCGTGGATTTATTTAACAATTCCTTAATTATTTTATGCTGCGCCACTGTTGAGCAGTGGATAGCATGTCTATCTTTATTTAAACGTTTAATAAAAATGTTTTTTGGTCAATAGTTTCCTGCAATTCCATTTTGTTAGTGTTGATTGGTGGCCCTTTTTCTTTTTTATTTTGGGGCGGCTGTGGCTGCTGCTGGTATTCTCCTCGCTGCTGCTGACTCTGCTCCTGTAGTTTTTGTTGCTGCTGCTGCTGTTGTGTTTGTTTTCTCGGCCGTTGCTCCTTTGGCTGCTGTTGTTGGTGTTCCTTTGGCATTTGTTGTTGTTGCTGTTGCTTTTGAGCATTAAGGTCTGGCTGCTTGTTTTTCGATGGTAGCTCTTGCTGTGGCGTGGCTTTTTGCGGCGCCTGCACCGCTTTTTTATGCTCGCGCTCCTGTCTCTCTCTTTCACGACGAGCCTATTGCTTGTTTTTAAGAGCTTGGATCAGAGGGGTGACGATGGCATTAAGGCGTTCCATCTCCCCTCGAATTTCATCGATTTTTTTGCTGATAGCTTGCTCGTCAAGTGCGTCTTGCGCCTCATTTTCCACTTCGGAGGACGCCTCTGGTGATATAATTTCAACAAACAGATTGCTGTTGCTGTACCCCGTTGTATACAAACCCTCGCCACCCTCTGACATATATTCGGTGTCATCGTCGGATGGCGAGGTATCCAGTTGTTCTTGATTTTTTTGTGCTGCTGTGGTTTTGGCTGTGCGCACCGTCTCCTTCACCTCAGCTGGCAGCTGAGCTGAGGTGGTGGTGGAGCGGCGCTTAACTAGGTTTGGCGCACAGCTAATCATCTTCCTTCTCTTATTTTTCGTATCGGCTGTTGGTGCGTTTGCCTTTGATGCTGCGACACTATACGATGGTATGGCTGGTGGTGCCATCGCTTGCTTGGTTGTTGTTGTTGCTGCTACGGCTTTTGCTGGTGATGCCATAGCTGGCTTTATTGTTGTTGCTGGGACACCTTTCGATGTCCCCGCCGTGCTGTTCGATGCCATTTGCTGCTTTTGCCACTCAATGAAGTTTTCGACTTCTCGATTATGGAAAAAAGCAGCTAAATATTTTTTGCCCTACTGGTACTCGAACCCGTGATCCTCAGGTTGGGGGTCTGCCACCTTTTTATTTTTTTTTTTTTTTTTTTTTTATACTTAATTTTTATTTTCAATTTTCTTAGAACTATCTTAAAGCTGGATTCATAAGAACTAGCCTACTTAAAACTTTTAAAACTAACTTACTGGCCCCAGTCGGGTGCTCTTAGTTAAACTATAATAACTTAATGCTAATGCCTTTTGGCCTAATAACTGTCTTAATACTAAATCCAGGTCGGTTTTACTTTTTACCGAGAAGAATTTACAAAAAACTCGATATCATTGTCTTTATTTTTTGGTTTTATATAAAACTTACAAACTACATAAAACTAAATTAAAGCCAATTAAAGCTAACTTAAACTAATTAAAACTACTTAAACTACTTAAGACTATTTACAACTAACTATAAACTAATTACAACCTACTTATAAGCTACTTACAGACTACTTGCAAACTAGAACACCCACAGCAAGCATTTTCCGGTTTTATATTCTTTTTTGTATTTTTGTTGATTTTATATATACATATATTTTTTTTTTTTTTGCCATCCTGATTGTCCCTACCTAAACCTATGTAAGTCGGCCAAACAAAAGAAAATAGCAAGGTCAACTATTAAATGTCTGAAGGAACTTCATCTTCGTTTTTCAACCGCCAGAACTGGTTCTCCTGCTTCACCCTATCTCTTCGGTCCCGTTCGGACACAGTCCTACTGAACCGAAGATGCTCAGCTCCGTCTTGTGCGAAAACGTCCCGACTGTAAAGGAGCTACCGATCTACAGTTCTACGGCTGACGTGGTAGATTAGCGGAACCACCGCTCTATCCTGGATCAGCCCTCGACTGTCTAGGCGGAATAAAGCCGCTTAGGTGCACACTCTCGTAGTATTTGTATTCAGGGTAATAAGCCCCGAAAATTAAGCTGTTAGACGAGGACATCGCTCTTGCAATGTGACCTCGAATAAGCTTCAGCAAGAAATTATCTATCCTGTTTATGTTGGCCCCGTTGTATAGAGCCAGGTTGGAATAGTAATGTTTGTACTCCGACTCTGGTGTTCTGTGCAATCCAAGGCAGCGTCGAAGACACTGCCTCTCAAACACCCGAATCTTTTCCATTTGAGATGGGGCAACGTTGAACCAAACCGGGCATCCATAGACATTCATCGGTCGGATAAGGGCCATGTAGCAAATCACCTTCACCCTGCTATCAAGCCGGCTGCTATAAAACAACCGTTTTGTCAGGGCAAAAGCTCCCCTAGCCCTGGCCAGAGCAGCATTTATATGTCTGTCGAAATACAAATACTGATCCATCCAGATGCCAAGGTACTTTACTACACTTTTACTCGCCAGTGGATGTCCATTTGGCCCTACGATCACCAGCTTGCGCCAGTTCTTTCTCGTATCCCTTGTGGCTCTAAGCAACGGAGTCCTAAACAAGATAGTTTCTGATTTCTGAAAGTTGATTTTCAACTTCCAGCCATCGCAATATCGCTGAATCTTCTCGAAGTCACGCTGCAAAAGAATCCTGATGACCTCGACTTTTGGAGCTGTTCTGTACGCAATTAGATCGTCGGCATACGCAATTGCCTGAGTTAGACTACTTCTCAGATTACTGGTGTAAATGCTGAATAGAATCGGCGAGTTGACCGCTCCTGCTGAAGACCATTTTTAATATTAAAGGTTGTGGCAGAAGTTACATTGCCACTTTTGACAACAAACTTTCTGCCATTGAGCATATCATAAAGCATATATAATAGTGGTTTACTAATGCCAAGTCTGGTCAGCTTTAGATAAAGACCCTCCAACCATACGGTGTCGAAGGCCTTCTCCAAATCAACCAGACAGGCACCCGTACACTGCTTCTTAGATTTGTTCCATTGGACATCAGAAACGAGTTTCAATGCGGCATGAATAGTGTCATGTCCCGCCTTAAAACCGAACTGATTGTCCGGTATGATATTATTGTCCTCTGCCCACTTAGACAGAGCTCTATTGATAACTTTTTCGAATACCTTGCTGATACTCGGAAGAAGACTTATCGACCGGATTGGAGTTGTCCTTTCCCTTTTTCGGGAGAGGATGCACCACAGCTGTCTTCCACCGCACTGGATAATATGCATTATTCAGAGCGTTGTTAAACAGAGTGGTATAAATGTCTACTGCTTCTTGAGGTAAATGTCGAAGTACAACGTTGGATATGTCATCGACTCCTGCTGACTTCTTCTTCTTTAATAAATCGAAGAATAGCTGGAGCTCCACCTTCGTAATTAACAGGGAACTGGGCCCATTTCGCTCGGCGACTATGGCGTTTGCCAAATGATCTTCATTGAACCCGGTGAAACCAAGGTTCTCTGATCGCCATTGCGTGATGTCATTCCGAAGGTAGAAGTGATGGAGCAAGGCTTTGTTTTCCAGGTCGTGATTCGGGCGAATGCACGCATTCACCTTGTACACTTGCTGGAAAGCAGCCTCCACAGCCTCCACTTTCTCCTGCGGATCTTCGACAATAAAGAGGTCATCGTCCAAGACGGCGTCCTCTGGATTAATTCCTACTGTCAGAAGTACGTCTCTGTTGTCTGTCGTTCTCTGAAGCTTGAGACACGGAAGATCGTTCTGATCATTCCTTCTAAATATCTTGTTAATTTGCGGAAACATGCTCAGGTCGCTAGCATTAACGGCCCGAATTTTGTTGTCCCAATACAAATTAATTGACAGCCGATAGTTCTCTTTAATTAGTTGGTTGATGATTTTGATCGACGACTTCAGTGTCCTAATCTCCAGATGGTGAGGGTCAGTAAACCGTCTGTACAAGAGTTTTAGTCTTGTCAGCAGTCCACTTTTTTGTATGTGTAGTGCGTCAATGATTGCGTTTCGATACATGTCGGTTGCGTTCCGTTGTTTGTATTTCGGTATTGTTCTGTTCATTGTTCGTTTGATTGTCTCATCCATTTGTTCTAGGTATTGGTCTATTTCGTTATTTGTCAAATTCCTGTCATTTGGTGGGGATATGTTATTCGAACTGATTTCGCTCGATAAGGCGTTGGTAAAGCGTGGCCAGTGCGTAATTGTAAGTATGCACAGGTACATACTCATCCAACTCCACGAGCTCGTTCGGAAGCTGTATTACGGCGGCGAGTCCGCAGTGATCACTGTCGTACTCGATCGTTCGTAAGCAGTTTCTTGGTCTTTGATCCACAGTGTCAGTAATTGTCAGTCTTGCGTCTATTAGCAATAGATCCAGATAGGCACCGCTTCTTGGAAACGATGGCCGATCCGTAGCCAGCAGGTCGACACCATACTCAGTGTTGTATCGACTCATCCAATTGAAAAGATGAATACCTCTTTGAATTTGAATTTGATTTCCCCAATCTTGGTGTTTGGCATTCAAATCACCGGCCATGAGAAAGTAATTTTCTTCCAAGCTCAAGTGTAGACATTCGAAAAGTTTTTCAAGCTCTGTCATCAAATCAGTTGGGTGAGGTGATTCCGGTGCATAAGCCGCGATCACATACATTCGCTTCCCCTGTTGGAGAGGAATGCATACGATGCACGCCTCTAACAGCCGAAATCTGCGCAGATCACTATTATATATAACTTTATGGTTTATGCCTTTTCGTATGAAGATTGCGACGCCCCCCCTTGAGTGGAGTTGGGTCGATCTCTTCTAACGATATTGTAATTGTTGTTAGTCAACTTATGTTTCTGGTTCAGCTTAGTTTCGCTGGCCATAAACACATCTGGACTTTGGCCTTTCAACAATTGGAAAAGATTAGCTCTACGTTCGGTCCTAATCAGTGAATTTACATTCACAGCAAGGATCCTAAGAGGAGTCTCCGACAGCGCGCCTTAAGCTAGGCAAAACAGAGTAGAGATAGTCTACCCTAGTCACCTGCTTCTTTATCTGGCTGGGAAGTCCTGTTAACTGGCCTTGAATTGCCAGCAACATGCTTCTTATTTCGGCCTGAGCGTCCGGCGCCTTTGGCACTAGGGCCAGTTGGGCTTTCTTAGCTGCGGGCTATACCGTTTTTCCCCCTTCCTGCCGCCATTTGGGCGTAGGAAATTTGGGGATTAACGGGCGTTGCTATAGGAGCACGTGTTGATGGGTGTATCTCTACTGCTGTCTGCTTAGCCGCTTTTATTATTTCTTATTTGCGGAAAAGCTGAGCAACCCCGATAATTAGCAGGGTGCCCCTCTTTTCCGCAAAGTGCACATTTAAGCTGGGTCATGTCTTCGACCCGATCTTCACCGAGCTTACACTCCCCCTTAATGTGTTCCTCACCACACTTAACGCGGCGCGACTGCATTTCGTAGTTTGCTGCAGCGTGGCCAAACCTTTGGCAGCGCATGCATTGAAGCATGTCGCCACGTCTCTTTAATTTATGCCAAGTAACAACCTGGTAGTTTAGGACGGAGATACTCCTCAACCTATCCAGGTTGTTGCTGGGCGATAGCTGAACTAGGAAGAACGGCAAAGACCGCTTCTCCCGTCTGGCTCTGACTGTAGCAAACGACTTGACCCCGATAAAGTCGAGATTGTCGCTCGTTTTTTGACGGAGCTCATTTAAGAGCACCTGTGGTTCCGTGCAGGAATCTATGCCCTTCAAGAGGACCGTCTGATATTTATCCACTTTGGGGGTAAAACTGAAGAACTCTTTCGTGGATTTATTTAACAATTCCTTAATTATTTTTTGCTGCGCCACTGTTGAGCAGTGGATAGCATGTCTATCTTTATTTAAACGTTTAATAAAAATGTTTTTTGGTCAATAGTTTCCTGCAATTCCATTTTGTTAGTGTTGATTGGTGGCCCTTTTTCTTTTTTATTTTGGGGCGGCTGTGGCTGCTGCTGGTATTCTTTTCGCTGCTGCTGACTCCGCTCCTGTGGTTTTTGTTGCTGCTGCTGCTGTTGTGTTTGTTTTCTCGGCCGTTGCTCCTTTGGCTGCTGCTGTTGGTGTTCCTTTGGCATTTGTTGTTGTTGCTGTTGCTTTTGAGCATTAAGGTCTGGCTGCTTGTTTTTCGATGGTAGCTCTTGCTGTGGCGTGGCTTTTTGCGGCGCCTGCACCGCTTTTTTATGCTCGCGCTCCTGTCTCTCTCTTTCACGACGAGCCTATTGCTTGTTTTTAAGAGCTTGGATCAGAGGGGTGACGATGGCATTAAGGCGTTCCATCTCCCCTCGAATTTCATCGATTTTTTTGCTGATAGCTTGCTCGTCAAGTGCGTCTTGCGCCTCATTTTCCACTTCGGAGGACGCCTCTGGTGATATAATTTCAACAAACAGATTGCTGTTGCTGTACCCCGTTGTATACAAACCCTCGCCACCCTCTGACATATATTCGGTGTCATCGTCGGATGGCGAGGTATCCAGTTGTTCTTGATTTTTTTGTGCTGCTGTGGTTTTGGCTGTGCGCACCGTCTCCTTCACCTCAGCTGGCAGCTGAGCTGAGGTGGTGGTGGAGCGGCGCTTAACTAGGTTTGGCGCACAGCTAATCATCTTCCTTCTCTTATTTTTCGTATCGGCTGTTGGTGCGTTTGCCTTTGATGCTGCGACACTATACGATGGTATGGCTGGTGGTGCCATCGCTTGCTTGGTTGTTGTTGTTGCTGCTACGGCTTTTGCTGGTGATGCCATAGCTGGCTTTATTGTTGTTGCTGGGACACCTTTCGATGTCCCCGCCGTGCTGTTCGATGCCATTTGCTGCTTTTGCCACTCAATGAAGTTTTCGACTTCTCGATTATGGAAAAAAGCAGCTAAATATTTTTTGCCCTACTGGTACTCGAACCCGTGATCCTCAGGTTGGGGGTCTGCCACCTTTTTATTTTTTTTTTTTTTTTTTTTTTATACTTAATTTTTATTTTCAATTTTCTTAGAACTATCTTAAAGCTGGATTCATAAGAACTAGCCTACTTAAAACTTTTAAAACTAACTTACTGGCCCCAGTCGGGTGCTCTTAGTTAAACTATAATAACTTAATGCTAATGCCTTTTGGCCTAATAACTGTCTTAATACTAAATCCAGGTCGGTTTTACTTTTTACCGAGAAGAATTTACAAAAAACTCGATATCATTGTCTTTATTTTTTGGTTTTATATAAAACTTACAAACTACATAAAACTAAATTAAAGCCAATTAAAGCTAACTTAAACTAATTAAAACTACTTAAACTACTTAAGACTATTTACAACTAACTATAAACTAATTACAACCTACTTATAAGCTACTTACAGACTACTTGCAAACTAGAACACCCACAGCAAGCATTTTCCGGTTTTATATTCTTTTTTGTATTTTTGTTGATTTTATATATACATATATTTTTTTTTTTTTTGCCATCCTGATTGTCCCTACCTAAACCTATGTAAGTCGGCCAAACAAAAGAAAATAGCAAGGTCAACTATTAAATGTCTGAAGGAACTTCATCTTCGTTTTTCAACCGCCAGAACTGGTTCTCCTGCTTCACCCTATCTCTTCGGTCCCGTTCGGACACAGTCCTACTGAACCGAAGATGCTCAGCTCCGTCTTGTGCGAAAACGTCCCGACTGTAAAGGAGCTACCGATCTACAGTTCTACGGCTGACGTGGTAGATTAGCGGAACCACCGCTCTATCCTGGATCAGCCCTCGACTGTCTAGGCGGAATAAAGCCGCTTAGGTGCACACTCTCGTAGTATTTGTATTCAGGGTAATAAGCCCCGAAAATTAAGCTGTTAGACGAGGACATCGCTCTTGCAATGTGACCTCGAATAAGCTTCAGCAAGAAATTATCTATCCTGTTTATGTTGGCCCCGTTGTATAGAGCCAGGTTGGAATAGTAATGTTTGTACTCCGACTCTGGTGTTCTGTGCAATCCAAGGCAGCGTCGAAGACACTGCCTCTCAAACACCCGAATCTTTTCCATTTGAGATGGGGCAACGTTGAACCAAACCGGGCATCCATAGACATTCATCGGTCGGATAAGGGCCATGTAGCAAATCACCTTCACCCTGCTATCAAGCCGGCTGCTATAAAACAACCGTTTTGTCAGGGCAAAAGCTCCCCTAGCCCTGGCCAGAGCAGCATTTATATGTCTGTCGAAATACAAATACTGATCCATCCAGATGCCAAGGTACTTTACTACACTTTTACTCGCCAGTGGATGTCCATTTGGCCCTACGATCACCAGCTTGCGCCAGTTCTTTCTCGTATCCCTTGTGGCTCTAAGCAACGGAGTCCTAAACAAGATAGTTTCTGATTTCTGAAAGTTGATTTTCAACTTCCAGCCATCGCAATATCGCTGAATCTTCTCGAAGTCACGCTGCAAAAGAATCCTGATGACCTCGACTTTTGGAGCTGTTCTGTACGCAATTAGATCGTCGGCATACGCAATTGCCTGAGTTAGACTACTTCTCAGATTACTGGTGTAAATGCTGAATAGAATCGGCGAGTTGACCGCTCCTGCTGAAGACCATTTTTAATATTAAAGGTTGTGGCAGAAGTTACATTGCCACTTTTGACAACAAACTTTCTGCCATTGAGCATATCATAAAGCATATATAATAGTGGTTTACTAATGCCAAGTCTGGTCAGCTTTAGATAAAGACCCTCCAACCATACGGTGTCGAAGGCCTTCTCCAAATCAACCAGACAGGCACCCGTACACTGCTTCTTAGATTTGTTCCATTGGACATCAGAAACGAGTTTAGACGCGGCATGAATAGTGTCATGTCCCGCCTTTAAACCGAACTGATTGTCCGGTATGATATTATTGTCCTCTGCCCACTTAGACAGAGCTCTATTGATAACTTTTTCGAATACCTTGCTGATACTCGGAAGAAGACTTATCGACCGGAGATTCGCCGGATTGGAGTTGTCCTTTCCCTTTTTCGGGAGAGGATGCACCACAGCTGTCTTCCACCGCACTGGATAATATGCATTATTCAGAGCGTTGTTAAACAGAGTGGTATAAATGTCTACTGCTTCTTGAGGTAAATGTCGAAGTACAACGTTGGATATGTCATCGACTCCTGCTGACTTCTTCTTCTTTAATAAATCGAAGAATAGCTGGAGCTCCACCTTCGTAATTAACAGGGAACTGGGCCCATTTCGCTCGGCGACTATGGCGTTTGCCAAATGATCTTCATTGAACCCGGTGAAACCAAGGTTCTCTGATCGCCATTGCGTGATGTCATTCCGAAGGTAGAAGTGATGGAGCAAGGCTCTGTTTTCCAGGTCGTGATTCGGGCGAATGCACGCATTCACCTTGTACACTTGCTGGAAAGCAGCCTCCACAGCCTCCACTTTCTCCTGCGGATCTTCGACAATAAAGAGGTCATCGTCCAAGACGGCGTCCTCTGGATTAATTCCTACTGTCAGAAGTACGTCTCTGTTGTCTGTCGTTCTCTGAAGCTTGAGACACGGAAGATCGTTCTGATCATTCCTTCTAAATATCTTGTTAATTTGCGGAAACATGCTCAGGTCGCTAGCATTAACGGCCCGAATTTTGTTGTCCCAATACAAATTAATTGACAACCGATAGTTCTCTTTAATTAGTTGGTTGATGTTTTTGATCGACGACTTCAGTGTCCTAATCTCCAGATGGTGAGGGTCAGTAAACCGTCTGTACAAGAGTTTTAGTCTTGTCAGCAGTCCACTTTTTTGTATGTGTAGTGCGTCAATGATTGCGTTTCGATACATGTCGGTTGCGTCCCGTTGTTTGTATTTCGGTATTGTTCTGTTCATTGTTCGTTTGATTGTCTCATCCATTTGTTTTAGGTTTTGGTCTATTTCGTTATTTGTCAAATTCCTGTCATTTGGTGGGGATATGTTATTCGAACTGATTTCGCTCGATAAGGCGTTGGTAAAGCGTGGCCAGCGCGTAATTGTAAGTATGCACAGGTACATACTCATCCAACTCCACGAGCTCGTTCGGAAGCTGTATTACGGCGGCGAGTCCGCAGTGATCACTGTCGTACTCAATCGTTCGTAAGCAGTTTCTTGGTCTTTGATCCACAGTGTCAGTAATTGTCAGTCTTGCGTCTATTAGCAATAGATCCAGATAGGCACCGCTTCTTGGAAACGATGGCCGATCCGTTGCCAGCAGGTCGACACCATACTCAGTGTTGTATCGACTCATCCAATTGAAAAGATGAATACCTCTTTGAATTTGAATTTGATTTCCCCAATCTTGGTGTTTGGCATTCAAATCACCGGCCATGAGAAAGTAATTTTCTTCCAAGCTCAAGTGTAGACATTCGAAAAGTTTTTCAAGCTCTGTCATCAAATCAGTTGGGTGAGGTGATTCCGGTGCATAAGCCGCGATCACATACATTCGCTTCCCCTGTTGGAGAGGAATGCATACGATGCACGCCTCTAACAGCCGAAATCTGCGCAGATCACTATTATATATAACTTTATGGTTTATGCCTTTTCGTATGAAGATTGCGACGCCCCCCCTTGAGTGGAATTGGGTCGATCTCTTCTAACGATATTGTAATTGTTGTTAGTCAACTTATGTTTCTGGTTCAGCTTGGTTTCGCTGGCCATAAACACATCTGGACTTTGGTCTTTCAACAATTGGAAAAGACTAGCTCTACGTTCGGTCCTAATCAGTGAATTTACATTCACAGCAAGGATCCTAAGAGGCCTCTCCGACAGCGCGCCTTTAACCTCTAATTTGCGTTAAGCTAGGCAAAACAGAGTAGAGATAGTCTACCCTAGTCGCCTGCTCCTTTATCTGGCTGTGAAGTCCTGTCAACTGGCCTTGAATTGCCAGCAACATGCTTCTTATTTCGGCCTGAGCGTCCGGTGCCTTTGGCACTAGGGCCGGTTGGGCTGCCTTAGCTGCAGGCTGTACCGTTTTTCCCCTTCCTGCCGCCATTTGGGCGTAGGAAATTTGGGGATTAACGGGCATTGCTGTAGGAGCACACGTTGATGGGCGCATCTCTACCGCTGTCTGCCTAGCCGCTTTATTGTTACGAATTTGCTGAAAAGCTGAGCAGCCCCGATAATTAGCAGGGTGCCCCTCCTTTCCGCAAAGTGCACATTTACGCTGGGTCATGTCTTCGACCCTTTCCTCTCCGAGCTTGCACTCTCCCTTAATGTGGTCTTCACCACACTTAACGCAGCGTGACTGCATTTCGCAGTTTGCTGCAGCGTGGCCAAACCTTTGGCAGCGCATGCATTGAAGCATGTCACCGCGTCTCTTTAATTTGTCCCAAGTTACAACCTGGTAGTTGAGGACGGAGATTCTCCTCAAACTATCCAGTTTGCTGCTGGTCAATGGTTGAACCAGGAAGATCGGCAAAGACCGCTTCTCCCGTCTGGCTCTGACTGTAGCGAACGGCTTGACCCCGATAAAGTCGAGATCGTCGCTTGCTTTTTGACGGAGCTCATTTAAGAGCACCTGTGGTTCCGTGCAGGAATCTATGCCCTTCAGGAGGACCGTTTGGTATTTATCCGCTTTGGGGGTAAAACTGAAGAACTCAGTCGTGGATTTTTCAGTAACTCTTTAATAATTTTATGCTGAGCCACTGTGGAGCAGTGGATAGCATGTCTATCTTTACTCAAACGTTTAATAAAAAAGTTTTGGCCTATGGCCGACTTACATAGGTCGATGGTTTCTTTCAGTTCCATTTTGTAAATATTAATTGGTGGCACCTTTTCTTTTTTATTTTGGGGCGGTTGTGGCTGCTGCTGGTGTACTCCCTGCTGTTGCTCCTGGCTCTGCTCCTGTGGTTTTTGTTGCTGTTGTTGTTTCTTTGTGCGTTGCACCTTCGGTTGCTGCTGTGGTTGTTCAGTTGGCAGCTTTTGTTGTTGCTACTCTCCTTTCTTCTGCTGTGGCAGTTGCTGTTGTGATTGCCTTTGCTCTGGATGCGCTTTCGTTTGCAGCTCTTATTGTGGCGCTGTTTTTTGTGGCACTGCGTTTAATGGCTCTTGCAGCACTTTTTTTAACTCGCGCTCCTGCTTCTCTCGTTCTCGTCTAGCTTCCTGTTTACTTTTCAGGGCTTGTATTAGAGGGGTAACAAAAGAATTGAGCCTTTCCATCTCCCCCCGAATGGCATCAATTTTTTCACTGATCGCTTGCTCATTAAGTGCGCCTTGCGCCTCTTTTTCCTCTTCGGAGGACGCCTCTGGTGAGGTTAAACCAACAAGCACATTGCTGTTGGATTCCCCTGTAGTGTATAGACTTTCGCCACCTTCGGACATGTATTCGAAAATAAAGACAGAGATACCGAGTTTTTGTAAATTCTTCTCGGTAAAAAATAAAACCGACCTGGATTTAGTATTAAGATAGTTCTTAGGCCGAAAGGCATTATCATTAAGTTATTATAGTTTAACTTAGAGCGTCCGATTGGGGCAAGTAAGTTAGTATTAAGATATTGATAAGTAGGCTAGTTTTTATGAATTTTTGTCTAGCTTTAAGATAGTTTTAAGAAAATTGAAAATAAAAATGAATTTGAAAAAAAAAAAAAACATGTTTTCGATGTCGTCATCGGATGGCGAGGTATCAAGTTGTTGATGAATTTTTGCTGCTGCTGTCGTTTTGGCTGTGCGCGCCGTCTCCTTCACCCCGGCTGGCAGCTGGGCTGAGGTGGTGGTGGAGCGGCGCTTGACCAAGTTCGATGCACAGCTTATTCTCTTTCTCCTCTTATTCTTGCTATCGACTGTTGGTGCCGTTGATGTTTTTGCCGTTGTTGCTACGGCACTGGTTGACGGTATGGCTGGTGGTGCCATCGCCTGCTTGGTTGTTGTTGTTGTTGGGTCGGCATTAGCCGTAGCTTTAGCTGGCGGTGCCATATCTGGCTTTATTGTTGTTGTTGCTGGGGCACCTTTCGATGTCCCCGCTGTGTTGCTGGATTGCATTAGCTGCTCTTCGCACTCGATGAAGTTTTCGACTTCACGATTATGAAAAAAAAGCAGCCAAATAATTATTGCCCGACTGGGACTCGAACCCACTACCTCTGGATTCTCGGTCTGCCACCTTTTTATTTTGTTTTTGTTTTTGTAAATTCATTTTTATTTTTCAATTATCTTAGAACTATCTTAAAGCCAGACAAAAATTCATAAAAACTAGCCTACTTATCAATATCTTAAAACTAACTTACTGGCCCCAGTCGGGCGCTCTAAGTTAAGCTAGAATAACTTAATGCTAATGCCTTTCGGCCTAAGAACTATCTTAATACTAAATCCAGGTCTGTTTTATTTTTTACCGAGAAGAATTTCACAAAAAAATCGGTATCTATGTCTTTATTTTTTGGTTTTATATACAACTTACAAACTACATAAAACTAAATTAAAGCTAATTAACACTACTTAAAACTAATTACAACTAATTTTAAACTAATTACAACCTACTTGTAAGCTACTTACAAACTAGAACAGCCACAGCAAGCATTTTCCGGTTTTTATAATTTTTTTTTTGTATTTTTGTTGACTTTTTAATTTTTTTGGTGTTTTTGTATGTTTTATATATTTTTTTTTTTTTTTTTGGTGCCACCCTGACTGTCTCTACTTAAAACTAACTACCTAAACCTATGTAAGTCGGCCATACAAAAGAAAATAGCAAGGTCAACTATTAAATGTCTGAAGGAACTTCATCTTCGTTTTTCAACCACCAGAACTGGTTCTCCTGCTTTATCCTATCTTTTCGGTCCCGTTCGGACACAGTCCTACTGAACCGAAGGTGCTCAGCTCCGTCTTGTGCGAGGACGTCTCGACTGTAAAGGAGCCGCCGATCTACAGTTCTCCGGCCGACGTGGTAGATTCGCGGAACCGCCGCTCTATCCTGGATCAGCCCTCGGCTGTCTAGGTGGAAGAATGCATCGGGCGGAATAAAGCCGCTTAGACGCACACTCTCGTAGTATTCGTTGTTGGGGTAATAAGCCCCGAAAATTAAGCTGTTAGACGAGGACATCGCTCTTGCAATGTGACCTCGAATAAGCTTCAGCAAGAAATTATCTATCCTGTTTATGTTGGCCCCGTTGTATAGAGCCAGGTTGGAATAGTAGTGTTTGTACTCCGACTATGGTGTTCTGTGCAATCCAAGGCAGCGTCGAAGACACTGCCTCTCAAACACCCGAATCTTTTCCATTTGAGATGGGGCAACGTTGAACCAAACCGGGCATCCATAGGCAATCATCGGCCGGATAAGGGCCATGTAGCAAATCACCTTCACCCTGCTGTCAAGCCGGCTGCTATAAAACAACCGTTTTGTCAGGGCAAAAGCTCCCCTAGCCCTGGCCAGAGCAGCATTTATATGTCTGTCGAAATACAAATACTGATCCATCCAGATGCCAAGGTACTTTACTACACTTTTACTCGCCAGTGGATGTCCATTTGGCCCTACGATCACCAGCTTGCGCCAGTTCTTTCTCGTAT
Organism: Dasysyrphus albostriatus; assembly: GCA_946251815.1. NCBI lineage: Eukaryota > Metazoa > Arthropoda > Insecta > Diptera > Syrphidae > Dasysyrphus > Dasysyrphus albostriatus. The sequence goes on along the minus strand of OX276335.1, from coordinate 139,169,526 downwards.
CCCTTGTGGCTCTAAGCAACGGAGTCCTAAACAAGATAGTTTCTGATTTCTGAAAGTTGATTTTCAACTTCCAGTCATCGCAATATCGCTGAATCTTCTCGAAGTCACGCTGCAAAAGAATCCTGATGACCTCGACTTTTGGAGCTGTTCTGTACGCAATTAGATCGTCGGCATACGCAATTGCCTGAGTTAGACTACTTCTCAGATTACTGGTGTAAATGCTGAATAGAATCGGCGAGTTGACCGCTCCTGCTGAAGACCATTTTTAATATTAAAGGTTGTGGCAGAAGTTACATTGCCACTTTTGACAACAAACTTTCTGCCATTGAGCATATCATAAAGCATATATAATAGTGGTTTACTAATGCCAAGTCTGGTCAGCTTTAGATAAAGACCCTCCAACCATACGGTGTCGAAGGCCTTCTCCAAATCAACCAGACAGGCACCCGTACACTGCTTCTTAGATTTGTTCCATTGGACATCAGAAACGAGTTTCAATGCGGCATGAATAGTGTCATGTCCCGCCTTAAAACCGAACTGATTGTCCGGTATGATATTATTGTCCTCTGCCCACTTAGACAGAGCTCTATTGATAACTTTTTCGAATACCTTGCTGATACTCGGAAGAAGACTTATCGACCGGATTGGAGTTGTCCTTTCCCTTTTTCGGGAGAGGATGCACCACAGCTGTCTTCCACCGCACTGGATAATATGCATTATTCAGAGCGTTGTTAAACAGAGTGGTATAAATGTCTACTGCTTCTTGAGGTAAATGTCGAAGTACAACGTTGGATATGTCATCGACTCCTGCTGACTTCTTCTTCTTTAATAAATCGAAGAATAGCTGGAGCTCCACCTTCGTAATTAACAGGGAACTGGGCCCATTTCGCTCGGCGACTATGGCGTTTGCCAAATGATCTTCATTGAACCCGGTGAAACCAAGGTTCTCTGATCGCCATTGCGTGATGTCATTCCGAAGGTAGAAGTGATGGAGCAAGGCTCAGTTTTCCAGGTCGTGATTCGGGCGAATGCACGCATTCACCTTGTACACTTGCTGGAAAGCAGCCTCCACAGCCTCCACTTTCTCCTGCGGATCTTCGACAATAAAGAGGTCATCGTCCAAGACGGCGTCCTCTGGATTAATTCCTACTGTCAGAAGTACGTCTCTGTTGTCTGTCGTTCTCTGAAGCTTGAGACACGGAAGATCGTTCTGATCATTCCTTCTAAATATCTTGTTAATTTGCGGAAACATGCTCAGGTCGCTAGCATTAACGGCCCGAATTTTGTTGTCCCAATACAAATTAATTGACAACCGATAGTTCTCTTTAATTAGTTGGTTGATGTTTTTGATCGACGACTTCAGTGTCCTAATCTCCAGATGGTGAGGGTCAGTAAACCGTCTGTACAAGAGTTTTAGTCTTGTCAGCAGTCCACTTTTTTGTATGTGTAGTGCGTCAATGATTGCGTTTCGATACATGTCGGTTGCGTTCCGTTGTTTGTATTTCGGTATTGTTCTGTTCATTGTTCGTTTGATTGTCTCATCCATTTGTTCTAGGTATTGGTCTATTTCGTTATTTGTCAAATTCCTGTCATTTGGTGGGGATATGTTATTCGAACTGATTTCGCTCGATAAGGCGTTGGTAAAGCGTGGCCAGTGCGTAATTGTAAGTATGCACAGGTACATACTCATCCAACTCCACGAGCTCGTTCGGAAGCTGTATTACGGCGGCGAGTCCGCAGTGATCACTGTCGTACTCGATCGTTCGTAAGCAGTTTCTTGGTCTTTGATCCACAGTGTCAGTAATTGTCAGTCTTGCGTCTATTAGCAATAGATCCAGATAGGCACCGCTTCTTGGAAACGATGGCCGATCCGTAGCCAGCAGGTCGACACCATACTCAGTGTTGTATCGACTCATCCAATTGAAAAGATGAATACCTCTTTGAATTTGAATTTGATTTCCCCAATCTTGGTGTTTGGCATTCAAATCACCGGCCATGAGAAAGTAATTTTCTTCCAAGCTCAAGTGTAGACATTCGAAAAGTTTTTCAAGCTCTGTCATCAAATCAGTTGGGTGAGGTGATTCCGGTGCATAAGCCGCGATCACATACATTCGCTTCCCCTGTTGGAGAGGAATGCATACGATGCACGCCTCTAACAGCCGAAATCTGCGCAGATCACTATTATATATAACTTTATGGTTTATGCCTTTTCGTATGAAGATTGCGACGCCCCCCCTTGAGTGGAGTTGGGTCGATCTCTTCTAACGATATTGTAATTGTTGTTAGTCAACTTATGTTTCTGGTTCAGCTTGGTTTCGCTGGCCATAAACACATCTGGACTTTGGTCTTTCAACAATTGGAAAAGATTAGCTCTACGTTCGGTCCTAATCAGTGAATTTACATTCACAGCCAGGATCCTAAGAGGCCTCTCCGACAGCGCGCCTTTAACCTCTAATTTGCGTTAAGCTAGGCAAAACAGAGTCTACCCTAGTCGCCTGCTCCTTTATCTGGTTGGGAAGTCCTGTCAACTGGCCTTGAATTGCCAGCAACATGCTTCTTATTTCGGCCTGAGCGTCCGGCGCCTTTGCAACTAGGGCCGGTTGGGCTGCCTTAGCTGCTGTACCGTTTTTCCCCTTCCTGCCGCCATTTGGGCGTAGGAAATTTGGGGATTAACGGGCGTTGCTGTAGGAGCACACGTTGATGGGCGTATCTCTACCGCTGTCTGCTTAGCCGCTTTGTTGTTTCTTATTTGCTGGAAAGCTGAGCAACCGCGATAATTATCAGGGTGCCCCTCCTTTCCGCAAAGTGCACATTTAAGCTGGGTCATGTCTTCGACCCGTTTTTCACCGAGCTTACACTCCCCCTTGTTGTGGTCCTCACCACACTTAACGCAGCGTGACTGCATTTCGCAGTTTGCTGCAGCGTGGCCAAACCTTTGGCAGCGCATGCATTGAAGCATGTCGCCGCGTCTCTTTAATTTATCCCAAGTTACAACCTGGTAGTTGAGAACGGAGATACTTCTCAACCTATCCAGTTTGCTGCTGGGCGATAGCTGGACTAGGAAGAACGGCAAAGACCGCTTCTCCCGTCTGGCTCTGACTGTAACGAACGGCTTGACCCCGATAAAGTCGAGATCGTCGCTCGCTTTTTGACGGAGCTCTTTAAGAGCACCTGTGGTTCCGTGCAGGAATCTATGCCCTTCAAGAGGACCGTTTGGTATTTATCCACTTTGGGGGTAAAACTGAAGAACTCAGTCGTGGATTTCTTTAGTAATTCTTTTATTATTTTGTGCTGCTCCACTGTGGAGCAGTGGATAGCATGTTTTTCTTTGCTTAATCTTTTAATAAAAAAGTTTTGGCCTATGGCCGACTTACACAGGGCTATGGTTTCCTGTAGCTCCATTTTATAGGTGTTAATTGGTGGCACCTTTTCTTTTTTGTTTTGGGGCGGCTGTGGCTGCTGCTGGTGTACTCCCTGCTGCTGCTGCTGCTGACTCCACTCCTGTGGTTTTTGTTGCTGTTGAATTTTCTTTTTCGGCCGTTGCTCCTTCGGCTGCTGCTGTTGTTGTTCACTTGGCAGCTGTTGTTGTTGCTGTTGTTGACTAAGATCCTGCTGCTTGTTTTTCGGTTGCAGCTCTTGCTGTGGCGCTCCTTTTTTTGGCGCCTGCACCACTTTTTTCTGCTCGCGCTCCTGTTTATCCCTTTCGCGTCGAGCTTCTTGCTTTTGTCTGAGCGCTTCTATCAGTGGGGTCACGATGGCATTGAGACGTTCCATCTCCCTTCAGTTGCTCTTGTATTTTTGCTGCTGCTGTGGTTTTGGCTGTGCGCGCCGTCTCCTTCACCCCAGCTAGCAGCTGGGCTGAGGTGATGGTGGAGCGGCGCTTCACGAGGTTCGGCGCACAGCTAATCCTCTTCCTCCTCTTGTTCTTAGTGTCGGCTGTTGTTGCCGTTGGTGGGTGTGCCGTTGTTGCTACGGCAGTTGTTGATGGCGTGGCTGGTGGTGCCATCGCTTGCTTGGTTGTTGTTGTTGCTGCTACGGCTTTTGCTGGTGGTGCCATAGCTGGCTTTATTGTTGTTGCTGGGACACCTTTCGGTGTCCCCGCCGTGTTCTTCGATGCCATTTGCTGCTCCTCCCACTCAATGAAGTTTTCGACTTCGCGATTGTGGAAAAAAGCAGCTAAATAATTATCGTTGCCCGACTGGGATTCGAACCCACTACTTTTGGGTTGTCGGTCTGCCACCTCTTCCTTTGTGCTATTAACACAATTAATATGCATCGGGCGGAATAAAGCCGCTTAGACGCACACTCTCGTAGTATTCGTATTCAGGGTAATAAGCCCCGAAAATTAAGCTGTTAGACGAGGACATCGCTCTTGCAATGTGACCTCGAATAAGCTTCAGCAAGAAATTATCTATCCTGTTTATGTTGGCCCCGTTGTATAGAGCCAGGTTGGAATAGTAGTGTTTGTACTCCGACTATGGTGTTCTGTGCAATCCAAGGCAGCGTCGAAGACACTGCCTCTCAAACACCCGAATCTTTTCCATTTGAGATGGGGCAACGTTGAACCAAACCGGGCATCCATAGGCAATCATCGGCCGGATAAGGGCCATGTAGCAAATCACCTTCACCCTGCTGTCAAGCCGGCTGCTATAAAACAACCGTTTCGTCAGGGCAAAAGCTCCCCTAGCCCTGGCCAGAGCAGCATTTATATGTCTGTCGAAATACAAATACTGATCCATCCAGATGCCAAGGTACTTTACTACACTTTTACTCGCCAGTGGATGTCCATTTGGCCCTACGATCACCAGCTTGCGCCAGTTCTTTCTCGTATCCCTTGTGGCTCTAAGCAACGGAGTCCTAAACAAGATAGTTTCTGATTTCTGAAAGTTGATTTTCAACTTCCAGTCATCGCAATATCGCTGAATCTTCTCGAAGTTACGCTGCAAAAGAATCCTGATGACCTCGACTTTTGGAGCTGTTCTGTACGCAATTAGATCGTCGGCATACGCAATTGCCTGAGTTAGACTACTTCTCAGATCGCTGGTGTAAATGCTGAATAGAATCGGCGAGTTGACCGCTCCTGCTGAAGACCATTTTTAATATTAAAGGTTGTGGCAGAAGTTACATTGCCACTTTTGACAACAAACTTTCTGCCATTGAGCATATCATAAAGCATATATAATAGTGGTTTACTAATGCCAAGTCTGGTCAGCTTTAGATAAAGACCCTCCAACCATACGGTGTCGAAGGCCTTCTCCAAATCAACCAGACAGGCACCCGTACACTGCTTCTTAGATTTGTTCCATTGGACATCAGAAACGAGTTTCAATGCGGCATGAATAGTGTCATGTCCCGCCTTAAAACCGAACTGATTGTCCGGTATGATATTATTGTCCTCTGCCCACTTAGACAGAGCTCTATTGATAACTTTTTCGAATACCTTGCTGATACTCGGAAGAAGACTTATCGACCGGATTGGAGTTGTCCTTTCCCTTTTTCGGGAGAGGATGCACCACAGCTGTCTTCCACCGCACTGGATAATATGCATTATTCAGAGCGTTGTTAAACAGAGTGGTATAAATGTCTACTGCTTCTTGAGGTAAATGTCGAAGTACAACGTTGGATATGTCATCGACTCCTGCTGACTTCTTCTTCTTTAATAAATCGAAGAATAGCTGGAGCTCCACCTTCGTAATTAACAGGGAACTGGGCCCATTTCGCTCGGCGACTATGGCGTTTGCCAAATGATCTTCATTGAACCCGGTGAAACCAAGGTTCTCTGATCGCCATTGCGTGATGTCATTCCGAAGGTAGAAGTGATGGAGCAAGGCTTTGTTTTCCAGGTCGTGATTCGGGCGAATGCACGCATTCACCTTGTACACTTGCTGGAAAGCAGCCTCCACAGCCTCCACTTTCTCCTGCGGATCTTCGACAATAAAGAGGTCATCGTCCAAGACGGCGTCCTCTGGATTAATTCCTACTGTCAGAAGTACGTCTCTGTTGTCTGTCGTTCTCTGAAGCTTGAGACACGGAAGATCGTTCTGATCATTCCTTCTAAATATCTTGTTAATTTGCGGAAACATGCTCAGGTCGCTAGCATTAACGGCCCGAATTTTGTTGTCCCAATACAAATTAATTGACAGCCGATAGTTCTCTTTAATTAGTTGGTTGATGATTTTGATCGACGACTTCAGTGTCCTAATCTCCAGATGGTGAGGGTCAGTAAACCGTCTGTACAAGAGTTTTAGTCTTGTCAGCAGTCCACTTTTTTGTATGTGTAGTGCGTCAATGATTGCGTTTCGATACATGTCGGTTGCGTTCCGTTGTTTGTATTTCGGTATTGTTCTGTTCATTGTTCGTTTGATTGTCTCATCCATTTGTTCTAGGTATTGGTCTATTTCGTTATTTGTCAAATTCCTGTCATTTGGTGGGGATATGTTATTCGAACTGATTTCGCTCGATAAGGCGTTGGTAAAGCGTGGCCAGTGCGTAATTGTAAGTATGCACAGGTACATACTCATCCAACTCCACGAGCTCGTTCGGAAGCTGTATTACGGCGGCGAGTCCGCAGTGATCACTGTCGTACTCGATCGTTCGTAAGCAGTTTCTTGGTCTTTGATCCACAGTGTCAGTAATTGTCAGTCTTGCGTCTATTAGCAATAGATCCAGATAGGCACCGCTTCTTGGAAACGATGGCCGATCCGTAGCCAGCAGGTCGACACCATACTCAGTGTTGTATCGACTCATCCAATTGAAAAGATGAATACCTCTTTGAATTTGAATTTGATTTCCCCAATCTTGGTGTTTGGCATTCAAATCACCGGCCATGAGAAAGTAATTTTCTTCCAAGCTCAAGTGTAGACATTCGAAAAGTTTTTCAAGCTCTGTCATCAAATCAGTTGGGTGAGGTGATTCCGGTGCATAAGCCGCGATCACATACATTCGCTTCCCCTGTTGGAGAGGAATGCATACGATGCACGCCTCTAACAGCCGAAATCTGCGCAGATCACTATTATATATAACTTTATGGTTTATGCCTTTTCGTATGAAGATTGCGACGCCCCCCCTTGAGTGGAGTTGGGTCGATCTCTTCTAACGATATTGTAATTGTTGTTAGTCAACTTATGTTTCTGGTTCAGCTTGGTTTCGCTGGCCATAAACACATCTGGACTTTGGTCTTTCAACAATTGGAAAAGATTAGCTCTACGTTCGGTCCTAATCAGTGAATTTACATTCACAGCAAGGATCCTAAGAGGCCTCTCCGACAGCGCGCCTTTAACCTCTAATTTGCGTTAAGCTAGGCAAAACAGAGTCTACCCTAGTCGCCTGCTCCTTTATCTGGTTGGGAAGTCCTGTCAACTGGCCTTGAATTGCCAGCAACATGCTTCTTATTTCGGCCTGAGCGTCCGGCGCCTTTGCAACTAGGGCCGGTTGGGCTGCCTTAGCTGCAGGCTGTACCGTTTTTCCCCTTCCTGCCGCCATTTGGGCGTAGGAAATTTGGGGATTAACGGGCGTTGCTGTAGGAGCACGCGTTGATGGGCGTATCTCTACCGCTGTCTGCTTAGCCGCTTTGTTGTTTCTTATTTGCTGGAAAGCTGAGCAACCGCGATAATTATCAGGGTGCCCCTCCTTTCCGCAAAGTGCACATTTAAGCTGGGTCATGTCTTCGACCCGTTTTTCACCGAGCTTACACTCCCCCTTGTTGTGGTCCTCACCACACTTAACGCAGCGTGACTGCATTTCGCAGTTTGCTGCAGCGTGGCCAAACCTTTGGCAGCGCATGCATTGAAGCATGTCGCCGCGTCTCTTTAATTTATCCCAAGTTACAACCTGGTAGTTGAGAACGGAGATACTTCTCAACCTATCCAGTTTGCTGCTGGGCGATAGCTGGACTAGGAAGAACGGCAAAGACCGCTTCTCCCGTCTGGCTCTGACTGTAACGAACGGCTTGACCCCGATAAAGTCGAGATCGTCGCTCGCTTTTTGACGGAGCTCATTTAAGAGCACCTGTGGTTCCGTGCAGGAATCTATGCCCTTCAAGAGGACCGTTTGGTATTTATCCACTTTGGGGGTAAAACTGAAGAACTCAGTCGTGGATTTCTTTAGTAATTCTTTTATTATTTTGTGCTGCTCCACTGTGGAGCAGTGGATAGCATGTTTTTCTTTGCTTAATCTTTTAATAAAAAAGTTTTGGCCTATGGCCGACTTACACAGGGCTATGGTTTCCTGTAGCTCCATTTTATAGGTGTTAATTGGTGGCACCTTTTCTTTTTTGTTTTGGGGCGGCTGTGGCTGCTGCTGGTGTACTCCCTGCTGCTGCTGCTGCTGACTCCGCTCCTGTGGTTTTTGTTGTTGCTGCTGCTGTTGTTGTTGCTGTTGAATTTTCTTTTTCGGCCGTTGCTCCTTCGGTTGCTGCTGTTGTTGTTCACTTGGCAGCTGTTGTTGTTGCTGTTGTTGACTAAGATCCTGCTGCTTGTTTTTCGGTTGCAGCTCTTGCTGTGGCGCTCCTTTTTTTGGCGCCTGCACCACTTTTTTCTGCTCGCGCTCCTGTTTATCCCTTTCGCGTCGAGCTTCTTGCTTTTGTCTGAGCGCTTCTATCAGTGGGGTCACGATGGCATTGAGACGTTCCATCTCCCTTCAGTTGCTCTTGTATTTTTGCTGCTGCTGTGGTTTTGGCTGTGCGCGCCGTCTCCTTCACCCCAGCTAGCAGCTGGGCTGAGGTGATGGTGGAGCGGCGCTTCACGAGGTTCGGCGCACAGCTAATCCTCTTCCTCCTCTTGTTCTTAGTGTCGGCTGTTGTTGCCGTTGGTGGGTGTGCCGTTGTTGCTACGGCAGTTGTTGATGGCGTGGCTGGTGGTGCCATCGCTTGCTTGGTTGTTGTTGTTGCTGCTACGGCTTTTGCTGGTGGTGCCATAGCTGGCTTTATTGTTGTTGCTGGGACACCTTTCGGTGTCCCCGCCGTGTTCTTCGATGCCATTTGCTGCTCCTCCCACTCAATGAAGTTTTCGACTTCGCGATTGTGGAAAAAAGCAGCTAAATAATTATCGTTGCCCGACTGGGATTCGAACCCACTACTTTTGGGTTGTCGGTCTGCCACCTCTTCCTTTGTGCTATTAACACAATTAATATTTGCTTGCTTTAAACTGAATTTGACTACGTCACTCCGAAATAATTAGTTTAAATTAACTGGGAAGCCGAAAACGTCTACACACTTCCACAGTACGAGATCGACTGCAACGTAATTTGACATTCAACAGCCAACATCTAATTTCAATTAAGCAGCTTTGTGCCTAAGTTCTGTAACTGTTGTAGCAATAAAATCAGTATAGTATCGATGAAATTTGAAACATCATATCTACATGATTTTTGTTTCATTTTTCAACGTTTCTCAACGTTTGCTATTATGTATTAAAAATGACGGCATGACAGTCCAACGCACTAACCATCATGACCCGAGGTATAACTATTGAGTGATTAATCCATTTTGCATTGGTAAGTACCTTTGTATATAAACTTTATAGTTAGTAGTATCATGAACATCGCTGATTTTAGCGTCAACTAGCGGTCAAACAGCTTGCCTACTCTCAACACAAAATGTTGAGGGAAACATTTGGATGTTTTTTTCATTTTTCTTCTTCTTTTATGTGTTTTTGTATTTTTATTTTCAGTCATAAGAATGCATTGGTTAGGGGTTGGTCGCCGCTCAGCACTCCAGAATAAATTTCTTGTTGTTTATTGTAGGCAGGTCGTATAGGCAGGCTGATCGCCGTCCGTGGTTCGTTCTGTTGGATGGTTGGTGGGGTGGATGGTTTGTTATGTCACATTTTCGTTCTGATGATTTTTTTTTTTTACTTTGGCTCTATCCCTTTTTTGCGCATCTGCGTGTGTATGTGTATATTTTATATTCATATGCCTCGATCTTGACAAGAATTTCATTTCGTATTTTCTTTTCAGAATTTTTGGGAGGCATACAAATATTTTAAAGAAAAGTTGGTGGACTTCTCTTGTTTGCGGGGGAAAACATTATGGTAGCCTTGTTGGCGGTTGTTTTTGTTTTAAATTTTTAGCTTTTCCTTGTCCTTTTTTGTGCAGGTGCATGTGTACACTTGCAGAGGTATACCTTTATTATTGTTCTCCTCGATCTTTAAATAATGGCAAGAGTTTTCATTTTTGTTATAATTTAAATGATTTCTGTTCGGAATGAGCCAATATGAATGTATGTAGATAGGTACCTAACATATATTGTAAAGTTGTTTTGAAAAATTTCTCCGTTTTGATTTTTAAGGGTGAGTAGTGGGTGTGTTTGTTTTATTTGTTTATTTATTTCTTCAGTTAGTAAAGAAAATTGCTAAAAGAAATGATGTAGGCATAAGTTAATGAGGAAGTTTTTTAATTAAAAAATAGAAGGTAATATTTTCAGTTACAATTTGAAAATGAAAATATGTAGGTACCTACCTTATAAAAATCAATAGATGTAATTTTGTAGGATATTGATTTTTTAAATTCAATAAATATCTACACCCAAAAAAATAATTAGTGCATTTAACTAAAATGTTCGTTTATTTGACAAAACTTTCGTGGTGCAAAACCACGAATATTTTTACTAATATGCACTTATTGACTTTTGTAAAATTACAAATAGCATTGTTTATTTCATTCGTGAATGCTACGAAATTCTTGTATTCTTACAAATAAAATTAAGTTGAATTTACGAAATATTTTCTCAAAAATTTTGTAGAATATACTTACAAAATATTTTGGGATATTTGTGTATTGTACGAAATCTTTGGGTATAAATTATTTTTTCATTATATGTAAATATGAACATTTTACTAAAAACTCGTGGAGAGTTGAGAGAGGATGACTTATTTAAAAGTTTTTCTGTGTACCTGTTGCAACTTGTAAGTCGACAGAAAGGTAAAGGACCTATAATTCTAGGCCGGATCTCTTTTGACGAGGGAAAGCAATATTTATTGAAGGATTTTTCACTTTGTTGCAAGAGGCAGTACGTCTTAAAAAGGAAAGGATCATGGTCTTAGATGGGATAGGCTAGAAGTTGATAGTAGATATCCGAAAATAGTAATTCATGAAATATTTTTTGTACCTACAACACTAATGTACTTACAGAACATTTTCAAGTTAATATTGATACTATAAAAGGTAATAGAAAAAGAATTATTATACAAATTAGCGTTAACAATATTCCTACTTTAACTACTGTATCTACTCTCTCACGAGTCACGAACCAACACTTTAACGATTGAAAAACAAATAATGTTTATACACGCATAATCATTTACGGAATCGGGATATTTTGAAATTTTTCAAATGAATGTCCATTAACATTGGTACTATTTAAAAAATATTTGGTTGTTATATCGTAAGAAAAATGACTACAATAGAAAAAAATAAACACTTCTCCTTATCATCGAACGAAATATTTCGCACATATGAGTTAAAATTTTTTCAAGACAAATTACTGAAGGCCTTATGTATATAGTACGAAGTGTTTGTTATGCACAATTTTCATATCGAATTTTTCCTACGAAATATTTGTTGAATTGATCAAATTTTGTATAATGCACGATGATGTTACGATTTTCTTTTTACCAACATAAAGATGTGGATTAGTTGTAGGTACGTTATTGATAAGGTTGCTTCGGACTTTTCATTCTTTGACAGTTTAAAAAACAAACTAATTTAAAATGTTTATATATAATTTATAATTTTTGTATACCTACATAGATGTCTTTACCTGATCTTTTTCATTGTAGATGGGTTCCCAAAATTATTTATTTGCAGTTGCGAAAAAGACAGATTCATTTCAGACAAGAATTTTTGTTCTATAGGTACCTATTTTAGGACATTTAATCCTACATTAAACCCGAAAAGGGTATGTACAGTACATACGATACAAGCATAGAAAAGTTTCGGATTATTCTCTATACTCAATCCGCGCTTTGCTAATAAACATTATGTTGAGTAATTAAGCGATTATCTTATTGGTAAGAACTTTTAGTTGAAATTGAAATTAAGGATTAATATTTATAGAAAAGGGGTTTTCGGTTTTATTATGACAAATTGTATTGTACCTACATATAGAGATAAAAAAATTATTGTTTAATTTGTTGCAGTGAGTATGTACTTATGAATGTAATGTAGGCACGTTGGCTATTGGCGATGGTAGTTTGTTGGTTGCTGATGGATGGTTGGCAAGCAGTCACTGATGTTCTTGCTTTTCGTTTTCCAAAAATACTAAAATCCAAAATCATTTATGTTAAGTGATTACATTTCATACCTTTATTAAGGTTCCATTTTCATACATTCTGATATAATTTTTATTTTTTGGGTATTGCAGCGAGATTTGTATAATGTCGAATTCCTTACAACCACAAAATTTTTTTTTTTTTCTTTAATAATCGATTTTATTCTGTCGAAACAGTAATGTTGCTTGAGCAAGATTTTAGATAGATTTCACACACACAAGCAAGATTTGACATTTATCTGGAGTTTAAAGTTTTCTGCGGCGGGTTTAACAAATATTTTAAAGTGTTCGTTCTTTTTCAAACAAATTTAGAACAAATAAATTATTAAAAACTAATTTTAATTAATCAAAAAAAAGTTTAAAATTAAAAAAGTAGTTAACAAAATCTTAATCAACTTCGATTCGAAGTGCCTAAAGTCGATTAAAGATAATAAAGCTCACCCTCGCCAGTTTTCCTCGATTGATCAGTTTTTTAAATGAATTTTCAACTTTAATATCCGCACAACTTTATTTGTCCTTAATGTCCTTAATTCAACAAAACGACGTGATAAACTGAATGCACTAGTGGGCACTTCAATTTTTTCATATAAAATACATTATGTTTTCACAGTCTCTCACTCAAAGTATCGGTAAAAGTGTAAACGTAAACTTGGCATATATACTAAATACCATACAAGGTATACAAATATATTTTTTTTACTTTTTTTTTTAAACAACAGTTACCTATTCCAGTATAAATAACAACAAATGCACAAATACAACGATATTAAATTATATTTTTAATGGGGTTAATATTCAACAAAATTGTTGAAAGTATTTTATTAACACACCTTACTTAATTTATGTGCCAAGTTTAAAGATTTTCCATAAACTTTTACAATTTTGCTGATATTTTGAGTAAAAACTGTGAAAACCCCATGTTTTTTGTACGAAGGTCCACGCTAGAACGGTGTTAACGTTAACCGGTTTCTATTAAATTTTACACAAATATGTTTCAATAACCTTAATTACTTTTCTCATTGATGACAATAATATAAGAATTCAAATAAAAATATATACCTAAGAATAAAAAAGAGTTTTAAATCGTACGTGTCTCCTCCGTTATCATTAGCTATCTTCTCCGTTACCATCTTTAATATTTTTTATGAAAATAAAATGAAATTAAGCATTTAACCAAAGATGGTTTTTAGTATATGTAATGAAAAGTGTGCAAGGAAATCAACTTCTTATCTTGATGGACTGCGCACAATATTTAACTTTAAGTGTTCCCAACTGAACAAAACCCGTCATTTGCTAACTTTTTTTTGCATTTATAAGGTCATTTTTTTCACTTTCATCACGTACTTTGTTTTATAACACTTTTTATTTTTACTAATTGGTCACTTGTAATGGTATTTATGCACTAAAAAATCATTTTGTAAAAGTAACTGATTCTAAGTTCGAAATTAACATGACTTTTCTGTCAAAAAGTGCCTTTTAAGAACTTAAAATATCAATATAAAAATGATATAATTATAATTACTCGTATATAATAAATGAAAATCGTTAACAAATTGAATTTATATCCACTAGAAAAAAAAAACTTCAAAAAATACCGTTAGCTATAAAAAACTGACTGTCAACGATACGTTTTTCAATATTTACAAGCATTTTTATTTTGTATTACTAAAATGCTTATATTTATTTATTTTGTATGCCCTAATGAAAATATGGAATTCTATGTAACTAAACATTTTTTTGCAAAAAATGCTATGGTGTAAGCTACATTCTATTTGCAAAACATTCATTTTCGCCATATTCTCATTTTCTTAAAGGCTTTTACCAAATAATAGATTGTTTTCCAATGAGGTCTTAGAAAACAAGTTTTTCTGTCCATAGACACCTTATTCGTTTTGATTGGACAACAAATATTACCTTATAAAAAAAAACCTCACTTCAAGCGTCTGATTGTCTTCTCCATTGCTTTGGAATGGCCGTAAAAGCACCTGCTATGATTACATACCTATATCTATTAAATGGTGTTTTAAAGATATTTTTTCGAAATCATATGTAAATTAATTTAACTCGTTACGTAATATTTAATTAAAATAATTTTATTTTAAAACTTAAAACACTAATACAAAATGATAAATGTCTATTGCAATTGGTGCGTAGGTGCTGACCGCTCAGCTTGGTGTTCGGATTCTTTCTGATCAAATTCTTCTTCTTCTCCGCTTTTTGTGCATCCTTACTTTGTTAGGGGTTGGTTTGTCGAAGATCATGATAATGATAATAAAAGTCCTTCCTGGAATTGGTCGAACCTAATGTGCCAGATGTTGTTGTTTCAGTTTTACTATCGTAAAACTGTTTTTGGGTTTTATGATCGGTTTTACGATCGATTTTATTATCGGTCTCAAAATAGACAGTCTGCATCCCTTACATTGGTGTTGTCTGGATGCTGTTCATTGTGTGCGGGAAGTAGAATGTTAACTCCCCCTTTCCTTTAAGAAGCGCGTCCCGCAGCTTCGTATTGCCGTACAAGCATTCCTATTCGTTCTGCTCTCTGGTTGAGATGTTGTTCTGGAGTTAGCTTAGGAGTTCTTCTTTTGTGAAGAATAACTATAAATGTGGTTACGAGAACGGTAAATGAGACAAGTCCAAAAGCAGAGATAAAAGGGCTTTTAGTTGCTTCAATCTGTAAGGATTCTAATAAGTTTATATTATCAAATTTTAGTTGTTCATCAAGTGATTCGATATATTGACCAATTTCATATTTGTCAATTGTGTAGGTCTTCAGGTAATTCTGGATCAGGCACGTAGGATTCTCGTATGATCTTCCATCAATAAGAGTATTATTTTCAAAATTCACTAGGTAGACGCCCTTTAAAGTTTCGTTGTCGACGGTGTGTTCGCCGGATAGGAGAATGGTTCCATCTTTAATTATTTCTAAGTCTACATTCTTTTCCTTAATTTTATTACATACTGTTTTTTGGTTGTTTAATAGTTCTGATAAACATGTTTTATTTTTATTTGTTTCGCAGAACGTATACTTTAATTCATGTTTGCAATTTTGTTCATTTGTGAATGTTTTATTACATTTGGCAATTTCTTTACTTAAAATTAGTTTCCCATCTTTCTGGCTTATGGCCCTACTTTCGTATAATTTACAATTTTTGTGAATGATGGGGTATTTAATATAAATTATAATTATTCCATTTTTTTTTAAGATTTTAAATTTAGAAACATCGATTAAGTCGCTTATAGTAAAAGTTTTGATAAATTCATTTTTTACAATTTTGTTTATATCATCAAAGTTTAAGATAGCTGGATTCAAAATATTTAACTTAGCTAGAGTGAGGGTATTCATTAAATTTTGAAGCTCAAAGATAATTAATTTACATTTTTCGGAAATGAGCTCACTTTTTATTGTATGTTTTACAGATTGTAATGCTTCGAACAGTTTAGAATTTGTTACAAATTGTTTATTGTTGTTTATTATAAGATCGTTAATTTTATTCTCTACTATAATCTCATCATCATGGTCTGGGGTACCAGCTATCCATTTCCAGATAGTTCCTATTGTTTCAATTGCTCGTTTAGAGCGAGAAACCATGAGTTGGTCTAAAAGCGTTTGTATAATATTGAAATTGTTGTTATGGGTGTAATCTTTCGGTGAGTCAGCATAGATTGTACTGTCGTAATGTTGTTCCAATGATTCTTTAGTTCTGTCAAGAAAATCTTGAAGATAAGTCAAGTTAGTCACATGGAAGATGTTTGAAGTATTTTGGTATAGGAGTGTGTCACCAGTTTCGATTAGCACATAATTGTCTCGAGTATAATCAACGATTTCAGTTCTGATTGATAGTATGAAAGTTAGCAGAAGGGTGAAGATGTCCATTGTCTGGAATTAAAATTTAAGGTTATCTTTGTGGACAATCTTACCATTTTTAAGTTTAACTTTGTTCCCTAAATCTTCGGATACTTTCCGAGGTTTATACTTTGGTTGCAATTTGCCCCAGTGGGCACCTGTAGTCTTTTGATACACTGTATCATCGGGCTTAACTTCTTTCGATTTTCTTTTTTTATTATGACCCTCAAGCATTTTGTCTTGGGCCATTGTTAATTTTAACGGAACATCGGAGTGATTAATTTTATTAAACAAAACTTCTGCGGGTTTCTTTCCGGTGGAAGAATGAATAGTTTTATTATATTCTTTAGCTGCTCTGACGAATACTTCAACTATGTCTACTAATTTATTCTCCTCTTTAACGCATCTGGCTATCTCCTGAAGTGTACTATGAGCTCGTTCCACTTGACCATTAGTCGTACTGTGGTTAGCTGGGGTATAGTAAACAGAGATATCTGATCTTTGCATTAGTGATACGAAAGAAGCCGAGGGAAATGTGGGATCTTGGTCACATACTAAGTTTTTACAACCAGGAAATGCTTGCAGTAGCTCAAGAACTTTGTTTTGCATTTCTTGGCGATTGTCTAGAATTTTAATAACTAAGAATTTAGAATATGCATCGATACATGTGAGAATCTTTAATTTTTCTGCAAACATTACATCAATATGAACGCACTCCCCCTCTTTTACAGGAATTGGTGCCTCACCAATTGGTTGTTTATTAGGGTGCCTGTCGTATTTATTTACGTTGCATACCTCGCAGTTCCTCGCGAATTGCTGGAATTCGTCTGACATTCCAGGCCAATAATATTTATCAATAACTTGTTTAAGGTTTTCTCTGAAGTTTCTATGCGCACGGGTGTGCGTTTGTGCCACTATTGATACCTGGTCATCTTTATTAGCAACATCGTTGGCAAAATATTTTGCCTGTATGAATTTATTCGTGAAATTTCCTTTCAAAATGTTTTTAATATCAAAGATTGTTTCGGGTGTAGCAAACAATGCTACTAAATCTTCTTTTATAAATTCCTTGAATAAAGGTATCAGGTCGGAAGGTTCATTATATGTAATGATATGCCTATCTTTCCTAGGGAAAGGTTTAATATGTTCGTGAATGGTTTCTATTCCTTTTTCTATTATTATTTGTAGGTTAAATTGGTTCAGAGGTCTATCAATCAATTCAATTTGATACTCATCACTACTTTCGGCTGAGTGTTGGGTGGCTTCAGAAGAACTGTCCGAAATCTGGTTTAAATTTTGTCTGGATAGGGCGTCAGCCACTACGTTTGTATTTCCAGGTTTATAGACCATTTTCGGTGCATGTTCTTCAATAAGAGCGTGCCAGCGTTTTATCTTAGCATTAGGGTTTCTGGGTGAAACTGCAAATGTCGAAGGTTAAATAAACTTTAGTTTCCTCTCGTGACAGGATACTTTCTGGATTTCAAAGCTTATTTTTTTCCCTCCGGATACTGGTCCTTGGTGAAGTAAGACTTTTACTTTTTGTTTCTGCTACTTTCCCTTGTCTGTGCAAGGTAATTTGGCTTGTTAGTCTTTTGGCAAAGGATATCACACACTGATTTTACTTTTTTATTTTTAAATCGCTTAGCGCGTGAGGATCCCGGTTGAGCCCCCAATTAATTTAACTCGTTACGTAATATTTAATTAAAATAATTTTATTTTAAAACTTAAAACACTAATACAAAATGATAAATGTCTATTGCAATTGGTGCGTAGGTGCTGACCGCTCAGCTTGGTGTTCGGATTCTTTCTGATCAAATTCTTCTTCTTCTCCGCTTTTTGTGCATCCTTACTTTGTTAGGGGTTGGTTTGTCGAAGATCATGATAATGATAATAATAGTCCTTCCTGGAATTGGTCGAACCTAATGTGCCAGATGTTGTTGTTTCAGTTTTACTATCGTAAAACTGTTTTTGGGTTTTATGATCGGTTTTACGATCGATTTTATTATCGGTCTCAAAATAGACAGTCTGCATCCCTTACATTGGTGTTGTCTGGATGCTGTTCATTGTGTGCGGGAAGTAGAATGTTAACTTGTATATACCTACCCATCATATATCGTCCTAAAATCAGTTTCTCCTGAAGAAATTTGTATATCTAAAACAAACCTACTAATGCTGACTGACTACAAAAAAATTAATCTAATCCAGGTACCTACCCATTTACGAAAAAAAAAATCAGATAGAGACATCTATATAAATAATTTTTTGGAAGCCTAAACAAATAAAATACTTTTTTGAAATTATTTATTTGTATTATTTTCTTTGCCAAATTGTTAATTGAAATATTTTTTTTCAATCAAATCACATCTGTCATTTACCTAAATGTTATATCTATTTATTGTTATTTTTTTATTTAGCTACTGAAAAAATAAATAAATGAAACGAAATAAATATTTTCCACCCCCAGAAGCCAGAAGTCAAAATAGACAAATTTATAAAATAACAAAGTTTACCTTGAAAGAAGAGATTATCAATTATAATTATATTGATAATCTCTGCTTGAAACCATCATCATATATACATACCTACATACAAACAGAAGAAATATCTAATAAGAACAAAAATTCAATCATCAAGAACGAAAAAGCATACGAACGCGGACAAAAAAAAGAGGACAGAACAACAAATTAAAACAAAAAAACCACCACCATTGCATTTCAAAACTGTTTCATAGCAAAACAAAAAGAGAATCCATACGCATAAGCCAACAACAAAACCAGATACAAATGCCATTGTTATGAACTCAATTTTCAAAATGTTGAAGCAACTTTAGCGACGCGAGCGCACCACTGGACAAACAGCGCGTAAATAAAAACGACTCCATGATATTACTATGAAGTTTATATACAAAGTAAGTACCTACCCATATTTGGAAATCGAAATTGAAACTATAAAATTGTTTTTATTTTTTGGTTCATACCCATATTTTTTTTTTTTTTAAATCCAATTTTTTTTAAAATTTTCTTCTGTAGTATAATTTTAAAGAAGCTTCATAACAGTTTTGATTGAAATCATCTGAGCTGTTAATGAGAAAATTGAAAGTCAAAAAACCATTATATGGCACGTACGGTTAATAAAAGTAACCATTTTTCTATCCAGAAAGTATCCCATACAAATATAATGATAGGTACCTACACTGATTTTTTTGTCAAAATCGTTGCAGTGGGTTTTGAGGGATTTGAAATTTTCCTTATGGGTTGTTTGGCAGGCAGGTAGCGTTATTTTTCGAGGTAATACAATTTCAATTTCCCCTCTAGGGAATAATAAAAAACTTTTAGCACAAAATTTGAATAAAATCGATTGGCTTAGGCTGTAGGTCAAGGACGAGACATGTATGTACATGCACATGTATGGAGATCTTTTTTGTTTGTCTTTATTGCTTCTTCTTATATAAAGGGGTTATTACATCGGAAAATTGTTGAAGCAAAAGTTTGCTTTCACTAGTTTACTTGAACATTTCAATTTTCATTAATTTTTTTTAATAAAACTGAAAGTGCAAAAGCAAATGTAAATAAGGATATTGATGGATTCTTATAAGGATTTTTTGTTCTTCCTTATGTCTTTTCCTTTCTTATGATGACGGGTCATTTTCGCGACAAAAGTTTTGTTCGGATCGTCAATTATCATCTCGTTTGACCTTTTTAAAAAGTTTAAATGAAAATGCAAATTGTACCTATATACCTTTCAAATTAACGATAAATTCAATATTATGAAAATCTCAACAAAAGGAGGGTACCAAAACTTGTTTTTTTTTTATAAAAATATTTGCCAATTTTCCCATATCAGTCCCTTCAGTGATCTTATTCGATAGGCAACCATTTTACCTTTATTTTTAAACATTAACCATAATGAAGCGACCATCCGCATACATAAATTTATGTGTAGTATTTTATCCAAGTTATAAAAAGTGTGCATGGCAGCGGGTGAATTCTATTAAAAAAATGTTTATGTATTTACACAAATCAACTCTGAACATTTCATCCAGATTTTCAAAGATGTTTTCAATGCATTTCTATAAAAGTGGACGTGGTTGTCGGTGGTTTTTTTCTTACGCATACAAAATATTTTTGATACCTTTAGTAATCTCTGGTGCCATTTCTGAGAAATCAAGATTTAAAAGTCAGGGTGGCAGTGGGTGGATTTCTTTTTCTTTAAAAATGATAAAAGTGGTGCGTTGCTGTGGGTGGATTTAAAAAGCTAACTTCATTTTTTTCTAACTCATACAAACTATTTTTGATGCCTACAATACTCTTTAGAGCCGGTTTTGAAAATTCAAGATATATAAAGTGGGCGGATGTTAATAAAAAAAATCTTAAGTTTTTTCTTGCTCACACAATCAACTCTGAAGATTTCATCCACGTCATTACGGTTATTTTCTCGATATAGAGACATGATAAAAGTGCGAAGCGAGGTTGTGGGGGGATTTCAAAAAATCACCTACCTAGTTAGGTATGTATACCTAGTCACGTATTTTATATGACAGCAAAATAATCAAAACATAAAAGAAACTAGGTAAGTATGTATTTAATACCTATGGTATTTTACTATACCAAATTAGTCGAATTGCGCTACCAACTGCTGCCCCATCCACCCTTTATCCAGATTTGGCCCCGTGGCCCGTACGACTTCTCACTCACAGGGCAGAGATTTCAATCAAATGAGGATGTCATCGCCGCCACGGAGGCCTACTTTGCAAACCTCAAGAAAGCGTATTTTTCAGACGTGTTATAGAAGTTGGAGCATCGCTGGGTCAATATTGAAAAATAAATCGCCACGACTAAGTAGGTACTTATAGGACCACCCTCATATATAAATACTAGGTACCTAGGCATATGCTTACATATACCTATCATATTCCTACATAAATTGGCATAGCGCAGCCGACCGACGACGACAGTCCCGAAGTGACTATGTATCTACCACAAAATTGCAGTGAATTAAATTGGATAAAAAACTTAATTAAAAAAAGTTTGTATTTTTTCCTTCCGATAAGATTTCTTTAGTTTGTCAAAATGTCGAGAACCTAACAAAAACAAATGTACAATATGTTGCCAACTAACTAACTTTGAAATTTCAGTAAAAACAGTAAAGCATAATGCATCTACCTGCTATAACAATAACTCTAGATAAATACGATTCAAGGTCAACATCACCAATTTTCCATTTATGTAGTGAAAATATATTTTTCGTTTTTCAAATGTTCCACGATCTCGCTAGGAATGAAAAAAAGCAACCCAATATTTCATACACAAAACACAACGTAAACGTAGCACGTACACGCCAATAAGTAAACACATATCACATACAGATACAGAAGGCAATGCAAACCTTTGTATATATAAACCATAGTACTATCATCTTTGTATATATATATAAACCATAGTACTATCACGAACAATTTTTTTTAGGAGAACATTGGTCCAGCGGCGGCGCCACATTCGGTCAGGGTTTTTTGCGTGGAGACTTGGTAATAGGCCATAATTAAAGAATGGAAGATAAGTAGTAAGAGCAAGAGGAATGTATTTTTTGCATTCTGATAAGAATGATAGGGAGTAAAAGAGATAACCAAATCAGGTGTTTGTGAAATGTCAAACAATAAAAAAAAGGTGAAGACAATGAAAAAAACCAAAGAAAAATAGAAGAAAGTGGTGAACGAAATATCTGAAAATAAGCTGCTTGCGTCGTCGCCGTCGCGTCATAGCAACGAAGGCACAAATAATTTGCCGAGATTTTGCTGTAGGATGTAGGCAATGTGAAATAAGAAACGTATGATGGTATAAGTAAAGCTATATTTTCTTATATTGAGGGTAGGTTTTGTTTTTCTGATTGACTTTAAACATAATAGGCATATAGCTATATCTTTTGGTAGGTATTTAAATTGAAATTTTCTTTTCTTGCATGATATGCATGGTAGGCATATCTTTTGGTGGGTACATATATTTGATTTTTTAATTGTAATCTTTTTTGCGATGATGGATAATTTGGAAAATACGAATGGTACCTCTTTGAATTAAAATTTTTTTTTTTGCAATTATTAATTTAGTTGGTAGATTTTTAGGGTTGTTACCAATATGTGGGTATATGTTCATCTTTTGGTAGATATCTAGGTACCTGTTGGTCTTCAAGTTTTTTTTTTTTGTATTAGGTAAGTAATTGTTTTTTGTTATCTTACAAAACATTTGACACCACTCAGAAGCTTGCTAGGTAAGTAATATTTTAAAATTGATTTTTGATGTTTTTTTTTTATTTAATATTTTGTGCACAGTGATCGTTAACTAAATTTGTCTGTCAGTGTTTAATTTGGTGATTCACACACTCTTTGTAATAATGGCTTTCCAACCATATATAAAATTTATCCAAATCGAACCACAAAATTAATTTAAGGCTTATATGGATGATTCTGAAAAAAATGGAATAAAATGATGATGATTTTGACATAACACTTTTGGAAACAAAAAGTCGTAAAACCTTACTTTATATGAGCTTTAGAAAGTCTTTTCACATAATTGAAAACGGCCAGTCAATAAAAATAAACACAACGATTTTATAGCCATTTTGAAAACAGGTGTTCAAAAGAACTGAACATTTTTTTTAACTTTTTATTATTTTAAGTCAATTTTTAAGAAAATCATACCCCTCACCTTATTGGGGAGAAATTTACCCCCTGCAACACAATTTTTTTCTTGTGTCGGCCGAACCTGTGCCCTCTAGTACTTTTATACAATTTATGTAAAAAACACCCTGTGTAAATAATTATCTTTAAATTTCTTAACCACTTGAAAATATGAGTAAGATCATGCGATTGATTCCCCCTTTTTATTTTACATGTATTTTAGAAGAAAAGCAACGTTTTGTGAGCATTAAGATTTTACTAAGTCTATATTAAAATGCTAAAAACATATACCTTCTTACATAAAAATATTTTCAGTAAACTGAACGGACAATCCATGACCTCTTGCACAAATGTCTTCATCTTCATAACAAATGAAATAGCCAACAGGCGTAGGAAACGAAAATGATTTTATTGTCACCACACCTAATGTTTCACGCTGCTAGATCTGAAACTTGGATAGATTTCAAAGTTAAGGATATTTATGATTGTTTCAATCGGTCAGGGGACTGATTAGAAATCCGAGGGACAAAGTTCAATGATTTTATTTTGTAATATAATATAATAGTACTAAATATTCATTTTATCATAAAAAGATATATTATCTAACGTCAATAATTGAAAGTTTATTTTGGTTTTGAAACTTAAATTAGAGAATTGTAAGAAATTTTCCCTTCAAAAACGAGCAGAGGACACTTCCGGAGACTGAGAATTAGACCCTTTGAAGAATGTTTTGAGTACTGAAAATATGCCAGATCTTAATAATTTCGTCTGGCCATGTAGACATCAATTGACTTAAACAGTTATTAAAATATCAACGGGCCCGTCAAAAATTCCATCATTTGTAGAATCACCACTAAAGATTTTGAGTGGGTACCTATCTATGTACCATGTTGGTCAGTATTTCAATAAAATTTTGTTTGCAACATTGGGGGGCTTAGGCAAATATCCCCATAGGTAATTTTGGTAGGCAGGTAGGTACATAGGTAGGTACTAGAGCCTACTATTCTTTACGTGTATCCAGATACCCCGATTATTAATGCACGGATTCTTAATAAGTACACGAATTTTTAATACACGGATTTCCGGATTCTTAATACACGGATTCAGACAATATTTTGGTTCTATAGGTCAAACTTCAGCGTAAAGAATTGATTTTATTTTCTTATTTTTCTTATATGTCAAGGTACATATTGTACCTTGTCATTTTACACAAAAAAGATTAATGTACTTTTTTTCAAACAAGCAAGATTCTGAGAAAACCAAGCAAAAACTTCACGCTGGAGTAAATTTTGTCTTATATTAACTCATGAGTTTTTTGAAAAAAAAAATTGTTTGCTGAGATATTAAGAAAAAACCGTTATTTGTTAATTTATAGTACAAAATCAAGATTTTTTCAAGATTTTGTTGTAAAATTAACAAAAACCAAATCACTTTCTTTTCCATGAAGGCGGTCTACCCCTTACCCCGGACACCCTAAGAGCATGGTTTTATAAAGAAGAGATGTAACCAAACTCAAATCGAACAAAATAAATTCAACCGATCGATTAATGAAGTTTTAATAAATTTTTTGACAAAATTTACTCAAGAAAAATTGAAGAAAAGTTGCATCAAAATTTTTGATAAACTATTTTATAAATACCAATTTTTTAATTTTCCTTTTTTAATCACTCATAACTTCTTTAATAATTTTTTTTGAATTTTAAAATATATGCATGACTTTCTTATATTTTTAACATCTTCCTGGGGAAAAAAATGTAGCCTTCTAGCTAAACTCCCATTTAGAATTTAATTTTCTTAATTTAATTTAATTTTTTTTTATAATATACATGTAATTATATATATATATATATAATTAGCTAACATATGTTCAAAAACCCCGTTTTTTAAAAGCAAGTTTGTTAATTTTAGCAACTATTTTAAATTAAAAAAAAAAAGAAAAAATAGATGGCAATTCTTAAACTGTGAAAAAATAAATTTTTCTATTGTTTTTGACTTCAATGATAAAGAATAAATCATGCACCCAATGATTTTAATGATTTTTTTTAAATTTAACTTCCTTAATGTTTTTTAAATTATATCCATTTTGATAGTAAATTGTATTGTAAGTGAAAGTCTAATTTTCCTGAGCTATTAGTTCAGCCGCTAATCGCTTTTAGATATAAAAGTCGATTTTTCATATAATGCGATGCATCAATTGGCCCTTCCTATGTATTTCTATAGTCGCTAGGACGCTAAATTTAGCCACAAATCTGAAAATATTTTTTTTTTAAGTTTTGGATTAAAATAAAACAAAACAAGAACCAGAATGACGACAACACAACTGATTAAAACAGTGTAACCTTTGCATGTACAAAATCCTGCTCACAAAACACCTACATCTGTAATAACTAACCCACATACCTATATTACAATACCTTCCTCTAGCATCACAAAACCCAAAAATCCTGCGCACAATAAATCTGCAACTAAAGATAATATAACATATATATACTCTTATTTTTATTATCAATGCTGCAACAGTGAAAAAATAAATACACATTAACATGCATACCTACCCCTTTCTCTTGCACCACAAAAACCCAGGAAGCCAAAGAGAATATCCAAAATCATAAATAAATAATATAAAGATGGGAATCCTCGGCTGTCAAACTGATTTGCCTACAAGCTCCGACCGTGGTGAATGTCATAAAGTTGCACTAGTAACCTTTACCACACTAACACTAATGCAACTTAATGATTTTCACCACAAATCGTCGGTTTTTTTTTAAATTTGTCAGTTATTTTAAAAACCCAATGGACATGTTCATAAAGTATAAAAGCAGGTGAAGTGAATTTTTAAGTGCTCACTTCCCTTTATATAATTTTATTTTAAAATTGCATTGGCTACCTAAATTCAAAGCGTTCTAAGATAATAAAAGACATATTGGTAGTAATAAATAATTAAATAAATAAATGCATGTTAATTGAACCATAGTGGGAGGAAATTTGTTTGTGAAATATGAAATTTCATAGTAAATATGTTAGCCTTTTTACACCGAACTCAAAACGTGGTTTTCGCGAAAATATTGGCTTTGGAGAAAAACCTAATCGAAAACACAAGGTTTCACATACATTTTTTTGAGCTTCAGGTTTTCGAAAAACACAAGTTTAATATAAAACCAGTCGAAAACTTGTTGGAATTCAGAGATGAACAAAACAAACGTACCTTTTAAAAAGTTCAGTGCCTAGTAAAATGTCAAAATAGAAACTGATTGGATGCTTTTATATGGATCATATTTCTATAAATAATCATCATTTTACTTACTTATTGTAAGTGGTTGGTGAAAGAAAAACTTTAATGTCAAACGAAAACGTATAGTGTAATGTTTGGTGTGAATGGTTTTTGAGTTTTTGAAAAGTTTTTGCCGAAAACTGGTTTTGGGGTTTGTTGTGAAAATCCTATTATTCCTTAAATTTGTATTTCTTACTGGAATACTTCCACAGATTTATGATCTCCACAAAAACGAACTATCAAAATTAGTCTGGATATTAATAGCAACGTTTTTTGCATGTCCATATGGCCTTTGGGAAAAAAACGACATCGGGACATTTTAACATTTGCCTTGGTCTGTCATTTTATATAACCAGCAAATATTTAACATTTAATTATTATTTGTTCAATGTAATTTGTTTTTACTTATTTACAGCACAGTGATTTATGATTTTGCTTCACTCATACATTGAACAAAAAAAAAAAAGACTGGAAAACTATGCACCAAGCACCAAATTCTTTTAGTTCGCTTCCACCATGGTGAGCACTCTCCCGTCTGACGGGAGAAGTTAACGAAAACTAAACGAAGAGTACCACTTCGCAATTATGTGCACGTCATATGCATTACTTGTTTTCGCCCAGTTTCCTACGACCACTACGTTGGCTATTCTAGTTCCACAGTACACAAATAGAAGGTATTATATTGCACAGGTTGTCTAAAATGAGAACTGTCAGAAGGAACTAAAGATAGCCGTTCTCGTGATATTTTTGCCGTATTACAACAACAACAAACACGAAAGAAATTATTTCAATAATACTCAAAACCAATTTTCTTATTGTCAAGTAATAAAATAATTATTATAAACATTAAATATGTCGAAACAATTTTATTTTCTTATCAAGTAACAAAGGAATATACACACATAACATACAATAATTTTCAGTCAAATAACACGGGATCCACCATTTTCCACTGATTTTGAGATATGCGCAGAACTGAACAAATATGAAAACGCCAAATTCACCAAATCGGTGAATTAAAATTGGATTAACTCAGGATAAATGATGGTTAAGGCCAAGTAAGTGATAGTGGAGAATCAGGGCCAGTTTGTGCACATTAGATTGAATTTGAAGTAAGTAAGTCACAGAATCTGGTTAAATGCATCTAACTACTAATATTGGCCAATTAGCGATTTCTATAATTAACAAATCAATTTAATTGGAACGGCAAACCATTTGGCTGCAATGCGTTTTAAAAAATTATATTTAGTTAAACATATTGATGGTGCAGTCGTACCTTTCAATAATATTCCATTAAAAAAAGTGTGTTTGCACCCTCAAAACAAGAATTTTTAGAACACATCCCCTGAGGTGAATTCAGAAATGTCACGAAGTTTATGAATTCTTGAATTCAATGGAAAGTTGGTTGCCGGAAATTTTTGATACAATTAAAAATATTACTTAAAATTTCTGGCACAACTAAATATTTGTTGTTATTATCTAACAAAAAACGAAAAAATTAATAACAAATATAAAAAGATAAATAAAGCAACGATGCAGAATGGCAAACGCACTAAAATAAAAAAAAAACATGGTATCAAGAGTTTAGAAAAAAATTGGTCTGTCAAAACAAATCAAATTCACCGCGTTAAGTTGTTGTTGCAATTCACATCTATTCATCGACACGGAGTCGGATTACAAAAACAATAATGTAAACAAATGGGTTTTGGAGGGTGAAACGTACGAAAGTTTCCCATCTTTACATTGTTTATTTATGTCCGAAAACTGTTCTTTTTATGTCTTTAGCTTTATCTTTATTACAAAAAAATATAAACAAAATAATAACAAACCAAGACAAAATTGAATATCAGAGAATATCCATTACCAAGAAGCCAATCTTTCGTACGTTTCACCCTCCAAAACCCATTTGTTTACATTGTTGTATTTGTAATTTCACTTCGTGTCGATGAATAGATGTGAATTGCAACAACAATTTTATGCGGTGAAATTTATTTGTTTTGACAGCTCAGTTTTTTTTCTTTTGGAAATTGGAAAATAGTTTTGAGAATTTTACTTCGTCTAAATACAAAAACATCGATGTGAAATTGTTTAATTTACACAAACCACAAACAATTGTTATTGTTAGTTAATATTCATCCACAATTATTATAAAATACAAAAAATGGATCCATAAAATGTCTTCCATCACTCAGATTTCCGTTCATCTTCAATGCATCTTGCGTATTATACAGGGTGGCCCTTTCATCATCCAGAAAATTTTAAAATTATTGTTGGATATATTCTAAGGAAAAAAATAGTTTAGAAAATACGAAATACAAAAATAGTTTCTCTGCAATTTGACACCCGGAACTTTAATTTGTTGTTTAAATTCCACTAAACTCTCAATTTCTTGTGTGGGGATTAGGGTATTGATCTGCATTAACTAAGTACAAAAAAGAAAAACTGAGGAATTTTCAAAATCGTTTTTGTTGCACGTGTTAAAAGGTAATCCAGATACGCATCTCTATCGAATATAATAAAACAACAATAGCTATTTTTGATTTTTTTAAACTTCACGACACCTAAGTATTTGGTTTTGAGTGTTTAATATAGGAGTATTGAATACTTATTACTGAAATTATAATTCATAATGTAAAAAATTAAATAGTTTTAACAAAAACACTAACTTAAGTTTGAAAACTATTTTTTAAAAAATCATTACAAAACAACTTAATTTGAAAAATTGATTCGAGAATGGTTTTGCAGAAATTAAAGTATGACCTTGTAGCTGTTGTCGTAGTTTTTAGTTATTTTTATTTTAAATAAATTTTATCGTAAAATTCAAAAAAGTTAATTAAACCAAAATCAAGAGCATAACATTGTAAGTTGCAAGTTAGTGGTCCCGTTGTTTTTTAATTGTTTTGTTTTAAGAAAGTCATTACTCTTATCTTAAAGTGGATAAATAATCCCCCCCTCCCATACGATTTTTTTTGTAATATCATTTCATAACTTATCCTGCATGAAATAGGGAACATCCTGTATTTGGTTTTGTTTTGACATCTAATTGACAGACCGAGGTGAATAATTCTTACCACGGGATGTGTTCAACAAATAGAAACCCAACTAGGGCCAGGTTCACATTAGGTGTGTTGTTTTTCTTTGGCTGAATGGGTTTGGACGAAAAAAACGACGTCAGGGCTAAGCAATGCTCCGTGGTCCAAAATTTTTAATTCATCAATTTCTGTGGATCTACTGGGTTTTAATGATGATTTAGGTTTCATGTAAGTTATAAAATCCAATAACATGCTTGAACCACTCTCAGTTGAACCACCAAATCATTAAAGTCTCTTCCAAACCAACGCGCATTCGCAGCGACGATGAATTTTTGTTGTTGTTTAGCGTTGTGTATTTAACATATTTTGTACTATTGTGAATGATTCGCTGCGAATGCGGAGAGATTCGCGTTGGCTTGGGAGAACCTTTAAGCTGAGTTAAAAAATTCAACAACAAAAACAGATTAACAGGTAGGGTTGAAACTCAAAAAATTAAATGAGCTGTCAAATGATATACCAAATTACAGATGAAAACACTTTTTCTGTAATTTACAAAATTGCTCTTATGAAAACGTTTAAATATGCAATATATTAATATTATTATTATTCATAACCAATTGATTGAATCGGATCGAGAGCTCGAGTTGCAATAGGGAATATTTGGCCCACGTTTTTCGTCACTTAAGTTGAGTGCTTTATTTGGAGTTGAGTAAAATGGTAATGAGATTCCAGAAGAATTATTGACATTTCTGTATTTTTTTCAATGCTAGACAAATGTAATCAAATTAACACTAGTACTTACTACACCTGTCTTTTAAAGTCTATCTTAACAGACCATAATGCAATATCTGTAAGACCAACTACTTGACCCAGGTGTTTCGTCACAAATTTCGACTTGACTCCGCTCCCCGAACGAGATCTAGTCAAATCAAGCTCATTTTAACTCAACCCAGGCTTACAAAGACTTGACACGAGCTTCAAGCTGGTTTAACAACATGTAAGCGTAGTAGTTTGTGAATATCTTTTTTCATTTCGCACTGTAAGTTATTTTCCGTCAAGAAAAAAAACATATTCTGCATTTCCTTATACATTTCAGGAGTTGAAAAGAAAAAATACAGAAAAGACAAATTGTTTATCGAAAAGAAAGTAATTAAAAATATTTATTTTCCAGACAGGCGGGAATTAGTAAAAAAACGACTACAATTTACATTAAAAAAAACACAACTTACATATTCTCATAAGGTCCGGTGAGCACTTGATATATAATTTCTCCCTTTTTTTATACTTTTTGAACAAGCCCATTGCAGCCCAAGTGAATTTGAAAATACCTGAAGATTTTCAAAAATAACCGACATATTCGTGGTGGGTTGATCCCAACTGTCTATGTGTGCGAATAAATCAATGTTGGGTTGATCCCAACTGTCAATGTGTGCAAAAACCTAGTGGTGGACTTAGCCCAGCTGTCTATGTGTGCGTGTTTAAGTTTGTAGGCAAAGCCGGATGACAGCCAAGGATTGGCTTCTTGGTAATTGATATTCTCTGTTGAATATTTTCCTCATTGTGTCTTTTATCTGTTTTCTCATTATATGTACCAATATCCTCTTGAGAAAATGCCTTCCACCTGACTCTATCGAACTCTCATGAATTCGGTATACGTTTTTCCCGTTCTCATTATATTTTGAGAATTCACAATTACAAGTCTCCATCGAAAATTGAAATTCTCCACGTCATGGTACCCCTTGGGTACTTCAGATGTCGCCCTCTTCGATGGCTTCAATGATAGTACTATGGTTTATATATACAAAGATGCAAACTAAAAAAACAAACAAGCAAAAAAAAGAAGCTTGTGTGTGTATATTACCTACTCTTATAACTCTGTGTATCGTTTGCCTTTTTCCTTCTCTCATGCAGAGTGGCTTTTTTGCTTTTATTTTATTCGAACTCAGATTCGAAGATCGGAACTTCGAATAAAAATAAAAGCAAAAAAGCCAGAGAAGGAAAAAGGCAAACGATACACAGAGTTATAAGAGTAGGTAATATACACACACAAGTTTCTTTTTTTTTGCTTGCTTGTTTTTTTAGTTTGCATTGCCTTCTGTATCTGTATGTGATATGTGTTTACTTATTGGCATGTACGTTCTACGTTTACGTTGTGTTTTAGGTATGAAATATTGGGTTGTTATTTTTTCATTCCTAGCGAGATCGTGGAACATTTGAAAAACGAAAAATATATTTTCACTACATAAATGGAAAATTGGTGATGTTGACCTTGAATCGTATTTATCTAGAGTTATTGTTATAGCAGGTAGATGCATTATGCTTTACTGTTTTTACTGAAATTTCAAAGTTAGTTAGCAACATATTGTATTTTTGCTTTTGTTAGGTACTCGACATTTTGATAAACTAGAGAAAACTTATTGGAAGGAAAAAATACAAACTTTTTTTAATTAAGTTTTTTATCCAATTTAATTCACTGCAATTTTGTGGTAGATACATAGTCACTTCGGGGCTATCGTCGTCGGTCGGCTGCGCTATGCCAATTTATGTAGGAATATGATAGGTATATGTAAGCATATGCCTAGGTACCTAGTATTTATATATGAGGGTGGTCCTATAACTACCTACTTAGTCGTGGCGATTTATTTTTCAATATTGACCCAGCGATGCTCCAACTTCTTTAGCACGTCTGAAAAATACGCTTTCTTGAGGTTTGCAAAGTAGGCCTCCGTGGCGGCGATGACCTCATCATTTGACTGAAATCTCTGCCCTGTGAGTGAGAAGTCGTACGGCCCACGGGGCCAAATCTGGATAATACGGTGGATGGGGCAGCAGTTCGTAGCGCAATTCGACTAATTTGGTATAGTAAAATACCATAGGTATTAAATACATACTTACCTAATTTCTTTTATGTTTTGATTATTTTGCTGTCATATAAAATACGTGACTAGGTATATACATACCTAACTAGGTAGGTGATTTTTTGAAATCCCCCCACAACCTTGCTTCGCTCTTTTATCATGTCTCTATATCGAGAAAACAACCGTAATGACTTGGATGAAATCTTCAGAGTTGATTGTGTGAGCAAGAAAAAACTTTAGATTTTTTTTTATTAACATCCGCCCACTTTATATATCTTGAATTTTATAAACCGGCTCTAAAGAGTATTGTAGGCATCAAAAATAGTTTGTATGAGTTAGGAAAAAATGAAAATGAAGTTAGCTTTTTAAATCCACCCACAGCATCGCACTACTTTTATCGTTTTTAAGAAAAAGAAATCCACGCACTGCCACCCCGATTTTTAAATCTTGATTTCTCAGAAATGGCGCCAGAGATTACTAAAGGTATCAAAAATATTTTGTATGCGTAAGAAAAAAACGTAGGTTGTTTTTTGGGATCCACCGACAACCACGTCCACTTTTATAGAAATGCATTGAAAACATCTTTGAAAATCTGGATGAAATGTTCAAAGTTGATTTGTGTTAGCAAGACAAAATTTTATACATAAACATTTTTTTTATCAGAATTCACCCGCTGCCATGCACACTTTTTATAACTTGGATAAAATACTACACATAAATTTATGTATGCGGTTGGTCGCATTATTTTGGTTAATGTTTAAAAATAAAGGTAAAATGGTTGCCTATCGAATAAGATCACTGAAGGGACTGATACGGGAAAATTGGCAAATATTTTTATGAAAAAAAAACAAAGTTTTTTTACCCTCCTTTTGTTGAGATTTTCAAAACATTGAATTTACCGTTAATTTTGAAGGTATAGGTACAATTTGCATTTTCATTTAAACTTTGTAAAAAGGTAAAACGAAATGATAATTGACGACCCGAACAAAACTTTTGTCGCGAAAATGACCCATCATCATCATAAGGAAGAACAAAAATCCTTATAAGAATCCATCAAGATCCTTATTTACATTTGCTTTTGCACTTTCAGTTTTATTATAAAAAGTTAATAAAAATTGAAAAGTTCAAGTAAACTAGTGAAAGCAAACTTTTGCTTCAACAATTTTCTGATATAATAACCCCTATATATAAGAAGAAGCAATAAGGACAAACAAAAAGGATCTCCATACATGTGTAGGATTTACCATCAAATTTTTTGTTCAGATTTTCTTGTGCACATTCACATTTGTTAAGAAAAATTATTGAAAACTGAGTGTTGATTTTTTTACTACATGTATGCATATGTTGGTATTATTGCCAGTGTTGGACTCGTGCATACAAAAAATTGAGATAAAAATAGTTAAACATGACATACCGATGATAGAGAACACGAAAAAAGTGGGTGGCACAGTTCTGTCTGCCTGTTCCTCGACCTACAGCCTAAACCAATCGATTTTATTCAAATTTTGAACTAAAAGTTTTTTTATTATTCCCTAGAGGGGAAATTGAAATTTTATTATCTCCAAAAATAACGCTACCTGCCTGCCAAACATCCCATAAGGAAAATTTCAAGTCTCTCAAAACCCTCTCCAACGATTTTGACAAAAAAATCAGTGTAACTATCATTATATTTGTATGGGCTACTTTCTGGATAGAAAAATGGTTACTTTTATTGACCGTACATGCCATATAATGGTTTTTTGACTTTCAATATTCTCATTAACAGCTCAGCTGATTTCAATCAAAACTTTTATACAAAAGCTCCTTTAGAATTTCAATAGTACTACAGACGAAAATTTGAAAAAAATTGGATTTAAAACAAAATATATGGGTATGAACCAAAATTAAAACCATTTTACAGTTCCAATTTCGATTTCCAAATAGAAGTTTATGGTATTTTTCGTCTTCCTTCCTTTACTTATCCTTTTTTTACTCCCGATTTTAGTATTTTTATAATTGATTTATATGACACACTTTTTTTACCCCAGTTTAATTTTACTGTATTTGATGTGTGCTCGGGGAAGAAAACTGTGCCTATGTTCTGTAACTGTCTAGAAAATTGGTTGAGAAACGTTGAAAAATTAAACAAAAATCATGTAGATATGTTGTTTCAAATTTCATTGATACTCTACCTATTTTATTAACAGTAACAGAACTTAGGCACAAAGCTGCTAAATTGAAATTAGATGTTGGCTGTTGAATGTCAAATTACGTTGCGAATTTTTATGCAGAACAACGTTTGCCGGGTTACCTAGTTTCACTTTAAATATATAATTATACCTATACAGATCAATAAACTTTTACTCAAAAAGCACAAGTAAATTCTTCGAGTTTAAATGTGAGTAGGTAGGTACCATTAATTTACTGTCCTAAAATAGGTATACCTATAGGAACCTTCCTCCAAAAAGCAAATTCTTATCTAAAAACAAATCAAATAAATCTGGCTTTCTTCCAACTACAAATACCTATATAAATAAATCTAGACAAATAGTTACCTACAAAGTACATAAAAACATTTCTGAAATTTATTTATTATTAACATTATTAAAGAATTAAAATCCGTACATAGGTTATTAGTAACGTAAAAATATGTTTCTTTGCACTTTGCACGCTCAGCAAAAAATGACAGAAAGAAACAACCGACACCAAGTCTAGCATTGCAATCATAACCATTGGCGGATACAAGGGGGGGGTCATGGGGGTCATGACCCCCCCCTGGGGCTTTTCCCAGATATAAAATATTAGACACATGAATTCATCATAAACAATTAATCATAAACAAAAAATTTCACTGCTCAAAGGATATAATCCGCCTTCAAATTTATTTTAATTAAACGTGCGTATTTAAAGAGTTAAACACAAAAATAAAAAAAAATATATATATGGTCGGCTTTCTGTCAAAACAAATTTCGAATTTGAAAAATTACTTAGATGACACAAAACACCGATTTAAAAGGTAATAAAATAGAATTTTAAGATAATGAAAGGTTTTAAAACTGGTTGATAGAGCCAAAAGAAACCATTACACAGTTACATTGTTATTGTGCATTGATATTCGAATTCAGTCATTCTTGTTGACCAAAAGTAAATTAAAATATCATTTAAGGACTTGCTAGGTTTTTAGAGAAAGCCGACGATATGTACATCGTTCGTGAAAAGTTGAAAAAATAATTCTTCTGCCAGAAAAACAATAAAAGTTTTCTTTTGAAGAATAATACAGAATTCTACTTTTTGCTTACTATAGTATTTTTTTTTTATTTTTTAGTAAAAATAATTTGAAATTGATTTGAGGATTTTGTGAACATTTCTGACACCGTACACCGAATCAGTGCTTGATCAAAGTAGAGTGCTGCAATTGGAGCTGGAGCTGCAACTGGAATAGCTGTCAAAAAATGCTGTACGTGATTTTTTTACTGGCCCACAATGTGCTGTACAGCTTTCTGACAGTTTTGGCATTTCAAGTCAGCTGTGCGAACTTAATTCAACACAATAATAAAAATTTAAACAAAAATTAACATGAATAATGATGAAATAGAAGCTAAAATGACTGTATGTCTTTATCAGAGATTAAAAAGAGTTTGAAACTCTGTTCAACCCCCATGTAAGCACTTGGTTGCGCTCACAATTTTGAAACGTCAAAAAAGCTGCATGCAAAAGTTAAAGGTTCGCCAACTTGTCCAGCTGCGTCTGCAGCTCCGTATGCAGCTGCGTCGTGTTCTGTTCGTATCATTGGATTTTTGTGTATTTAACATTTTGACAGCTATTCCAGTTACAGCTCCAGTTGCAGCTCCGTCTCCATTCTGTTCAGCCAATCAGATTACAATTTCCATGGCATCCCGTATGTGTACTCTTCGATCGGTCATAAAAGGACAGGTAGCAACAGTAGATAATTTTTCAGACATAGAATTTTCAAAAAGTTATACTGAACCATGAAAAAACTTTGACCTTTGATATGAAATATTTATTTCTTAAGATAACCTTAATATGGTACCTAAAAATTTTGTTCAGTGACCTAGAATGAATTTAAAAAAAACTTTAAAATCCTATTAAAACAAATACATAACCAATTAATGTAGCTAGTTGACCTTTTATCAGCGGCCTTTTGAATTGGGCACAAATTACAAAACCGTGCAAATGAAAAACTCGCATTCAAGATCTTGCAAATAAAAATCCCGATAACTATGTGACCACTCAATTTTGAGTAGGTATTCGAGATTTCAATTTTCGAGATTTTGGTTGACATTTGCAATGTTTTATTTTTACTTAGTGTGAGATATCATTTTTCAAGATCTATAAATAATGTAGTTTCGATATTTAAGATTTTAGTATCTTGCAAATTTCTCACAGTGAAGTGCGAAAAATTGGGCGGTACTTGGAAAAACTTTTACAGTTGATTCAAAATTTTCTAAGTCCAACTCAACAAATTTCTAAAATTAAACTTTTTACTGATCGCATACATTCTTTGCAAATATCCTAAATGACATATCGCTTGCTTAATCTCAAAATCAAGGTCTAGCAACCGTTAGGCAACTAGGCTGTAAATTGCGATCAACTTTTAGTTTCTAGCACTATGAAGTAACTTTAAGCATAGAGCAACTTGAAGACATGAGTGGTAACAAGCCTTTTTTTTTATAAAAAACTTCCTCATTTTACTTCGTTTTCCCAAGACTGTAATTGCTTACGCTTTCCGATTAACTTGGGTGCACCATTTTGGGAATTCAAAGATTTTTGTTTTGTAATTTCGACGTTTCATTAATTTGTTTAGTTCGGGGGATGTCATTAACACCACGACTCCACAGGAGATAATTTCTATCAGAATGATTATCTTGACATGAAATATCCAATGGAGTCACTCCGTTTCATCTCTTGTTGGGATGACAGAAATACCTCTCCGCGATTATATCTTGACAGAGATCTCCGACATGAATAACATGATTTGCCCAGCGCAGACAGAAGACAATGTTAGATATAAATATCTGATATTTAGTTAGAGAGAAATTATATCCTGTGGAGTCGGGGTGTAAGGAAAGTGGTAAGTATAACAAAAGTAGCTTTTAGTTGCCAGGCAAAAGATCAAAATAGATCTTGTACAGTAAATACGATCTTATTGTAAAAGAGTTAAGATTTTAGGGGCAAAAATAAACTTTTCCTAACAATATTTTTAGTATCTAGTGGCATGATGGTTCTGGCTTCAATTCTTTAATTAATTAATTTATTTTTCAAAAAATATTTTCAATGGAAATAAAATGTACGACTGTATTGCAGGTACTTGCTCTGATGTTCAAGTTGCCTTGAATTAAGAACTTTTAAAATATGCCAGTAATTACATATATAAAAGTATAAAAATATATAAAGTGAGGGCATTTAAATTGTTCTTTTAATTGTTTAACAACTTTTAAATAACTTAAAACCGATTTGATAACTTGAAGAAATATGAATATAAGCACAAAAAAAATTAAAATCGTTGTAGCGATTTTCTTGAAAAACAATTTCTTATATTAAATAAAATAATAATTAATTTTAAAATACATTTATAAACTAGTTTCAAAACATTTCATCAACGCGTTCTTGAAATATTGAATTTTCAAAAAAAAAATAATATCTTCTTGTATAGCAAGTACCGTAATTTTAAAAGGTAAGAAATATCCCCTCCGAAGAATTAAAAAAAATTATTTAAAAATTTGAAGAAAATCGCTTCAGTGGTTTAGGCTGTAGCTGTAGGTCAAGGAAAATATAGACAGACTACAAGACAGAATTGTGCAACCCACTTTGCTCGAATACAAAACTTGCCTTATATCGTAAGTACAATTTTTTTTTGGTGCAGTACTTTATTGAAATTTTAAGAAACGTGACCCCCCCCTGGGGCAAAGTCTGGATCCGCCCTTGATCATAACAAATAAATATATTCTCGACCCTCATACGTGAGAACAGAGAAATCCTTCAAAGAAAAAACTTTCCTTGAAACCTACCATCATATACCTATGTACATACATAAATATGTAAACATGACCTACAAAAACTCTCAAAAGAAATAAGAACAGAAAAAAGAAAATCTTTCCAAGGATCGAGACGATCGACAACCTGCAAGTGTACCTACACAACCGCGCGGTAGAGCAAAAATTAAGACAAAAAAACCACCACCGTTCATAAAATTCATTCCCAGCAAAAAAAAAAACAAATTCATACCCAAATACCAAAAACTAATATCAAAACCAGACACAAATATCATCAAGCATAAGCCACCAACCACTCTCATTTTATTTCTTTTCCTTCTACACCCATCTGCCTAAGCCATACACACAAATACCGACTCACCTTTCATATTGGTTATACTTTTTTTTGTTTATTTTCCAACATAAAAAAGGTATCTTCGAAAAAAGCCATCTTGTGGCAAATATGTTAACTAATAACTGCCACTTTAATAAAGTAACGACTTTTGATTGAAAATAAAGACTTTTATAAATTGTGCTATTTTGCAATAATTGGTTACTTTTTGGCATTTCTTTTGTATTGAAACAATTTTAGAAAACATATTTGTCATTTAGGGAAAGTTTTGTTATTGTTTTTATATAATTACACATTCAAAAATGCATTAGAAAATTACCAATTTTGATGTTTTTCAAGAGATCATTATTCAAAAATAGAGCCCAAACTTAAAAATCCACTCCGACGATTTCCTAGCCCTGTTCATTAGCTTTAAAATTACGTAAATATAATATGTGTTTTCCACTTCAATTTCTCAGAACCGTTGTTGAAGCTAAGCAGTTTTGAGTATTTTTCCGAAAGAGGTTACCAAAATATTAAAATAAAGTAAAAAAAAAGTGAAAAAAAATAAAAAAGTGGCTCGACGTTTTTCTAGTTTAAATGTCATTCTTTCATAAGCACTTAAGTTTTTTGCAATACGTATTGTATGGACTTCACAACCGATGTTACGATTTGCCCAATTTCTTGTTTTTCTTGAAATTATGGGTGGAGGCCTCTTAAGTGCGAAATCGGTATCTATAATCAATTTTCACTTTTAAGCAACGTTAATTAAATGCATCTTAACTTAAACGCC
The DNA here is from genome assembly GCA_946251815.1 of Dasysyrphus albostriatus. NCBI lineage: Eukaryota > Metazoa > Arthropoda > Insecta > Diptera > Syrphidae > Dasysyrphus > Dasysyrphus albostriatus. Next base: position 139,130,487 of record OX276335.1, on the reverse strand, counting down.
ATTCACCGCGTTTAAAGGTTACTTAAAGCCATCTTAATTATATTTTGACATTCGAGACCAATTGTTTTTTATTTTTATTACGGAAATATAGGTAATTTTTATTTAATGATTATAAAAAAATCAAAAAATATATTTTTTGTTCTCGTTAGAGAACACAACCGAATGAAAACAAACAAATTTAAGATGCTAACTTTTGTCTTTATTTATTATTAATCCTTAAAGTCTAAAACCTCAGATTCCTTACCTTGGGTGGGGGGAAATCTTTGACTTATACGAAGAGACATTCAGATTGAAATACAAGAAAATAAGAAGCTGTTGAATGAGTTGCGATACTCTTTATATATTGATAAATTGTTGACGCAAGAAATTTGTATTCGAGAGATTGAGATGCATCATGAAGTGATGGCAAATGTTATGTTAAATTTGAATTCTTGTGACTATGTTTAAGTTCTTTAATTTCTTTTAAATTATTTATATTTTGATATTGCAATTCTTGAAAAGTTAAATCTTCAAATTTAGTATAATTTATATTTAAAATTGTATTGGGGATTACAGGTTCATGCTTATAACGGGTGATTTTTTAAGAGGTTTAGAACTTTAAAAAAAAAAAAAAACACACAAAATTCGAAAAAATGAATGAAATATTTATTTGAATCGATAGTTTGAACCTTGCAATTTAATGTTTAAAGATAATTTCATGCAAATGTTGACCGCGGCTGCGTCTCAGGTAGCCCATCCGCTGAGTCCAATTTTGGCATACTCTTTCACACATATCGGCCGGTATCTCACGAATGAATGCATGGATGTTGGCTTCCAGTGCGTCAATCGAAGCGGGCTTGTCCCTATAGACATTAGCCTTGACATACCCCCACAAAAAATAATCTAATGGTGTCAAATCGCATGATCTAGGCGGCCAATTGACCGGCCCGAAACGTGAAATTAACTGTTCACCAAACTCGCCTCGTAATTGCGCCATTGTTTCGCGTGCTGTGTGGCATGTGGCACCGTCTTGTTGAAACCACATATCATGCAAGTCAAGAACTTCCATTTCGGGGAAAAAAAAAGTTTGTTATCATCGCTCGGTAGCGTTCACCATTGACAGTAACGCTGCGAGATTCGCATCATCTTTGAAGAAATATGGCCCAATAATGCCGCCGGCCCATACACCGCACCAAACAGTGGCTTTTTCGGGATGCATTGGTAGCTGTTGCAATTCTTCTGGCTGATCTTCACTCCAAATGCGGCAATTATGCTTATTTACGTACCCATTCAACCAAAAATGAGCCTCATCGCTGAACACAATTTTTCGATAAAAAAGCGGATCCTCGGCCAGCTTTCCAAGAGCCCATTCACCAAAAATTCGGCGTTGTGGTAGGTCGGCTGGCTTTAGTTCTTGCACCAGCTGTATCTTAAAAGGCTTTACGCCCAAATCCTTCCGCAAAATTTTCCACGTAGTGCTGTAACAAAGGCCTAACTGCTGGGAACAGCGCCGAATCGACATTTCGCGGTCTTCTGTCACACTAGCTGATACGGCCGCAATATTTTCTTCACTACGCATAGTACGTAAACGTGTTGGTGGTTTAATGTCCAACAAAGTAAATTTGGTGCGAAATTTGGTCACAATCTTCCGAATAGACTGCTCAGAAGGTCGAGAATGCCGACCATTAAATGGAAGCAGCGCGCGATGAACATTTCGAACCGAGCACGAATTTTGATAGTAAAATTCAATAATTTGCAAGCGTTGTTCATTTGTAAGACGATCCATGGTTAAATTGCAAACCAAACTGAAGCTGTTTGACAGTGACACAAGGTACTAAACACACGTCAGCTGTCAAAACCAGTGTTGCCAAAACCAAACCAGCTAAAAAATCACCCTTTAGTTTTTGCTTTCATACACTTTATTATTTATTCTAATTTTACAGTTTTCGAATTTAATAAGATAATTTCCTTTTATTATAATTTTTTGATTGATGCAGTTTTGATTTATTTCTTGTAATTAAACATTAATTAAAACAAGATTATTATTTCCTACTTCTAATATTTCTTCGTTTATATTCTTTATTAGTTCACTATTCATTGATTTCTTAAGTATATTTTCAATACAATCATCGTTTATTTTGCTTAGATTTGTTATATATGTTGTGTGTTCGTAAATAATTTGATCAATGGTTAAATACAAATTTATATTTGTTTTTAATTGTAAATTATTATCTTTATTTTGCTGTTGGATGTATATTTGTTTGTATAATTCATCCGTAAATGTTGGTACTTTAATAATGAATATAATATTGGTTTTGTATAACGCTAAACTGAGGTTTAATTCTTCTAAGTTATTTATATTAATGCCAAATTTATTAATTTCCTACTTAGTATTCCTTGTCTTGATGTCGTTATGATTTTTTCTATATCCTCGTGTAAATAATCAAGGTTTTCTCTTAACTTTATTTCATACTGTATCTTAGCTATATCTTTTTGATAGTCATAAGTTCCTATAAATGTGTTAATTCTTTTTATAATATTATAGGTTTCAGTTTTCAAAATTTGAGTTAATATTTTATTTTGTGTATTAAATTTATCATGGATTGATATTTGATTATTTAAATTTGTATTTCATTATGGCTATTTGTTTCTATTATTTTAAATGTTCCTCAATATCTTGACGGCCACTGTCATCCATGGTACCGTATAAAAATTTCATACCTGTTCCTAAAATGTTAAATAATCCTCTCCTTTTTCTATTTTGTTTTGGATGGGAGGAAAAGAACTTCAAACTTATTACGTATTTTTGACATTTTTCTAACTATACTATCATTTTCTTCAGGCATTATTTTAACGTTTCTTTCCATAGTTTCTATATTCTTTTATACTCGGTTAAATTTATTATGTGGAGAATTGTATCGTAATTTTTAATTTATGTGTATTCTTTTAACTGTATTAAAGCAAAACCATTTCCTTTATTTAAATCAATTATTTCTAATTCAGCTTGTACTTGGTTGAGTATGGTTAGTGTAATTATCATCAGGATGTGAACTTGGATCACATGTCGCTATATTAGATGCATTATCTTCATTGGATCTAGAATCAATGATATTTTGTGTAAATTTCTTTCTTACGGGAAATTGATCTTTTTGAGCTATTCTATTTTTATCTTTTTAAATGTATTACCTATGTCTAACTTGTATTTCTTATTATTTTTATTAGTTACTTTTACCTTTTTATGTTTAGGTGCAACCTTATTTTTGATATAATTTTAATCTATTTCTTTGTCTTTTCGACCTATATTTATTTTGTTTAGATTTAGTAGTTTATTTTTTTTTCTATTCTTTCATATATTATTTTGTTGTCTATTTTATTGAAATGCACATCAACTGGTTTTTCTTTAGTAGCAAGATGAATCACGTTATTATGTGATTCAACGGATTTCATTCATTGGATATTTGCAGTTGTTGTAAGATTCTCATATGTTCATTTAAACTACCATGAAGTCTTTCTACATCGGAGTTTCCGGTGTGTCTATTGGCTGTACAATAATGTGTGGTTATTTTGTTATTTTCTAAAAAGTTCCTTAGCGTTTCTGAAACAAATGCGTTTTCGTTGTCAAGAGTTATTTTATTTGTTTTTTTCATGTATGAGAATTTTTAAGTAAGAGCGTTTATTATATCTATATAAGTTTTTGATTTTATCGGTTCAATTACTGCAAATTTAGAAAATTTGTCAATACATGATAAATATTTTCTTTTTTACTTTTTGGGCTTTTTGGAGTTTCAGTTTTCTCATATGGCAATGGCAGCTTAATTGGATTTCTTTCTGCCTTTACAATGCATGTTGAGCAATTGTTTATTATTTTATTAATTAAATTTTTGAGGTTAGGTTTTATTTCTAAGTATATTTTTTCAGTACCAGTATGATTATGATTCTTATGATTTTTCAGTATTATTTCTCTTGCTTCAAATTCTTTTATATCTTTCAATATAATTCATTGTAAAATTTTATTACTAAATGAATTTTCTTTTTTCCATATATCTTGGATTTTTTTAAATATTTCATCTTCCTTGATGTAACGGGTGATTTTTTAGCTGGTTTGGTTTTGGCAACACTGGTTTTGACAGCTGACGTGTGTTTAGTACCTTGTGTCACTGTCAAACAGCTTCAGTTTGGTTTGCAATTTAACCATGGATCGTCTTACAAATGAACAACGCTTGCAAATTATTAAATTTTACTATCAAAATTCGTGCTCGGTTCGAAATGTTCATCGCGCGCTGCTTCCATTTTATGGTCGGCATTCTCGACCTTCTGAGCAGTCTATTCGGAAGATTGTGACCAAATTTCGCACCAAATTTACTTTGTTGGACATTAAACCACCAACACGTTTACGTACTGTGCGTAGTGAAGAAAATATTGCGGCCGTATCAGCTAGTGTGACAGAAGACCGCGAAATGTCGATTCGGCGCCGTTCCCAGCAGTTAGGCCTTTGTTACAGCACTACGTGGAAAATTTTGCGGAAGGATTTGGGCGTAAAGCCTTTTAAGATACAGCTGGTGCAAGAACTAAAGCCAGCCGACCTACCACAACGCCGAATTTTTGGTGAATGGGCTCTTGGAAAGCTGGCCGAGGATCCGCTTTTTTATCGAAAAATTGTGTTCAGCGATGAGGCTCATTTTTGGTTGAATGGGTACGTAAATAAGCATAATTGCCGCATTTGGAGTAAAGATCAGCCAGAAGCATTGCAACAGCTACCAATGCATCCCGAAAAAGCCACTGTTTGGTGCGGTTTATGGGCCGGCGGCATTATTGGGCCATATTTCTTCAAAGATGATGCGAATCGCAGCGTTACTGTCAATGGTGAACGCTACCGAGCGATGATAACAAACTTTTTTTTTCCCCGAAATGGAAGTTCTTGACTTGCATGATATGTGGTTTCAACAAGACGGTGCCACATGCCACACAGCACGCGAAACAATGGCGCAATTGCGAGGCGAGTTTGGTGAACAGTTAATTTCACGTTTCGGGCCGGTCAATTGGCCGCCTAGATAGTGCGATTTGACACCATTAGATTATTTTTTGTGGGGGTATGTCAAGGCTAATGTCTATAGGGACAAGCCCGCTTCGATTGACGCACTGGAAGCCAACATCCATGCATTCATTCGTGAGATACCGGCCGATATGTGTGAAAGAGTATGCCAAAATTGGACTCAGCGGATGGGCTACCTGAGACGCAGCCGCGGTCAACATTTGCATGAAATTGTCTTTAAACATTAAATTGCAAGGTTCAAACTATCGATTCAAATAAATATTTCATTCATTTTTTTGAATTTTGTGTGTTTTTTTTTTTTAAGTTTTAAACCTCTTAAAAAATCACCCGTTATATGAGAATTTAAGTAAGGTAACTTAAAGGCAATTTAAATACTTAAGCAATCTTAACTAAATATCTAATAAATTCGGCTGTACATATATAGATACCAGTATTTTAACCTTAAGAGGCCTCCACCCATAATTTCAATAAAAACAAGAAATTGGGAAAATCTTAACAACGGTTGTGAAGTCCATACAATACGTATTGCAAAAAACTTAAGTGCTTATGAAAGAATGACATTTAAACTAGAAAAACGTCGGGCTACTTTTTTATTTTTTTCACTTTTTTTACTTTATTTTAATATTTTGTTAACCTTTTTCGGAAAAATTCTCAAAACTGCTTAGCTTCAACAACGGTTCTGAGAAATTGAAGTGGAAAACACAAATTATATTTACGTAATTTTAAAGCTAATGAACAGGTCTAGAACGTCGGAGTGGATTTTTAAGTTTGGGCTCTATTTTTGAATAATTATCTCTTGAAAAACATGAAAATTGGTCATTTTCTAATGCATTTTTGAATGTGTTATTATATAAAAACAACAACAAAACTTTCCCTAAATGACAAATATGTTTTCTTAAATTGTTTTAATACAAAAGAAATGCCAAAAAGTAACCAATTATTGCAAAATAGCACATTTAAAAAAAGTCTTTATTTTCAATAAAAAGTCGTTACTTTATTAAAGTGGCAGTTATTAGTTAACATATTTGCCACAAGATGGCTTTTTTCGAAGATACTTTTTTTATGTTGGAAAATAAACAAAAACAAGTATAACCAATATGAAAGGAGAGTCGGTATTTGTGTGTATGGCTTAGGCAGATGGGTGTAGAAGGAGAAGAAATAAAATGAGAGCGGTTGTTCAATTCAATTCAATTCAATTTCTTTTATTGAACATAATATTTACAATTTGGCTTATAACTAATATTAATACTATGATCTATGATAAATTTACATTTGTTGGCACATAGGGGGCCTAACGTTATACATTGTATTAAGTTTAACAAATTATAGGAATATAAATTACATGTCAAAATTAAAAACGACTTAATCGTCCTCAGGGTGTTCATTCCCGGTTGTCAATGAATGAGAGCGGTTGGTGGCTTATGCTTGATGATATTTGCACCGTAAGGGCAATTGTGTCTGGTTTTAATATTGGTTTTTGGTATTTGGGTATGAATTTATTTTTTTTTGCTGGGAATGAATTTTATGAATGGTGGTGGTTTTTTTGTCTTAATTTTTGCTCTACCGCGCGGTTGTGTAGGTACACTTGCAGGTTGTCGATCGTCTCGATCCTTGGAAAGATTTTCTTTTTTCTGTTCTTATTTCTTTTGAGAGTTTTTGTAGGTCATGTTTACATATTTATGTATGTACATAGGTATATGATGGTAGGTTTCAAGGAAAGTTTTTTCTTTGAAGGATTTCTCTGTTCTCACGTATGAAGGTCGAGAATATATTTATTTGTTATGATTGCAATGCTAGACTTGGTGTCGGTTGTTTCTTTCTGTCATTTTTTGCTGAGCGTGCAAAGTGCAAAGAAACATATTTTTACGTTACTAATAAACTATGTACGGATTTTAGTTCTTTAATAATGTTAATAATAAATAAATTTTAGAAATGTTTTTATGTACTTTGTAGGTAACTATTTGTCTAGATTTATTTATATAGGTATTTGTAGTTGGAAGAAAGCCAGATTTATTTGATTTGTTTTTAGATAAGAATTTGCTTTTTGGAGGAAGGTTCCTATAGGTATACCTATTTTAGGACAGTAAATTAATGGTACCTACCTACTCACATTTAAACTCGAAGAATTTACTTGTGCTTTTTGAGTAAAAGTTTATTGATCTGTATTGGTATAATTATATATTTAAAGTGAAACTAGGTAACCCGGCAAACGTTGTTCTGCATAAAAATTCGCAACGTAATTTGACATTCAACAGCCAACATCTAATTTCAATTTAGCAGCTTTGTGCCTAAGTTCTGTTACTGTTGAAGCAATAAATAGGTAGAGTATCAATGAATCAATCAATATCTACATGATTTTTGTTTAATTTTTCAACGTTTCTCAACCAATTTTCTAGACAGTTACAGAACATAGGCACAGTTTCAAATACAGTAAAAATAAACTGGGGGAAAAAAAGTGTGTCATATAAATCAATTATAAAAATACTAAAATCGCGAGTAAAAAAAGGATAAGTAAAGGAAGGAAGACGAAAAATACCAACTTCTATTTGGAAATCGAAATTGGAACTGTAAAATGGTTTTAATTTTGGTTCATACCCATATATTTTGTTTTAAATCCAATTTTTTTCAAATTTTCGTCTGTAGTATTATTAAAATTCTAAAGGAGCTTTTGTATAAAAGTTTTGATTGAAATCAGCTGAGCTGTTAATGAGAATATTGAAAGTCAAAAAACCATTATATGGCATGTACGGTTAATAAAAGTAACCATTTTTCTATCCAGAAAGTACCCCATACAAATATAATGATAGTTACACTGATTTTTTTTGTCAAAATCGTTGGAGTGGGTGTTGAGAGACTTGAAATTTTTGGCAGGCAGGTAGCGTTATTTTTGGAGATAATAAAATTTCAATTCCCCTCTAGGGAATAATAAAAAAACGTTTAGATCAAAATTTGAATAAAATCGATTGGTTTAGGCTGTAGGTCGAGGAACAGACAGACAGAATTGTGCAACTCACTTTTTTCGTGTTCTCTATCATTGGTGTGTCATGTTTAATTATTTTTATCTCAAATTTTTGTATGCACGAGTCCAACACTGGCAATAATACCAACATAAATATACATGTAGCAAAAAAATCAACACTCAGTTTTCAATAATTTTTCTTAATAAATGTGAAAGTGCACAAGAAAATCTGAACAAAAAATTTGGTGGTAAATCCTACACATGTATGGAGATCTTTTTGTTTGTCCTTATTGCTTCTTCTTATATAAAGGGGTTATTATATCGGAAAATTGTTGAAGCATAAGTTAGCTTTCACTAGTTTACTTGAAATTTTCAATTTTCATAAATTTTTTTTAATAAAACTGAAAGTGCAAAAGCAAATGTAAATAAGGATCTTGATGGATTCTTATAAGGATTTTTGTTCTTCCTTATGTCTTTTCTTCCTCATGATGATGATGGGTCATTTTCGCGACAAAAGTTTTGTTCGGATCGTCAATTATCATTTCGTTTTACCTTTTTACAAAGTTTAAATGAAAATGCAAATTGTACCTGTTGGAGTGTGAATTGGTTCACTATGATTCTTAGATTCGATCGCCCAAAAATAGATAACAAGGGAAAATTCGTTGCCACAGTAAATGTTCTTTTCTGAAAATTGAAAGACACGTCTTACCAGTATGAGAGTTTATTCTAGAAGCAGGAATATGTTTTACAAAATGAATGCCTACAGCCAATTCCGTTTCTTATTTTACAATATATATACTTAAAACTAAAAAGCGACATCTTCTAGAAAGAAAAGAAATATAAAAAGTAATAGAATTTAACAGAGATGTCCTTAAATTATGTTTTCACTTGAACATTGCCGGGTTCTTGCAGCATTGGCTGTAAAAACGTTATAAGTATTAACTTATTAAATAATTCATTAAATTTATAATTTTTATATAATATAGAATAGTACCTATATAATTTAAAAAATACAACTTTAAGATTTAAAAAACTAGAATAATTTAAAATACCTATATAAAACAAATCAAATGCGAGCTTTTAATTCCAGATAGGTGCAATATAAAAACAGAATAAATTTTGAGTTTGTTTTCGGTAAATCGTTGAATTCATTTTTTTTTTAATGATAATTATAATTTATGCATCTTTTTGGATATTTCCATTTGTATCTTTTATTTAATTCTTTAAGATATTCATCTTTCCACCTACGACAAAATTGATGGTGCAAAACCTTAACTCGTTCCCATCTCTTAATACAAGTGAGGGAGTTTTCGTCCATAGCAGGTTCGAAAGGTGCCAACAAGGGCCCACCACGAAGGAAGTGTCCGGGAGTTAAAGGCGGAATGTCAGTTGAGTTTTCGGACATCGGAGAAATGGGCCTGGAATTTAGACAGGCTTCTACTTTAGCAAGAAGAGTAGAAAACTCTTCAAAAGTGAATTTGTTGTTCCCGGCCACTTTTCTAAAGTGGAGCTTAAAACTCTTTACTCCTGCCTCCCAAATACCACCCATGTGTGGAGCTCCTGGTGGAATAAATTTCCACTCGAGGTTTCGATCCTTGTATCTTTTAGATACTTCACCGGAAGCAGATTTTAAAAATTGTTTGAAATCATTGGAAATAACTTTACTGGCGCCCACAAAATTAGTCCCATTATCGGAGAAAAAAGTTTTTGGCATACCACGACGAGAGACAAATCGATTTAACGCACCTAAAAAGGTTTCGGTGCTCAAATCGCTTGTGGCTTCCAAATGGATAGCTTTAGTTCCAAAACACACGAAAAGGCATACATATCCTTTAGATATGCGACAATTTCTACCGGAAAAGCTCTTTATCAAAAATGGGCCATCGAAATCCAGGCCTGTATAAGTAAAAGGAGAAGAAATAATCGTTCGTTCAAGGGGCAAAGCGCCCATGATTTGGTTTTGCATCTTTTTCTTAAATATCTTACAAGGCCTACACAAATAAATGCACTTTTTAATGAGCCTTTTGATTCCTGGTATATAAAATTCACATCGAATCATTCGGAGAACAAGTTGGTTTCCACCATGCATTGTTATATTATGCAGAAAATCAACATAAAGTCTAGAAACTACTGCTTCAAAAGGAAGTAAGATAGGATATTTTTCATTGTAAGAAAGGGTGGAGCAAGAAAGTCTTCCATTTGAACGAATAATATGATTTTGGTCCATAATGGGATTCAAGTTCGAAATGCGACTTTTGGAAGAAACGGGTTCTTTTCTTAAAAGTTTGAAATAATCTGGTTGATAGTAAAGATTTTGAGTCAAAGAAATAACAAGATTTTTTACATGACTCACTTCACTTTGAGTAATGACGGTTGAGGTATAACGAAAGAACTTTCTGCAACGAGGGTGTGTTAGATGGAAAAAGTGAATTACATAACTCATCACTCGTAATAATTTAGACCACTTAGAAAATCTACCTATTATTGTTTCAACATACCTCTGGTTGCTAAATCAGCAGGATTGTCTGCTGACCGAACGTGTCTCCATTTTATAAAGGGGAGATCTGTTTGGATTTGAGAAATATGGTTAGCCACAAAGGTTTTCCAGGTACAAGCTGGTTTATCTAACCAAGCCAAAACTATTGAGCTATCCGTCCAACAATATAAGTCTTGACTGGGGCATTTTAATTTCGATATCACTATACTATAAAGTTTGGTCAAAAGAACAGCACCACAAAGTTCAAGCCTTGACAAAGAAATTTGGTTAACTGGTGCTACTTTGCTTTTGCAGCATATTAAGTGAGTAGACCAAGTGGTCTCACTTGTTTGAACGCGTAAGTAAAATGCAGCTGCATATGCATGTTCGGAAGCGTCACAAAAACCATGATTTTGAATTGGATTCGATGAATGGTATTGTATCCATCGAGGAACTTGGATTTTTTGAATAAATGGTAGCGAAGTAAGAAAAGATTGCCAGCGGCGACACGTTAGGGGCTCAATCGGTTGGTCTCAAGACGTCCCGTCACGCCAGACTTGTTGCATGATTATCTTCGCAGTAATAATTACTGGAACTAACCATCCAGCAGGGTCAAATAACCGGGCTATAACAGATAGCACAGATCTTTTCGTTAGATCATGATCAGATGCGATAGTTTTAAAGAAAAACTGAAAGGCATTAAGTTTTGCATTCCATTGAATGCCCAATGTTTTGGATACACTCTTGTCTTCAAGATTTAAAACATCTTCATTAAAAAGATGTGATGTTGTCTAGCAGCTCACGACAGTTTGATGTCCACTTTCTTAACGAAAACCCTGCAGAGTTCAGAGTTTCAATCAACTCGTGATGTGCTCATAGTGCAGTATCAATCTCATGAGCACCAGACAAGACATCATCAACATAAAAGTCTTCCTTTATAATTGCAGAAGCTAGAGGAAAAGTATGTTGAACATCTGCAGAAAGCTGATGTTAACTACGAATTGCTAAGAATGGGGCACATTTCACGCCAAATGTTACTGTTTTCAATTCATAGGTCTTTGCTTGATTATCTGCATCCGCAGGATTGCGGAACCAAATTCGTTGATACGGAGTGTGATCAGAATGAATTCTAATCTGACGGTACATTTTTTCGATATCAGCATTGAACACAACTCGATAAAAACGCCAATTTAATATTAAAGTTGTTAAATCGGATTGTAGTATAGGGCCATTGTGTAACAAGTCGTTTGAACTAGCACCTGTGCTTGATTTACTCGACGCGTTAAAAACTACACGAATTTTTGTCGATATACTATCAGATTTGATAACCGCATGATGAGGCAGATAGAAAGAGCACACTTTCTTTTCATGGATGATTTCATTCGAAGGAACGAATTCCATATGGCCAAGTGTAGAATATTCTTCTAACACCTGATTGTATTTTGCATGTAAATCAAGATTTTTTTCAAAAGATTTTTCCATGCGTTGGAACTGTTTAAAAGCTAAATCTCGAGAAAGACCTAATGCCGGCGTTGGGTCTTTAAAAGGAAGACGAACTGTGTAACGGCCATCAGGATCTCTAGAAGTTGTAGTTGAATACAGATTCTCACAAAAAGTGTCTTCATCGGAGAGAGGTTTGGATTCAGAAATATTTTCGACTTCCCAGAACTTTTTAATCTGTTGATCCAAGGAAACTTCATTAAAATATGCGACGAAAGTAGAAAATGAACGAACATTTTCTTGAAGAGGCCCTGACAAGATCCAACCAAAAACTGTATTTTGGGCCATAAGCGAACCCAAGACATTTGTTTGTAATCCATCTTTTATAATTGAGGGGTAAATATCCATACCAATAACAAGATCTATTTTTGAACTTTCATAGTAATATGGATCTGCTAAAACAAATTCAAAGGGAGCTAAATTTTCCCTTTGAATTATATTAGCTGAAGGTAAATTGCCAGTTAGATTTTTTAAAACCAAAGCATTGGCAAAAAGACTAAAATCGGGATTGCATTTTGAACCTAAATGAATACCACAAATCTTCGAAGCGGTTGAGGTTATCACAGAACTCATGCCAGAAATATGAGCTTGTATGGGTTTGACAGGTAGATTCAATCTTTTTTGAGCAGCTTCAGAAATAAAAGTAACTTCTGATCCCGTATCTAAAAACGCTCGTAAAGTAAATGTACTTCCCAAATGATGTACGTGTACTAAAGCTGTTGCTAATAAAACTGTTTTATTATTTTTTGAAAAGTAAGATTGAATATTAATTGAGTTTGGGTTTTCAGTTGACTGTATGAAATTATTTTGAAGTTGGGGTTGAAGATTCGGTTCATTTACAGAAGAAGAAGGATTAGATGGAATTGATTGAAGTTGAGATTCGGTTCCTGTAGGAATATGAAGCATCGTGTGATGCTTTTGCTTGCAATACATGCATGTATGAATGCCTTGACATTTTGATTTTAAATGAGAAGATGATAAGCAATTGTTACAATATTTAAGAGAATTCACCTTTGAAATTCTATCTGGAATAGACAATTGAATAAAAGTTGGACAAATTCGAAGAGGATGATTGTTATTGCAAAGTTTGCAACTAAAGCTGTTTGTTTTGGTATGAAACGATTTGTGCTTAGATTTCTCATTATTTGGTTTAAAAATATTTACTTTATTTGTAGGTTCTTTAACTTTTATCGTGCATTTTATATCAGATACTGTTTCTAGAACTCTGTAACGATTAGTGAGAAAATTATCCATTGCAGACCAGGATGGAATATCTCTAGGATTTTCTAATGACTGTTCCCACAGAGCCAAAGTTTTTTCAGGGAGTTTATTAGAACACAAATACACTATAATAGGATCCCAAGAATCGGTACTAATTTTATGAGCCTTAAGAATTGATAGACTATCATTTATTTCACGTTTTAAATTTCGCACAGCCTTTCCGGATTCTATTAAATTATTTGATAAGTTAAAAAGATTTTTCAATTGTTAACAAGGATTCTTTTATTTTCAAATTGTTCTGTTAAAGCCTTCCAGGATAATTCAAAACTATCTGCTGTAAGAGGGAATTTTGAAACAATATTGTTTGCGTCACCCTTTGTTTTTGAATGAAGATGAAATAATTTTTGAACCGAGCATAATTTAGGATGATTTATATATACAGCCGTAAACATATCACGAAATGTTGGCCAAGTTAAATAATCTGCGTAAAATATGTCGGTATCACAAGCAGGAACTTTAATACACTGCAGAGAACCAGGACGTTCACCTGTAACAGGCAGTGAAGAATCATGCACAGATCGAGAATTTCCAGTTGCTGAACGTTGATTAGGATCGTTCATTTGTAAATCATCAGCTTTAATTAAATTTAGTTTCTTTAATGATTCAATGATTTCACTAAGACAATGTATGTACGAGTATGTATTGCCAGATAAAAGACACTTTGCCTTAACAGATTCTTTATCTGCATCCGGCATAGCATCATCTGCATCGGGATCGAGAAGTAAACAAATCAAATCAAACAAACATTTTTTAATATCAGACCAAAGGTCCTTTAATTCAAGCTTTGAAGCTTCTAACTTAGAAGGAGTTTGATCGACTAAAGAAATGGTTTCAAAATTAGTGCAAAACGCAACCAGCTGATCAGCAGCAAGTATAAATTTATTAAGGGATGACATTTTATAAATAATGTAAGAAAAGTAGTTAAGAGATTGAATGAAACTCACCCCGAAAATAAGTACAAATCACAGTTAGAAAAGTTGTGATATTCCTTTTACAAAACTTTGCTGATTAGGGCACATATACATATGTAGGTACGTATAGGAACTTACAGACACTTTTTGTACAGGAACTTTTTTCTTTTTTTTTTGCAACCACTGATTTCCGTATAAATATACGCATACGATTACTATTTCTATTCGATGTTATATATATGTATATATAATCATAAATATATTTTAATAAATGTTTTTTTTTTCTTATATATAGAGAATTTTAAAGATTTTAATTTAAAAAAATTAATTCAAACGATAATTTGTTAAGAAGAATTTTTAAAAGAATATTTGGATAATAGAACTCTATAGAAAAGATTAAAAGGAATATTGCACCGATCTTAAAAGTAAACGCACGCACCTGTTACACAATTGGAACTGATTGTGGCTTGTTATGATGATCGTGGTGAGTTTTTGATGCCAAACCGGTTGTTCTGGTTACGGCTTTTTTGGACAGCTTGATGATAACGGAGGCTACGCTGTGCACTGCAACTTGGTGATGATCGGCGATGATGGTTGGAGAGTGTATGCGATCGTTTTTTATGATCGATGCGAATCGTCTTTTTTGTGTGATGTGGTGAATTTGATGAATGACGTATGCGAGTAGTAGATGAAGTGGGGCAAGATGTGGGGATTTTGCACTGCGAAGTTTGTGTGTGATGTGAAGTAAGTATGTGTGAGTTCCAGCGATCATTTTTTGTGATCGATTGAAATCGTCTTTTTTGTGTGATGTGTTGAATTCGAGGCGAGGCGAGGCGTGATGAACAATGCTTGGTTGCTTATTGTTTGTAAGATGTAGGGAACTTACTTTGCTAAGCAAGCACTTAATGACCATAGTTAATGATCATTTATGCACACAAATTTGAGATTTATGCACTTTGTAGGAAAATGGTGTCTTCTTATGATGTTCAAGCGATCGATGTAATTGATTGATGCGATCTAAGCTCGTTGATCTGGATGATCGTGGAAAAGCAAGATATAGAGATCTTGTCAGTTGAGTTAGATGACCAATTTTAAAGGCAAATATATAGGGATTTGCTCTTAATTTTGATTAAAAATCCGGCTCGATGTGACCAAATGTTGGAGTGTGAATTGGTTCACTATGATTCTTAGATTCGATCGCCCAAAAATAGATAACAAGGGAAAATTCGTTGCCACGGTAAATGTTCTTTTTTTGAAAATTGAAAGACACGTCTTACCAGTATGAGAGTTTATTCAAGAAGCAGGAATATGTTTTACAAAATGAATGCCTACAGCCAGTTCCGTTTCTTATTTTACAATATATATACTTAAAACTAAAAAGCGACATCTTTCAGAAAGAAAAGAAATATAAAAAGTAGGTAATAGAATTTAACAGAGATGTCCTTAAATTATGTTTTCACTTGAACAGTACCTATATACCTTCCAAATTAACGATAAATTCAATGTTATGAAAATCTCAACAAAAGGAGGGTACCAAAACTTGTTTTTTTTTCATAAAAATATTTGCCAATTTTCCCGTACCAGTCCCTTCAGTGATCTTATTCGATAGGCAACCATTTTACCTTTATTTTTAAACATTAACCATAATGATGCGACTATCCGCATACATAAATTTATGTGTAGTATTTTATCCAAGTTATAAAAAGTGTGCAGCGGGTGAATTCTAATAAAAAAATGTTCATGTATAAAATTTTGTCTTGCTTACACAAATCAACTCTGAACATTTCATCCAGATTTTCAAAGATGTTTTCAATGCATTTCTATAAAAGTGGACGTGGTTGTCGGTGGATCCCAAAAAATAACCTACGTTTTTTTCTTACGCATACAAAATATTTTTGATACTTTTAGTAATCTCTGGTGCCATTTCTGAGAAATCAAGATTTAAAAATCGGGGTGGCAGTGCGCGGATTTCTTTTTCTTAAAAACGATAAAAGTAGGGCGATGCTGTGGGTGGATTTAAAAAGCTAACTTCATTTTTTACTAACTCATACAAACTATTTTTGATGCCTACAATACTCTTTAGAGCCGATTTTGAAAATTCAAGATATATAAAGTGGGCGGATGTTAATAAAAAAAATCTAAAGTTTTTTCTTGCTCACACAATCAACTCTGAAGATTTCATCCACATCATTACGGTTATTTTCTCGATATAGAGACATGATAAAAGAGCGAAGCAAGGTTGTGGGGGGATTTCAAAAAATCACCTACCTAGTTAGGTATGTATACCTAGACAGCAAAATAATCAAAACATAAAAGAAACTAGGTAAGTATGTATATAATACCTATGGTATTTTACTATACCAAATTAGTCGAATTGCGCTACGAACTGCTGCCCCATCCACCGTATTATCCAGATTTGGCCCCGTGGGCCGTACGACTTCTCACTCACAGGGCAGAGATTTCAGTCAAATGAGGAGGTCATCGCCGCCACGGAGACCTACTTTGCAAACCTCAAGAAAGCGTATTTTTCAGACGTGCTTAAGAAGTTGGAGCAGCGCTGGGTCAATATTGAAAAATAAATCGCCACGACTGAGTAGGTACTTATAGGACCAGCCTCATATATAAATACTAGGTACCTAGGCGTATGCTTACATATACCTATCTTATTCCTACATAAATTGGCATAGCGCAGCCGACTGACGACGATAGCCCCAAGCGACTATGTATCTACCACGAAATTTCAGTGAATTAAATTGGATTTAAAACTAAATTCAAAAAAGTTTGTATTTTTTCCTTCCGATAAGTTTTCTTTAGTTTGTCAAAATGTCGAGTACCTAACAAAAACAAATGTACAATATGTTGCCAACTAACTAACTTTGAAATTTCAGTAAGAACAGTAAAGCATAATGCATCTACCTGCTACAACAATAACTCTAGATAAATACGATTCAAGGTCAACATCACCAATTTTCCATTTATGTATAGAAAATATATTTTTCGTTTTTTAAATGTTCCACGATCTTGCTAGAAATGAAAAAAAGCAATATTTCATACACAAAACACAATGTAAACGGAGAACGTACACGCCAATAAGTAAACACATGTCACATACAGATACAGAAGGCAATGCAAACT
The DNA here is from genome assembly GCA_946251815.1 of Dasysyrphus albostriatus. NCBI lineage: Eukaryota > Metazoa > Arthropoda > Insecta > Diptera > Syrphidae > Dasysyrphus > Dasysyrphus albostriatus. Next base: position 139,113,193 of record OX276335.1, on the reverse strand, counting down.
AAAAAAAACAAACAAGCAAAAAAAAGAAGCTTGTGTGTGTATATTACCTACTCTTATAACTCTGTGTATCGTTTGCCTTTTTCCTTCTCTCATGCAGAGTAGCTTTTTTGCTTTTATTTTTATTCGAAGTTCTTCGAATCTGAGTTTGACATTTTGGGCAGAGGCATCTTAAGATTAATTTTTGTCAAATTAAAATTTAGCCTATTTTATTAAGGGACATTGTTACTTTCCATTAGTCAATCAATTTTTCAGACCGGTTCAGTAATTCCAGAGATTTTAATTAAGTTTGTTAAAAAATGTTTTTTTGTTTTTTTTATTTGCTATTGGATTATAGTAAGTGCACAGAGGGCCTTAAAGCTTTTTCTGCATCAACATACTTTATTTTAAGTATTTGTGTTCGAAGATCACCTCAAGTTTTAATGTTTACCTTTTTTGGCCCCAGTTATAGGTATCATTAAAACATGTCATTGAAAATGAGATAAGTCACTTTCAGCCGGAGACTTTGTATATAAACTTTATAGTTGTATCATGAACATCGCTGATTTTAGCGTCAACTAGCGGTCAAACAGCTTGCCTACTCTCAACACAAAATGTTGAAGGAAACATTTGGATGTTTTTTTCATTTTTCTTCTTCTACTTTTGTGTTGTTTTTGTATTTTTATTTTCAGTCATAAGAATGCATTGGTTAGGGATGGGTCGCCGCTCAGCGCTCCAGAAATGAATAAATTTCTTGTTGTTTATTGTAGGTAGGTCGTATAGGCAGGCTGTTCGCCGCGTCCGTGGTTCGTTCTGCTGGATGGTTGGTGGGGTGGATGGTTTGTTATGTGACGTTTTCGTTCTGATGATTTTTTTTTTACTCTTGCTCTATCCCTTTTTTGCGCATCTGCGTGTGTATGTGTATATTTTATTTTCATATGCCTCGATCTTGAAAAGAATTTTATTTCATATCTTCTTTTCGGAATTTTTGGGAGGCATACAAATATTTTAAAGAATAGTTGGTGGATTTCTCTTGTTTGCGGGGGGAAAACACTATGGTAGCCTTGTTGGTGGTTGTTTTTTTTTTTTAATTTGTAGCTTTCCCTTGTCCTTTTTTGTGCAGGCGCATGTGTACACTTGCAGAGGTATACCTTTATTATTGTTCTCCTCGATCTTTAAATAATGGCAAGAGTTTTCATTTTTGTTATAATTTAAAGGATTTCTGTTCGGAATGAGCCAATATGAATGTATGTAGATAGGTAAATAAATAAATAAATTTGGTGGCACAACAGCTCGTGGAGAACCAAGGCCTAGTGACTTACAACTCTCAACCATTCCTATGTGCGTATTTTTGGCAGGAATGGAGGGGACCTACAATTTTTTGCCGAGTCCGAACGGCTAGATGAGAAGCACTTATTCATGACAAGTTTACTCATGGAGGATTTGTCAGTTCCTCGCAAGAGGCAGTACCTCGCGAAAAAAAACTTTTCTGTTTTTAGGTGGCAGCGGCTGGGAATCGAACCCAGACCTTTGGTATGACAGTCCTACGCACTAACCATTATGCCACGAGGTACTAACATATCGTAGATAGGTACCTAACATATATTGTAAAGTTGTTTTGAAAAATTTCTCCGTTTTTTTAGGGTGAGTAGTGGGTGTGTTTGTTTTATTTGTTTATTTATTTCTTCAGTTAGTAAAGAAAATTGCTAAATGATGTAGGCATAATTTAATGAGGAAGTTTTTAAATTAAAAAATAGAAGGTAATATTTTCAGTTACAATTTGAAAAAGAAAATATGTAGGTACCTACCTTATAAAAATCAATAGATGTAATTTTGTAGGATATTGATTTTTTAAATTCAATAAACATCTACACCCAAAAAAATAATTACTGCATTTAACTAAAAAGTTCGTTTATTTGACAAAACTTTCGTGGTGCAAAACCCCGAATATTTTTCTTAATATGCACTAATTGACTTTTGTTAAATTACAAATAGTATTGTTTATTTCATTCGTGAATGCTACGAAATTCTTGTGTTTTCACAAATAAAATTAAGTTGAATTTACGTAATATTATTTCAAAAATCTTGTAGAATATACTTACAAAATATTTTGGGATATTTTGTGTATTGTACGAAATCTTTGGGTATAAATTATTTTTTCATTATATGTTAATATAAATATTTTACTAAAAACTCGTGGAGAGTTGAGAGATGATGACTTATTTAAAAGTTTTTCTGTGTACGTGTTGCAACTTGTAAGTCGACAGAAAGATATAGGACCTATAATTCTAGGCCGGATCTCTTTTGACGAGGGAAAGCAATATTTATTGCACTTTGTTGCAAGAGGCAGTATGTCTTAAAAAGGATCATTTTCTTAGATGGGATAGCACGACCCAACACTTTAACGATTGAAAAACAAATAATGTTTATACACGCATAATCATTTACGGAATCGGGATATTTTGAAATATTTCAAATGAATGTCCATTAACATTGGCACTATTTAAAAAATATTTTGTTGTTATATCGTAAGTAAAATGACTAGAATAGAAAAATTTAAAAATTTCTCCTTATCATCGAACGAAATATTTCGTACATATGAGTTAAAATTTGTTCAAGACAAATTACGAAAGGCCCTTTGTATATAGTACGAAGTGTTTGCACAATTTTCATATCGAATTTTTCCTACGAATATTTGTTGAATTGACCAAATTTTGTATAATGCACGAATAAAAGTTTTACGAAATTATTTCGTAGTGATCTTACGACTTTTTTTTTACCTACATAAATATATGGATTAGTTGTAGGTACGTTCTTGATAAGGTTGCTGTGGACTTTTCATTCTTTGACAGTTTAAAAAACAAACTAATTTAAAATGTTTATATATAATTTATAATTTTTGTATACCTACATAGATGTCTCTACCTGATCTTTTTCATTGTGGGTTCCCAAAATTATTTATTTGCAGTTGCGAAAAAGACAGATTTAGTAGGTTCATTTCAGACAAGAATTTTTGTTCTGGAGGTACCTATTTTAGGACATTTAATCCTACATTAAACCCGAAAGGGGTATGTACAGTACATACGATACAAGCATAGAAAAGTTTGGGATTATTCTCTATACTCAATCCGCGCTTTGCTAATAAACCTAATGTTGAGTAACTAAGCGATTATCTTATTGGTAAGAACTTTTAATTGAAATTGAAACTAAGAATTAATATTTATAGAAAAGGGGTTTTCGGTTTTATTATGACAAATTCTATTGTACCTACACATAGAGATAACAAAATAATTGTCAAAATTTGTTGCAGTGAGTATGTACTTATGAATGTAATGTAGGCACGTTGGCTGTTGACGATGGTGGTTTGTTGGTTGTTAATGGATGGTTGGCAAGCAGTCACTGATGCTCTTGCTTTTCGTTTTCCAAAAATACTAAAATCCAAAATCATTTATGTTAAGTGATTACATGAACTTTATTAAGGTTCCATTTTCATACATTCTGATATAATTTTTGTTTTTTGAGTATTGCAATGAGATTTGTATAGTGTCGAATTCCTTACAACCAAAAAATTTATTTTTTTTCTTTAAAAAATCGATTTTATTCTGTCGAAACAATAATCTTGCATTTTGAGCAAGATTTTAGATAGATTTCACACAAACAAGCAAGATTTGACATTTTTCTGGAGTTTAAAGTTTTCTGCGGCGGGTTTAACAAATATTTAAAGTGTTCGTCCTTTTTCAAACAAATTTAGAACAAATAAATTATCAAAAACTAATTTTAATTAATCAAAAAAAAAGTTTAAAATTAAAAAAGAAGTTAACAAAATCTTAATCAACTTCGATTCAAAGTGCCTAAAGTCGATTAAAGATAATAAAGCTCACCCTCGCCAGTTTTCCTCGATTGATCAGTTTTTTAAATGAATTTTTAACTTTAATGGCCGCACAACTTTATTTGTCCTTAATGTCCTTAATCCAACAAAGCGACGTGATAAACTGAATGCACTAGTGGACACTTCAAATTTTTCATATGAAATACATGTTGTTTTCACAGTCTCTTACTCAAAGTATCGGTAAAAGTGTAAACGTAAACTTGGCACATATACTAAATACCATACAAGGTATACAAATATATTTTAAAAAATTTTTTTTTTAAACAGCAGTTACCTATTCCATTATAAATAACAACAAATGCACAAAAACAACGATATTTAATTTTTTTTTAACAAAATTGTTGAAAATATTTTATTAATACACCTTACCTAATTTTTGTGCCAAGTTGAAAGATTTTCCATAAACTTTTACAACTTTGCTGATATTTTGAGTAAAAACTGTGGAAACCCCATGTATTTTGTACGATGTAAACGTTAACCGATTTCTATTAAATTTTACACAAATTTGATTTAATAACCTTGATTACTTTTCTCATTGATGACAATAATTTAAAAATTCAAATAAAATTATATACCTAGGAATAAAAATGAATTTTAAATCGTACGTGTCTCCTCCGTTACCATTAGCTATCTTCTTCGTTACCATCTTTAATATTTTTTTATTAAAGTAAAATGAAATTAAGCATTACACCAAAGATGGTTCTTAGAATATGTAAGCTTAATAAAAGTGTGCAAGAAAATCAACTTCTATCTTGATGGACTGCGCACAATTTTTAACTTTAAGAGTGTTCCCAACTGAACAAAACCATTAATTTGCTAACTTTTTTTTTGCATATATATAAGGTCGTTTTTCACTTTCATAACATACTCTGTTTTATAAAACTTTTTATTTTTTACTAATTGGTCACTTGTAGGGGTATTTATGCACTAAAAAAATCATTTTGTAAAAATAACTGATTCTAACTTCGAAATTTACATGAATTTTCTGTCAAGAAGTGCCTTTTAAGAACTTAAAATATCAATGTCAAATGATATAATTATAATTATATACTAAATGAAAATCGTCAATGAATTGAATTTATATCCACTAGAAAAAAAACATCAAAAAATACCGTTAGCTATAGGAAACTGACTGTCAAAGATTTGTTTTCATTTTGATCGGACAACTACGCGCTACACAATCTTTTTTTCTCAAAATCGCCATCCGGATCACTCTTAAGAAAAAGGCCGGAAATCTATAAATTGAACGTGTCTACTCCGTAACCATCTATTTTTTTGTACATAGGTATAAACTTGCTACTTTTGGGGAAACATATGTGTCATCTACCTACTATGTGATGAATTCTTAAAAATCACAGAGTTTCGTGAACAAATATAACCTTCTTATAAAAAACGCTTTGGAATGGCCGTAAAAGCACCTACTATGATTACATACCTATGTATATCAATCAAATGGTATTCAAAGGATATTTTTTAGAAATTAAAATTATCTACATATGTATGTTTATACCATATATATACCCATATCATATATCATCCTAAAATTGGTTTCTCCTGAAGAAATGTTTGTATCTAAAACAAACCTACTAGATCTGACTTTCTCGCAAATACAAATAAATTAATCTAATCCAGGTACCTACCTACCCATTTACGAAAAGAAAACCAGGTAGAGACATCCACATAAATAATTTTTTTGAAGTTTAAACTAATAGGTAAATACTTTTAACATTGAAAATGTTTATAGGGTCGTTTTGGATAAATTATGGTGTTACTAAAATGAATAAAGTGAATAAATGTGTATATGAGATGAACGCTAGCATATACGGGGGGTACGATCGAATTTTTGGTTGGTGTTACCAGAATGAATAAAGTGAACAGATGAACGCTAGCGTATACGGGAGGTACGATTGAATTTTTGGTTGGTGTTACTAAAATGAATATAATAAATTTTAACCCTATATTTTTATAGTTATAAATGCAGTCAGCAGTTTATTGTGCAGCTTTAACTATGTGTTGGCAGTTTAAAAAAAAAAATGGTTTGAAAAGAAAATGTATGTAGAAGTGTAAAATGATGTTTTTTTTTTAAATTCGAATTATAGAATAGGGCTTTTATGTGAAATGGTCGAAAAGCCAATAATCTAAATGAGATGTGATAAAGTGACAATTTTTTTGTTTATCGATAGTAACGTTTAATATAACAATTTCGTTCATATATTTTGAAATTCCACAAATCAACGAAATGAGATATTAAAGGTTGTAACTTCAAAATTCAAAAATAGATTATAAATTATTTACTACACATTAGGTCCGATTGTAATAAATTTTATAGTTTAAGAAAGATAATAAATAATTAATTGTTTTTCTTTGAAGAAATTTTTATTAAATATTTTTTTATATTTTTACTATTTTTTAAATATACTAATTTTTGTTGATCGATTTTTGGCAGTTATATTTTTTACCTTTTTAACGATTCTAATTAAAAATCTCAAATTCATACAGGTGATGTATTACATATATCTTCATATAATTATGTTAAATTTTAATTTTTTGAAAGTACTTCAGTTGACATAATTACATATAACTGTTCTTTAACATACCACCTAATAACTAAAAAAGTCTGTGCACCTATGCAATTAGTTTTTTTTTTATTCGCAGATTCAATCATTGACAATTAATTTGATGTATCATACGTAGCTGTAGGTTCTTGATAAGCCTCACAAATCTAAAATACAATACTTAAAAAGTGGCACCAATCTTCAATCAATATTCCTATAGTTCATCGTCATCGTTGATTTGCAGGTTTGTGTGCGGAGAATCAGCCCAAATAAGAAGAACACAAATATTGCCCATAGCGCCACAGTTCATTCAAAGTCTCTCTCTCTCTGTTCATTATGTTTTTTGATTTGTTTCATTGTTTGTTTCTCTGAAGAAAATTACTTTTCATTCAAGTTCAGTATTCATGTTCACTCGTTCAATGTTCTTGTGTTGCTTGTTCACTGTTTGTTCAGTCGTAAAGATGCTCCGATGAGGGAAGGTTCGTTCTACTACTCGGCGGCCCCAATTATTTTTTTCAGCTAGTACCTAACTAGTTCAATTAAATGCAATTTGCGTTTGTGTTTTGTTACATTGTAGGTAGTAGAGTTAGATGCTTACGAGATATGTTGGTTAGTAGGTAGGTAATTTAGTAAGTTAGATAGGATGCTTGTGATATTCGTTGGAATATTTTTTGTTATGTAAATTTTTTTACTTTTGAGCTTTATTTAGCTATGATAAGAAAGATTAACTAAGAAAATTAAAATATGAAATAAGAAAACAAGCAGAAATAATAATATAGGTCAATAAAATCTGAAAACTAAAACATAAACAGCCTTATTTATTAGATTTTATATGCGGTTGACTAATTAGAAAGTTTTTTAGAATTCCTTAATTGTTGAAAAAGTGCCTTATAATAATACAATAAAAGGTCAATTTAGACAAATCTTAGACAACCGAAGTCTTTGTCTAAGTGAGACAACTTTATGACAACTTTATGACAACAGTAAACAAAGTTTACTAATAACTTTTTGGAGTTGGAGGGCTGAAAATGTGTTTTCTATTTTTGAAAATGAAGAAATGTCCTTATTGGGATAGTTTTTCAAAATAGACTTGTTGAATAAAAGTCGATTTATCATTATTGTGAATTTAAATTGGTAAATACTTTTATATATGATTATCATGTATTCCTATATTTTCCTATTTAATAGAAATTTCTAGTCCATCAAGAATTTTTTACCGACTTTTGACCTTTCGAATTTTTCGGAATAGACTCGCAAGAAGCCCCAAAATTAAAAAAAAACACAATGGTGGAAATTTTAATTTTGCGGAAACGTTACACTCACCAGCATTGAATATTTGTTTGTAGACATATATCAATTTATATTATAACATACGTTATACGACCTACGAAAAATAAATTCAAATACAAGAAACAAGTAATATGAGCAGAAATTTTGAATTTTTGCTTGGCTTACCACAAAGCTAAATCAAAAACAAAAATAAAGTTACCACACAAAGAAAATGAAAATATAAAGATAGAAGACAAGCGGGGAAAATAAAGGTCAGTAAAATTATAAAAGTTGGGAAGTGTACAGCCTCTCTGTTTAAAAGAAGGTTCTTTCTTGTATTTTTGAAATGAAACAAAATTAAAGGCCCACAAAGATAATAAGTTAAATAATATGTTGTGCAGACGTAACAAGCACTAGCATTTAATGTTTGTTCGTAGGCATGTATTAAGAGGAAAATTAAATTTAAGTTAGCGTTGCCTACAAAAGGGTGATTTTTTAAGAGGTTTAGAACTTAAAAAAAAAAAAAAAACACAAAAAATTCGAAAAAATTAATGAAATATTTATTTGAATCGATAGTTTGAACCTTGCAATTTAATGTTTAAAGATAATTTCATGCAAATGTTGACCGCGGCTGCGTCTCAGGTAGCCCATCCGCTGAGTCCAATTTTGGCATACTCTTTCACACATATCGGCCGGTATCTCACGAATGAATGCATGGATGTTGGCTTCCAGTGCGTCAATCGAAGCGGGCTTGTCCCTATAGACATTAGCCTTGACATACCCCCACAAAAAATAATCTAATGGTGTCAAATCGCATGATCTAGGCGGCCAATTGACCGGCCCGAAACGTGAAATTAACTGTTCACCAAACTCGCCTCGCAATTGCGCCATTGTTTCGCGTGCTGTGTGGCATGTGGCACCGTCTTGTTGAAACCACATATCATGCAAGTCAAGAACTTCCATTTCGGGGAAAAAAAAAGTTTGTTATCATCGCTCGGTAGCGTTCACCATTGACAGTAACGCTGCGAGATTCGCATCATCTTTGAAGAAATATGGCCCAATAATGCCACCAGCCCATAAACCGCACCAAACAGTGGCTTTTTCGGGATGCATTGGTAGCTGTTGCAATGCTTCTGGCTGATCTTCACTCCAAATGCTGCAATTATGCTTATTTACGTACCCATTCAACCAAAAATGAGCCTCATCGCTGAACACAATTTTTCGATAAAAAAGCGGATCCTCGGCCAGCTTTCCAAGAGCCCATTCACCAAAAATTCGGCGTTGTGGTAGGTCGGCTGGCTTTAGTTCTTGCACCAGCTGTATCTTAAAAGGCTTTACGCCCAAATCCTTCCGCAAAATTTTCCACGTAGTGCTGTAACAAAGGCCTAACTGCTGGGAACGGCGCCGAATCGACATTTCGCGGTCTTCTGTCACACTAGCTGATACGGCCGCAATATTTTCTTCACTACGCACAGTACGTAAACGTGTTGGTGGTTTAATGTCCAACAAAGTAAATTTGGTGCGAAATTTGGTCACAATCTTCCGAATAGACTGCTCAGAAGGTCGAGAATGCCGACCATAAAATGGAAGCAGCGCGCGATGAACATTTCGAACCGAGCACGAATTTTGATAGTAAAATTCAATAATTTGCAAGCGTTGTTCATTTGTAAGACGATCCATGGTTAAATTGCAAACCAAACTGAAGCTGTTTGACAGTGACACAAGGTACTAAACACACGTCAGCTGTCAAAACCAGTGTTGCCAAAACCAAACCAGCTAAAAAATCACCCGTTACAAACGTTAAAGGATTTAGGAAAAATAAATACAAATACAGACCGAAAAAAACAAGGAATGAGGGTTGAAATTTTAAATTTTTGGTTGGTGTTACAACAAAGCAAAAGAAAAAAGAAAATGTGAGTTACCCCACAAAGATAATACAAATATGAAACTAGGAGACAAGTGACAGAAAATATAGGTCAATTAAGTGACATAAAGAAAATATTAAATGCCTTTTTTATTTTTGCAAATGAAACAAAATTTGAAAATAAAAAGCTACAAACGAATTGGACAAATAATATTTGTTTGAGACGTAACAACTACCAACATTGAATATTGTATTTTTGGAAAATCAAATTTTAGCTAGTGTTACCAAAAATGAGGAAAAACCAATACACAACAAAATAACAAAACAAAAATAGCAATACATGCTAGCATCATTTTGTCCATAGTCAAAATTTTGTTGATGATAAAACAAAGGGAATATGAAATATTTAATCGAATTAAAAAAAAAAAAGTAAACGAAAATCATGCAACAGTACAGCCTTATTTTGGGTGTTGTATCATCTTTGAATATTTGGGTATTTGATAATTTATTTTATTCTGTTTTGTTTGTATGAAGCAATGAAAAGATCAGATGATAAAATTTTTGTTGAGACAATGGCTCAAGAATGATCAAAATACGCAATGCTGCAATGGCTTCAAATTCCTTAAGTGTTCTTAGAGCTGTAGAAAACAATCTATTTATGTGTAACTATGTGCAAGTAAGGATAGAAATGCTAAATTAATTTTGGTTAACAATTTTTTTTATTTTTTTTTCAGTTCAACCTAATTTTTAGATTGGTCCTAGTAAAAATCATGATTAAAATTGGTATAAATTGATGTGCTTGGAAACCGATAAAGTTAACATTCAATATAAAAGAAAGATTACTTATTATAAAGATTAAAGATTTATCTAGCACAAATAAGTCATTTTCAATGTCCCCATTGTTACTCAAGGAGTGAAATCTGTAAATTTTTTGAAATTATTTAGGTAGGTACCTATTTGTGTTCTTTTCTTTGCCAAATTGTTAATTGAAACGTTTTTTTTTTTTCAATTAAATCACCTCTGTCATTTACCTAAAAGGTATACCTATTTATTAAAATTTTCATACCTACTGAAAACAAAAATGAAACGAAATAAATATTCTCCACCCCCAGAAGTCAAAATACACAAATTTATAAAATAAAAAAGTTTACCTTGAAACAAGAGATTTTTAATTATTATTATATCTATAATCTCTGCTTGAAACCATCATTCATATATTTTTCTGTTTCACAAACAGAAGAAATATCTAAATACAAACAAAAATTCATTCATCAAGAACGAAAGAAAAGACGAACGCGGGGAAAAAAGAGGATCGAACAAAAAACTAAGAAAAAAAAACAACCACCATTGCATTTCGAAACTGTTTCATAGCAAAAGAAAAAAGAGAATCAATACTCATAAACCAACAACCAAACCAGATACAAATGCCATTGTTATAAACACAATTTTCAAAATGTTGAAGCAACTTTAGCGACGCGAGCGCACCACTGGACAAACAGCGCGTAAATAAAAACGACTCCATGATATTACTATGAAGTTCATATACAAAGCCGGAGATCGATTAAGCTAGTAAAAATGAGTGAGTGGGCGAGTGAAATGAAATGTCAGATTAGTCGTCGGATATTTCAGCAGTGACTTGGTGTATGTGTTGGTAAATTTATACTTTTGGATAAGTATTTTTGCTTTTTCTCTAGAACTTTTATCACACTTATTCATTTATAAAAAATTTAAAAAAAAACAACTTATGTAGATAAAAACAACCACCCTTTTATTGTGTTTTATTGATACTTTTTATTTTTATTATCATGTGTAAATTAATTAAAATATATTCTATTCTCTTTCTATTAATTCCCCATGCTGCCCCCCCTTACATACCTCACTGTTTATACGTCGTAATGATGGGTGCTATAGCACTATATTTATGTTAGGAAGCAAAAACACAAAAATCTCATAAAAAGTAGTTTCAATAATTTGTAATTTTCAGTTTAATTGTTCAATATTTAATCACTGAACGATAAAACGTGGTTTTTTTGTGGTCTAATTTCAGAGTATTAAATTATTTTGTTCTTTATTGACCGCAAAATTTCGATAATTAATAAACACACAAACAATTTTGTTTAATAATTAATGTATTTATTAAAAATAATTATCAAATGCATTTCGAGCTCATAATTGTGTGCTCATCTTCAGCGAGCGCTTAGTAGACACTAAATTAGAAAAACTATCAAAGAGATAAAACAAGGTACAAAAAAGGGGAAAAGAGAGTAAGTATAACAATTACAAGAATAACAATTGATCTCATTTGAGTAAAAGTTTAAATCAATACATACTAAGTTTACAGTATAAAACACAAGAACAAATAAGAAAAGAGAAAATTGAGAAAAATAACAAAAGTATTTATGTATGTAAAATAAAGTTTAACGTTTAACTAAATAAAAAAGTGGTGAATCAATATTCTCTTTTTCTATATTCATGAGATTTTTGGTTGTTGCAATGTAGAAAGATTCATACGCGTCTAATTTAGCTGGATTATTGACATTTTTTAAGAGTTTTACATTTTCTTCAAATGAAATTTTGTTATGTGGGTGTGAATTGTCCAAATTGTAAGCGTGTGCGGCAACAGCCTTTGTGACATCTTTTTTCCTTACGCTACGTAAATGCTCTTCAATGCGTGCAGACAAAGCTCTCCTTGTTTGGCCTATATACTTTGCATCACAATCTGAGCAGCTGATTTGGTATATGCCGCTTCGATCTCGTAATGGTACTTGATCTTTTGTTGTGCCTAGCTTCGAACGAAGTTTGTTGGCACTTGTATAAACAATCTTCATGTTTTCTCGGTCAAAGCAATGTCTAAGTTTGTCTGTGACATTTGGCAAGTATGTAAATGCGATTCGATTAAACTTTTCTTTTTGTGATAAGATGTTTTGGCTGAATAGTGTTGAAAAATCATGTCTTTTAATTTTATTTGAATGATGTACTTTGTTGAGTCTCAAACGCCACAATGTGTTCTATATGAAAGCAGACAAAGGCAATCATGAACAAAGAAGACTATGACCGACGTATGCTGATTTCCATCGAAGAAGACAATTTTACTATCTGTAAAGGATCACCCCTAAACAAAATGATTGATGACGCAAAAACTGTAATCAAAAGTTTAAGTAACGTTTTTGGTGTAAACAAATACCGATTGATGGTTTCCAACCCACAGCTACCTCTAATGTATGGCCTCCCTAAAGTTCATAAGCCAGGTGAAAAAATGAGAAAGATTGTTTCATGTGTGAATTCACCGTTTGCTAAAATATCCAAATGGCTAGTTACCAATATCAAACAATATGGACCATTTAAAGGTTTTTCCGTAAAAAACGCTTTTGATTTTGTGGACAAAGTGAAGGACATAGAAATTGGAGAAGATGAAAATATGATTTCCTTTGACGTCTCCGCCCTCTTTCCTAGTGTTCCTATCGGGGTGGCATTAGATGCTATAGGTGAACACCTTCAAAATTGTGCAGTGTCAAGCGAACAAATCCAAGCATACGTGTCAGCCATCGAGATGTGCATGAAGTATAATTGCTTCCAATTTTGAAACAAATTTTATAAAAGTGAGCAGGGTTGCAGTATGGGAAACAGTCTTTCTCCTATGGTAGCGGAAGCCTTCATGTGCAAACTGGAGTCCGATTTGCAAAGTGAGGGCTTACTTCCTCTTAGATGGCTTCGCTATGTTGATGACACATTCGCTGTTATTAAAAAGAATGACACCAACCGCATTCTCAATATTTTGAATAGTCGTTATGAAAGCATTAATTTCACTTTTGAAATTGAAAGTGAAGTCGACCATACACTTCCTTTCCTGGATTTGAAAATAAAACGAATAGGACCAAAAATCGAATTCTCCGTTTACAGAAAAACAACAACGACGGACAGATACATAACTAACGATTCATCTTGCACCTACCAACATAAGACCGCAGCGTTTCATGCTATGATATATCGACTTTGCAGATTACCATTGTCTGTAACTGAATACAAAAATGAATACGATCGAATTCTTCAAATTGCTGGTGTTAACGGTTTTGAAAAATCCTTAATAGACAAGTTTATATCAAAACATTCAAATAAAATTAAAAGACATGATTTTTCAACACTATTCAGCCAAAACATCTTATCACAAAAAGAAAAGTTTAATCGAATCGCATTTACATACTTGCCAAATGTCACAGACAAACTTAGACATTGCTTTGACCGAGAAAACATGAAGATTGTTTATACAAGTGCCAACAAACTTCGTTCAAAGCTAGGCACAACAAAAGATCAAGTACCATTACGAGATCGAAGCGGCATATACCAAATCAGCTGCTCAGATTGTGATGCAAAGTATATAGGCCAAACAAGGAGAGCTTTGTCTGCACGCATTGAAGAGCATTTACGTAGCGTAAGGAAAAAAGATGTCACAAAGGCTGTTGCCGCACACGCTTACAATTTGGACAATTCACACCCACATAACAAAATTTCATTTGAAGAAAATGTAAAACTCTTAAAAAATGTCAATAATCCAGCTAAATTAGACGCGTATGAATCTTTCTACATTGCAACAACCAAAAATCTCATGAATATAGAAAAAGAGAATATTGATTCACCACTTTTTTATTTAGTTAAACGTTAAACTTTATTTTACATACATAAATACTTTTGTTATTTTTCTCAATTTTCTCTTTTCTTATTTGTTCTTGTGTTTTATACTGTAAACTTAGTATGTATTGATTTAAACTTTTACTCAAATGAGATCAATTGTTATTCTTGTAATTGTTATACTTACTCTCTTTTCCCCTTTTTTGTACCTTGTTTTATCTCTTTGATAGTTTTTCTAATTTAGTGTCTACTAAGCGCTCGCTGAAGATGAGCACTCAATTATGAGCTCGAAATGCATTTGATAATTATTTTTAATAAATACATTAATTATTAAACAAAATTGTTTGTGTGTTTATTAATTATCGAAATTTTGCGGTCAATAAAGAACAAAATAATTTAATACTTTGTAATTTTCAAATCACCTAGTTTTCAGTTTTTGATTAGAAATTAATTAGAGCAACGAATTTTAGAAAAAAAAAATAATATATTTAATTTACCAGTTCTGAAAAGCTACACTTTTAACTTTTTTTCAGTTTTTTTCCCAAATTGTGGGTTCAAAACCCATTTTTTCAAAAACTCTGCAAAGATTTCACGTGATTTAAAAACAAGCTAGTGTAACAGAGTATTGGCTTTACATAAAGACCTAAAACTTAGTTTTAACTGTTACCGTTATTTTTTATTTTTTTTTTATTTTGGTACTTTTTTTATAAAACTGCCCATCCTGTCCAAAGTGGAGCAGATAGACCCCCCCTCCTATAGTAAAAAATTCTTGTATTAAACGGTTCTACAAAAAACTATTATTATTTCTTGGTTGAGTTATCGTACAAGTGCCAGTAAACTGGATTCGATAGAACTCCGATTAAAGTGACACACCCAAAATAATAAGAGTTGCCTCACAAATAACATTGTATTGCCGGTGGAGTTTTTTTTTGCTACCTACAATTTTCTTTATGTTTTGTTTTTTGTGTTCTAATAGTGCAATCTACCTAACAGCAATCAGGACGTTACATTTACATCAGGAATCATCTACAAAAGATGAGTATTTCGTTTCCGGAGGGTGTCCTCAGAACAAGCCTTTGATAAAGGTAATTCAGGGACAAGATCTGGTGGCTATTTTAATCCATATGTACTTACTTACTTATTTATTTGTAGCTGTCTTTTTCAGGGACTTTTCTTTTCAGTTTTTTTTCCTTTGTTCTTTTCTTTTCATTTATTTTCTTTTCTTTTCATTCGTCGGTTCAACTAATGCCATAAATAAACAATGTAAAGATGGGAAACTTTCGTACGTTTCACCCTCCAAAACCCATTTGTTTACATTGTTGTTTTTGTAATCCGACTCCGTGTCGATGAATAGATGTGAATTGCAACAACAACTTAACGCGGTGAATTTGATTTGTTTTGACAGACCAATTTTTTTCCAAACTCTTGATATCATGTTTTTTTTTTATTTTAGTGCGTCTGCCATTCTGCATCGTTGTTTTATTTATCTTTTTATATTTGTTATTAATTTTTTCGTTTTTTGTTAAATAATAACAACAAATATTTAGTTGTGCCAGAAATTTTAAGTAATATTTTTAATTGTATCAAAAATTTCCGGCAACCAACTTTCCATTGAATTCAAGAATTCATAAACTTCGTGACATTTCTGAATTCACCTCAGGGGATGTGTTCTAAAAATTCTTGTTTTGAGGGTGCAAACACACTTTTTTTAATGGAATATTATTGAAAGCTACGACTGCACCATCAATATGTTTACCTAAATATATTTTTTTAAAACGCATTGTAGCCGAATGGTTTGCCGTTCCAATTAAATTGAGTTGTTAATTATAGAAATCGCTACTTGGCCAATATTGGTAAGTTAGATGCATTTAACCAGATTCTGTGACTTACTTACTTCAAATTTAATCTAATGTGAACAAACTGGCCCTGATTCTCCACTATCACTTACTTGGCCTTAACCATCATTTAACCTAAGTTCATCCAATTTTAACTCACCGATTTGGTAAATTAAAATTAATGAACCATTGATTAAAATTTGAACATATTTTGATAAAATGTGCAATTTTTGTTTACCTCTCTCCCAAACCAACGCGAATGCGGAGCAACGACGAAGTTTTGTTGTTGTTTAGCGTTATGAATTTGTCATATTTTTTGCTGTTGTGCGAATCACTCCGCATTCGCGTTGGTTTGGGAGAACCTTTAAGCAAAAAGAAAATTCAGTACATATGATAGCATTAGTTGTGTTTTTTGTAACTCAAAATAATTCTGTCTAAAAAACAAGACAACAAAACAAAGCAATTTACTAGTCAAATACAACAACAATAATAATTTAGAATTAAGGTAGAACTAGAATAGGTGGAAGCCAACGTAGTGGTCGTAGGAAACCGGGCGAAAACAAGTAATCCATATGACGTGCACATAATTGCGAAGTGGTACTCTTCGTTTAGTTTTCGTTAACTTCTCCCGTCAGACGGGAGAGTGCTCACCATGGTGGAAGCGAACTAAAAGAATTTGGTGCTTGGTGCATAGTTTTCCAGTCTTTTTTTTTGTTCAATGTATGAGTGAAACAAAATCTTAAATCACTGTGCTGTAAATAAGTAAAAAAAATTACATTGAACAAATAATAATTAAATGTTAAATGTTTGTTGGTTATATAAAATGGCAAACCAAGGCAAATGTTGAAATGTCCCGATGTCGTTTTTTTCCCCAAAGTGCATATGGACATGCAAAAAACGTAGCTATTAATATCCAGACTAATTTTGATAGTTCGTTTCTGTGGAGATCATAAATCTGTGGAAGTATTCCAGTAAGAAATACAAATTTAAGGAATAATAGGATTTTCACAACAAACCCCAAAACCAGTTTTCGGCAAAAACTTTTCAAAAACTCAAAAACCATTCACACTAAACATTACACTATACGTTTTCGTTTGACATTAAAGTTTTTCTTTCACCAACCACTTACAATAAGTAAGTAAAATGATGATTATTTATAGAAATATGATCCATATAAAAGCATCCAATCAGTTTCTATTTTGACATTTTACTAGGCACTGAACTTTTTAAAAGGTACGTTTGTTTTGTTCATCTCTGAATTCCAACAAGTTTTCGACTGGTTTTATATAAAACTTGTGTTTTACGAAAACCTGAAGCTCAAAAAAATGTATGTGAAACCTTGTGTCTTCGATTAGGTTTTTCTCCAATGCCGATATTTTCTCGAAAACCGCGTTTTGAGTTCGGTGTAAAAAGGCTAACATATGTACTATGAAATTTCATATTTCACAAACAAATTTCCTCCCACTATGGTTCAATTAACATGCATTTATTTATTCAATTATTTATTACTACCAAAATGTCTTTTATTATCTTAGAACGCTTTGAATTTAGGTAGCCAATGCAATTTTAAAATAAAATTATATAAAGGGAAGTGAGCACTTAAAAATTCACTTCACCTGCTTTTATACTTTATGAACATGTCCATTGGGTTTTTAAAATAACTGACAAATTTAAAAAAAACCGACGATTTGTGGTGAAAATCATTAAGTTGCATTAGTGTTAGTGTGGTAAAGGTTACTAGTGCAACTTTATGACATTCACCACGGTCGGAGCTTGTAGGCAAATCAGTTTGACAGCCGAGGATTCCCATCTTTATATTATTTATTTATGACTAATGCGTTTATAGAGAAAGTGACTAACTGCCTGAACAGAATAGAGACGAAGCTGCAACTGGAATAGCTGACAAAATGTTGAATACACACAAATCCAATGATACGAACAGAACACGACGAAGCTGGACAAGTTGGCTTAGTTTCATTTTACTATCGGAAAAACTATGACAGATGGTAACGGAGAAGACAGCTAATGGTAAGGGAAAAGACACCTACGATTTAATATTCTTTTTTATTTATATTTGAATTTTTAAAATACTGTCGTCAATGATAAAAGTGATCAGTCAAGACCGGAAATGGTGAGTCATTTCGACACGCATATCTATTTCTTCAGCATTTCATACAGGAAAAGAGTCCCAAAATTAAGAAGTGTATTAAAATTACTTATGTTGAATTTCTTACAACCAGTTCAAATCGATTTTTTTTTTGATTGCAAGGAACCCACAAAAAAAATAAATTTTTCGCGGAAGATTGTGTGTGCCATTTGACAATAGCTTTGAGGCCAAAAGTAAACAAACTAGTACGCACATAAATTTATATTACAACTATTCAAAAGTGCATTCAGTTTATCACGTCATTTTGTTGGATTAAAAACATATAAAATAGACAAATAAAGTTGTGCTTGTGCGGCCATTAAAAATTTATTCAACTTAAGACAGTTTGAATAAATACAAATTTGTTTTTAATAATTTATTTGTTTTAAATTTATTTGAATAAAGGACGCACACTTTAGAACATTTGTTATACTTGCCGCAGAATACTTTAAACTCCAGAGAAATGTCAAATCCTGCTAGTGTGTGTGAAATCTTTCTGAAAATACAAGATTATTGTTTTGACAGAATAAAAACTTTTTTTTTTTAGAAAAAACATCAGTTTTTTGGTTGAAAGGAATTCGACATTGTACAAATCTCACTGCCCATCGTAATGTGCATCACAATCTAAAGAGATCTGAGGAATCGTGTTTATATTTCTGAGTCCTCTGAGATCTGAGGTATTTAGCAGTAAACGTAAACCACTTCCTACAAATATTATTTCATAACACAAATAAAAATTCAAATCGGTTTTTACTCCGTTTTACCCTACAATTAAAATTGTGTACAAAATTCTAACACTCAGCTGAGAATAGCCTTGAAATCGCATCTGTACGCTTAAGTTTTAACTCTCACTAATACCCCAAAAAACTACATTTATAGAACCTTAAGATTGATTTTTGTCAAATTAATATTTAGCCTATTATATTCAGGGACATTGCAACATTCCATCAGTAAAACAATTTTTCAGACCGGTTCAGTAATTCCAGAGATTTTAATTAAGTTTGTTAAAAAATGTTTTTTTTTGTTTTAGTCTCTTACCCAATTTTACAAAATAAAAAACAAAAACTTTTGTATTTGCTATTCAATTAAAGTAAGTGCACTAGAGGGCTGTAAAGCTTTTTCTGCATCAAAAAACTTTGCTAGCAAGAAGTAGACGGAGTTCTAAAATACTGAGGACTCCGCCAAAAATATTCCCAAGGGTTACTCCATCGACAACCCTTACCGAAAAATCAAATGACAAAGAAGTCATTAACGAAAAAGGAACCAAAATCTATGAAAAGATCGAAATAAAAGATCCGCAGTGTTCCAAAACAAGCAACGAGATCCACCAAGTTGAATCCGAAAATTATTTCGAGGAATGGCAAACAGAAATAATAGCCAGAAAGAAACTTGAAGTCCTCGTTGAAAGTCTTCAGCAACAAGTTAAGAGACTTGAAGAAAAAGTCAGCTTGTTAGACAAGAAAACCTCAAAAAATGACAGCAAGACTAGTCCAAAAATACTTGTGAAAAGCCCACCAAAAACCATTGAGTTTCACACTGATAAGGAAGAGCTTCTTTTTAAAACAGATGGTAGCAGAAATGAACGTAAATCCAAGAAACGGAAAGCAGAGGGTAGCCCAGAGACTGTTCAAAAAAATTAAACAGGTAACTTTAAAAGCGGATATTGCTGCAACAGCAAAAACATCAAACAATGAAATAAAAGATGTATCCCAAAAGAAGTCTTTTGCTAAAGGTACTAGGCAAACTGCACCACCTCCAATCATGATTTCCGGATTGACAATGTTTGGTGAGCTTAAGAACATAGTAGGAAAATGCACTAATAACGCATGTAAATATACATCATACAATAAAGACAATTGGAAAGTCAATGTTGAAGACGCCGATGCGTATAGATCTATCACTGAAGAATTGAACATAAAGAAAATTCAGTGGCACTCGTACGAAAATAAAGCTACAAGGCCGATAAAGGTAATAACAAGAGGCCTCCACTCTTCATGTGTTGCCAAAGATATTGTCGAAGACCTTATTCAAAAAGGTTTCCAAGCTCTCGATGCGAATAATCTTATTATAAATGAGGTAATCAAAGACTCCACTGGGCTATCAACGACAGCAAAAAGATCTCTACCATTGTTTATGCTCACCTTTGAAAATAAAGAAAGTCTCGATAAGATTTACAGTATAAAATCAATTATGGGCATAGTTGTCAAAATTGAACCACTGCGAAAGTCAAAAATTGTTCCACAATGTAAACGCTGTCAAGCCTTTGGGCATACACAAAAATACTGCAATCGTGAGTTTGCTTGTGTCAAATGCGAAGGCAAGTATGCAACTAAAAACTGTCCCATGGGCAGAGAACAGAAAGCGAAATGTGTTAACTGTCAAGGCAACCATCCTGCAAGTTACAGAGGATGTCCAGTTGCCAAAAAATTCCAAGACACAAAAAGAAAAAACAAAACTGGGAACAAGCTAAGAAACCCAATAATCACAAAAGCAATAGTTGAAAGCAAAAAAGTAGCCGTTGAAAACAAAACTAAAAATCAACCGCCAAAAGCAATTGCACTAAGCAAAAGTGATGAAAATAAATCCTATTCCCAGATTGTTAAAAATGTGCGGAAGAACGAAGAAACATCTATTAAAGAAATGCTTGAACTTATCCTGAAAAGGATTGACAAACAAGATTTAAACATAAAACAGCTAAGCGAAGAAGTCGCTCTTAAGAAACAATGATGGACAGAACACTCAAAATCGCAACATGGAATGCAACGGTCTTTTACAACATGTATCAGAACTAAACATCTTTTTAGACATAGAGCATATAGACATTTGTTTGGTGTCCGAAACTCACCTCGCTATAGAACAAAATCTTGATAATAAATTACCTAACTATACGTGTTATCACGCTCCGCACCCACCTGACAAAGCTAGGGGAGGATCAGCAATACTAATAAAAAAGTGCTTAACACACTCTGAAGAGCCTAAGTTTAGTAATGAAAACATGCAAGTAACAACAGTTAGTATTTGTATAAAAAAGAAAGAGTTTAAGATAGCATCTATATACTGCCCTCCGAGGCGCTCTCCAACTGAAGAAGACTATGCAGAACTCCTAAACTTGTTAGGACATAACTTCCTTGTTGGTGGCGACTTCAACGCTAAACACACCCAATGGGGATCTAGGCTCATAACAACGAAAGGCAAACGGCTATATCAAGCAGACCGCAAATACAACTGCGAATTTTATTCTTCTGGCTCGCCAACATATTGGCCATCTGATTCTAACAAAATACCAGACCTTATAGACTTTTTCGTAGTAAAAGGTATTAAACGAAACCATATAAGTATCGAAGGTAATTACGATTTATTGTCAGATCATACTCCAGTAATATTATCACTGAGCGAAGCAGAAATAATAGAAAAAAGTAATCCTAAGCTCCTGAACAAAAGAACAAACTGGAACGAATTCAGAGACAAACTTGAAAGTTTTATAAACCTAAGATCCCCTATGCAAACAAATGAACAGATTGATCATAAAGTAGAACAATTTATTGCTGATGTGCAACAGGCTGTAGAAGAAAGTACTCCAACAATTTCGAACTCAAGATAAAAAGAAATAAAATATTCTGTCGAAATAACGGAGCTGATATTGGAGAAAAGAAAAGCTCGAAGAAAATGGCAAGCTACGAGATTTCCAGGTGATAAGGTAGTTTTTAACCGTCTTAACAATGAACTAAAGAAAAGAATCTGTGAATTTAAAAGTGATTCAATTAGTAGATTCCAGAATAGTCTGACGGCAGATGCTTCTACGGAATACTCCCTATGGAAAGCAGCTAAGCGCCAAAAAAGACCACAGGCACAAAACCCAGTAAAATCAGTAAAATCTGTATGGGCCATGTTGAACTGTGCTACCCTAAACTTTTGTATTGCTTTTCATGCCTAGTCTAAATAGGCAATAGTGAACGCTGCCACTGATAGCAACGCAAATCGGATCGATACGATAGCGCAAACTATCGTTTCATTTCAATGTTCTTCCGACTGTGCGGAACATAATGGAAGTTGACGGACTTAACCCTACTTGATGCTTTGCCGCTTCTTTTCTTTTTCAACTTCCAAACCATCCAGATCTCAGGAAAAAAATCATCTCGTAATTAATCTCAGTGATAAAAGAAATCTTTAATTATCACGATTACGTAGGCATACGATTTACATATCTATGTAAATTAATAGATTTCGCAACATAATTAATTTATACTGCTAAAAGCGAAAATCGCATTCGCTCCTAGTGCTACTTCGTGGCAGGGGAATCCCCCGAACACCAAGGGATTGTGTCCTTGGTTAATTTTCGGGAGTTTGAAAATATTGCTAGTTAAGGTAAATATAATATATGAGCCACGTATTACTTACTGCTCATCAGGAAAAGTGCACCTATAACCCTGAAAGTGATTTTATTTGATTTTTTTTACAGTGCTCTATAGCAATTTATTTCGATTTTTTTTTCTTTGAGTGCCAAAAACCACGTGAATAGGTTGGTCTTAGCCTATCAAAGACCACGTGTAAACCTTCTTTTACACAATAAGGGTCTTGGATATAGCAGTGGGGTCATAGTGGTAATAACCACCACTAAAACGACACTACACAAGCCCTGCGAATTTCGTGGAGAAACGCTCTTCATTCATTTAAAAAACAAAATCGATCTGTCTACGCCGGAGCTCAACTGGCAAACAGAAAGTCACAACGAAAATCCTAGCTCTTGAAGCTAAAGTTATTAGCTAGCTACAGCCAATAACTTTACTGTGCAAGTTGGAGTGAAGTGAACTCGACAGTTCTTGTTTATTTCAAGTCGTTGAGGAAATAGGCTTCAGGTAAACCATCGCCGTACAAGTGGTTATATGCCTTAACCTTATGCCTTGATATTCTTTTTTTTTATCTAGAAACCTTTTTTTTTTTGTAATAGACCTATTCAATAAACCAAAAGGTTAAGTTGACTGGGTGTTTCCATTGCGCTGATATCGAAGACCAGGGTGCAGTTATCCTCATACGGCGCGGTGTGGCGTAGCGCCACCGCGGTGCAATCGGTGTTGAAGGGAACGTCTACCCTAAGCAAACTTGGGTCTCAGAACGAAGCGAATAGCCAACAGCCTAATTAAAATCGCTACACTATCAACTATACTTACCAGATTTATCTATTTACCCACCTATGGACAGTTCTCATCCAGCATCCCAACATATTTTCCAAATCCATCACTTACCAACATATTCCATCCTATAAACAAAAAACATAGCGCTCTGCGCCCATCAAACTCCACCTGCAACTAACAGCTGATGACAAACTTATTTGTTTTTTTGTCTTAAAATTAATCACTCATTGAAATGTGCCGAAACCACTCAAGTTAAGTATAACTATTTTTAAACTCAATCAAGATCATTCGTTCGTACACATAAGCTTTTAATTATTTCTTTTAACCCTAAAAGCCATAGCAAGAGAATCTTCGAAGAGTTCATCATTGAGAAACTCGTAAGCCCCGGATCCTTCCCACCAACAAGTAGTGCGCACGACTTCCTTGGAGGAGAGTAAATTCGGTGAGTCAGTTCATTATCATTTTTTTTTATTTTGGTTAAGTGATTAAATGCTTTATGGGATAGAAAAGATCAATTGAGTGAGATTTTTAGAAACAAGAGCAAAACAAAAAAAAAATTATCAGAGTATTTTATGCTCTTTAAAGGGAAAGGAAAAACAAAAAAAAAACTTCGAGTGATTTCGAAAGTGCCGTAGAATTAACTTAAAACTTAAATTTGAATTACTCTCTTACATTTTTTTTTAAGTCATAGAATACATTATTGACTAAGGTCGTTGAACTTTCAAATCGATAACGTCGATAACATAAACTCCGAATTTAAATTGAAATCGTCCACATGACGACACACCTGCAAGATGCCCAAGCATATATTTGTATCCCGATAAATATAGTTCTTTTTTATTTAAAAAAAAAAAAAAAAGTTTCTGATTTAGATAATGAAATAATTTAAATTTAAACAAAATAATTTTGCCCCCACTTTGGGCGCCACCTGTGTAACGGAGCCAGTCCAGTCGGCAGAGTGCTATTAGGCATGCTTGCAATTGCCTAATAGCACTCTGCCGACTGGACAACCTTCGCTTACCTTTTGGAGTTCCTGTGGATCCAAAGGATGAGTGATACTACAGGACATTGCAAAATCGTGAAGAAGGAACAGCAAGTTCCGTTACACAGGTGGCGCCAAAAGTGGGGGCAAAATTATTTTGTTTAAATTTAAATTATTTCATTATCTAAATCAGAAACTTTTTACTTTCGAGTTTTTTTTTTAATAGTTATGTGATAACGCTTCAGCTCAAATTTTGTATCGAATTTCTTGTAGATTCAAGATTTTTAAATTTAGTATCCAAATGAATAAGTCCGAAAGAAAAGTTAAGAAAACATACTTTTTGTTAGCTTGTTCGTTAGTCATCCTATGAGGAACATTCAACTTTTGTTTTGACTTTTTTGTGTCCTGAAATTCTTGTAGGAATTATAAACTTTTCAAAACTTGCACTGAAATCAAAATGAAGGTTGTGATAAGGTTTTTGCATTTGCTTGGAGGATTTCTTCGGACGACTGGGAGATATCGGTTCAGTGAAACCACGTCTCCGTTTGCTGCGCCCGAGTTATGTTCCAGCAAAATGGTAGCTTTAGCACAAAGCTGTTTCAGAAATAAGTTTAGAAAAAATAAATTTTAACAAAATATAAACAAATTACCACAAACAAAACACAGTAAATGATATTTTGAAGTGTATTTAAACGTAGATCAGTTTTTTTTTTGACTATCCAAATAAAATTTTAGCGTCCAAAGGATAAAATACAAAATAAGGTTTTCCTTTTGTAGCGCTATAATAGCACGGATAGATTCACTAACCAAATTCTAATATACGTTAAATCGCAAACTCTTTTCTTTTATTTTTTTTTATGCCATCAAACTGCCATACCTAGTTTTCATTTTTCTGAGCACCAACTTCATGAATATATAGATACTCAACTTTATTTGAAATATTTTACCTACTTCTGTTTTTGAACTTTAGAAAACACCAATTTTTTTTTAATATTTTTTTTTTCTCGGCGTTTATATTATTTCCCTAATTATTAGTATCCTTTAAATGCCTCCCAAAACTATAAATACGAATACGCGTAATAGCAAAAAAGTTAGTATTGAGGGCGATGCTAATTCCTCCTTACAAATTACACACCCACCGACCCAGCCACCACCCACAAACAACTTTCCTAATGAAGCCAACCCTTCTAACCAACCACCACCTCCACAGCAGAACAATTCCTATATCCCATCTGGTTCAAGACAGGTTAACCAAACAAATAATACCCCCGACGATAACCTCAAGCGCTATATAGAAAAAATAGTCACGGCTTCCATAGGGTTAAGTAGGGCGGAAGACCTTAAGACACGTAAGGCAGAGTATGAAGCAGAAAGGTTAAGCTTAAGACAAGAAATCGTAAGGACGATACAGGAGGAGATCAGAGGTGCAACCTCAGCACTGCCTATGGCTCCAGTAGATCTTAATCCCATACGCCAGCCTTTAGATCAAAGTACATTGAATACGAGTGCCTTGCCACAACATAATTTCAATTCGCGCAACCATTCACATAGTCAACAAGAGCAAGCTGAACCTATTCCACATAGCGAGAATCTTCACAATTTTATAAGCCAGCTCAATGGTCTGAATCTCAATTCAGCAGGTCCAAGTGAGCGTCCGTCTATTCCCATATCCTTGAGTCGTCCAGTCGAATTCCAAAAATGGGGACTCAAGTTTGATAACGTGAGAATGACTGTAGACAATTTTCTTTTTCGACTCCATCGGCTTAAGACCTGTTATAAGGTTACGTGGGAAGATATTTTTCTGCATTTCCACCTCTTTGTATCTGGTCAGGTAGAAAGATGGTTTTGGACCTTTCTGAAGTCCAACCCAGGTGCCAATTGGCAAAATTTAGAATTTTCGCTCATAGAGCAGTATAGAAGCCTTGAGACCGACTCAGAGCTTTCTCGTAGAATGTTCGACCGACGACAAGGTCCCACCGAAAGCTTCGATGACTTCTACCAAGACATCCTAAGTTTAAATGCAAGGTTGCATTTCCCAAAATCACCCAGAGAGCTTATCGATTTGATTAAGCAGAACGTGAAAAGAAGGACTGGCGAGCTTCTTATCACTTTTAATACGAATAGCTTACCGGAAATGGTCTTCGCTTGCCGGACAATTGAGAGGCGTATTGCTCAGTACGAAAGCTTGCGTACTAAAACTTTTTCAAACCCAAACGTACAGTTAACAAGACCCAAGGTAAACGAGTTGGAGTATTCAGATGAAGAATTCCATAACATCGATGCCTTAGCAGTATCTCAAAAGGAAAACAATACCTTCAATGTTTGTTGGAACTGGAAATCGAAAGGACATTCATATATCCAGTGTCCTAGCCCACAACGAAATCTCTTTTGTTACAGGTGTGGGTTAGAAAACACCACCTCTCCCAAATGCACTAATTGTTCGGGAAACCGGAATCGGGGCGATCCAACCGGGGAGTGTTGCCCTCCACAAGTGAACCCGGAACAAAAACCTCAGTAGATTATTCAAACCCACCAGACTTTTCAAATTCACCTGCTATTTCTAACACAAATAATAATTCAAATACAAGCAATGAGACAGATCCACCTGACTTTTATAATTCACCTACCCCAACTCAAGTAAACAACTCTATTACAACAAAAAGTTCGAATATCTCAATTTTAAAAAGACCAATTACAGAATTTGTTAAAAACGAAGACATATCCGTTCAAAAAGTTAACCCACAATCATTGTCCTTACATGAACGATTGAAACGGTACTACAATGTTCGTGATCGTATTTTTAACGAACCTTCTAAACGTACCCTTAACCTTAGAGAAAAATTTAAGCAAAAGCGAGAAGCTTATAAAGCTATATCGGCAACAATACTTTGTAACACCGACGATCCGAGACCATACGCCAGCGTTACAATTTTCGGCAAGAAAATGCTAGGCCTCCTAGATAGTGGAGCCAGCATTAGCTGCTTAGAATCGGGGTGCCTGGAATTAGCAAAAAAAGAGGGTGTTTCTTTCAAAACATTTAAATCAAAAGTCAGAACTGCAAGTGGAGATCCACAGGTAATTGTTGGACAGTTTACAACAAAAGTTAAATACAAAGGTTTGTCAAAGGACATCACATTCTATCTCGTACCCTCGTTAGAACAACCCTTATATTTAGGGGTGAATTTCTGGAGATCTTTCGAAATTGCACCCCACATAATTTCCGAAATTTCATCTTTGGAAAGAACGAGTGATCCTAACGCTCACGAGCTAACATCAAATCAATCCAAAGAACTTCTACATGTTATTAGCTTGTTTCCGTCCTCGGCTAAATTTGGGCTCGGAAGAACTAAGCTGGAGGAACATATAATAAACACAGGTGAGGCTGAGCCTGTTAAGCAAAGGTACTACCCTGTCTCTACAGCGGTTCAAGCCCTCATGTATGATGAATTGGATAGGATGCTTTCCTTAGGTGTTATCGAGGAAAGTAACAGTGCGTGGAGCTCTCCTATTGTCCTAGTACAGAAGCCCGGAAAAAATCGCCTGTGCCTCGACTCTAGGAAAGTTAACAAAGTCACGAAAAACGATGCCTATCCTCTTCATCATGTTGATGGGTTGCTAAGTCGTCAATCAGATACACATTTCATATCGAGTGTGGATCTGAAGGACGCCTTTTGGCAGATACCTCTGGAGAGGTCATCAAGGGAAAAGACCGTGTTTACCGTGCCCGGCCGACCCTTATATCAATTCACGGTTATGCCCTTTGGCCTCTACAATGCCGCACAACGGCTTTGTAGATTAATGGACAAAGCGATTCTCCATGAGTTGAGACAAAACATCTTTGTTTATTTGGATGATTTGTTGGTAGTTTTGTCAACGTTTAAGGAGCACTTGGAAATTTTAACAAAACTTGCTTCGCTTTTGAAAAATGCTGGTCTAACCATTAACATCGAAAAATCAAAATTCTCTTTTAAAGAATTGAAATTCTTAGGCTATATCGTAGAAGGAGGATGCATCCAGACAGATCCAGACAAAGTGTCTGCGATTAAAGAATTCCGTGTGCCGAAAACAGCTCGACAGGTGAGACGATTTTTGGGTCTGTCAGGATGGTACCGACGATTCATCAACAAATATTCGTCACTAGCCACTCCATTGACTGATACACTGTAGAAGAGTAGAACTTTTCAGTTTACTCCAGAGGCGATGAAAGCATTTGAAGAGTTAAAACTTGCCCTTACGACAGCACCAATTCTTATCAATCCGGATTTTAAAAAGCCGTTTAAGATCCTCTGCGATGCGTCAACGTCCGGTGTTGGTAGCGTTCTGTGTCAGGAAGATGAGAACGAGGTCGAGAGACCGATTTATTACTACTCCTACAAACTTACGTCTGCACAACGTAATTACAGCATTACGGAGTTAGAGTGCTTAGCAGCAGTGTTAAGGGTAGAAAAATTCCGCTCTTATGTGGAGGGGTAAGAGTTTACGATTATGACCGACCATGCGAGCCTGCGGTGGCTCATGAGTCAAAAGGATTTGAACGGACGGTTAGCTCGTTGGAGTCTTAGACTTCATGAAATAGAGCACAGAAAGGGAACTCAAAATATGGTGCCAGAAGCCCTCTCTCGAGTCTACGCAGTGGACGAGATAGGATCAAAAAAAGGAAACACTCATATAATCGTATGTCTCGACCAATTAACAAAATTCGTCCTAGCAAAGCCCATACGAAAAGCCACAGGGGAAGCTGCCATAAGTTTTTTGGAAGAAGAAGTGTTTGCTTTGTTCGGGGTCCCAGAATCGCTTCTGTCCGACATTGGAAAACAATTCATCGGTAAAGATTTTTCGAAATTCCTTGCGACATATGGAACAAAACATATTAAGACCGCTTCATATGCGCCTCAGGCTAATGCCAGCGAGCGCGTAAATCGCTCGATTCTTGCGGCAATCCGCTCATATATTGGTTCGGACCAATCAAATTGGGACAAGCAGTTATTGTCCATTATGAGTGCCTTACGCTCTACCGTTCATTCGGCGATAGGCATATCGCCTCATGAAGCGCTTTTTGGCCAGAGTAAAATCGAGCATGGCTCAGATTACCAATTGCTTAAAAAACTTCAAAGCTTGAACAATTCGGAATTCAATATTTTGCCAAAATCTGCGAAGATGAATATTATTCATGACAGGATTAAAGAATCCTTGGCAAGATCTCATGAGATATATGAAAAAAATTATAACCTCAGAAGTATGGCTCGTTTATATAAAATAGGTCAGAACGTTTTAA
This sequence comes from Dasysyrphus albostriatus, assembly GCA_946251815.1. Taxonomy (NCBI): domain Eukaryota; kingdom Metazoa; phylum Arthropoda; class Insecta; order Diptera; family Syrphidae; genus Dasysyrphus; species Dasysyrphus albostriatus. The sequence continues at coordinate 139,083,644 of OX276335.1, read as the reverse complement.
AGCGAAATTTCATCCTCAGTGATAAGACTAAAAATCGTAATGCGAAGCTATGCCCTAAATTTGTACCCGCCAAAGTTAAAAATATAGTAGGTAACAACTTATATGAACTTACCGATTTGAAGGGGAACATTTTAGGGATAGTGCATGCAAAAGACATCCGGCAATAGCCTAGTCAAACTAAGTCAGTATGAAGAAGATACATTATCAAAAATATCTCAGGCGTGGGTCGAGTCTTTTATGCACAATTTACAGCCCCTTTCATTTCATTTTCGGTAACATAGTTAACGAAATTGAAAAGTTGTGTATGGGCCATGTTGAAATGTGCTACCCTAAACTTTTGTATTGCTTTTCATGCCTAGTCTAAATAGGCAATAGTGAACGCTGCCACTGATAGCAACGCAAATCGGATCGATACGATAGCGCAAACTATCGTTTCATTTCAATGTTCTCCCGACTGTGCGGAACATAATGGAAGTTGACGGACTTAACCCTACTTGATGCTTTGCCGCTTCTTTTCTTTTTCAACTTCCAAACCATCCAGATCGCAGGAAAAAAATCATCTCGTAATTAATCTCAATGATAAAAGAAATCTTTAATTATCACGTAGGCATAATTATTTTACGTAGGCATACGATTTACATATCTATGTAAATTGATAGATTTCGCAACATAATTAATTTATACTGCTAAAAGCGAAAATCGCATTCGCTCCTAGTGCTACTTCGTGGCAGGGGAATCCCCCGAACACCAAGGGATTGTGTCCTTGGTTAATTTTCGGGAGTTTGAAAATATTGCTAGTTAAGGTAAATATAATATATGAGCCACGTATTACTTACTGCTCATCAGGAAAAGTGCACCTATAACCCTGAAAGTGATTTTATTTGATTTTTTTTACAGTGCTCTATAGCAATTTATTTCGATTTTTTTTTCTTTGAGTGCCAAAAACCACGTGAATAGGTTGGTCTTAGCCTATCAAAGACCACGTGTAAACCCTCTTTTACACAATAAGGGTCTTGGATATAGCAGTGGGGTCATAGTGGTAATAACCACCACTAAAACGACACTACACAAGCCCTGCGAATTTCGTGGAGAAACGCTCTTCATTCATTTAAAAAACAAAATCGATCTGTCTACGCCGGAGCTCAACTGGCAAACAGAAAGTCACAACGAAAATCCTAGCTCTTGAAGCTAAAGTTATTAGCTAGCTACAGCCAATAACTTTACTGTGCAAGTTGGAGTGAAGTGAACTCGACAGTTCTTGTTTATTTCAAGTCGTTGAGGAAATAGGCTTCAGGTAAACCATCGCCGTACAAGTGGTTATATGCCTTAACCTTATGCCTTGATATTCTTTTTTTTATCTAGAAACTTTTTGTTTTTTGTAATAGACCTATTCAATAAACCAAAAGGTTAAGTTGACTGGGTGTTTCCATTGCGCTGATATCGAAGACCAGGGTGCAGTTATCCTCATACGGCGCGGTGTGGCGTAGCGCCACCGCGGTGCAATCGGTGTTGAAGGGAACGTCTACCCTAAGCAAACTTGGGTCTCAGAACGAAGCGAATAGCCAACAGCCTAATTAAAATCGCTACACTATCAACTATACTTACCAGATTTATCTATTTACCCACCTATGGACAGTTCTCATCCAGCATCCCAACATATTTTCCAAATCCATCACTTACCAACATATTCCATCCTATAAACAAAAAACATAACGCTCCGCGCCCATCAAACTCCACCTGCAACTAACAGCTGATGACAAACTTATTTGTTTTTTTGTCTTAAAATTAATCACTCATTGAAATGTGCCGAAACCACTCAAGTTAAGTATAACTATTTTTAAACTCAATCAAGATTATTCGTTCGTACACATAAGCTTTTAATTATTTCTTTTAACCCTAAAAGCCATAGCAAGAGAATCTTCGAAGAGTTCATCATTGAGAAACTCGTAAGCCCCGGATCCTTCCCACCAACAAGTAGTGCGCACGACTTCCTTGGAGGAGAGTAAATTCGGTGAGTCAATTCATTATCATTTTTTTTTTATTTTGGTTAAGTGATTAAATGCTTTATGGGATAGAAAAGATCAATTGAGTGAGATTTTTAGAAACAAGAGCAAAACAAAAAAAAAATTATCAGAGTATTTTATGCTCTTTCTTCGAGTGATTTCGAAAGTTCCGTAGAATTAACTTAAAACTTAAATTTGAATTACTCTCTTACATTTTTTTTAAGTCATAGAATAAATTATTGACTAAGGTCGTTGAACTTTCAAATCGATAACGTCGATAACATAAACTCCATTATATACATAGTTTGAATTTAAATTGAAATCGTCCACATGACGACACACCTGCGAGATGCCCAAGCATATATTTGTATCCCGATAAATATAGTTCTTTTTTATTTATATTATTTTTGCTTTTAATTTACCTTTTTCTTTTTTTTAAATAAAACGGCTACTTTACATGTATCCACTGCCTTTTGATGTTGAATTTTAAAATGATAGACATGGAATAAGTTTTCTTAACGGTGCTCAGTTAAGTGAAGCTTAGATGGGTAGTTTCGATGGCGATTTCTTAGACTAGGTTTACCATAGTCTTTGAGTTAGGGGTTACCACTAATACATTGGGAGTAGAGTGGTAGCCAAGGAGTTCATACACAATGTGTACTGAACGGAGGGAGGGATATACTCCGGAACCAATACCAACTTCCGGTTCCTAGATTAAAGTGTTGCGATGGCGTAAGCAAAAGAAGTTTTTACTGTGTGAGCTTGGGGTTATTTAACGATAGGTATGTTATAGTTGTACGGCAGTCCAGTGGCGTTTGCAACAACCCACCCCACCGACGAGCAAGCATTTGGCAATTGCAAGCATGCCTAATAGCACTCTGCCGACTGGACAACCTTCTTCTACGATCGCTTACCTTTTGGAGTTCCTGTGGATCCAAAGGATGAGTGATACTACAGGACATCGCAAAATCGTGAAGAAGGAACAGCAAGCTCCGTTACAAATCTCAAGATGGTAAATGGATCGGAAACCCAAAACAAAAGGCTGATCTCTTCGCTGAACATATCGCGAATGTTCTTAAGCCATTTCCAGCAAGCACAGCGCTACAGATCCCTTACAGTTTGTTGATAGAAACGACGAATGTGAAATTTCTTTTGTCACGCTCAAAGAAGTAAGAAGTATGTGTCAACATAAGTTGTCTAACAAAAAATCACCAGGGTACGATTTAATAACTGCTCAGGTTTTGAAAGAAATGCCTTCTATAGCCTTCAAAAAACTCCAATTTATAATAAATGCATGCCTTAAACAAAGATATGTGCCACATCATTGGAAAATTGCAGAAGTCATTGTTATACCTAAGCAAGGTAAGCCACCAACAGAAGTAACATCTTACATACCTATTTCGCTTATACCAATCATGGCAAAAGTTTTCAAAAAACTGCTTCTGAAAAGACTAAGCAAAATAATAGAAGAAAGAAGACTAATTCCGAGCCATCAGTTTGAATTTAGAAATAAACATTCCACGATAGACCAAGTGCATCGGATTGCGGATGTTGTGGAAAAGGCACTTGAAGAAAAACAAATATGCTCGGCTATATTCTTAGATGTTGCTCAAGCCTTTGACAAGGTTTGGCACTTGGGACTTGAGTACAAACTGCAAAGGGATCTTCCCAGGCAGTACTACGAAATACTGAAATCCTACGTTACGAACCGACTCTTTAGAGTACGGTACGACCAAAATTACTCGGAACTAAAGAAAATTGAAGCCGGTGTACCACAAGGAAGTGTCCTAGGATCAACCCTGTATCTGTTATATACAAGGGATATTCCAGTGAACATCAACGCTATCATGGCCACCTTTGCTGATAATACTGCAATATTGGTGCCAGATAAATCCGTTACGAAGGCTACACAAAAACTGCAAAATGCAGTCGATAAAGTTTGTGATTGGACGCAAAAATGGCGAATCAAACTAAATGAAACAAAATCGACGCATATAAACTTTACAAACAAAAAAATAAACAATGTTCCAATTCTTATAAACAGTACAACAGTACCTTACTCCAAATATCTGCCAAATACCTTGGAATGACTTTGGATGCAAAGCTTAAATGGAAAGAGCACATCAAAAAGAAAAAAGACGAGTTTAACTTGAAGTACAGAAAAATGTACTGGTTACTAGGAAAGAACTCTGACCTATCTATCCAGAACAAACTAATGTTATATAAGCAAGTACTGAAACCCGTTTGGACATATGGCATCCAACTATGGGGCTGTACAAAGAAAACAAATGCTGAACCCATCCAAAAATTCCAAAGCAAGGTCCTTCGCGGAATAATAAATGCCCCTTGGTATATAGTTAAGAAATAGCGATCTACATCGTGACCTTCAAATTGAAATGGTTACAGAAGTGGTTAAAAGACACGCTGTATCACACAATCAGCGACTGCAAAGTCATACCAACTCCGAAATGGAGACCGTCTTAAATGTACGAGACAATGTTCGGAGATTAAGAAGAACCAAACCTCATGAGCTGATGGTCTAAAAGCTATGGAAAGTGTTATAACTTAAACTTCCCACAATGCGACTGATAAATTAAGAAAGAAAAATCATTTGTCGATCTTTCATAGATTGGTCCTGATTCACCGGTGGTTTTAGTGCGGTAAGAGTCTCACACTACTCGGTACCGATTCTTACCGAGTGTCTTTTGAAGATTTCCATCCGATAAAAAAAAAACTTTCTTTAAAGCATTTGTGGTTGAAGATCACCTCAAGTTTTAATATTTACCATAGTTATTGTCTTTTTTGGCCCCAGTTCTAGGTATATGGAACAACATATAACACATATGGAACAAAACATATTAAGACCGCTTCATATGCGCCTCAGGCTAATGCCAGCGAGCGCGTAAATCGCTCGATTCTTGCGGCAATCCGCTCATATATTGGTTCGGACCAATCAAATTGGGACAAGCAGTTATTGTCCATTATGAGTGCCTTACGCTCTACCGTTCATTCGGCGATAGGCATATCGCCTCATGAAGCGCTTTTTGGCCAGAGTAAAATCGAGCATGGCTCAGATTACCAATTGCTTAAAAAACTTCAAAGCTTGAACAATTCGGAATTCAATATTTTGCCAAAATCTGCGAAGATGAATATTATTCATGACAGGATTAAAGAATCCTTGGCAAGATCTCATGAGATATATGAAAAAAATTATAACCTCAGAAGTAAGGCTCGTTTATATAAAATAGGTCAGAACGTTTTAAAGCGAAATTTCATCCTCAGTGATAAGACTAAAAATCGTAATGCGAAGCTATGCCCTAAATTTGTACCCGCCAAAGTTAAAAATATAGTAGGTAACAACTTATATGAACTTACCGATTTGAAGGGGAACATTTTAGGGATAGTGCATGCAAAAGACATCCGGCAATAGCCTAGTCAAACTAAGTCAGTATGAAGAAGATATATTATCAAAAATATCTCAGGCGTGGGTCGAGTCTTTTATGCACAATTTACAGCCCCTTTCATTTTATTTTCGGTAACATAGTTAACGAAATTGAAAAGTTGTGTATGGGCCATGTTGAAATGTGCTACCCTAAACTTTTGTATTGCTTTTCATGCCTAGTCTAAATAGGCAATAGTGAACGCTGCCACTGATAGCAACGCAAATCGGATCGATACGATAGCGCAAACTATCGTTTCATTTCAATGTTCTTCCGACTGTGCGGAACATAATGGAAGTTGACGGACTTAACCCTACTTGATGCTTTGCCGCTTCTTTTCTTTTTCAACTTCCAAACCATCCAGATCGCTGGAAAAAAATCATCTCGTAATTAATCTCAGTGATAAAAGAAATCTTTAATTATCACGTAGGCATAATTATTTTACGTAGGCATACGATTTACATATCTATGTAAATTGATAGATTTCGCAACATAATTAATTTATACTGCTAAAAGCGAAAATCGCATTCGCTCCTAGTGCTACTTCGTGGCAGGGGAATCCCCCGAACACCAAGGAATTGTGTCCTTGGTTAATTTTCGGGAGTTTGAAAATATTGCTAGTTAAGGTAAATATAATATATGAGCCACGTATTACTTACTGCTCATCAGGAAAAGTGCACCTTTAACCCTGAAAGTGATTTTTTTTATTTTTTTTACAGTGCTCTATAGCAATTTATTTCGATTTTTTTTTTCTTTGAGTGCCAAAAACCACGTGAATAGGTTGGTCTTAGCCTATCAAAGACCACGTGTAAACCCTCTTTTACACAATAAGGGTCTTGGATATAGCAGTGGGGTCATAGTGGTAATAACCACTACTAAAACGACACTACACAAGCCCTGCGAATTTCGTGGAGAAACGCTCTTCATTCATTTAAAAAACAAAATCGATCTGTCTACGCCGGAGCTCAACTGGCAAACAGAAAGTCACAACGAAAATCCTAGCTCTTGAAGCTAAAGTTATTAGCTAGCTACAGCCAATAACTTTACTGTGCAAGTTGGAGTGAAGTGAACTCGACAGTTCTTGTTTATTTCAAGTCATTGAGGAAATAGGCTTCAGGTAAACCATCGCCGTACAAGTGGTTATATGCCTTAACCTTATGCCTTGATATTCTTTTTTTTTATCTAGAAACCTTTTTTTTTTTGTAATAGACCTATTCAATAAACCAAAAGGTTAAGTTGACTGGGTGTTTCCATTGCGCTGATATCGAAGACCAGGGTGCAGTTATCCTCATACGGTGCGGTGTGGCGTAGCGCCACCGCTGTGCAATCGGTGTTGAAGGGAACGTCTACCCTAAGCAAACTTGGGTCTCAGAACGAAGCGAATAGCCAACAGCCTAATTGAAATCGCTACACTATCAACTATACTTACCAGATTTATCTATTTACCCACCTATGGACAGTTCTCATCCAGCATCCCAACATATTTTCCAAATCCATCACTTACCAACATATTCCATCCTATAAACAAAAAACATAGCGCTCTGCGCCCATCAAACTCCACCTGCAACTAACAGCTGATGACAAACTTATTTGTTTTTTTGTCTTAAAATTAATCACTCATTGAAATGTGCCGAAACCACTCAAGTTAAGTATAACTATTTTTAAACTCAATCAAGATCATTCGTTCGTACACATAAGCTTTTAATTATTTCTTTTAACCCTAAAAGCCATAGCAAGAGAATCTTCGAAGAGTTCATCATTGAGAAACTCGTAAGCCCCGGATCCTTCCCACCAACAAGTAGTGCGCACGACTTCCTTGGAGGAGAGTAAATTCGATGAGTCAGTTCATTATCATTTTTTTTTATTTTGGTTAAGTGATTAAATGCTTTATGGGATAGAAAAGATCAATTGAGTGAGATTTTTAAGAGCAAAACAAAAAAAAAATTATCAGAGTATTTTATGCTCTTTAAAGGGAAATGAAAAACAAAAAAAAAAACTTCGAGTGATTTCGAAAGTGCCGTAGAATTAACTTAAAACTTAAATTTGAATTACTCTCTTACATTTTTTTTTAAGTCATAGAATAAATTATTGACTAAGGTCGTTGAACTTTCAAATCGATAACGTCGATAACATAAACTCCATTATATACATAGTTTGAATTTAAATTGAAATCGTCCACATGACGACACACCTGCAAGATGCCCAAGCATATATTTGTATCCCGATAAATACAGTTCTTTTTTATTTATATTATTTTTGCTTTTAATTTATCTTTTTCTTTTTTTAAATAAAACGGCTACTTTACATGTATCCACTGCCTTTTGATGTTGAATTTTAAAATGATAGACATGGAATAAGTTTTCTTAACGGTGCTCAGTTAAGTGAAGCTTAGATGGGTAGTTTCGATGGCGATTTCTTAGACTAGGTTTACCATAGTCTTTGAGTTAGGGGTTACCACTAATACATTGGGAGTAGAGTGGTAGCCAAGGAGTTCATACACAATGTGTACTGAACGGAGGGAGGGATATACTCCGGAACCAATACCAACTTCCGGTTCCTAGATTAAAGTGTTGCGATGGCGTAAGCAAAAGAAGTTTTTACTGTGTGAGTTTGGGGTTATTTAACGATAGGTATGTTATAGTTGTACGGCAGTCCAGTGGCGTTTGCAACAACCCACCCCACCGACGAGCAAGCATTTGGCAATTGCAAGCATGCCTAATAGCACTCTGCCGACTGGACAACCTTCTTCTACGATCGCTTACCTTTTGGAGTTCCTGTGGATCCAAAGGATGAGTGATACTACAGGACATCGCAAAATCGTGAAGAAGGAACAGCAAGCTCCGTTAAAAATCTCAAGATGGTAAATGGATCGGAAACCCAAAACAAAAGGCTGATCTCTTCGCTGAACATATCGCGAATGTTTTTAAGCCATTTCCAGCAAGCACAGCGCTACAGATCCCTTACAGTTTGTTGATAGAAACGACGAATATGAAATTCCTTTTGTCACGCTCAAAGAAGTAAGAAGTATGTGTCAACATAAGTTGTCTAACAAAAAATCACCAGGGTACGATTTAATAACTGCTCAGGTTTTGAAAGAAATGCCTTCTATAGCCTTCAAAAAACTCCAATTTATAATAAATGCATGCCTTAAACAAAGATATGTGCCACATCATTGGAAAATTGCAGAAGTCATTGTTATACCTAAGCAAGGTAAGCCACCAACAGAAGTAACATCTTACAGACCTATTTCGCTTATACCAATCATGGCAAAAGTTTTCGAAAAACTGCTTCTGAAAAGACTAAGCAAAATAATAGAAGAAAGAAGACTAATTCCGAGCCATCAGTTTGAATTTAGAAATAAACATTCCACGATAGACCAAGTGCATCGGATTGCGGATGTTGTGGAAAAGGCACTTGAAGAAAAACAAATATGCTCGGCTATATTCTTAGATGTTGCTCAAGCCTTTGACAAGGTTTGGCACTTGGGACTTGAGTACAAACTGCAAAGGGATCTTCCCAGGCAGTACTACGAAATACTGAAATCCTACGTTACGAACCGACTCTTTAGAGTACGGTACGACCAAAATTACTCGGAACTAAAGAAAATTGAAGCCGGTGTACCACAAGGAAGTGTCCTAGGACCAACCCTGTATCTGTTATATACAAGGGATATTCCAGTGAACATCAACGCTATCATGGCCACCTTTGCTGATGATACTGCAATATTGGTGCCAGATAAATCCGTTACGAAGGCTACACAAAAACTGCAAAATGCAGTCGATAAAGTTTGTGATTGGACGCAAAAATGGCGAATCAAACTAAATGAAACAAAATCGACGCATATAAACTTTACAAACAAAAAAATAAACAATATTCCAATTCTTATAAACAGTACAACAGTACCTTACTCCAAATATCTGCCAAATACCTTGGAATGACTTTGGATGCAAAGCTTAAATGGAAAGAGCACATCAAAAAGAAAAAAGACGAGCTTAACTTGAAGTACAGAAAAATGTACTGGTTACTAGGAAAGAACTCTGACCTATCTATCCAGAACAAACTAATGTTATATAAGCAAGTACTGAAACCCGTTTGGACATATGGCATCCAACTATGGGGCTGTACAAAGAAAACAAATGCTGAACCCATCCAAAAATTCCAAAGCAAGGTCCTTCGCGGAATAATAAATGCCCCTTGGTATATAGTTAAGAAATAGCGATCTACATCGTGACCTTCAAATTGAAATGGTTACAGAAGTGGTTAAAAAACACGCTGTATCACACAATCAGCGACTGCAAAGTCATACCAACTCCGAAATGGAGACCGTCTTAAATGTACGAGACAATGTTCGGAGATTAAGAAGAACCAAACCTCATGAGCTGATGGTCTAAAAGCTATGGAAAGTGTTATAACTTAAACTTCCCACAATGCGACTGATAAATTAAGAAAGAAAAATCATTTGTCGATCTTTCATAGATTGGTCCTGATTCACCGGTGGTTTTAGTGCGGTAAGAGTCTCACACTACTCGGTACCGATTCTTACCGAGTGTCTTTTGAAGATTTCCATCCGATAAAAAAAAAAACTTTCTTTAAAGCATTTGTGGTTGAAGATCACCTCAAGTTTTAATATTTACCATAGTTATTGTCTTTTTTGGCCCCAGTTCTAGGTATCATTGAAACATATCATTGCAAATTTTAATGCTTTTGCTTTCTAAATGTCTTAAAATCACATTTAGAAAGCAAAATGAGTGGTTATTTTGATGCCAAAATAAAGCTCTGTTTTTATAGCTAATTCGAAACCGCAGGGAGTGAGTGAGATAAGTCACTTTTAAGCGGAGATCGATTAAGCTAGTAAAAATGAGTGAGTATGCGAGTGAAATTAAATGTCAGATTACTCGTCGGATATTTCAGCAGTGACTTGATGTATGTGTTGTGTTAGTAAATATACACTTTTGGATAAATATTTTTGCTTTTCTGTAGAACTTTTATCACACCTATTCATTTAAAGGAAATTAAAAAAAAAACAACTTATGTAGATAAAAAAAACACCCTTTTTTGTGTTTTATTGATACTTCTTATTTTTATTATGGTGTGTAAGTAAAACAAAATTATATTCTATTCTCTTTCTCAAAAAAAAAAATAATATAATAATTTACCAGTTCTAAAAAACTGCACTTTAAACTTTTTTATTTTTTTTCCCAATTTTGAGTTCAGAACCCATTTTTTCAAAAACTATGCTAGATTTCACTCGATTAAAAAACTAGCTAATGGAACAGAGTATTGGCCTTAAATAAAGACCTAAAACTTAATTGTAACTGTAACCGTTATTTTTTAATATTTTTTTTTTATTTTTGGTACTTTTTTTTTTATAAAATTGCCCCTCCTGCCCAAACGGGGGGAGATAGACCCCCCTCCCATAATAAAAAATGCTTGTATATAACGGTTCTACAAAAAATCGTTTTTATTTATTGGCGCCTGAGTTATCGTACTCGTGTCACTAAAAACATTCCAGCATAAACTGGATTCGATAGAACTACGATTAGAGGGACACACACAAAATAATAAGAGTAGCCTGACAAACAACAATGTATTGCCGGTGGGGGTTTTTTTTTCTTTTGCTATCTACGATTTTCTTCATGTTTTCTTTATTGTGTTCTAATATTTTTGTTTTCAGGTTCATCATCCAAAAAGTGCAGTGCAATCTACGTAATAGCAATCAGGACGTTACATTTACATACATCAAGAATCATCTACAAAAGATAAGTATTTCGTTTCCAGAGGTTGTCCTCAGAACAAGGGCTCTGGACCTTTGGCACCTCATATATGGGAAATTTGATATTTTAGAATGTCATCTAATTGGTCAGTAATTGGTCAAGAAAGGTCAACTAGTCCTAGAAATTGGTCAGCCCTTGATAACTAGTTATAAAGACTTAAAGTTTCTCAAGGTCACTCAAGGTCACGCGTGATTTTTGGCACCTCATTTATGGGAAATTTACAAAAAAAAGATGCCATCTGAAAGATTTGTAGATAGTGATAAAAGGTCAACTATTTTCAGTAATTGGTCAGCTATAGTTTTTTTTCTATGAATTTTCAAAACTTGTTTCAAGGTCACAAAAAAAACTTTTGGCACCTCATTTGGGTCATTTCAAAAAAACAAGTATTCCATTTGAAAGGCCATTTCACGGTCATAATAGGTCAGCTATTTTCAGAAATTGGTCAGGCATAGTTTTTTTTTAATGAATTTTTTATTTTTAAAAAAAAAAAAAAATTCAAGGTCATAACGATTTTTGGCACCTCATTTATGGGAAATTCGGGAGAATTGCATACCATCTGAAAGATCTCTAGATCTATATAAAAGGTCAACTACTTTCAGTAATTGGTCAGCCATATATTTATTTTTATGAGTGTTATTTTTTTTTTATTTAGGTCACAGTATTGATTTTTGGCACCTCATTTGGGGTATATTTGCATAAAATTTATACCATCTAAAAGGCCAGTAGATCGCGATAAAAGGTCAACTAGTTTCAGTAATTGGTCAGCCATAGACGTTTTTGTATGAGTTTTTGAATTTTCGTCAGTAGTATAAGAGAATGTTAGTAGCTAATTTTGAACATGAAAGCAATGCCTAGTCATACGCAAATTACCTATGCATCTGTAAAAACAATTTTGACGCTAATAAGAGCTTGGCAATGGTAATAATCGAAAGTGTCGCCTTGCCAGCAATTTTTAGCCCAGGAAAATTAGACTTTCACTTCGAAAAAATTCCGACAAAGCCGAATTTTGGTAGAGAGCTGTGTGTTGGCGTGTTAACCATTTTCTGAAAAGTTCCGAAAATTCGGACCGGGGCTTAAATTTTTGGGGGGTGTTAAAGGGGGTTAAATTAAGTTTTTTTTTCTTAATTTCTCGAAAATTATAAGTTTTTTTTGAAAAAAATGTGAAGATACAAAGTTTAGCTTATGTTATTCTACACAAAAAAGATTAACATACTTTTTTCATACAAGCAATAGATTCTGAGAAAATCAAGGTGGATTAAATTTTGTCAAAAAATTTATTAAAATTTCCATAATCGATGGGTACGATTTGAGTTTGGCTCCATCTCTTCTTTAAGAAACCAAGTTTTTGAGGTGCCCGGGGTAAGGGAATGGCCGCCATCTTGAAAAAGAAAGTGTTTGGTTTAATCCACCATGATTTTCTCAGAATCTATTGCTTGTATGAAAAAAGTATGTTAATCTTTTTTGTGTAGAATTACATAAGCTAAACTTTGTATCTTCACATTTTTTTCAAAAAAAACTTATAATTTTCGAGAAATTAAGAAAAAAAAACTTAATTTAACCCCCTTTAACACCCCCCAAAAATTTAAGCCCCGGTCCGAATTTACGGAACTTTTCAGAAAATGGTTAACACGCCAACACACAGCTCTCTACCAAAATTCGGCTTTGTCGGAATTTTTTCGAAGTGAAAGTCTAATTTTCCTGGGCTAAAAATTGCTGGCAAGGCGACACTTTCGATTATTACCATTGCCAAGCTCTTATTAGCGTCAAAATTGTTTTTACAGATGCATAGGTAATTTGCGTATGACTAGGCATTGCTTTCATGTTCAAAATTAGCTACTAACATTCTCTTATACTACTGACGAAAATTCAAAAACTCATACAAAAACGTCTATGGCTGACCAATTACTGAAACTAGTTGACCTTTTATCGCGATCTACTGGCCTTTTAGATGGTATAAATTTTATGCAAATATACCCCAAATGAGGTGCCAAAAATCTATACTGTGACCTAAATAAAAAAAAAATAACACTCATAAAAATAAATATATGGCTGACCAATTACTGAAAGTAGTTGACCTTTTATATAGATCTAGAGATCTTTCAGATGGTATGCAATTTTCCCAAATTTCCCATAAATGAGGTGCCAAAAATCGCTATGACTTTGAACAAAACTTCAAAAATTCATTAAAAAAATCTATGGCTGACCAATTACTAAAACTAGCTGACCTTTTATATAGATCAAGAGATCCTTCAGAATGAATGCAATTTTCCCAAATTTCCCATAAATGAGGTGCCAAAAATCGCTATGACCTTGAAATTTAAAAAAAAATTATTAAAAAAAATCTATCGCTGACAAATTATTGAAAATAGCTGACCTTTAATATAGATCTAGAGATCTTTCAGATAGTATATATTTTTTGCAAATTTCCCATAAATGAGGTGCCAAAAATCGTTATGACCTTGAATTTTTTTTTTAAATAAATTAAAAATTCATTAAAAAAACTATGCCTGACCAATTTCTGAAAATAGCTGACCTATTATGACCGTGAAATGGCCTTTCAAATGGAATACTTGTTTTTTTGAAATGACCCAAATGAGGTGCCAAAGGTTTTTTTTGTGACCTTGAAACGAGTTTTGAAAATTCATAGAAAAAAAACTATAGCTGACCAATTACTGAAAATAGTTGACCTTTTATCACTATCTACAAATCTTTCAGATGGCATCTTTTTTTTGTAAATTTCCCATAAATGAGGTGCCAAAAATCACGCGTGACCTTGAGTGACCTTGAGAAACTTTAAGTCTTTATAACTAGTTATCAAGGGCTGACCAATTTCTAGGACTAGTTGACCTTTCTTGACCAATTACTGACCAATTAGATGACATTCTAAAATATCAAATTTCCCATATATGAGGTGCCAAAGGTCCAGAGCCTATTACGGCTTCATACCAAATGCGGTTATTTGTTTTCAAAACTGTAGATCGTTATTAAATTTTTTTTTTATAATCTGTAGTTTAGCTTTAGGACAACTTCACTTCCGTTTTTGTTTTCATTTATGTAATAATATAAAAAAGAAAGAGTTTAAGATAGCATCTATATACTGACCTCCGAGGCGCTCTCCAACTGAAGAAGACTATGCAGAACTCCTAAATTTGTTAGGACATAACTTCCTTGTTGGTGACGACTTCAACGCTAAACACACCCAATGGGGATCTAGGCTCATAACAACGAAAGGAAACCGGCTATATCAAGCAGGCCGCAAATACAACTGCGAATTTTATTCTTCTGGCTCGCCAACATATTGGCCATCTGATTCTAACAAAATACCAGACCTTATAGACTTTTTTGTAGTAAAAGGTATTAAACGAAACCATATAAGTGTCGAAGGTAATTACGATTTATCGTCAGATCATACTACAGTAATATTATCACTGAGCGAAGCAGAAATAATAGAAAAAAGTAATCCTAAGCTCCTGAACAAAAGAACAAACTGGAACGAATTCAGAGACAAACTTGAAAGTTTTATAAACCTAAGATCCCCTATGCAAACAAATGAACAGATTGATCATGAAGTAGAACAATTTATTGCTGATGTGCAACAGGCTGTAGAAGAAAGTACTCCAACAATTTCGAACTCAAGAGAAAAAGAAATAAAATATCCTGTCAAAATAACGGAGCTGATCTTGGAGAAAAGAAGAGCCCGAAGAAAATGGCAAGCTACGAGATTTCCAGGTGATAAGGCATTTTTTAACCGTCTTAACAATGAACTAAAGAAAAGAATCTGTGAATTTAAAAGTGATTCACTTAGTAGATTCCTGATTAGTCTGACGGTGGATGCTTCTACGGAATACTCCTTATGGAAAGCAGCTAAGCGCCAAAAAAGACCACAGGCACAAAACCCGCCAGTAAAATCTCAAGATGGTAGATGGATCGGAAACCCAAAACAAAAGGCTGATCTCTTCGCTGAACATCTCGCGAATGTTTTTAAGCCATTTCCAGCAAGCACAGCTACAGATCCCTTACAGTTTATTGATAGAAACGACGAATGTGAAATTCCTTTTGTCACGCTCAAAGAAGTAAGAAGTATGTGTCAACATAAGTTGTCTAACAAAAAATCACCAGGGTACGATTTAATAACTGCTCAGGTTTTGAAAGAAATGCCTTCTATAGCCTTCAAAAAACTCCAATTTATAATAAATGCATGCCTTAAACAAAGATATGTGCCACATCATTGGAAAATTGCAGAAGTCATTGTTATACCTAAGCAAGGTAAGCCACCAACAGAAGTAACATCTTATAGACCTATTTCGCTTATACCAATCATGGCAAAAGTTTTCGAAAAACTGCTTCTGAAAAGACTAAGCAAAATAATAGAAGAAAGAAGACTAATTTCGAGCCATCAGTTTGGATTTAGAAATAAACATTCCACGATAGACCAAGTGCATCGGATTACGGATGTTGTGAAAAAGGCACTTGAAGAAAAACAAATATGCTCGGCTATATTCCTAGATGTTGCTCAAGACTTTGACAAGGTTTGGCACTTGGGACTTGAGTACAAACTGCAAAGGGATCTTCCCAGGCAGTACTACGAAATACTGAAATCCTACGTTACGAACCGACTCTTTAGAGTACGGTACGACCAAAATTACTCGGAACTAAAGAAAATTGAAGCCGGTGTACCACAAGGAAGTGTCCTAGGACCAACCCTGTATCTGTTATATACAAGGGATATTGAGCGAAATGGGCCCAGTT
The DNA here is from genome assembly GCA_946251815.1 of Dasysyrphus albostriatus. NCBI lineage: Eukaryota > Metazoa > Arthropoda > Insecta > Diptera > Syrphidae > Dasysyrphus > Dasysyrphus albostriatus. The sequence goes on along the minus strand of OX276335.1, from coordinate 139,067,678 downwards.
CCCTCTTAATTAAGAAGGTGGAGCTCCAGCTCATCTTCGATTCATTAAAGAAGAAGAAGTCAGCAGGAGGCGATGGCATATCCAACGTTGTACTTCGACATTTACCTCAAGAAGCAGTAGACATTTATACCACTCTGTTTAACAACGCTCTGCATAATGCATATTATCCAGTGCAGTGGAAGACAGCTGTGGTGCATCCTCTCCCGAAAAAGGGAAAGGACAACTCCAATCCGGCAAATCTCCGGTCGATAAGTCTTCTTCCGAGTATCAGCAAGGTATTCAAAAAAGTTATCAATAGAGCTCTGTCTAAGTGGGCAGAGGACAATAATATCATACCGGACAATCAGTTCGGTTTTAAGGCGGGACATGACACCATTCATGCCGCGTCGAAACTCGTTTCTGATGTCCAATGGAACAAATCTAAGAAGCAGTGTACAGGTGCCTGTCTGGTTGATCTGGAGAAGGCCTTCGACACCGTATGGTTAGAGGGTCTTTATCTAAAGCTGACCAGACTTGGCATTAGTAAACCACTATTGTATATGCTTTATGATATGCTCAATGGCAGAAATTTTGTTGTCAAAAGTGGCAATGTAACTTCTGCCACAACCTTTTATATTAAAAATGGTCTTCAGCAGGGAGCGGTCAACCCGCCGATTCTAATTAGCATTTACACCAGCGATCTCATAAGTAGTCTAACTCAGGCAATTGCGTATGCCGACGATCTAATTGCGTACAGAACAGCTCCAAAAGTCGAGGTCATCAGGATTCTTTTGCAGCGTGACTTCGAGAAGATTCAGCGATATTGCGATGACTGGAAGTTGAAAATCAACTTTCAGAAATCAGAAACTATCTTGTTTAGGACTCCGTTGCTTAGAGCCACAAGGGATACGAGAAAGAACTGGCGCAAGCTGGTGATCGTAGGGCCAAATGGACATCCACTGGCGAGTAAAAGTGTAGTAAAGTACCTTGGCATCTGGATGGACCAGTATTTGTATTTCGACAGACATATAAATGCTGCTCTGGCCAGGGCTAGGGGAGCTTTTGCCCTGACGAAACGGTTGTTTTATAGCAGCCGGCTTGACAGCAGGGTGACGGTGATTTGCTACATGGCCCTTATCCGGCCGATGATTGCCTATGGATGCCCGGTTTGGTTCAACGTTGCCCCATCTCAAATGGAAAAGATTCGGGTGTTTGAGAGGCAGTGTCTTTGACGCTGCCTTGGATTGCACAGAACACCAGAGTCGGAGTACAAACACTACTATTCCAACCTGGCTCTATACAACGGGGCCAACATAAACAGGATAGATAATTTCTTGCTGAAGCTTATTCGAGGTCACATTGCAAGAGCGATGTCCTCGTCTAACAGCTTAATTTTCGGGGCTTATTACCCTGAATACGAATACTACGAGAGTGTGCGTCTAAGCGGCTTTATTCCGCCCGATGCATTCCTCCACCTAGACAGTCGAGCGCTGATCCAGGATAGAGCGGCGGTTCCGCGAATCTACCACGTCGGCCGTAGAACTGTGGATCGGCGGCTCCTTTACAGTCGAGACGTCCTCGCACAAGACGGAGCTGAGCACCTTCGGTTCAGTAGGACTGTGTCCGAACGGGACCGAAGAGATAGGGTGAAGCAGGAGAACCAGTTCTGGTGGTTGAAAAACGAAGATGAAGTTCCTTCAGACATTTAATAGTTGACCTTGCTATTTTCTCTTGTATGGCCAACTTACATAGGTTTAGGTAGTTAGTTTTAAGTAGGGACAGTCAGGGTGGCACCAAAAAAAAAAAAAAAAAAATTATAAAATCAACAAAAATACAAAAAAATTATAAAAACCGGAAAATGCTTGCTGTGGCTGTTTTAGTTTGTAAGTAGCTTATAAGTTGGTTGTAATTAGTTTAAAATTAGTTGTTAGTAGTTTTAAGTAGTTTTAATTAGCTTTAATTTAGTTTTATGTAGTTTGTAAGTTTTATATAAAACCAAAAAATAAAGACAATGATACCGAGTTTTTTTTGTGAAATTCTTTTCGGTAAAAAATAAAACCGACCTGGATTTAGTATTAAGATAGTTCTTAGGCCGAAAGGCATTAGCATTAAGTTATTATAGTTTAACTTAGAGCGCCCGACTGGGGCCAGTAAGTTAGTTCTAAGATATTGATAAGTAGGCTAGTTTTTATGAATTTTTGTCTAGCTTTAAGATAGTTCTAAGATAATTGAAAAATAAAAATGAATTTACAAAAAAAAAAAAAAAAAAAAAAAGAGGTGGCAGACCCACAACCTGAGGATCACGGGTTCGAGTCCCAGTCGGGGAAAAATAATTTAGCTGCTTTTTTCCATAATCGAGAAGTCGAAAACTTTATCGAGTGGGAAAAACAGCAAATGGCATCGAACAACACGGCGGGGACATCGAAAGGTGTCCCAGCAACAACAATAAAGCCAGCTATGGCACCACCACCAAAAGCCGTAGCAGCAACAACAACAACCAAGCAAGCGATGGCACCACCAGCCACGCCATCAACAAGTGCCGTAATAACAACGGCACACCCACCAACGGCAACAACAGCCGACACTAAAAATAAGAGGAGGAAGGGGATTAGCTGTGCGCCGAACCTCGTGAAGCGCCGCTCCACCATCACCTCAGCCCAGCTGCCAGCTGGAGTGAAGGAGACGGCGCGCACAGCCAAAACCACAGCAGCAGCAAAAATACAAGAGCAACTGGATACCTCGTCATCCGACGATGACATCGAATATATGTCAGAGGGTGGCGAGGGATTGTATACAACGGGGGACAGCAACAGCAATCTACTTGTTGACCTCACATCGCCAGAGGCGTCCTCCGAAGAGGAAAACGAGGCGCAAGAATTGGACGAGCAGGCCATCAGCCAAAAAATAGATGTCATTCGGAGGGAGATGGAACGTCTCAATGCCATCGTGACCCCACTGATAGAAGCGCTCAGACAAAAGCAAGAAGCTCGACGCGAAAGGGAGAAACAGGAGCGCGAGCAGAAAAAAGTGGTGCAGGCGCCAAAAAAAGTAGCGCCACAGCAAGAGCTGCAACCGAAAAACAACCAGCAGGATCTTAGTCAACAACAGCAACAACAACAGCTGCCAAGTGAACAACAACAGCAGCAGCCAAAGGAGCAACGGCCGAAAAAGTAAATTCAACAGCAACAACAACAGCTGCAGCAACAACAAAAACCACAGGAGCGGAGTCAGCAGCAGCAGCAGGGAGTACACAAACAGCAGCCAAAGCCGCCCCAAAACAAAAAAGAAAAGGTGCCACCAATTAACACCTATAAAATGGATCTACAGGAAACCATAGACCTGTGTAAGTCGGCCATAGGCCAAAACTTTTTTATTAAAAGATTAAGCAAAGATAGACATGCTATCCACTGCTCCACAGTGGAGCAGCACAAAATAATAAAAGAATTACTAAAGAAATCCACGACTGAGTTCTTCAGTTTTACCCCCAAAGTGGATAAATACCAAACGGTCCTCTTGAAGGGCATAGATTCCTGCACGGAACCACAGGTGCTCTTAAATGAGCTCCGTCAAAAAGCGAGCGACGATCTCGACTTTATCGGGGTCAAGCCGTTCGTTACAGTCAGAGCCAGACGGGAGAAGCGGTCTTTGCCGTTCTTCCTAGTCCAGCTATCGCCCAGCAGCAAACTGGATAGGTTGAGAAGTATCTCCGTTCTCAACTACCAGGTTGTAACTTGGGATAAATTAAAGAGACGCGGCGACATGCTTCAATGCATGCGCTGCCAAAGGTTTGGCCACGCTGCAGCAAACTGCGAAATGCAGTCACGCTGCGTTAAGTGTGGTGAGGACCACAACAAGGGGGAGTGTAAGCTCGGTGAAAAACGGGTCGAAGACATGACCCAGCTTAAATGTGCACTTTGCGGAAAGGAGGGGCACCCTGATAATTATCGCGGTTGCTCAGCTTTCCAGCAAATAAGAAACAACAAAGCGGCTAAGCAGACAGCGGTAGAGATACGCCCATCAACGCGTGCTCCTACAGCAACGCCCGTTAATCCCCAAATTTCCTACGCCCAAATGGCGGCAGGAAGGGGAAAAACGGTACAGCCTGCAGCTAAGGCAGCCCAACCGGCCCTAGTTGCAAAGGCGCCGGACGCTCAGGCCGAAATAAGAAGCATGTTGCTGGCAATTCAAGGCCAGTTGACAGGACTTCCCAACCAGATAAAGGAGCAGGCGACTAGGGTAGACTCTGTTTTGCCTAGCTTAACGCAAATTAGAGGTTAAAGGCGCGCTGTCGGAGAGGCCTCTTAGGATCCTTGCTGTGAATGTAAATTCACTGATTAGGACCGAACGTAGAGCTAATCTTTTCCAATTGTTGAAAGACCAAAGTCCAGATGTGTTTATGTCGCTGGCTAAGCGACCAGAAACATAAGTTGACTAACAACAATTACAATATCGTTAGAAGAGATCGGGGCGTCGAAATCTTCATACGAAAAGGCATTAATCATAAAGTGATTTGCGCAAATTTCGGCTGTTAGAGGCGTGCATCGTATGCATTCCTCTCCAACAGGGGAAGCGAATGTATGTGATCGCGGCTTATGCACCGGCATCACCTCAGCCAACTGATTTGATGACAGAGCTTGAAAAACTTTTCGAATGTCTACGCTTGAGCTTGGAAGAAAATTACTTTCTCATGGCCGGTGATTTGAATGCCAAACACCTAGATTGGGGAAATCAAATTCAGAATCAAAGAGGTATTCATCTTTTCAATTGGATGAGTCGATACAACACTGAGTATGGTGTCGACCTGCTGGCTACGGATCGGCCATCGTTTCCAAGAAGCGGTGCCTATCTGGATCTATTGCTAATAGACGCAAGACTGACAATTACTGACACGGTGGGTCAAAGACCAAGAAACTGCTTACGAACGATCGAGTACGACAGTGATCACTGCGGACTCGCCGCCGTAATACAGCTTCCGAACGAGCTCGTGGAGTTGGATGAGTATGTACCAGTGCATACTTACAATTACAGTAAGGTGCTCTGGCCACGCTTTACCAACGCCTTATCGAGCGAAATCAGTTCGAATAACATATCCCCACCAAATGACAGGAATTTGACAAATAACGAAATAGACGAACTATGATTGTTCAAACGAACAATGAACAGAACAATACCGAAATACAAACAACGGGACGCAACCGATATGTATCGAAACGCAACCATTGACGCACTACACAGACAAAAAAGTGGACTGCTGACAAGACTAAAACTCTTGTACCGACGGTTTACTGACCCTCACGATCTGGAGATTAGGACACTGAAGTCGTCGATCAAGAACATCAACCAACTAATTAAAGAGAACTATCGGTTGTCAATTAATTTGTATTGGGATAACAAAATTCGGGCCGTTAATTCTAGCAACCCGAGCATGTTTCCCCAAATTTAGAAGATATTTAGAAGGAATGATCAAAACGACCTTCCTTGTCTTAAGCTCCAGAGAACTACAGACAACGACAGCAGGAATTAATCCAGAGGACGCCGTCTTGGACGATGGCCTCTTTATTGTCGAAGATCCGCAGGAGAAAGTGGAGGCTGTGGGGGCTGCTTTCCAGCAAGTGTACAATGTGAATGCGTGCATTCGCCCCAATCATGACTTGGAAAACAGAGCCTTGCTCCATCACTTCTACCTTCGGAATGACATCACGCAATGGCGATCAGAGAACCTTGGTTTCACCGGGTTCAATGAAGATCATTTTGCAAACGCCATAATCGCCGAACGAAATGGGCCCAGTTCCCTGTTAATTACGAAGGTGGAGCTCCAGCTCATTTTCGATTCATTAAAGAAGAAGAAGTCAACAGGAGTCGATGGCATATCCAACGTTGTACTTCGACATTTACCTCAAGAAGCAGTAGACATTTATACCACTCTGTTTCACAACGCTCTGAATAATGCATATTATCCAGTGCGGTGGAAGACAGCTGTGGTGCATCCTCTCCCGAAAAAGGGAAAGGACAACTCCAATCCGGCGAATCTCCGGTCGATAAGTCTTCTTCCGAGTATCAGCTGGTGATCGCAGGGCCAAATGGACATCCACTGGCGAGTAAAAGTGTAGTAAAGTACCTTGGCATCTGGATGGATCAGTATTTGTATTTCGACAGACATATAAATGCTGCTCTGGCCAGGGCTAGGGGAGCTTTTGCCCTGACGAAACGGTTGTTTTATAGCAGCCGGCTTGACAGCAGGGTGAAGGTGATTTGCTACATGGCCCTTATCCGGCCGATGATTGCCTATGGATGCCCGGTTTGGTTCAACGTTGCCCCATCTCAAATGGAAAAGATTCGGGTGTTTGAGAGGCAGTGTCTTCGACGCTGCCTTGGATTGCACAGAACACCAGAGTCGGAGTACAAACACTACTATTCCAACCTGGCTCTATACAACGGGGCCAACATAAACAGGATAGATAATTTCTTGCCGAAGCTTATTGAAGGTCACATTGCAAGAGCGAAGTCCTCGTCTAACAGCTTAATTTTCGGGGCTTATTACCCCAACAACGAATACTACGAGAGTGTGCGTCTAAGCGGCTTTATTCCGCCCGATGCATTCCTCCACCTAGACAGTCGAGCGCTGATCCAGGATAGAGCGGCGGTTCCGCTAATCTACCCCGTCAGCCGTAGAACTGTGGATCGGCGGCTCCTTTACAGTCGAGACGTCCTCGCACAAGACGGAGCTGAGCACCTTCGGTTCAGTAGGACTGTGTCCGAACGGGACCGAAGAGATAGGGTGAAGCAGGAGAACCAGTTCTGGTGGTTGAAAAACGAAGATGAAGTTCCTTCAGACATTTAATAGTTGACCTTGCTATTTTCTCTTGTATGGCCGACTTACATTGGTTTAGGTAGTTAGTTTTAAGTAGGGACAGTCAGGGTGGCACCAAAAATAAAAACAAAAAAAAAAAATAAAATCCACAAAAATACAAAAAAATTTATAAAACCGGAAAATGCTTGCTGTGGCTGTTCTAGTTTGTAAGTAGTCTGTAAGTAGCTTATAAGTAGGTTGTCATTAGTTTAAAATTAGTTGTTAATAGTTTTAAGTAGCTTTAAGTAGTTTTAATTAGTTTTAATTAGCTTTAATTTACTTTTATGTAGTTTGTAAGTTTTATATAAAACCAAAAAAAAAAAATAAAGACATAGATACCGAGTTTTTTGTAAATTCTTCTCGGTAAAAAATGAAACCGACCTGGATTTAGTATTAAGATAGTTCTTAGGCCGAAAAGCATTAGCATTAAGTTATTATAGTTTAACTTAGAGCGCCCAACTGGGGCCAGTAAGTTAGTTCTAAGATATTGATAAGTAGGCTAGTTTTTATGAATTTTTGTCTAGCTTTAAGATAGTTTTAAGAAAATTGAAAATAAAAATGAATTTGAAAAAAAAGGCGATGTTCCAGTCCACCATTCGCAGGTTCGAGTCCCCGTATCCTCACTCCCTTCGTTTTTTATATTTCTCTTTTTTTTACATTTTATTTCAGGCTATTTTAATATATTTTTTTTATATATATTTCTTTTTCTTATAATTTTTCCTATACCAAGGCTACCATACTCCACTGTCACTTGAACGTCTTTCTGGAAAGTATCTAACCTAAACAACCACGAAATAAATTCCCATCGAAAATAAAACATTTTACCAAAACTAGTTCGATCATCCCTAAGGTAGGCTACACTTTATATGTCCCAAAACCACGAACTCAAATTTCATAATTCGAAACTGTTATACCACCTACTCATTGTCTCACAATATTAAGATCTTCATGAGGATATACATCAGAGTTTAGATACACTTTTAAGTCTGTTAAATCACAATGGTCAAACGTTGTAGGATCAGCTGATATTTTTTTATTTTTTACAGTTTGTAGTGCAAATACAATGTATCGAGGTTTTTCTATTCGCGTTGTTTTTTTAACGTTCCAGATGTGATGGTCAGAGCTTGATAACATGGGATACTCAAAGAGACTCCAGTTTCGGAAAGCAATTTTCATAAAACTATTTGCATTTATAGATTTATTTAGATTTAATTTCATTGAATCTGATAAAGTCACGTGTGGTACTCTCCACTGTATCTTATGTAGTTTTACTTTACTTTACCATCTGTCCTCGATAGTGACCCTTCAACATATAGAAAACTTTCCGAAGGAAGAACATTAAGATTTTGGTGTTGTACGCAAATCTGAACGATGTCATTTTTTTCAAAATTGTTTTGATATGGTGAGTAAGTATAATATTCATATTTAGAAACACTTTCATAGATTTCGGGCTCTTGGAAAATGTTCAACATTTTGTTATATTTTGTTTTTGACTTTCAATATTTTATGATATACCCCAATGAGAGTAAAAAATCCTGATTATGTTTTGTAAGATTATGTGTTACCGCGGCTGAGTTCGAAGCTTGATTCAGTAATGAATTATTTTCGGCGGTGTTTTTATATGGGATTGTGGTGATTATATTTTCATATACAATCATGGGTGCGGTTGTAAATGTAATCGAGCCGTTAATGTCTCTCCTCTAAAATTTATAACTTTTCCGTCTTGATCTATGAACTTTAAACACAACGATGTTATTCGGCTGACGTCTCTATCTATTCTATCTCATATGAACCAATAGGAAGCGAGATAACATAATCGCCCACATGTATCAAATTATTAAACTCATCTACATTTGGTATAGAGTTATATGTTTGAAAATCTATAAGTCCGCAAACATAATTAGATTTCAGTACAATTGGTGGAAAATATTCTGCATTGAGACTTGATTCATTCCCACTTAATGTTAATGTTAGCGACATTCTGGTTAAAAGAAAAATGAGACAGTTTTGATGTGTTCACATGGTTTTATTCATTTTTTATTTAAACTTTTGAAAACATTTCAACATTGGTCTGATAAAAATCTTAAGCATAAATGTCCACATATAAATGTATCAAAATCTTGTTCTCGAATATAATTATAATTTATTTGATTACCAAGATAGTCTATTACTTCAGTTGGTGGTCTTAAATTACCAAAACTATCAAAATACTTTATAATATTATATTTTTTATTTCTAATATATGCTACCCAATGAGTACCCATACCAGCTTCACTATCCAAATTTATAACGCCACACTCTTGATCCGTAGAGGTTTTTGGTAATGACTCTCGCATAAAAACTCCTCTAAAGTGCTTGAGATGTTTCTTTCCAAACCGTAGAATATCATGATTATTTAAGGGTCTCTTAGGCAGCAAATCAATCAGTTTTTTGTATTAGGTGTGTTTAGAAATAAACCAAGACCATTTTTATATGGTTTCAAGTATAACCTCTTCCCTTGAATAGCGACTGCCTCCATAGCCTTATTATGTCGTTTGTTTTCTTCAAAAGCTCTTTAAGCAACATGAACGTCATTGAGTGCTTTTCCACCTCCGGCAACTTCACCTGTTAAAGATCCAACAGCTGATAAACCAGCTAGAATAGGAGCTAGAAATGGAAGAAAACCACCTCTGTTTGGAAGTGGGATTATTCTTGGAGTTTGTATATTTTGTTTTTTTTTTATTTTTAAAAACATTTTTTGCAGCTTCCAGAGCAATATTTGCTATAGGTGTTGTACCACACAATTGATATTGCTTTTAATAGCATTTCTTGCTTCAGTTATGGCCTTTTTAAAAATATTTTTCTTACAAGGCTGCTTCTTTTGTTTACTAGCTCGGAAATTTTTTTTTTATTCTCTTTATTACCCATACCGAACTTTGTTTTCGCCTTCATCATGTTGGTGACCAAAAGGCCGCTTAACTTTTCAGACTTTGAAGAGTCTTTTGCTTTAAATCATTTCCACGCTTGCTCAGTTAGAATTTTATCAGCAACGTGTCGATCTGAGACAGATCTACTCTTAGAATATGCAATATCATGCAAACGACAAGCCTCATCCAGTTGATTAATCCTCTTATCTCCTCTACGTAATCGTTTTTCCAATTTAGTTCCGGGGCCGCAATAATTATATGAAGGAAGATGTAGCTCAAATGGTAATTTGTCTATAACCGTATTCAAAAGCCCCTTTCCTTCAATTGATTTTCTTTTATTATGAGTATGATTTCGAACGTTGTGCTCAATCATATTATAATTTTTGTACCTTCCTACTTGGAGGTTGAAACACATATGAATATAATCATATAAAAATGCTATGTTTTATTGTAAAAGCTATCAGTCGGCATTATGCGCTTCGTAAAGCAGTCAGAAGTTATTAAAGTAAAAAACTTTGATTCCAAAGTCAAAATAAAAAAAAAAACATGGTTCATTATTCCCAAACAGAATTCGAGGAATTATCGTTGGACCATCAAACCATAAATAAACAATATAAAGATGGGAAACCTTCGTACGTTTCACCCTCCAAAACCCATTTGTTTACATTGTTGTTTTTGTAATCTGACTTCGTGTCGATGAATAGATGTGGATTGCAACAACAATGTAACGCGGTGAGTTTGATTTGTTTTGACAGATTAATTTTTTTCCAAACTCTTTTGATAATTATTTTTATTTTAGTGCATTTGCCATTTTGCATCGTAGTTCTATTTATTATTTTGTGTTGTTATTAATTTTTCCATTGTTTTTATTAAATAGCAACAACAAAATAATTGTGCCGGAATCAAAAGGGAGCCGAGTTCCTTACTGCCACTCGAAAGGATTTTGTTGCGGTCGAGGCTATAAGGCCATTTTCTTCGTTGAAATATAATAATATAAATACTGTATTATATACATGCTCCTTTTATTAAAATGTATTTTTTCGTTATTATTTCGAAGGTACTGAAGGTTCCTGAAGAAAACTCTTTGGAAGCAAACGAACGAATGAACTGCCACGGAAGCCCTTTATGTTGGTGGTATGTTTCGAGAGGTTCAAAAAGTAATAACTTTTCAGCAGTATGATTAGGAAACTGTTGGTGGAATCAACTGCCCATTACATAAGGATTAATCACGTTACATGTCCAAGGCAAGTTTAAATTTTTATAATTGTGAAAATAAATATTTTTGTCAATTGAGTAGATGAGAATTATTATTATTATTATTATTTATTAATCTTACATAAATGTACAGAGTAATACTTAAAAACTACAGCGTTAGCTTACATGGCTTTCTGCTGGGATAGACAAATTTTCTTATAATTACTAGGATAATTAAAAACAAACCGCGGGGCGATCGAAGGTGTTCACATTAAGAGTTCTTAAATTCTTGAATGTCCACAAACTCCTAATCCGAACATCCACGACCGCCCCGCAAATAAGAATTTATAAGTTTGTCTAAATCTTACTTTCTAGTTCTAGTTTTTGTAAAATTTTATATACATTTTTAACATTAAGTTCAGAAGGAACTGAAAGAATATTTAACAGGTTATTACTGTTGACTAGTCTTATACATTGATTGTTTATTGTATTGCATTGAGATGTTAAGTGTTCGATTGTTAGTGTTTCGTTTGTGAGGCATAGATGGCAAGTAGGGGGATGTTCTCTGTTGAGTAAATAGCTGTGAGATAGTCGCGTGTGTCCAAGTCGGAGTCGAAGGAAGCTTCTATTCATTAAAATTGTGGTGTTTGATGGATACAATCCTGGCATTCCATGGGGGTTAATGTTGGTGTAATGATGAACGTTTCGTTCCATGCTTTTGCTTTTTTTTGTTCTCAGTGGGTTTTTATTAGTTTAGCTAAGTCTTTTTTGCTTGGTCGATAAACGTTAGTTTCAACGTTGGAGTTGGTTGCAACTGATTTAGCATTAAGATCAGCTGCTTCGTTGCCCCTTATACTAATGTGTGCTGGAACCCATACAATTTTTATTTTTGATCCAAGAGATATAATGTTGTCTCGAATTTGGTTGATAACCGGGGCGTGATGTTTTACGTTGCTAATGGCATGAAGAACAGACAAACTGTCTGTGCAGATAACAGTTTTTTTGTTGGTTTTTGATGCAATTTGTATTGCTTTCAGAACTGCTAATTATTCGACTGAAAAAATGGAGAAGTAGATTGGAAGCCTTTCTGCAGATACAAGGTCCCCGTTTTTGTTGACAATGGCCATGCCAGTGCCCACATAATTTTTGGACCCGTCCGTGTATAAAATATTCCAGTTTTTGGCATGGAAAGTGTTTATTAATTCTTGAAAGAGTTGGATGAAAACCTCCTTGGGAGTCGCATCTTTACTGTGTTTGGATAAGCTGATGTTAATAGTTTCTTTTGGAAGCATCCAAGGCGGATATCTTTCCGTGGTCAAACTCTTTACATTTGGTATGATTCCAATACTTTTAGCAAAATAAAGCGCTTTATATAGGGTAGAGGGTTGTTTTGGGGTCTTTTTTCGCTTCAAGATCTTTGTTGAGTCTGCGATAATTGGAGAACAACACGATTCACAGATTTTAGGGATGAGCCGGGATGTTAAAATTTCTATTCGTACTTCAATTGATGAAAAGCCTCCCTCGGTAAGCATGTTTTTAATTGGAGTTGTCCTAAAAGCTTTTAAAGATGATCTTATTGCTGCATGGTATATAAAAAATTAAGTAATTTCAGGTTTGACTTTGCACTCTTGTCATATATAACTAGCCCATAATCAATTTTTGACAGAAGAATTGTTTTAGTTATTTTGATTAGTGTGTTAGTGTGAACATAACTATTTCTTGAGGATAAATATCTTATAATGTTTAATCTGGAAACTAGTTTCTTTTTTAGCTCTGAACAATGGTTTTTGAAATGAAATGTACAATCAAAGATTACTCCTAGTATACTTAAATTATTAACATTTGGTATATTTATGTTACTTAATGATACATCGAAACCAGAGCAATTAGTTTTTCTGCATATGTGCAGACGCTTGTTTTTGTCAGAGGGTATTACAGCTCCAGATCGAGTACACCAGTTACTGATATTATTAAGTACTTCATTAAGTAAATGAGTACATTGGTTTGAGTCGTTACATTTAGACATTAAAAATAAATCATCTGCATAAAGAGAATGTTCTATATTTTTGTGTTTAATGATAATTTCGCTTAACTCGTTATATGCAGTGATGAAAAGGGAATGGGGAGATCCTTGAGGTATTCCGTTTCTTAAGTCGTGTATATTTGACAGCGTATTGTTGACTTTAGAACTAAATTTTCTATTTGATAGAAACGCTTTTATAAAATTATACATTCTCGGTCCAATTTTCCATTTGCTTTATCAAAATCAATCGAAATTAACGAAACATGGTTTTTGGATGAAAGGGCTGATGAGATAAACTCATCAATGTGTAGCAGAGAGTCAATAGAACCGCGTCCGTATTTGAAGGCAACTTGGTTCGGATGTATGAGATGGTGTCTCTCGATGTACCATAACAATCTTTTCGAGACTATTTTTTCTAGGATTTTGCCGGTACAAGGAAGTAATGAAATGGGCCTGTAGCCATTGGTATTGGTTAATTGCTTTTTTGGTTTAGGTATTGGGACAGTCGTAGCAGTTTTCCATGCCTGGGGTATAATACCTTGTTCAAAAACTTGGTTAAACAGTAATAGGATTCGAGTTTTTATTTGAGAAGGCGCGTTTTTAAGCATAGGGTACGATATTCGATCGTAACCTGGTGTTTTACCTTTAACGGTGCTAAGGATTAATGGGCATTTCAATGAACTTAGCTGATTCCGATAACTCATAATCTGTATTTACATTATCTAATGTTACGCGTTTAGCCTCGCAGAAGTCATTCGAAAAATTACTGTCCATAGAGTATGTTGACCAACATTGGGCAAAGTGTTCTGCAATTTGGAAAGAGTCAGTGAGTGCATTCGAGTCAGATATTATAACTTTTATTGAGGTAGGAATGTAGTTCCCTGTAAGTGTCTTAATATCGGCCCATATTTTTTTAATTGATGTGTTAGGATTTAGACTGGAGGTAACATTTTGAAAGCTTACTCTTTTTGATTCCTTAGCTTTTCTACGGAAAAGTGCATTAGCTTTTCAATAGTTAATTAAGTTTGTGTCGTTAGGATACTTAACAAATTTTCTCCATAAAGTTTGTTTATCTTTACGTAAAATCGCAAGTTCAGGATTCCACCATGGTACGATTGATTTGATGGGCTTGTGTTTGGTTTGGGGTATAGATATATTGGCAGCAAAGCGAAAACCTTTACTAAGTGTTGCTGCTTCCTGATTGACATTCAAGGACGGGGGGTGATTGTTAAAAAATTCAAGGGTTTTTGTTTGGAAAAGGTTCCAGTCTGCACGGTCAGTCTGAAATTTGGGGGTTGGTACTGATGAATTGTTATGCCGCCCAAGACAAATACTTGTAATGATTGGGAAGTGATCGCTTCCATGGAGTGAGTCTATCCTGATCCAGCTTGAGCAGGGTATCAACTGAGGGGAGATGAGAGTTAAGTCAACGTGAGTTAGGGTTCCATGAGTTGAGAAATGAGTTGGCTTTCCGTCGTTTAGAATGGACAAATCGGTGTTGGCTATGAAAGATTCAACCTCTTTTCCTCTTGCGTTGACCGCGGGTGAGCCCCAGAGAGGACTCCAAGAATTAAAATCACCTGTCAGAATAACTGGTGAATGAAGTGTACCTACAATATTTTCCAAATCACTTGCAGAGAAAGGTTGGGATGGGTGGATGTAAAGTGCTAAGATAGTGAGTTTTATATTAAGTTGAATTTCAACAGCTATTGCGGAGATAGTAGAATTTATTTGATGCACTGTATGAGGGATGGATTTATGTATCAGAATATCTGTGCCTTGCTTTGAGGTTGTGTTAGTGGAAAAGTTGTGAAAATATGCTTTTTATTGTTTTAAAGAGCTTCACAGGTATCCTGTCGTTTAGTAAAGTTTTAATTTACTAATTAGGAGAAGTATGTGAACAGTACAAATGGAAGCACACATACACATATACATTCGAAAAGTACAAATAGAACTTCTATTTGTACTTATCGAAAAGATCACCAATTAATTGCTATATTTACATTAGGAAAGGTTATTCTCCTGTTATTTATAAATAATATTTTTCTTTAATGCCTACTTTTTTCTTGCGATATATAGGTACATATGGCAAGTTATGGATTCGTAAAAAAATTGAAATTGAGATTTTGATCACACTTGTCATTACGATTATAGATAGATGTAGATGAAAAAAGTAGGTCTCGCAATTCTGTCTGCCTTTCTGTTCGTCTATCTACAGCCTAAGCGGCTGGATCGATTTTCTTAACATTTGGTACATAGTAGTTTTTGGTGATTCTGTCCAAAAATAACGGTACCTGCTATAAAATTTTTGTATTTTGTACACAATTGCCTTTGACTCAAAAACGGCCACAACTTTTCTTATAAACAAATTCAATAAATTACTTTTGGGTGGGAAACCATTTTAAAATGGTTATTAATGGTACCTCTAAAGAACAACTTTTTAAATTTTTGATTTTCTTTAAAACAGTTACCTTCATTTCAATAACTTTGTGCATACAGAAGATTCCTAAAAATGTAAAAAGTGGTAGTAAAATGTTTGAAAAATATTTTTTGAATTTTTAAAAATGTTCCAAATTTTTTTTTGAAAATCAAAACTTTCGAAAAGACGTGATCGATGGTTTTGAAACTCGATAAGAGTCTTCTAACACTTTAAAATATTTTAAGAACATATTTACTTTTACGCAAAAATTACGGTACCGAGTTGAAAATCTGTTAAGGAAAATATTTCTTTCCTTTAAAACGGCTCCTGCTATTTTGATTAAACTTTGTCCATATGCTACTGCCAAAAATTATACAAATTTACACCTACCAACTATTAGTAGTACTTTTCATAAGATATTTTTTTATTTTTTATTTTCTTATTGTCAGCAGAAGGGATTTTGTTGATTTCATAGTAAGATTTACTGCCAAAAATTATACAAATTTACACCTACCAACTATTAGTAGTACTTTTCATAAGATATTTTTTTATTTTTGATTTTCTCATTGTCAGCAGAAGGGATTTTGATTTATTTTAATACAATCAAAATTTTCAATTTGTTTTTAATTTAAAAAAAAAGTTTCAAAATATAATTTTGGACATTCAATATCTCAAAAACTAGTTGCCAATTTCTTTTAAATTTTATTTAACATTTACATAATAAATACATGCACATAAATAAATACTTAAAATTTGCATACCAACATTTTTCCTTTAAGTTTTAAGAATTTGATATACGTATACAAAATTATTTAAAAAAAAACCGCTCCAACGGTTTTCAAAATTTGTTTGCAATACATTTATATTTAATTAAGAATTCTTTTTTTCATTTCCGATGTGTGGACTTGATGTGTTAGCACCGAGTACCAGACTTAGTATCTGGTCTAGCTAGACTGGGAACTAAGCCGACTTAGTACATTTGTGAAGAAATTGGCCACTTCATACATACATATTTGTCGAGGCCGTTTGATTTGGAACTCATTCAAAAATTATGTTTATCATTTTTCCTATATTTTTTTACTAACCATGCATTTTTACATTTTATTTGATACTTCACCCAAATAAAATTTTTTATTTTTTCGTTTGTCTTTTAAATAGCTAATGAAATAGTAAAACTAAACAGTTAAAAGAAGAACCGAAAGCTTACGGAATGTTTTAAAAAAGTTGCAGACAATTGCATGGATGTGTGGTTAAAAAAATCAAAAGCAAAAACTGGCTATACTTCCAAAACAAAACTTATCCATTATCAACACACAAATTATTGTTTTAAATTTTTCTTTATTTTATATTCAAAACGATAAATTATAAAGGATATAAATTATATAAACATTTTATGTAGCTTTCAAATATATTGTTTAAAATCTTTTTTCTTATATGACATGTGTATTTAAAAAATCAAAATTGAATTGCTTAATAAATGTTTACAACGAAATAAAACATGTTTTTTTTTTAGTGAAATAATATTAATGTAATACATAATAGTTTCCGTATATTGTTTGGTACAGAAAACAAATAATTTTCAAATGAATGTTTTTGTTTAGTTTAGTTAGTTAGTTAGTTTGGCATTCAAACAAGCACTTTTAAGATTTATCTTAAAATTTAACATTTTGTTTCCATCTGCATGGCTCTCAAAAAGCTAAGGTGATAGATAGTTTTTTGATGAAAATATCTGCAAAGAGTTAAGTGTAAATTATTTTTAATCAGTATTGGAAAAATATTCCATTGACTCACAACACTTTTGAGCAATAAGGAAAAAGCTTAATTTTTGTAGAACTGTAAAATCTCAATTTTTGTAAATCTATGAAATTGATGTTAATTACATTGCAGACATCAGTGACCTTCAAAAAATTATTTCGAAATAAAAAAATATAATTGAAAGCGAAAACTTAAACAGCAAACGTTTAATGCATTTCCACGCCACCTTAATATAAGTAATACATTCCATGCACAGTCATTTTATTTTTACTTAAATTATTGATGTATGAAATATATTACTTATACAGGAGGTATGCATTTTGGCGCGTTAAACGATTTTTTCTTTCGGGTGTTCGGTTTCCCCTATAGGCCTATTGCACCCATTCTGGAATAAAAAAGAGATTAATAATTTGTATATAAAATTATTTAGAGATGAGATACACATAGCAGTTTGTTTCTAAAAGATGGGTTACTTAAGTCCCTATTCCAAAACCTGATCATATTTGCATATTTCTACAGCAAACAAAGTTACGATTAGGTTTCACACCATCAAACAGTTTTTCAAGAACATTGTTCTCGTGAGCTATGGGACCAAATAAATGGCAAAACTGTTCCTCCAGATCTTGAATATACTCAACGAAATTTGATGGTGGAGCCAGCAGATTGCAGTTATCAAATTGTTTAAAATTTGTAAAAATTAAGTTCATTGCGCCGTCAGAATTGATGAGGGTAGGCTTCGCAATTGTGGCTATCGTAACACTTTTTGTACAGCCAACCGCAGACATAATGGAAACTATTTTCTTTTAAGAAATTAGCTACATTTAAGTCTTGAGTAAAGCTGGCTGAAATATTACAAGCAGGCTGTTGGTCAAATGACAAACAAACCTGTTGACTAGCATTTTGTTTGAAAAAACTATCTAGTTCTAAAAATTTTAACTCTTCGCAATTTCCGTTTTGAACGACTTTCAAATAGTTAAGGCCCCACAACTGTTGGAATAAGGTCATGAAGGAATACGCCGATACCCTTTTATTATTGCCACCAGCACCTCGAACCTAGCCGAAAAAATGCTTCAAACAGTCCTGATTTAAATGCCTTGTCAAAATATAATTGAAGCCAGAAGACTTCAGCTGTTTCCACATAGAAATAAGAGATGAAACGTTAAGTAGCCATCCCTTAATAAAAGAAAAGTTGTTTGTAATGTTTTTGCCATCAGAATCAAGTACTTGAAAAGATTTTAATATTTTTTTTGCATCCTGCAGAAATTTTAATTGATCTTCGCTACCGAAAAATTTAGATTTATAATGATTTCCAGAAGTACGGTAGGAAGAATTGAAGATATCAAATAAGTTATTAAAGAAGAAGACCATCTCTGCAGTGCCTTTCATAGTATCTGAGCCACCTCCTGAGCTATACAAAGTAGAAAGCGCAGATCCTTCAGTATGGCTAAAAACTTGTGTGGCATAACGAACTTTCATTCGTTGGAAAGTGTTAGGATGAATATGGTCGGATGTTAACTTGTGGGCACAGCGTACGCCTAATTTGGAATCTATACTATAAAAGCTATCAATGTCTTTCCACGTGGCTACACAAGATTCATCCGCGCTCTTGAATAATATATTATTTTTCAAAAGACAATTCCTTGCACTTTTAATTAGGTGGGGAGCATCATAAAAACAAAAAAAATTTTGTTTTGCTGTCCCTTCTAGCCCGACTTCAAAAAATGGGTTTTTTCTACTGATACCAAGTTCGCGATGAAGACCCCGAAAGTTCGCCCCTTGGTCGGAAACTAAATGTACCGGAATAAAGCCGATCTCTTGGAGTGAGTATATCGTTTTGAACAGAAGGTTCTTAAGCATAAGAGATGGGCAAGACGATTTGACGAAAAAGTATGCAATAGGATGTTTCCATCTTTTTGCAATACCTTGTACCATAATAACTAAAACGTTATGAGCAGGCCATTTAGTTCTATGTTCTTCTAAGCCATAGTCCTCAAAACCTATTATCCTATCGCTTTTCCTACAGTAATCTAAATGAGTTTTCAAAGACATTTCGTCCATGGAAATTGAACAATATTTAAATATCTCCTCGGGAAGCTGGTTCATTTTAAGTTGTAAACTTTTTATATTGAAATCAATATTGCCAGGTTGATTTGGCCAAGCAGAAATAAACGTATGCAAGGTTTTTTCTGATGGCAAACCTAATGTCTCCGTTATTAGCCTATATGTAACTGGAGAAGTAAATTTTATTGATAGTGTCAGTAATTTCATTTTATCAGAATACCTATAGCCTTTCGGTGAAGTTTTAGAATTCTTCCTAGCATTAGTGACAATTATGTTTAGACCATCGGACAGACTTTCACTTAACTCTTTCTCAAAAGTATCCCTGCTCGTTTTAAGATTATGTTTAATAGCTCTAACCTGATCTTCTAGAATCAAAATATAGGTGTCTTTTTCCTTCAACGTATTTTCTAAAGAAGAAACCTGATGTTGGAAAATAGCGAGATTCATCTGAGTAGCTTTTAAACACTTCCTCAGTGAACCTTTTTTGGGGGTATTATTCCTTAAATAAGGTGAAGTTGAAGTACATGCATCACTTACCCGAGTAACAAGCAAGTCTTCTTCTTCTGCTTCTTCTTCTTCTTCTCGATTTACTTCCTCTCCTTGATCTACTACTTCTTCACCTATGCAATTTTCTTGAAGTATATCTTTTTCATGAAGCATATCGTCTTCTTGAAGCATATCTTCTTCTTGAACAATACTCTCTACCTCATCTATTATTTTTAAATTGATACCTTTGTTATTTATTTCTTTTCAACAACCTTATAAATACCTATTAGCATAGCTTCGTTTTCGAACGTTTGAGTAAAATATGCCCTATTACACGACGACTCTAGATTCATGACTTTTTTCGAAATTCAATGAGTGCGAACGAGAAAAAACATCTGATCTCATCTTCACACTCATTGAATTTCGAAAAAAGTCATGACTCTAAAGTCGTCGTGTAATAGGGCACAATCTTGAGTAGTGCCAATGTTCGGTATAGCACCTTCGGTTAATCGATTCCTCTTTGAAGTTGTAAACATAGCTTCGGTGAAATGTTTATCACAAACTCTTCTTGTTTTGGGAAAAAAAGGGAGGCCCAGAAGTTGTCGCCATATTTCCCGACTATTAGTGAAGTATAGGTAATAGAAAAAGAGTGTGAAAAGTCAAAATTTCTCTCGTTTACAATGTTTAAAACAGCTTCTTAAGGACTTTTAGGAATGTCCTTGAAATAAAAATTTTTTGAATAGAAAATTCGTTGAAATTGGCCACGTTCCGATGTTTATTCTCAATTATCTGGATAGCTTTGTGTTGTTGAAAAACAGCTAATGACCGCTGACACAACAACAATTCAAGTTATCATGAAATTTTTGGGATAACTAGAAAAAATAACGAATAAACATCAGAACGCGAGGGTTCACGAAAGTGATGTATTGAGTACAACAGTATTTCAAAACTCTTTCATCTATTTCAATGTTTGTAACGGTTTTTAGTTGGAATAGAGATTTCAAACAATGTGCTAAATTAGTCTTTGTAGCATTTGCATGTTAAAATTTGGCTGAATGTGAAATCCATTCATTCAAATCGTGATTAATTTTAGCGCTTATAAATGTTAAGCTTTGTTGTTTGTTTTGTCGATGAACACAATTCAATTTCTGTTAATTATGAAAGTGGAAAGTGATTTTTGTTTTTAGTGGGACTGTTATTTAGACCAACCAGTATTCCATTGCTCTAATGTTCAAGTTGTTGGGAACTTTAGAGCTTTTTAAATATGCAAGCAATTATAGAAAAAGCAAAAAAAGTATTTCAATCGTTCTTTTAGTTGTATAAACAACCCGTTGAACAACTTAGAGTTCAAAAATAAGTATGCCATTTGATTACCTAGAAACATTTCAATATATGCAAAAAAAAAAAAATATAAATCGTTAGAGCGGTTTTATTAAAAAATAATTTTTTATAAATAAAATTTTGGTATCATAAATAAAAGATATTAATTTAAATAACTGAAAACACTTATAAGTGTTTAGTGTTAGTGTTCAAAAAAAATCATCAACACGTTTTATATTTATTGAATTTTCGAAAAACCTAAACATCTGAAGCCATTCCCTTCAAATTTTTAACATAAAGTTTCTTGTAACTTTCCAGAGACGGAATTGAAATATTTTATTAGCTCCAAAAATAACGGTACTTGCCATACAATTATAAAGAAAAATCTAATAAAACAGCTAAAACGATTTTGATTTTAAAAAAATCAGTGGATTACTGTAGGTATGGTGTACATTTTGGTACAAAAATTACTAAATACTGTTATTAACGCTACCTGCCATATAACGTCTTTCTTTATTTTCAATTTTCTCATTAATGGCTCAAATGATTTCAATCAATGTTTTATGCAAAAGCTCCTCCAAAATGAAAATAATACTGAATATCAAAATTTTGAAAAAAAATAAGTTTCCAAGAAAATATTTCTGTTTGAAAATTCCATATTTCAAAAACGGATTAATGTAATTTTTTGAAACTAGCCTTATAAGTGTATTTTAATATACACTCAAAATTGTCATACGAAAACTTTTTTGTTTAATTTTTACCAAAATTTTATATACATGTGTATAAAAATTTATTTAAATAATATGTAAGTGCTGTTTTACGCAGTAAACAAAGTTAATTCCGATTGGTTAATGAGCTTTTGATTAATAGTTCCGCTCTAACGTTAACGACTTTTAAAAGCTATGTAGGTATCTGTGGTGATCGTGAAGAAGCACTTAAGCAGAAAAATTACAAAATTTAGATCTGTTCTTATGTTTAATATCATTCACAAAAGCTAACTCATATGAAAAAAGTGTTCATGATATATTTTTCGATATAATATGAAAAGTATTACACTAGGGAAGAACTTATTTAAAAACTCTTTTGTAAACTATTATTAATTTAAAATACTAATTCACTTCAGGTGTCGCGAACTACCTGGTTTTTCACAATCTCTACGGCCGTACCTAATTGTTACTCAAATTTAGGAAAACGTATCGGTGTTAAGAAGGATATTGGATTATTTGTTCTGTTTATATTTCTGAGGGCCTTGAGAGTTTCCCTTGTTTTGCTTGCAAATACCTACTTAGAAAACAAAATTTTGGATTCGTCTGCTCAGGTTATCGCTCTGATATATAAACTGAACAAATGATTTTAGAGACTAGTATTTAAAAAAATGCAATGATATAAATATAATAATAATAACATAATCAGTGTCGGTATTTTCTTCATACCTGTCGTCGTCAGGAGCGCAGAATGTATGAGTATACATTGTACACCCCATTATGCATTTTGATTGTAGTTTCCTCTCCATGATAAATGGTTCCGTGATAGGAAATCCTATTTAAGTTAACACTTCTACAATTTAATAATTTAAATAAAAAAAGAAAGCTGAAAAGAATTTATTTTAAAATATAAAAAAGACAGGGCGAACACTTGTTTTCACAAATTGTAGGCAAAAACTTAAGCCTTCTTAAAGTTTTAGGTAAATATATTATTTGTTAATATTTTCGTTTGTTTTTAAAAAAACAATTTTTAATGTTTCGAAATTTGGAATAGTATTTTTGATTGTTTGAAAAATTTCGGCAGCCAACTTTCCATTGAATTCAAGAATTCATAAGGTTCGTGACATTTTTGAATTCACCTCAGGATAAAGAACAGTTATTTTTTTTCGGGATGTGTTCTAAAAATTCTTGTTTTGAAGGTGAAAACACACTTTTTATGAAATATTTATTGCAAGGCACGACTGCACCATCAACACATTTACATAAACGCACTGTAGCCGAATGGTTTGCAGTTTCCATTATATAGTGAATATTTGTTTTTTGTGAGGAATTATTAGAAAAAACATTAGATAATGAAGTAATTGACAATTTTTATCGAGGTTAATTTTCACAGATTGAGAAATTCTTGAACTTAATGTGAACTATACTTTGTGCAAATGAAAGTCCAAAAGAAGAATCTATTTATGTGATGCTGCAATCTTCAAAACAAAGTGTGTATAGGTTTATCATATTTCTTTAACATTTTTCCAAACAAAAAAAGGATATTTGTTTGTGATTAAGTCTCCATGTTTTGTTTTTTATGTGAACTTTTCTAATTTAAAGTTATGTTAAATACTTTGACGAACTTAGGACAAAAATGTCCAGAAATTCCAAGTAAGGGAATAGAGCCATTAGTTTTGAATTTTTGCAACGCATTTCGATTTGACTAAACCATCATTGAAATTGAAAGTAAACTACGGCTACACAAAACAGCAGGTCAACACATTACGTCCGCTGATAGTTTAATCAAACCGAACAAAATTCAAAATTGTAATAAGAGTTATGAAAATAAAATTTTAATAAATTTAAATAATTTTTTCAAATTTTTTTTTTTAAATTTCTTGTTTTTATATATATAATTTCTCAAAAATGTGATGGCAAGTGTCAGTGTGTAGTTGAAAATATTAAGGGCCAGTTCAAATTTTAAATTTTGATCTGTGGTTTACTAATTTTGTACCCACTGATTTCGATTATACAATCATGGCTCAAATTTTTACTTGTAATTAAGTAATTTTAATTTATCGACTATTGATTAAAATTTGAACATCTTTTAATGAAGTACTCAATTTGTTTTAACTAGGTACAGACTTAAGCAAAAACCAAATTCATTAAATGATTGTATTAGCTGTGTTTTTTGCAACTCAAATATACAAAGTATACAAAAATAACAACAAGAAATCAAAGCAATTTATATGTAAAATACACCAACAACAACAATGTCCATATAGAGATAGCTGTGTCCAGATAATTAAGTAGATTTAACTTTTGTCTCCATAAAAACGCTGTTGCCACACTACCACTGTCGTTGTGTTATCGATAATTTCTATAGAAATGTCAAATGTTTGTTTGGTTATAAAAAATGGCAGACCATATCCCAACTAACAAAATTGCTTCGCATTTCAGACATTAAAGTGTTATTTGCTTCTATAGCGCTCCATTTACCCCTCTGACCGGAGGTAAATACCTTATTGGAGCATTACCAGGGCGCCAGGCCTATATTATATATATTCCAGTGCAAATTATATCAGCTTGATAGAAGTGATGTACCAATATTTCTATAATCTCTCTATATTGCTCTTATGAAATGACCAAGATACTTTCGCTTCTATAGTCATCCCGTAATATTATTATACAAACAAAATTTTGTGACGCCAAGCTATAATCGGCAATTTTATAATTTATATTCAGTTGATATCTGAGCACATATATTCCTTATTATTGTCAATGTTTTAGGTTGGTATTAATTAATTAATTAGTCTATTATACCTCTATTTATTTTCTTGAACAAAGTTTGTTCTTATTAATGTAAGCTTCTTATCTCATACGAGACAGTTCAAGATAAAAGTGATTCCAATTAAATGCATTGAACTGTATATTTGAGATTAGTGGAGAGGTAAGCCAGCAAGACAATCTGTTCTGAAGGACACGGGTTCGATTCCTGGATCTACGAACAAGTTTTTTTTTTTAATTTAATTTAATGTGAACTTCTTTAAAGCTCTCATAAAGAACTCCATGAAGATCTAATAGAATTGAAAAAAGGTCACATTTTTCACTTTATGGATTTGTATGCAATGTTTACAGACATAGGTTGAATGAAAACGAAAAGCATCTATCTTTCTTTATCTTTTTTTTGCAAGTCCACATGGACTTGCAAAAAAACGCAGCTATTATCCACACAAATTTTGATAGTTTTTTTTTCTTCAGACAAAGTCTGAAAGTGTACAGATAAAAAGTCAAATAAGTGAAGTATTATGGCTACAAATTTTATAAATTATAAAATTTCAGATTATTTCAAAATATTTCCAGTGCAAGATAAATTGAGCACCTGCGCTTTGATGGGGCACAATATTATGTAGATGGAAACTGATTGTGGTGATGTATATCTAGTTGAAAAAGTTCTACAAATGAGAGGAAATAAAGTTTTTGTAAAATGGTTGGGATTCCCACCAGAACATTACTCTTGGATCGATAAAAACAAAATTCTGTAAAATTAATAAAAGAAATAAATTTGATTTTTAAAAATTTTAATTTTGCTTCTTTTTCTTATATGTATATATTTATATAGGTATATATATATATATATATATACATATATATGTATATATATGCTTATAAATTATATTAACATAAAATTATTTATATTTTTGTAAATTTCAGCTCAAACGTTGATCCACGTTGATATGCTTTCTCTAAAGCATAAGAGCCTCCTCCAATTAGTATTATGCTTTCTGTGGACAGCTTTGCGTATCTTATCGGTAAAAAGACCTAGACGTTAAGGTACGAGATCATGATCACTTAACTGGTAAATTCAGAGGAGCAGCGCAGTCAAATTGTAACTTAAACTATAAGATACCTAAATTCATTGCAATTTTTTTCCATAATTTGACCGGTTATGATTCTCAGTTATTTATAAAAGAGTTGGGTAATATCAAAGGGTTTATCAATATTATTCCTCTTAATAAAGAGAAATATATATCCATATCAACAAAACTATTAATAAATAGTGAGCAGAGCGAGTTTCTAGAATTACGGTTCTTAGACTCATTTAGATTTGTACCTTCAAGTATAGATAGGATAGCAAAAGCTCTTGATGAAAAAAAAATATTTTAAAATTTTATCAACATTTTTAAAAGATGATGAATCTATTCAACTTATGACTCGTAAGGGTGTTTTATGCTATGATTATTTTGATTCTATAGAAAAATTAAGTGAGACGGAGCTTCCTCCAATAGAATCACTTAGAAATTCTTTGGTTGAAGAGGATTGTAACCAAGATTATTATAATCATGCTGAGAAAGTTTGGTCACATTTTAAATGTAGTAATTTAAGAGAATATCTTGAACACTATTTAATTACAGACGTCTTAATTTTATCAGACATTTTTGAAAAATTTAGAATTGATTTAGAACAATTTATGGTCTAGATCCCTGTCACTATTATACATTGCCAGGTTTTTCGTGGGATGCTATGTTGAAAGAAACAGGTGTTAAGCTCGAACTTTTGACAGACATTAACATGTAGAACTTTTTCGCTAAGGGCATAAGAGGAGGTTTAACACAATGTAGCTTGCGACATTGTAAAGCAAATAATAAATATATGGTTGATTATGATTCAAGTAAACCATCTGATTATTTAACGTACATGGATGCTAATAACCTATACGGTTGGGCCATGTCTGATTACCTCCCACATTCAGACTTTAAATGGGTTGAACCTCCAACTAATTTAGATGAGATTAAAGGCTGGTTAATTTCAAATATAAACATTGGTTATGTTTTAGAAGTGGATCTCGAGTATCCCCTAGAAATACATGATAATCACAATGATCTACCATTCTGTCCTTCAAACATTTCATTGTCTGGTAAATCCGATAAAAAATTAATTGCTGATTTGAATAATAAAGTTAATTATATAATTCATTACAAAACATTAATTCAATGCCTTGATAATGGTTTGGTGCTTAAGAAAATTCATAGAGTGATGCAATTCAAACAATCTCAATGGCTTAAAAAATATATTGATTTAAACAATGAACTAAGAAAAAAAGCCACCACAAAGTTTGAAAAGGATCAGCGTAAACCTTGCAATAATGCTGTATTCGGAAAAACTATGGAAAATGTAGACAAACGAAAAGATGTTCGAATTGTCGATTCAATAGAAAGCAAAGGTACCCATCTCGGTAGTCGCGCTCTTATAGCTAAACCTAATTTTCATAGCATATTAGAATTTTCGGAAACCATGGCTGCTATTCAGTTAAAACGAATTCACAGTGTATATAATAAGCCTATATACTTAGGTTTTTGTGTTTTGGAGATTTCAAAGTATAAAATGTACGACTTTCATTATGCATACATGAAACCTAAATTTACTGACAACCTACATCTGGCCTACATGGATACCGATTCATTTATTTATAAAATAAGAACAGATGATTTTTACAATGATATAAGAAATGATATAATAGATAAATTTGATACTTCAGACTATCCACCCCAAAACCGCTACGGTATTGCCCAGCTCAATGTGAAAAGTTAGGATTTATGACGGATGAAAATAATGGTCTAATAATGAAGGAATTTATAGGATTAAGAGCTAAAATGTATAGTATAGACATAGAAGATGCAGCTCTAATAAAAAAGGCTAAGGGTGTTAAATCAGCAGCTGTAAAAAAAATGTCTTTACAAAATTACAGAGACTGTTTGCTACACAAAAAAAACTTCTATAGTAAAATGTTGAACTTTAGATCTAAACATCATACTATATACACCGAATGTATAAACAAATTAAGTTTAAGTTGTTCTGATGACAAGAGATTTATATGTAGCAATAATATAAATACACTAGCTTGGGGTCATTATCGAATAGAACTTGAAAATGAAATATAAAACTGATCTAATTAAAAAATAAAAAAAATATTAAAAAAATTAACATGTCTTTTTACTTAACGATTATTTTCTCTCTTCACTCATATGGACCACCTTTCTGAAAAACTTAATTCTTAAACATCATGTTCTGTTCATGATTTTGTTCAGTTTCCTATGGTGATTTTTGCGTTCCGAACGTGAATTTTACGTTTTTGCGTTTTAACGTGAACGTGAGTTTTACGTTTTTGCGTTTTAACGTGAACGTGAGTTTTACGTTTTAACGCAAATTTTAGGTTTTTGCGTTTTAACGTGAACGTGAATTTTACGTTTTTATGTTCTAACGTTTTAACGTGAACGTGAATTTTACGTTCTAACGTTTGCTAAGCATAGTCTAGAACCCAAAAATAATACCGGTATCTAACGTTTGCTAAGCATGGTCTAGAACCCATAGCATAGACCAGAACCCATACCGGTATAGCATAGATCAGAACCCATACCGGTGATACCGGTGATAGAGGTGTCCTAGAACCCTCTAGTTTATACTACTCACGTCCCGTGGTCATCATTATTCACCTCGACCTGTCAACTAGATGTCAAAACAAAACCAAAATACAGGGTGTTCCTTATTTCATGCAGGATAATTTATGAAATGATATTTCAAGAAAAAAATCGTATGGGAGGGGGGGATTATTTCTCCGCTTTTAAATAAGAGTAATGACTTTCTTAAACAAAAAAAAAAAAAATAAAAAATCAACGGCACCACTAACTTGCAATGGAATGCTCTTTATTTTTGTTAAAATTAACTTTATTGAATTTTACGACAAAATTTATTAAAAATAAAAGTAACTAAAAAATATAATCTATTTTTAATTTCTTAAAAACCATTCTCAGATCAATTTTTCAAAGTAATGATTTTTTAAAAAAAAATAATTATCAAACCTAAATCTTAAAAAAAAGTTAGTGTTTTTGTGAAAACTATTTTATTTTTGTGTTCATTATAAAGTATAATTCCAGTAATAAGTATTCAATACTCCTATTAAACACTCAAAACCAAATGCCCAGATATCATGAAGCTTTAAAAAAATCAAAAATAGCAATTGCATTTTATCATCTTCTTTAGAGATCCGCATCTGGATTTACTTTTAACACGTGCTACAAAACAATTTTGAAAAGTCCTCTTTAATTCATTTTTGTACTAAAAGTAATTCCAATTCAATATCCGAATCCCAACAGAAGATAATAAAACCCACCTATATCTACTTTAATATTTATAAAGTGGAAATAGAGAGTTTAGTGGAATTTAAACAACAAATTGAAGTTCCGGGTGTCAAATTGAAAAAAATTAAATTGTTTTTGCTTTGTATTTTTCTTAACATTTTTTTTCTTAGAATAGATACATATGTCTAACAATTACTTTAAAATTATTTAGAATAAGGAAGGAGCCACCCTGTATAAAATGCAAGATGTATTAAAGGTGTTCAGAAGGTTAATTTTTTAAAGAAAAATGTCTATAATAGCCAGAAATGCAAGCTTATTCAGAAATGTATTATTAATTGTTGATTGATTAACGATTTTTCTGGACTGACAGTTTCTCCAGTTCTTTTATAGGTACGTGAGAAAGGCCACTTAACCCGACCGCGAATTCGGAATCCCTATTGGTTTGTTCGTAAAAATTGTTTTATTCATGATGACAACATTACCCCTAAAAAGAAAGTGGTCGCCAAGGAAAATCTTCACGAAACCTTCGGACCACCAGCCATCATAAAGGGTGTCCAAACATACATATGATCAATAAAATAAGTTGATCCTATTGAAAGCTGAGGAACAAGTCAATTTAGAATGGACACCACAATGTCGACGCACTGGACTGCTTGCGCGTAAATTCGGTCAATATCCACTTTGGTTGAATAATGGCAAACGGATAATAACAACTCTGCTGCATATAGTCGATATTCTTGTAATCAAATACATGCAACCAGAAGAATTTCAACCAACTCAAAAACCTAACCTATTTAAAGGTTTTGGAGTTAAAAATTAAATTTTGTGGCGCAACAGCTGAATGAGAACCATGGCCTAGTGACTAACAACTCTAAACCATTCCTGTGTGCGTGTTGTTGGCAGGAATGGAGGGGACCTACAATTTTTGCCGAGTTCGAACGGCTAGATGAGAAGCACTTATTCATGACAAGTATACTCTTGGAGGATTTGTCAGTCCCTCGCAAGAGGCAGAACCTCGGAAGAAAATATTTCTGCTTTTAGGTGACAGAGGCTGGGAATCGAACCCAGACCTTTGCCATGACAGTCCTACGCACTAACTATTATGCCACGAGGTACTGGAGTTATGCCTATGAAAAATATTGCACGATTCTTGGGTACACCAAATGCAGCTTTAAATCCTGGAACCCGCCTAGATGTGACTGAATTTCGTGTTGGAGATTGTGCCGATGTGGCCAAAGCTTTTCCAGTTTCAAAAAAAAAAAACAGCTGTCAAAAACAAATAAATCTCACCGCGTTACATTGTTGTTGCAATTTACATCTATTCATCGACACGAAGTGAAATTACAAATACAACAATGTAAACAAATGGGTTTTGGAGGGTGAAACGTACGAAAGATTGGCCACTTGGTAATTGATATTCTCTGGGTATAATAGTCATCTAACTGATGAACCTAACTATCATACCTGGGCAAAACGCAATGGAGTTGAGCTCATTTGAACTTTTAACTTGAAAAACACAAAAATCTCATAAAAAAGTAGTTTCAAAAATTTTTAATTTCCTCAAGAAGTAGAAATTAATTAGAGCAACGAGTTTAAGAAAAAAATATTATATTTAATGTACCAGTTCTGAAAAATTACACTTTAATCTTTTTTTAAGTTTTTTCCCAAATTTTGAGTTCAAATCCATTTTTTCAAAAACTATGAATAGATTTCACTTGATTTAAAAACTAGCTAATGGAACAGAGTATTGGCCTTAAATAAAGACCTAAAACTTAATTGTAACTGTAACCGTTATTTTTAATATTTTTTATTTTTAGTCTTTTTTTTATAAAACTGCCCGTCCTGCCCAAAAGAGGGGAGATAAACCCCCCCTCCTATAGTAAAAATGCATTTATTTAACGGTTCTACAAAAAATCG
This sequence comes from Dasysyrphus albostriatus, assembly GCA_946251815.1. NCBI lineage: Eukaryota > Metazoa > Arthropoda > Insecta > Diptera > Syrphidae > Dasysyrphus > Dasysyrphus albostriatus. The sequence goes on along the minus strand of OX276335.1, from coordinate 139,036,943 downwards.
TTATTATTTCTTGGTGCCTGAGCTATCGTACTCGTGCCAGTAAAAACATTCCAGCATAAACTGGATTCGATAGAACTCCGATTAGAGTGACACCCAAAACAGTAAGAGTAGCCTCACAAACAACAATATATTTTCGGTGGGTTTTTTTCTTTTGCTATCTACGATTTTCTTTATGTTTTGTTTATTGTATTCTAATATTTTTGTCATCATTTTGTCATCATTCAAAAAGTGCAGTGGAATCTACCTAACAGCAATCAGGACGTTACATTTACATTAGGAATCATCTACAAACGATAAGTATTTCATTTCCATAGGTTTGTCCTCAGAACAAGCCTTTGATAAAGGTAATTCAGGGACAAGATCTGGTGGCTACTTTAATCCATTTGTAAACTTACTTATTTATTTGTAATTTTCTTTTTCACGGACTTTTCTTTTCAGTTTTTTTATTTTCATTTGTTCTTTTCCTTTATTTTCTTCTCTTTCGTTATAACAAATGCGTTTATTGAGAAAGTGACCAACTGCCTGAACAGAATGGAGACAGAGCTGCAACTGGAATAGCTGTCAAAATGTTGAATACACACAGATCCAATAATACGAACAGAACACGACGCAGCTGGGCAAGTTTGACCCCTATTACACGATGATTCTTTGCGTCTGACTCTTTTCGAATTTTCGTGAGTGCGAAGGAGAAAAACGTCTGATTTCACTTTCACACCAATTGAATTTTGAAAAGAGTCAGCCGCTAAGAATCATCGATTTAAAATGTATCTTTAAACCGATTTTAACCGATTGTTAAAATGTATCTTTGTTTTTAAGAAATTGAGAAAAAAATAAAAGTACTTTTTTCCAAGAAAAACCTTTTTTTGTTCTATCTTTGCATAAAAACCATTCGTTTTATTAGCAAGAAATACAAAAAATAAATTTAATAACTAGTAATTTTTTTTAATATCTGTTACATTTTAGCCTTTTCTAATTAAAATAAATGATGTTATAAGAAATTTTCGATAGGATCACTATTTAGAAGGCAAAGGTTGTATCTTCTTCTTATGGCTGCAGATAAATTTAAGTCTGCCAAATTATCCTGCAAACCGACTCCAGCAACTTCATTGCGTTGTTTAAGTTGCAAATACATAGTTCTTCATGAATCCCCAAGCGTAAAAATCCAATGGAGTTAAATCTGGTGATCTTGGTGGCCATTCAGTGGGACCTCCCCTTCTATCCATCGTTCGCTGAAGTGATTATTCAGCCAGTTTCTCACAGCCAGGTTAAAGTGGTATACTTAATTGCATATTATATCCATAGGGACATTTTCAAGTAAATCTGGCAATAGAGTTCTTAGGAATTGCAGATAGGACTTCTCCATTTAAAACCGTATTCAAAAAACGTGGTCTATTTACTATTCGTCCCAAAATACCAAGCCATACATGGCAGCTGAAGCGGTGCTGCGATTTATTTTGTTTTTAACATGTGAATTGTTGTGACTTCAGCAATGCAAGTTGTGAAAATTGATAACTCCATCTCTGGTAAACTGCGCTTCATCTCTCCGAACTATCCTTTTAAAGTAGTTGTGTTTTATTTCTTCCCTCAGTAATAGCGTTCTTCTGAATTCAGTCCTCAAAATTTAATCATTTAATGTCAAATCCTGCACTGGGGTAAAGCGATATAGGTGAAGGTCATCGGTATGAATCACTGCCCAAGCACTGCCTTAGGGCAATCCAAGCTATTCTTCTGGTGCTAAGGGTGGGATTACGTTGTACCAAATCAAAAATCCGTTCCTCTATGTCTGTTGATACACCAGATGACCTTTCTCTCCTTCGTGTCTCCAGCACTCCACGTTCCCGAAGATGGTTGTGAAGTCTTGCAGAAAGTGAATAGTGGGGACATCTCCTATTGGGGAACCTTTCAGCGTACAATCTTCGTGCTTCCCAACTGGAACCATCCGCTAAACCTTAGCAATAGTGCATATCTGTCAATTCTTCTCGAGAGTAACTTGCCATCATTTTGTATTGACGATTTGATACGCAATTTAGAAATAAGTTTCAAATTGAATGTCCTTCCATATTTATTTGTGGTTAGGTAAGACATATTTGCTTTTTTTTTTATTTGGTATAGGTAATCCTATTTATTTGGGTGAACACATGCCTAAATAAAAAAAGGTAAAATTTAATTAATCCAGTTTATTTTTTTTAATATTTGCTCAAAACTAGTAATACAATAAAAAAATAAAAAAGGGTAATCCACTAATTTAATAATTGACCTCTGAGCAGATCAAACTTGGGAAAACCAAAAAAAGTGTTTTCCTTGAAAAAAAGTACTTTTATTTTTTATTTAATTTCTCAAAAACTTTTTTTCAAAATCTCGAGTTTGAAAATTTATTTTTCAAAAACTGTTCACTAACACAACTTAATTTAAAATGAAAATCAAAGAAGAGATGGATAGCATGGTATTGTAAATTGTACCGTTGTTTGTAAATATTTTTTTTCTGTTTTAAGTAAATTTTTTGAAAATTGCCCCTCCTGCCTAAACGGGGGCAAATAGACTCCCCTCCCATACGATTCTTTCTCGTCTTAACTCAACCTACTCGTTCCAGCTTTTTGGTGCACCTTATACCAATCCCCCTGTATAAAACCCATTTTTGGTAGTTTCTATGACATATAACCTTCAAGTATGAAGCCAGCAATATATACTAAGAACTATCTTTGGTTTAATGCTAAGTTTCATTTAACTATCGGAAAAAATATGAAAGATGGTAACGGAGAAAATAGCTAATGGTAAGGGAGAAGACACGTACGATTTAAAATTCTTTTTTATTTTTATTTGAATTTTTAAAATACTGTCATCAATGATAAAAGTGATCAGTCAAGACCTGAAATGGTCAGTCATTTCGACGCGCACATCTACTTCTTCAGCATTTCATCCAGAAAAAGAGTCTCAAAATTAAGAAGTGTATTAAAATTACTTATGTTGAATTCCTTACAACCATTTCAAATCGATTTATTTTCTGGTTGCAAGGAACACACAAGAAATTAATTTTTTCGCGGAAGATTGTGTGTGCCATTTGACAGTAGCTTTGAGGCCAAAAGTAAACAAACTGGTACGCACATAAATTATCATACTATTATCACGTCGTTTTTATGGATTAAAAACATATAAAATAGAATTCAACTTTAGACAGTTTGAATGAACTATAATTTGTTTTTAATAATTTATTTGTTTTAAATTTATTTGAATAAAGGACGAACACTTAAGAATATTTGTTAAAACTGCCGGAGAATACTTTAAACTCCAGAGAAATGTTAAATCTTGCTAGTGTGCGTGAAATCTTGCTGAAAATAGAAGATTGTTATTTTGACAGAATAAAAACGTTATTTTTTTGAAAAATATCAATTTTTTGGTTGGAAGGAATTCGACATTGTACAAATCTCACTGCACATCGCGATGTGCATCACAATTTTAAGTGAACTGTTACCAGCTTAAACACCGAGGAATCGTGTTTATATTTCTGCGTCCTCTGAGATCTGAGATATTTAGCAGTTAACATAAACCCCATCCTACAAATATTATTTCATAACACAAATATAAATTCAAATCGGTTTTTACCCCATTTTACCCTACACTTAAAATTGTGTACAAAATTCTAACACAGAGCTGAGAATAGCCTTGAAATCGGATCCGTACGCTTAAGTTTTAACTCTCACAAATACCCCAAAAAACTACATAGATATTTTAACCTTAAGATTAATTATTGTCAAATTAAAATCTAGCGTTTTTTATTCAGGGACATCGTAACGTTCCATTAGTAAAACAATTTTTCAGACCGGTTCAGTAATTGCAGAGATTTTAATTAAGTTTGTTAAGAAATGTTTTTTTTTGTTTTAGTTATAACAAACAAAAACTTTTTTATTTGCTATTGGATCATAGTAAGTGCACTAGAGGGCTTTAAAGCTTTTTCTGCATCAAAAAACTTTCTTTTAAGTATTTGTGTTCGAAGATCACCGCAAGTTTTAATATTTACCATAGTAACTGTCGTTTTTGGCCCCAGTTATAGGTATCATTGAAACATATCATTGAAAATTTTAGTGATTGATTTTGAGACGTTTAGAGAGCAAAATGAGTTTTGACGCCAAAATAAAGCTCTGTTTTTTTTTATAGCGAGATTAAGCTAATTCAAAAACCGCAGGGAGTGAGTGAGATATTTTTATTGCACATATAGTTTAGAAAAATGTCACATTTTGTATTTGGGTTTCAAATAAACTTCAGCTTTTTATAACAACAATAGCAGTAAAAAATAAATTGTATGAACTAAGTTAAAACTAAGCAATATATATAACTAAAAACAATGCTTATCTCTAATTTTATATTATTCTTGAACAAGATTTGTTCTTATTAATGCTTGCTTTTTTTTACATAAGAGAGAATTGAAAATAAAAGTGATTCTAATTCAATGCACTGAGCAATTGTTGGAGCGGTTAGCGAGCAAGACCATTGGTTCAGAGGGACATGGTTCGATTCCTGGACCTACCAATAATTTTTTTTTAAGTATATGTGAACCTTTTTAAGACTGTCATAATTAACTCCATAAAGGTACAATAGGAGTGAACAAATTTCGGCTTTTTTACTCTATGGAGTTTTATTTTTTTTTTTTGGGGTTATTTTCACGTGGGTAGGTGCAAAACCTGCTATTAAGGCTCTATGAGGACCGAAAACGTGTGCTCATAGAAGTGTGAGATTCTTACTACACTAAAACCACCTCTTCCCGATTGCAACTAAGTTGAAACTTATCTAGCAATTTATTTTTAACGAAGTTAAGTAACGTGTTGCAGGTTACTTTCCGTCGAAAGTTCCTGCTTAATCTGCGATTTTAAAGCGATTTTCTGTTCACCGCACCAAGTCGGAAAGTTTTGTTCTTCGCAGACGGCGTACTAAATTCGACTCGTCAAGAATATCAATAATCGTTGAATTAGCGTGTTCTAATAGTTGATTTCTATGTTTTCGTAAGAAACTTTTTATTTCCTCCCGCACCGTAAAAATCCCGAGATCTCTATGAAGATCTTCGTTTCTTATATACCACGGAGCATTTACAAATGACCTAAGCAATTTATTTTCAAACGTTTGTAAGTTATTTAAGTTTGTATCGCAGGTACAACCCCAAAGTTGTAAACCATTAGTCCAAACAGGTTTAAGAACCTGTCGGTATAAAATCAATTTATTTTCAAAACTAAGCTTTGAATATTTACCGAGTAACCAGTTCATATCTCTTAATTTACGAGTTCAATCCAGGCATTCAAAGTGCACGGACGTGTCAGCGGAATATATTTAAAATAAATAATCCACACCGAAAAAAAGGGATAAGTCAAGTCAGGCCTACCTGCGGACTACCTAAATTTTACTACCCTAGGGTAAAAAAAAAAGGCATTTCTCAAAACAGTTTAATCCAGTGTTAATGTGTACCCGGAAGTTTTTATTAAAATAGTGTGTGCGCGTTAATCTGTGTGTAATAAAATAAATCAGTGCCAAGTGATAAAGTTAATCCTGAAAGCAAGCAGAGGTAGAAAAATGGTTGAACCCTTGACTATTGAAACCGTCTTAGCTGCAATCAAGGCTTTACTGCTTAGCGTAGGAAAGGACTTGGGTTCTGAGTACGCGCAAAAAATTGGCGGACAGCTCCAAGATGTCACCAACAACATAAATGATGAACCAAATGAAGACAACGGCAACCTGAGGATGGACGAAGATATGGTTATACTCACTGGAGATGAAGCCAACCTAACGACTGAGAGTGAGAGCTCAGAAGAAGGAACATCGCCAAAGGCAAAGCGGCAGAAGAAAATTACAAAGAAAGCTGCCAAAAAAATTAAGGAAAACACCGAAAGTTTGCCTTCAACGAGCCAGCAGCCAACTACATCCGCTGTAATTACAATCACCAAACAACCGCCAGTCAACAAGCAACCGCAAAAAGTCACAAATGGAACAGCAACAGGGTCAACAACAAACACCAGGAAGCCAGGCATGCCACCAATAATTGTTTTCTCCGAGAACATCGCGGAAATAAGCAAGTTCGCAAAGACAATGAAAATTGACATCACGCTGAAGAATCTAAACACCACAAAAACAATCATCAACATGGCAACCAAGGACGGATTCGGCATAATAAGGGACTACCTCAAATCCAAGAAGATTGAGAATCATACGTATACCATCCGTGAGGACAGGAAGATTCTTCTCCTTCTTAAAGGAATTCACCACACATATTCAGCTATAGAAGTCAAGGATGAACTTCAGACCGAAGGAGTACCTGCCATCAACGTCACACTCTTCAGATCAAGGAAAGCGAAGAACAAAAGTTACAACTCTTTCGTGGTGGAAGTCAGCAAATCGTGTGATGTTGCCGATATATACAAGAAACAACAAATCCTCAACCAGAAGGTGCATTGGGAACGCCTCAAAAACACGGATAATTGTTCAGTGTAAGAACTGTCAAAGATTTGGTCACGTGGCAACCAATTGCGGCATGAAGTATGTCTGTGTAAAGTGCAATGAAGACCACATCCCAGGAGAGTGTAAGCGAAAGGAAAAGGACCAAGGAGTATACTGCGCCAACTGCAAAGAGTTTGGTCATCCGGCAAACTACCTTGGATGTAAGGTTCTGTTGGCGAAGAAGGAAGAAAAGAAAAAGGCGGAATGCCAGAAGAAGGCTCAACAAGACTTCAAGGCTAAATCAGTCTGCACTATGACTCGCCCCTCAGTCAGCTTTGTAGCTATGGCCAAGATGGGGAACGCAGCCAAGCCTCAACAATTTCAGAAGCCAATTCAAAAACCCCAGCAGCCAACAACAGTTCTTCCATCAAGGAAACAAAAACCAAGGAGTAACGAACCAGTAACCTCTAATAAGCTTAACCTGGATGAGGAAATGAAGGAACACTTCGGAACCGATCTGTTATCAGCAATTAGGAAAGCTCGATCTGCAGTGCCAAGCAATTACGCTTCATTGTGTAAGGAAAAGAAGTCCGTGGCCTTAGCCACCTTTATTTTTGATTTATGCAGCGCATAATGCGCATAAATCGGTTAAAGATAATCGCATACAATGTTAATTCATTGTACAGCGTTTTGAAAAGAACGACATTCCACCTCTTCCTGAAGAAGCACTCATCGGATATAGCTCTAATAAGTGAAACCAACGTCACCAAGCGAAACAACATAGATTTCAAGGGATACAACACCTTCCGAACAGACAAGGATCAAGGTAAAAGGGGCACAGCGGTCTTCGTTAAGAAGAACATAAAAGCCTCTCAAGTATTGATCCCCAGTCTTAAATCGTTTGAAGCCACGGCCGTTGTCATAGAAGTCGAAGTTGGAGCAACACTAATTATATTCAGCATATACAACAAATGCAGTGCCCGACAAACTGATATTAATCACGATCTTTTTATTTTCAGCAACATAGCCGCCCAACACACCTATGGACTGATTGGAGGAGATTTCAATGCACGTCACCCACGATGGTACGACACAACTTCATCTGACGCTGAAAACTTCTTGGTGAACTGGTTGGATGAAAATTTCGAGCATCATTCATTCCTGGTGGTATCTCAACCAAAGCCAACGTTCCCAAGAACACCATCCTGGCTGGACTTCTACCTGGTTTCCTCAAACTTCATCAACATCGTTCCCGAGCTGCGGAATTACACATGCCGGACCCTTACGGGAGATGCGGACCACGAGCCAGTGGAACTTCACATCAAACTGGGCCAACCAATCCTTACAACAGATGCAGAAAATGAGGAATACATCAACTACAACCAACTGGATATCGAACGATTCCAAAGAAAAATCGAGGAAACCATAGTGATGCCGGATGCCAACAGAAACCTTTCCAACAATGAAATCGAAGAAGCCATCGAAGCCATGGAGCTCACTGTAAACAACGCCCTGGACGAGCAGAAGAGATGGAAGACCTCAAGGGACAGATACCTGCATCTACCAGCAGGAATTGTTCGACTATATGATCATCGACAGCGATTGCGGAAGCGACTGCAAAGGATCCAACAAAGGGATTGGAACACGGCCAACGGAAACTATCAATTGGTGAAGAGTGAACTTCAATGTACGCAAATTATGTTGAGGAATGCTCTTCAACATTTCAACAACTACCAGTTCCAAAAAAGGCTACAATCCATCAAACCAGGACCCGATGCATTCAAGGAAATAAACAAGATCATCGGCAAAAGACAACAAATGCCAGACAAAATCAGCTCCAGGCAAGGGGAAGTTACGACGGCTCAGGATAAAGCGGAAGCATTTGCCGAATATTTTGAAGGAAATTTTGTGCCAAACCCATCCAGCGATCCTTCACTCTTAGAGGAAGTTGAGTCAACAATTGAGCAGCTGCAGCAAACGGACGCTGAAATTATCATTTTTAACAATGAAAATCCTGCTAGTGATCCCGAGCTGACTGGAGGCTTCACCAACCCCGAAGAAGTAGCTGAGCTAATCCAAAGTGGGCGACCTAAGAAATCATCTGGACCAGATATGATTTCCAGCTACATCATAAAGAAGTTTCCCCAAGTCATGGTGCTGTTTCTCACGATCCTGTTCAACAACTGCGTCAACAATTGCTACTTTCCGAATAGATGGAAGACAGCTAAAATAGTACCTATACCGAAGAAAGCCGACAGAGGTTCCGTTTCCGGATATCGTCCCATATCTCTTCTTAACAACACCAGCAAAATTCTTGAAGGACTTATTCTTCGTAGATTGAAGGCGTTTTGTACTACTAACCACATCGTTCCGGACATGCAGTTTGGATTTCGAGAGAAACACTCTACTTTACATCCGCTCTTGCGATTCCATAACGACGTTGTTAGCACCCTCAATAACTGTCAGGATGTTGTTGGATGCTTTCTGGATATAGAGAAAGCATTCGACAGCATCTGGATACAGGGGCTAATTTATAAGCTAACCACCTTTAATTTTCCAGGTACATTAGTAAAAATAATTTTCAGTTTTCTCAATTCCAGATCGTTTTTCGTCCAGATTGAAAACAGCCAGTCAACAACCAAAAACATCAGAGCAGGAGTTGCTCAAGGATCAAAGCTGGGACCGTTCCTCTACAACATCTTCACATCAGACCAACCTCAACCCAATAACGCTATAAATTTGCTCTATGCAGACGATTCACTAACATACGCCAAATCTTTTTCACCAGTCATTGCAGCCCAAAGAGTTGAAGAACACGTGAGACGGCTGTGGGAGTTCTACACAACATGGGGCATCAAAGTCAACTCAGCCAAATCTGAATTGGCTTGTTTCAGAAGACCAGCGGGACAGCGAAGTACACCCTCAGCTAAAAGCTGCCGCAGCATTATTATCAATCTGCCTGACGGATCACAACTGAAAACCAAACCATCGGTGAAATATCTGAGTGTCAACTTTGAGGAGAGGTTACGCTTCAATTCGCATGTAACAGCTACTCTGAAGAAAGCAAACTACGCTTTCCACCGCATCCACCCCCTAATGCGGAAAAGGAATGGACTCAGCCAAAGGACGAAGTTGCTTCTTTATAAGCAACTTCTCAGACCGATCATCACATACTGCTTTCCTGTCTGGTTTACTATTTCCAAAACCAGCATGAAAAAACTGGGAGTGTTCGAGAGGAAGATCTTGCGGATCTGCACGGGACTCCACTTTGACCAACGGCGACGAAAACATTTCAGCAACACGCGACTCTATGAGGCATCCGGAATAACACCCCTTGACAAATACATGATCAGTGCTGCCAAAATACTGACGAGCAACTTTAGCAATCACCTAAACCCTCTAGTGAGAACCATCACAAGTGAAGAGAGACACACCGATCCACGATACCTTGATGTAACAGCACTACTGGACGAAGGAATCATTCCTATCAATGAAGACGAGGCAATTCAGTTTTACGAAGATGCAGCGTCGAACTACCACCGTGGCTAGAAGCCACCCCACATCCTCCCAAAAAGACAACCGGATTTGAACAACCCGAGATGAATCATCTACATAGTATAAAATATAAGCATCAATCACAATCTTTTAAATAATTTTGTATACAAATAAAAACAATGTATAAAATTAGGCCCCTAATGTGCCAAAACAAATTAAAGTATCAATATAATAATTATACAAAATAGAATTAAGAACAAATTGTAAATATCTATTTCCGTTCAATAAAGTCTAACTAACTAACTTAACTTAGGAAAAAATTTGCTCTTCCGGTTAACAAGAGAAATTTCTCACCTATACACATCATAGCAGATGTAGAACAAGTCATTCAAAGAATAAAAGATGATAAAGAGAAAGATATTGCCAGATTCAAAATTTCCAACAAAATTTCTGAACACAAACGACGAACTAAAAATTTAACTAAAGAAAAATTCATACTTCAAATATACCAAAAAACACAAACTTTTTTGAGACATCACCAAAATGAGATAATAATAACTTCTGCATATAAAGGTAGCAAAACAGTTGTCATGTATAAAGAAGAACACAAGATCAAAATGACGGAACTACTAGCTGACAAAAATACGTACAAAACAATCAGAACTAACCCAACACAAGAGTTACAAAAAACAAACAACAACCTAATCAAAGAACTTTTTCAAAATAACATAATAGACAAGGCGCAAAAAAATAAATTGAATTATTCGACAGCAAAAGCACCAAAACTCTATGGACTACCCAAAATCCATAAAGTGAACCTTCCTCTAAGGCCAATATCCTCATCAGTAAACGTTCCTTGCTACCAACTGTCCAAGTTCATTGGACAAACGTTGAGAAGTACCATCTCTGAAACATACAACATTAAAATTTTTTTTGAGTTGAAAGAAAAATTGAAAGGTGTTGTACTTGAAGAAGGTCATATTTTTGTATACTTTGACGTAGTCTCGCTTTTCACCAATACATCAACTTAATTGGCCATTAAGATAATAATGAAAAAAATGGGACCAATTACAACACCAAACCAACATACCCAAGCGACAATTTTTGAAGATTTTCTAGTTCTGTTTGAAAGACAATAATTATTTTGAATTCAACAATGTGCTCTACCATCAAAAATTTGGCATGTCCATGAGGAATCCCCTTTCACCCACAATTGTGGACATAGTTTTAGACGACCTTCTTGATAATGCCTTCGAAGAATTGAAAAAAGAAAAGATGGAATTCAAATTTATTGCCAAATATGTGGACGACATTTTTGTTATAATCCAACAAAACGACCAAGAAAAAATCTTAAAAACATTAAATCAATACCACACGAAAATCCAATTTACAATAGAAATAGAAAACAACAAACAATTACCATATCTATACACCTTACTTATTCGGAATAACCATAAAACAACTTCAACTGGTACTCAAAACCTACATCATCTGGACGAATTATAAACTTTCATTCCACTCAACCAATGACTCAAAAAATAAACACAGCAAAAACTTAATACATACAATTTTTGAAATCAGCGATATACAATTTAAAGAAGAAAACTAAAACAAAATATATAGAATCCTACAAATGAACAATTTTCCACCTTTGTATATAAAATCTATAGTATTATTATGAAAAGACTTTTCGTAGTATTCTTGATATCTGCTGTGGCGCTGCGGCGACTCCACTCATATTTCTAATCTAATTTCTTAGTTGTCTTAATGTGTAACAGATGTCGCCGCTATCAATTGCCATCATAATAATACTATGGATTCTATATATACAATGTTTCCACAGTATATTATTAAAAAACCTAATACATAAAAAACACTAAACCTACCAATAATGCACCACGAAAAACAGATAGCAACCCTACAACATTTGTAAGAGTTCCGTACATACCAAATTTAACAGAGAGTAAAAACTTGTACAAAATAATAAGAGAAGAAAACAACCAAAGCCAACGTTCCCAAGAACACCATCCTGGCTGGACTTCTACCTGGTTTCCTCAAACTTCATCAACATCGTTCCCAAGCTGCGGAATTACACATGCCGGACCCTTACGGGAGATGCGGACCACAAGCCAGTGGAACTTCACATCAAACTGGGCCAACCAATCCTTACAACAGATGCAGAAAATGAGGAATACATCAACTACAACCAACTGGATATCGAACGATTCCAAAGAAAAATCGAGGAAACCATAGTGATGCCGGATGCCAACAGAAACCTTTCCAAAAATGAAATCGAAGAAGCCATCGAAGCCATGGAGCTCACTGTAAACAACGCCCTGGACGAGCAGAAGAGATGGAAGACCTCAAGGGACAGATACCAGCATCCACCAGAAGGAATTGTTCGACTATATGATCATCGACAGCGATTGCGGAAGCGACTGCAAAGGATCCAACAAAGGGATTGGAACACGGCCAACGGAAACTATCAATTGGTGAAGAGTGAACATCAATGTACGCAAATTATGTTGAGGAATGCTCTTCAACATTTTAACAACAACCAGTTCCAAAAAAGGCTACAATCCATCAAACCAGGACCCGATGCATTCATGGAAATAAACAAGATCATCGGCAAAAGACAACAAATGCCAGACAAAATCAGCTCCAGGCAAGGGGAAGTTACGACGGCTCAGGATAAAGCGGAAGCATTTGCCGAATATTTTGAAGGAAATTTCGTGCCAAACCCATCCAGCGATCCTTCACTCTTAGAGGAAGTTGAGTCAACAATTGAGCAGCTGCAGCAAACGGACGCTGAAATTATCATTTTTAACAATGAAAATCCTGCTAGTGATCCTGAGCTGACTGGAGGCTTCACCAACCCCGAAGAAGTAGCTGAGCTAATCCAAAGTGGGCGACCTAAGAAATCATCTGGACCAGATATGATTTCCAGCTACATCATAAAGAAGTTTCCCCAAGTCATGGTGCTGTTTCTCACGATCCTGTTCAACAACTGCGTCAACAATTGCTACTTTCCGAATAGATGGAAGACAGCTAAAATAGTACCTATACCGAAGAAAGCCGACAGAGGTTCCGTTTCCGGATATCGTCCCATATCTCTTCTTAACAACACCAGCAAAATTCTTGAAGGACTTATTCTTCGTAGATTGAAGGCGTTTTGTACTACTAACCACATCGTTCCGGACATGCAGTTTGGATTTCGAGAGAAACACTCTACTTTACATCCGCTCTTGCGATTCCATAACGACGTTGTTAGCACCCTCAATAACTGTCAGGATGTTGTTGGATGCTTTCTGGATATAGAGAAAGCATTCGACAGCATCTGGATACAGGGGCTAATTTATAAGCTAACCACCTTTAATTTTCCAGGTACATTAGTAAAAATAATTTTCAGTTTTCTCAATTCCAGATCGTTTTTCGTCCAGATTGAAAACAGCCAGTCAACAACCAAAAACATCAGAGCAGGAGTTGCTCAAGGATCAAAGCTGGGACCGTTCCTCTACAACATCTTCACATCAGACCAACCTCAACCCAATAACGCTATAAATTTGCTCTATGCAGACGATTCACTAACATACGCCAAATCTTTTTCACTAGTCATTGCAGCCCAAAGAGTTGAAGATTACGTGAGACAGCTGTGGGAGTTCTACACAACATGGGGCATCAAAGTCAACTCAGCCAAATCTGAATTGGCTTGTTACAGAAGACCAGCGGGACAGCGAAGTACACCCTCAGCTAAAAGCTGCCGCAGCATTATTATCAATCTGCCTGACGGATCACAACTGAAAACCAAACCATCGATGAAATATCTGGGTGTCAACTTTGAGGAGAGGTTACGCTTCAATCCGCATGTAACAGCTACTCTGAAGAAAGCAAACTACTCTTTCCACCGCATTCACCCCCTAATGCGGAAAAGGAATGGACTCAGCCAAAGGACGAAGTTGCTTCTTTATAAGCAACTTCTCAGACCGATCATCACATACTGCTTTCCTGTCTGGTTTACTATTTCCAAAACCAGCATGAAAAAACTGGGAGTGTTCGAGAGGAAGATCTTGCGGATCTGCACGGGACTCCACTTTGACCAACGGCGACGAAAACATTTCAGCAACACGCGACTCTATGAGGCATCCGGAATAACACCCCTTGACAAATACATGATCAGTGCTGCCAAAATACTGACGAGCAACCTTAGCAATCACCCAAACCCTCTAGTGAGAACCATCACAAGTGAAGAGAGACACACCGATCCACGATACCTTGATGTAACAGCACTACTGGACGAAGGAATCATTCCTATCAATGAAGACGAGGCAATTCAGTCTTACGAAGATGCAGCGTCGAACTACCACCGTGGCTAGAAGCCACCCCACATCCTTCCAAAAAGACAACCGGATTTGAACAACCCGAGATGAATCATCTACATAGTATAAAATATAACCATCAATCACAATCTTTTAAATAATTTTGTATAAAAATAAAAACAATGTATAAAATTAGGCCCCTAATGTGCCAAAACAAATTAAAGTATCAATATAATAATTATATAAAATTGAATTAAGAACAAATTGTAAATATCTATTTCCGTTCAATAAAGTCTAACTAACTAAAAAAAAAAAAAATCTCTTAATTTATTTTTTAGTTCTTCGCATTTCTTTTTCACGTGCGGCTTCCATTTTAATTTCGCGTCTAGAGTCATTCCCAGATACTTTGCCTCATTTGCAAATGGAACACGAGTGGTATTAAGAAAGACGGGTAATCTATTTATTTTTTTATACGTAAAGTCCACGTGGACTGACTTTTGTTCATTGAGCGCTATTCGCCATGTTTTCGTCCACTCATTAACATTATTAAGAGCATTTTGTAATTAAATTGTAGCTTCGCTAATCGTTTTGCCTACTGCTAGTATTGCAGTATCATCAGCAAACGTGGCTACAATAGTGTCATCTGTTTGAGGTATATCGCGTGTAAATAAAAGGTACATAACTGGACCTAATACACTTCCTTGTGGTACCCCAGCCACTATTTCTTTGAAATCAGAATAGTCATTTTCCTGTCTTACACGAAAAAGTCTTTCATTTATCTATCCGTTTAGAATGTTGTAAAGTCCTTCAGGCAGAACTTGTCTTAATTTGAATTTGAGGCCTTCGTGCCCCACCTTGTCAAACGCCTGCGACACGTCCAAAAAGACAGTCGAGCAGATTTTCTTTTCTTCAAGAGCTCTCTCAATTACGTCAATAATTCTATGCACTTGATCAATTGTCGAATGCTTCCTTCTAAATCCGAACTGACGTTCAGGTATTAATTGTTTCTCTTTTATTATCGGTTGCAGACGCAGGAGTAGTATTCTTTCAAAAACTTTTGATATAATAGGAAGAAGCGAAATCGGCCTGTAAGACTTCTTTTCGTGAGATGGTTTGCCAGGTTTCAAAACCATTATGATTTCCGCAACTTTCCATTGGATCGGAACATATTCTAACCTTAAAGCGGCATTTATTATGTAAAGGAGGTTAATAAACCCTTTACGAGGGAGCATTTTTAAAATCTCTGCCGTTATTAAGTCATATCCAGGAGCTTTGTTGGACTTAAGCTTCCTTATTTCTCTTTTTAATTCGGCAAGTGTAGGATTTCTCTTTATGTAGCTTTCATTTGAGGTAAAATTCATATTAACATTTTCGTTGAGTTCTTGCCCATCGAACGGCTTAAATGTTTCCCCTAAGTAATCGGCGAATACTGTCGCTTTTTCTTTGTCACTTTTAGCCCATTCATTTTGGCTTTTCTTAATCGGGGGCACTGGAAGCTTTGGTTTTTTCGTCGTTTTTATAGCTTTCCAAAGTAAGTAGTTGGATTCTTTCCCCACTGTCAAGCCTTCAAGGTAATTTTCAACTTCAAGGTTTTTGAAATCTGATATCGCCGTTTTTAGCATATTACTCAAGCGATTTAAATGAGCTTTGTGTTGAGGAGCACGGGTTTGCTGCCATTTTGTACGTGCTTTTCGTTTCTCTTTCACTAAATCTTTTATTTCTTGCGGATATTTTATATCTTTATAGCGAGGCATTAGCCTTTGATAAGGTGTGTTATCCCAAGCTGCTTTTTGTATTATATGAACAAAGGTATCTACTGCGTCTTCAAGCTCAAGAGGCGTTTGTAATGATATCCTTAACTCAACGTTGTCCTCGATATCTTTTTTTAAATCCATCCCAGTTGGTCTTACTGTTTGTTAATCTGGGTGGTTTTTCAATTTTAACAAGGCTTTCGCTCATAATGAGTACGACGGCAGAATGATCTGAGAAGAGGTCATAGCCCTCTGACATTTCTATACGGTTAGAGGGTATTCCTTTCACCATGAATAAATCGATTAGGCTGGCCAGTAAGTTGGCTTGCCAGTCGATTGAAAGTCACAATTATTTTCCATTCCTGCTTCATATAGCATGCAACCCTTTTGAGATATGCATCGTGAGGCCCAGAAGGTGTGCTTTGCATTAAAGTCACCACAAACAATTAAATTTGGACTTAGTGACTTTATCAATGTCGTAAATTCACTCTTATCAATTTTGCAACGCGGAGGGCAATATATGCAAGAGACATTGAGAGGAATATTTTTAGTTTTAACCTGTACACTACTCAATTGCATTGATTCCACCTCTATTTTGAGGCCTATCGAGTGTTCAATGCATTCTTTTATATACAATGATGATCCACCTCTTGCTTTGTTTGACCTATCAATAGGGTGGTAGTCATGAAACCCGTGGATTTTAAGATTTGATTCATTTTCTGATATCAAACATATGTCAATATCATTTTCTCGCATATACATCTCCAATTCTCCAAGTTTTTGCCATAATCCGTTGGCATTCCACGTTAGAACTTTTCCATCATATATTTTTTGAAAGAGGTTTGGGTCGAAAACAATTTTCGAGCTTACTTAACCTATCAAAGATAAGTTTATTTGTTTCACATTGTTCTTCAAGTTTTGACAAAATTATTGAAAAGACTTTCGAAACCGGGTCTGTTTCAGTGTCTTTATTTACGGGTATATTTTTTGCTGCCATTTGGGCATATGTTTCTGCATTTCCTTGCTTCGATATTTTCTCCGAAGGTACTGACACTGTTTTCTTTTCCTTACGGATACTAGGTTTTGGACCTTTTGTAAATTTGGCACTCTTGGGAATTGCGGTTTCTAATTGCCTTGGTGGGTTTCTTTGTGTTTGGGCAGATTTTGATCGTCGCTTTTGTAATTCTTTAGCTACTTCACAGCCCCTATAACCTGGTGGGTGATTTCCATTACAATTAATGCACGTTGGTGGACTTTCACTTTTTCCGTTGCAGTCAACAGTTAGATGTTTTCCAGCGCATTTTACACACCTTGGCTCTTTTTTGCAATAGGTTTGGGTGTGATTGAATTCTTGGCAGCGTTTAAATTGAGGGATTAACCTTGTGCTCTTTCTTAGAGGTTCGATCCTAACTACGATGTTTAGATTTGTTTTAATTTTATAAATTTCATCTAATTTTTCAGTCTTATCGAACGAAAGTATAAATAGTGGGAGACCACGTTGTACCACTATCGCTTCACCCTCTTTTTTCTGTTTCTCTCTTTTGACAATGTTCGTACCATCTAAGATTTTGAGGTTGCGCGCTTTTAGATCACTAATAATATCGTCTTTTAAACATGATGCGTGTAGACCTCTTGCCACAACACGTAGGGGTCCTTGCGACTTATTTTCATAGGTATACCATTCTACTTTTTCTTCGTTTAGTTTTCGTGACAGAAGACGATAACTTTCGGGGTCTTTCACACAAACTTTCCATTTGTTGTTGTTAGGTGAAATAATTTTAAAAGCCGATGGTACGAGTAATAATGCCTTTAATATGGTTTGCAACTTGTTATACTCCGCAATACCAATAACATTTATTGGTGGTGGGGGCCGTTCCTTAACAGGTTTTTCTTTTACTGTCGCATGTTTTGGTGAAACTCATATTTCAAAAGAAGAGGCTGCTTCAGGTGAAGAGCCAGCCTTACGCTTTTTACTCAATCTTTTCTTTGAGGACTTCTCCGTTTCACGTGCTAGCTCTTCTTTGTCCGTTTCATATCTACAATTATTGACTTGTGGCAAGCTAGACTTTGAGTTTATTGGAGGATTTTCGCTTTTCAATATCTCATTTCTTTTTCGAAGAAGATCAACTTCTTTCTTTAGCTCTTGATAAAGTTCCATTACTTGATCAAGTTTTTGTCGAAGTTCGTTATTATCTTTTTCAAGATTTTTTGTTTTATCTGAGTCTATCTTGGCACGCGCAGGCGTGACGGGTGTACTCTTTTGCCCGAATTTCGATAGTTTTGCACTCGATTTAGATGGTGGTGATCGAGATACCCTTGCACTTTTAAGGAAGGGATTTATTAAATGCAATAATTGGTTCTCCCCAGAATCCATAGAGCAAACCTCTGAAGAGGGTGGATTTTCCAGTGAACCTGGACTGCCACCTGGGGTACTATATCTTATTGTTTTGCTCATTGCATAAGTTATGTATACATCAATCTCAGTATACGGAGTTTGGATTTTAGTCGCCTCTTACGACAGGCATGCCTACCTCGGGTATATTCTTTCCCCTTACCCGCAGGGGGTCAAGTTTTATGCAATGCTTTTATGCGTAGGATCAATGAAAACGAAAAGCATCTATGGTTGAATATAGGAGCGAAATTGTTAGTTGGGAGCATTGAAGATTTCGATTTCGGCGAGTTAAATAGGGTTCAAAGATGGTTCAAGAGGTTCAAGTATATATAATAGCCTATTACTAGGTTGAATAACCATTGAACTGCCAAAATCGACGGTTGAAAATTGCTGAACCACGGATCAAATTTGAACCACGTTTGTGCAACCTTAGAGGCCTTTAATATAACGTTTTCATAAGAGCCGAAATGAGATGATTTCGCAAATCGAAGTAAAATTGTTTTCATTTGTAATTTCGTTTGACAGCTCATTTCGTTTTTGAATTTCAACTGGCTGTTAATCGCTTTTTGTTGTTGTTTTATTCTTACCACTTCCATTGAGCTTTGACATTTTCATACAAAACCTTTTCAGAGCTATTCAAACTATCGCCAATTGGGTGTGTTCAATAGGTTTTGACTTTATTTCCAATCTAATTTCATGCAAATTTGGTTGAAATTATCTCATTTTGAAATGTGAATTTGTATTAGAAATGAGATGATTTCGTATCGAGTTTGGAAATTTATTTATTTTCAACGAAATTACCTCCTTTGATCTAATGAAAACGTTATATAAGACTCTCCAAAAACAACGTAAAATCATATGCCATTTTTGATTGGATTTTCGGACTGTTCTGCTCCTTTTTGATTCCAATCGAATATGAAAACATGGAGTTGTCAAATTTACACACACACTACTGAATGACGCCATTTTAAAAAATGGTTTTCTTAAGCATTTGTCACTTTAGACAAGTAGTCCGACGAAAAACTGTATATGCGTGAGCTGTTTAGATTGGGAAAATTGAGTCCGGAATCGTGAGTCTCATCGTGTCTACATTTGAACATTTGAGACCTCCAAAACACAACATCCCCGACCCCCCACTTCTCTTGCCGACCCAACTATCAAAATTGCTTCGCATTTCAGACATTAAAGTGTTATTTGTTTCTATAGCGCTCCATTTAGCCCTCTGACAAAAAGTAAATACCTTATTGGACTATTACTGAATCCTTAAATATTTTCTGGTGCAAATTATATCAGCTCGATAGAAGCGATATATCAATGTTTCTTTAATCTCTTTATAATGCTCTTATGAAATAACCAAGATACTATCACTTCAATAGTCATCCTATAAAATTCTCATAGAATCTTTGTTAGTCTTTGTTTCTATATAGCTTGTATTAGTGAATTATAATATTCAATTTAGCATCCGAGCATATATATTTATTATTATTGTCAGTGTTTAAGGATGGTATTAATTAATTAATTAATCAATTATACCTCCATTTATTTAATTAACATATGTGTTTGTTATAGCCATACAAATCTATTATTTTATATTTCTCTTGAACTAAGTTTTTTCTTATTAATGCAAGCTTCTTGTCCCAAACGAAACAATTCAAGATAAAAGTGATTCCAATTTAATACATTGAATTATATATCTGAGATTGGTGAAGCGGTTAGCGAGCACTTCGGACTCGCTTCCGTAATACAACTTCCGAACGAGCTCGTGGAGTTGGATGAGTATGTACCTGTGCACACACAGTACATGTTAGTACCACAGCCAAGATTTTTTAAATAGTGCAATAGCACAGAGGAAGAGGTGGCGGACCGTCAGTCTGAGGGTCACGAGTTCGAGTCCCAGTCGGGCATAAGAACATTACAGGCTTTTTCTTACAACAGGGAGGTGGAAAGTTTTATTGTCTGGGAAAAACAGCAGATGGAAAGAGAGAAAAGTGCGTGTGAAGATGAGGCACACAAAACTAAAGAGGTTGATGATGAACAACCACAGGACGAACAGCGAATCAGCGAGGAGATTGGAGCCATAGAAGGGGAGATGGTGCGCCTCAATGCCCAACTTGCGACACTGGTGCTAGCTCTAAGGAACAAACAAGAGTCTCGCCGTGAAAAAGAAAGGCTGGAGCGAGAGCTAAAGGTACCACAGGCGCCAAACAAAGAAGCGCAACAGCAACCACAGCTGCCACAAAAAGAGCAGCTACAAATACGGGAGCAGCCCAAAGAAAACCTGCTTGCTCAGCAGCCACAGCAGCAGCCAATGCCTAAGGAGCAAAGGCAACAAAATAAAAAGCAGCAACAGAACCAAAAGCAGCAGACAAAACAGCAGCAGTCACAACAGCAGCAGCAAAAGCAACAGGAGCGTAGCCAACAGCAGCAGGAAGAACAACAGCAGCAGTCACAGCCGCCCTAAAGCAAAAAAGAGAAGGTGCTGCCCATCAACACCTATAAGATGGAATTAAAAGAGACCACAGACCTATGTAAGTCGGCCATAGGCCAAAACTTTTATATTAAACGACTAAGTAAGGATAGGCATGCTATACACTGCTTCACAGTGGCGGAGCATAAAATTATTAAAAACTTATTAAAAGAATCCATGACTGAGTTCTTCAGTTTTACCCCCAAAGTGGATACATTTCAAACGGTCCTCCATAGAGGGCATAGATTTCTGCACGGAACCACAGGTGCTCTTAGATGAGCTCCGTATAAAAGCGAGCGACGATCTCGACTTTATCGGGGTCAAGGGAGAAGCGGTCTTTGCCGTTCTTCCTTGTTCAACTTCCGCCCAGCAGCAAACTGGATAGGTTGAGAAGTATCTCCGTCCTCAACTACCAGGTTGTAACTTGGGATAGACTAAAGAGACGCGGTGACATGCTTCAATGCATGCGCTGCCAAAGGTTTGGCCACGCTGCAGCAAACTGCGAAATGCAGTCACGCTGCGTTAAGTGTGGTGAGAGCCATATTTAGGGAGAGTGCAAGCTCGGTGAGGAACGGGTCGAGGACATGACCCAGCTTAAATGTGCACTTTGCGGAAAAGAGGGGCACCCTGCTAATTATCGGGGTTGCTCAGCTTTTCAGCAAATTCACAACAATAAAGCGGCTAGGCAGATAGTGGCAGAGATACGCCCATCAGCGCGTGCTCCCACAGCAACGCCCGTTAATCCCCAAATTTCCTACGCCCAAATGGCGGCAGGAAAGGGAAAAACGGTACAGCCTGCAGCTAAGGCAGCCCAACCGGCCCTAGTGCCAAAGGTGCCGGACGCTAAGGCCGAAATAAGAAGCTTGTTGCTGGAAATTCAAGGCCAGTTAACAGGACTTCTCAACCAGATAAAGTAGCAGGCGACTAGGGTAGACTATCTCTACTCTGTTTTGCCTAGCCTAACGCAAATTAGAGCTTAAATGGCGCACTGTCGGAGAGGCCTCTTAGGATCCTTGCTATGAATGTAAATTCACTGATTAGGACCGAACGTAGAGCTAATCTTTTCCAATTGTTGAAAGACCAAAGTCCAGATGTGCTTATGGCCAGCGAAACTAAGCTGAACCAGAAACATAAGTTGACTAACAACAATTACAACATCGTCAGAAGAGATCGACCCAACTCCACTCCAGGTGGGGGTCGTCGCAATCTTCATACGAAAAGGCATTAATCATAAAGTTATATATAATAGTGATCTGCGCAGATTTCGGCTGTTAGAGGCGTGCATTCCTCTCCAACAGGGGAAGAGAGTGTATGTGATCGCGGCTTATGCACCGGAATCACCTCAGCTAACTGATTTTATGACAGAGCTTGAAAAACTTTTCGAATGTCTACGTTTGAGCTTGGAAGAAAATTACTTTCTCATGGCCGGTGATTTGAATGCCAAACACCTAGACTGGGAAAATCAAAGAGGTATTAATCTTTTCAATTGGATGAATCAATACAACACTGAATATGGTGTCGACCTGCTGGCAACGGATTGGCCATCGTTTCCAAGAAGCGGTGCCTACCTGGATCTATTGCTAATAAACGCAAAACTGACAATTACTGACACTGTGGGTCAAAGACCAAGAAACTGTTTACGAACGATCGATTTCAACAGTGATCACTGCGGACTCGCCGCCGTAATACAGCTTCCGAACGAGCTCGTGGAGTTGGAGGAGTATGTACCTGTGCACACTTACAATTACAGAAAGGTGCGCTGGCCTCGCTTTACCAACGCCTTATCGAGCGAAATCAGATCGAACAACATATCCCAACCAAATGACAGGAATTTGACAAATAACGAAAGTGACCAATACTTAGAATAAATGGACGAGACAATCAAACGAACAATGAACAGAACAATACCGAAATACCAGCAACGGGACGCAACCGACATGTATCGGAACGCGACCATTGACGCACTACACAGGCAAAAAAGTGGTCTGCTGACAAGACTCAAACTCTTGTACCGACGGTTTACTGACCCTCACGATCTGGAGATTAGGACACTGAAGTCGTCGATCAAGAACATCAACCAACTAATTAAAGAGAACTATCGGTTGTCAATTAATTTGTATTAGGATAACAAAATTCGGGCCGTTAATGCTAGCGACGCGAGCATGTTTCCCAAAATTAACAAGATATTTAGAGGGAATGATCAGAACGATCTTCCTTGTCTTAAGCTTCAAAGAACGACAGACAACAGAGACGTACTTCTGACAGCAGGAATTATTCCAGAGGACGCCGTCTTGGACGATGACCTCTTTATTGTCGAAGATCCGCAGGAGAAAGTTGAGGCTGTGGGGGCTGCTTTCCAGTACAAGGTGAATGCGTGCATTCGCCCCAATCACGACCTGGAAAACATAGCCTTGCTCCATCACTTCTACCTTCGGAATGACATCACGCAATGGCGATCAGAGAACCTCGGTTTCGCCGGGTTCAATGAAGATCATTTGGCAAACGCCATAATCGCTGAGCTAAATGGGCCCAGTTCCCTGTTAATTACGAAGGTGGAGCTACAGCTCTTCTTCGATTCATTAAGGAAGAAGAAGTCAACAGGAGTCGATGGCATTTTCTTCGACATTTACCTCAAGAAGTAGTAGACATTTATACCACTCTGTTTAACAACGCTCTGAATAATGCTTATTATCCAGTGCGTTGGAAGACAGCTGTGGTGCATCCTCTCCCGAAAAAGGGAAAGGACAACTCCAATCCGGCAAATCTCCGGTCGATAAGTCTTCTTCCGAGTATCAGCAAGGTATTCGAAAAAGTTATCAATAGAGCTCTGACTAAGTGGGCAGAGGACAATAATATCATACCGGACAATCAGTTCGGTTTTAACGTGGGACATGACACCATTCATGCCGCGTCGAAACTCGTTTCTGATGTCCAATGGAACAAATCTTAGAAGCAGTGTACGGGTGCCTGTCTGGTTGATTTGGAGAAGGCCTTCGACACCGTATGGTTAGAGGGTCTTTATCTAAAGTTGACCAGACTTGGCATTAGTAAACCACTTTTATATATGCTTTATGATATGCTCAATGGCAGAAAGTTTGTTGTCAAAAGTGGCAATGTAACTTCTGCCACAACCTTTAATATTAAAAATGGTCTTGAGCAGGGAGCAGTCAACTCGCTGATTCTATTCAGCATTTACACCAGCGATCTGATAAGTAGTCTAACTCAGGCAATTGCGTATGCCGACGATCTAATTGCATACAGAACAGCTCCAAAAGTCGAGGTCATCAGGATTCTTTTGCAGCGTGACTTCGAGAAGATTCAGCGATATTGCGATGACTGGAAGTTGAAAATCAACTTTCAGAAATCAGAAACTATCTTGTTTAGGAGAAAGAACTGGCGGGCGCAAGCTGGTGATCGTAGGGCCAAATGGACATCCACTGGCGAGTAAAAGTGTAGTAAAGTACCTTGGCATTTGGATGGATCAGTATTATGTATGTATGTATTTCGACAGACATATAAATGCTGCTCTGGCCAGGGCTAGGGGAGCTTTTGCCCTGACGAAACGGTTGTTTTATAGCAGCCGGCTTGACAGCAGGGTGAAGGTTATTTGCCAAATGGCCCTTATCCGGCTGATGATTGCCTATGGATGCCCGGTTTGGTTCAACGTTGCCCCATCTCAAATGGAAAAGATTCGGGTGTTTGAGAGGCAGTGTCTACGACGCTGCCTCGGATTGCACAAAACACCAGAGTTGGAGTACAAACATTACTATTCCAACCTGGCTCTATACAACGGGGCCAACATTAACAGGATAGATAATTTCCTGCTGAAGCTTATTTGAGGTCACATTGCAAGAGCGATGTCCTCGTCTAACAGCTAGGGGCTTATTACCCTAAATACGAATATTACGAGAGTGTGCGTCTAAGCGGCTTTATTCCGCCTGATGCATTCCTCCACCTAGACAGTCGAGCGCTGATCCAGGATAGAGCGGCGGTTCCGCTAATCTACCACGTGAGCCGTAGAACTGTAGATTGGCGGCTCCTTTACAGTCGAGACGTCCTCGCACAAGACGGAGCTGAGCGCCTTCGGTTCAGTAGGACTGTGTCCGAACGGGACCGAAGAGATAGGGTAAAGCAGGAGAACCAGTTCTGGTGGTTGAAAAACGAAGATGAAGTTCCTTCAGACATTTAATAGTTGACCTTGCTTTTTTCTTTTGTATGGCCGACTTGCATAGGTTTAGGTACTTAGTTTTAAGTAGGGACAGTCAAGGTGGCACAGAAAAAAAAATATATAAAACATACAAAAACACAAGAAAATTATAAAATCCACAAAAATACAAAAAAAAAAATATAAAACCGGAAAATGCTTGCTGTAGCTGTTCTAATTTGTAAGTAGCTTATGAGTTGGTTGTAGTAACTAGTTTATAATTAGTTGTAAATAGTTTTAAATAGCTTTAAGTATTTTTAATTAGTCTTAATTAGTTTTAATTAGCTTTAATTTGGTTTTATGTGGTTTGTAAGTTTTATATAAAACCAAAAACAAAAATAAAGACAGAGATACCGAGTTTTTTGTAAATTCTTCTCGGTAAAAAATAAAACCGACCTGGATTTAGTATTAAGATAGTTCTTTGGCCGAAAGGCATTAGCATTAGGTTATGTAAGTTTAACTTAGAATTAATTTCAAAAAAAAAAAAAAAAAAGCGAGCAAGACAGTTTGTTCAGAGGGACACGGGTTCGATTCCCCTGGACCTGCCAACTTTTTTTTAAATTTCATTTAATGTGAACTTCTTTAAGACTCTCATAATTAACTCCATAAGAGTATAATAGGAGTTAAAAAAGGTCGACTTTTTCACTCTATGGAGTTCTATGCATTGGTTATGCATATGAATGAAACCGAAAAGCATCTATGGAGAAATATAGAAGCGAAATTGTTAGTTGGCCAGAGACTACCGTAAGACCGGTCTCAATCTTCCCAATCTAAACAGCGTCTAGGCCAGATTTAGTTCAAACTTGTTTCTTAAGTGAAATATTGTCTTTAGTGGCCGGCACTAAATCTGGTGGTCTGAAACTATTTGAAAAAAACTAGGGAACAGAGGTATTTACGATAATACAAAATATGACAAATACACAACGCTAAACAACAACAAAAAAATGTCATCGGCTAATGCTTCGCTTACGGGTAGCTGCAGTACATTGAGATCAAAAACTGTGTTTCTTGGTTCAAATTAGTATAAACCATAGGAGAAAAAACAAAGGTTTGCGAAACTTGGTGAAAATTTCTCGTTACCAAACAGGCATATTGAGCGTAGATAGTATACATTAGTCCTGTTTTTAATGCATTTTTATCTTCACTTAGGAAAAAGTAGCATGTTAAATACAACAAAAATACGGAATTATACCAGTTTGTTGTTGTAATTAACAAACCACTTTTTTCTTAGCGAAGATAAAAATGCACAAAAAACAGGGCTATTATTTACACGTACAAACATTGTTTGACAACCATTAATGTTTGATCATTCAAATGTGTTTTCGATATCCTAATCGAGTTTGATAATGTGAGCCACGCTTAAGAACCGTCACTATGAACTCACTTGTAAGAGAGGCCATGCTCAGCCGAAACCGTAGTCAAAACGGATCCAAAAAATCGACCAATTTTAGTCCAAAACTCCAAACTGTCAAAATTGGCACAAAGAAAAACAAAATTGACAGGACTTTGGAATGAAATGGGCAGTTTTGGGAAGTAAACGAACGGGGGTAAAAAAAGATGTCTGTTCGTATTTACGTACTTCCCAAATAACAATTTATACGAATTCAGCATAAAGTTCACAAACTTGTACCTACATTATGTCTGTTTGCGTACCTACCAAAACTACGAATTTAGCTCAAAGTTCTGACAAAGTTCACATAAAAAAAAATAAAATTCGTAGAAATTTGTAGTTTTGGGAAGTACACGAACAGACATAATGATATGACAGTATGATTTGAGATTTCGCAACCAAAATAAAAAATCTGTTTTGTTTTCAATTGAATTGTTTTTTTTTTTTTTATTCGTGCTTACCAACATATTTTAGCTAGTGCTAGTACCTTCATATGAATGTATAATCTTCCTAAACAAGAAAAAAGATGTAATTTTGCTGCCTCGATAAGCAATCACAAAGTTATTTAAAAAAGATTACAAAATATTTGCGTAGATACAAAAATAATGGTGTCAGTGTTCTACATATATTTTTGTTTTGCGAATCCTATCCTTTCAGTGTTTTAACCATTTTTTGATGGTTGAATTTTATCCTATCACTGAAAAGCCCCAGGGTTTTCATGTTCATTCTCAAATAAGAGAAATTATCGAAAATACCTACATCAATTTTTGTAAGCTGTTTGTGGAAACATTGCACTTTTTGAAGGTAAGTGGCTTAGAAAAAAACCCCAAATATGAGAAAATTTCAAAATTACCTACATCAAAACTAAACCGTTTGTGGTCTTAATCTTATCATCGAATGGTTCAATGCATCCATAGTGTTGAAGAAAAAAAATGAAAAGCCCCAGGGGGGGTAATTTTCATTCCCAAATAAGAAAAATTATCAAACATACATCCATCAATTGTAAAATGTTTGTGGATGCATTTAACTTTTTGAAGGTAAGTGGTTAACATAAATTGAAAAGCCCCAGGAGGGGGTCATCCCCATTCTCAAATAAATAA
The DNA here is from genome assembly GCA_946251815.1 of Dasysyrphus albostriatus. NCBI lineage: Eukaryota > Metazoa > Arthropoda > Insecta > Diptera > Syrphidae > Dasysyrphus > Dasysyrphus albostriatus. The sequence continues at coordinate 139,009,411 of OX276335.1, read as the reverse complement.
GAAAAAATATCAAAATTACCAACATCAATTGCAAACTGTTTGCGGACTAAATCTTACCTTCTAATAGTACTTTGAAATTTTTTTTTGAAAAGCCCCAAGGGGGGCCATGACACCCCTCCCCCTGTATCCGCCAATGCTGAGATAAGTCACTTTAAGCCGGAGATCGATTAAGCTAGTAAAAATGAGTGAGTGGGCGAGGCCCCCCTCCCCCTGTATCCGCCAATGGTGAGATAAGTCACTTTAAGCCGGAGATCGATTAAGCTAGTAAAAATGAGTGAGTGGGCGAGGGAAATGAAATGTTAGATTATTCGTCGGATATTTCAGCAGTGACTTGGTGTATGTGTTGGTAAATTTATACTTTTGGATAAGTATTTTTGCTTTTTCTCTTGAACTTTTATCACACCTATTCATTTATAGAAAATTAAAACAAAAAAAAACAACTTATGTGGATAAAAACAACCACCCTTTCATTGTGTTTTATTGATAGTATTTATTTTTATTATCATGTGTAAATTAAATAAAATTGTATTATGTAGAAAGAGAATATTCTATTAACTCCCCATGCTGCCCCCCCTTACATACCACACTGTTTATACGTCGTAATTTTAATGTTCTTTACAACATTAAAAAAAATAAAACACTTTGGTTTTTTGTTAACTTACAAAATAAGGAACAACTTTATTTTAAGATGTAGTCTGTTCGGTGGTTGCCGTAAGAGAGCCTAATTTAAAAATAAGAATCGCTTAAGTTTAGGTATATACTAGTAAGTATATAGGATTAACTGAATACAAGAATAACTGGTCAGTAAATGGTGTGATGTTAAAAAGGTACATATAAATAATCAATATGTGTATAGACTTAAGGTGCTCGAAAGTAGCACAATTGAAATCTTGTTCATATCACTTAAACTAATATGTAACATCTTCCTCCACTTAATGAACCTTTTAAATATTCATATTACTAAATTAACAAAATCAATTCAAATAAAGCAAACATTATTATTTACAAAATGCATTTCTTTTTTTTTTTTTTTTTTTTTTTTTTTTTTAATACTTTAACTTTTCATTTTTTCTTCTTTCGATTTACTTTTGGTTTATCTTGATTATTTAATATTTTTAACTTATTATTTAATTCCAAATTTTTAATTCGACTTGAGCGACGTTCTTCAATATTATCCCAAATCTTTTGTCTTTTTTTCTTTTTCATAACTGGCTTAGGTTCAGGAGAACCCTTAATTTTATTTGGATCAATGTCCGCAATGTACAATTTATCAGCTAGATTTCTTTTACGAATTTGATTTTCATGAACAAAACGTTCTACTTCATTGACTCTGATAATATACGTTAGTTTACTTATTACTTTAAAAACTTTTGCAGGGATCCACTTGATCATATTTACATAATGATTTCTATATAGGATATCTTCTCCCACTTTAAATTTAGGTCTTACTATTTTACAACTATTTTTTTTATCATTACTTTTTATCTCATTACATATATTTTTTTTAACTTTACAATTTTCCACTTCATTACTTTTTAAAACATTATTATTTTGTATATTTTCTTGTGAACCTTTTACATTAGGCATAATACTATTTAACAAAATTCGAGGTTTATAACTAAATAACAATTCGGAAGGAGATCTGGAGGTAACCGTCGATGGAGTGTTCCGATAGTTAAATAAAAACTCATCTACTTTTTCAATTAAGGTCATGGTATTGTTTTCTTCCAAGCACAATTTTTTCAATACCGCCTTCACTGTTTGTACACCTCTTTCAGCCAACCCGTTCGATTGCGGATGATAAGGAGGAGATTTCATGACTTTAATACCCTTGCAACTACAAAATTTTATAAAAACACTAGAATTAAAAGGTGGACCATTGTCCGATACAATACACCCTGGGAAACCAAATAATAAAAATAATTTCGATAACTCTTTAATTAAAGACTGAACATTGGTATTAGACATATGTCGTACCTCACAAAATTTAGTGTACGCATCCATTGCTATCAAAAACGTTTTGCCCCCAAAATGAAAAAAATCCAAATGCGTTCGTTCAAAAGGAAACGTTGCAGTATCCCATTTTGTATCAACTTTTTCACGTGGGACGTTCTGAGACTTCTCGCAAACTTGGCAGTTTTTTGCAAATGAATTGATGTCGCTATCAATAGATGGCCACCAAACAAAGGAACGCGCTAACATTTTCATCCGCACCACCCCCGCATGGTTCTTATGAAGTAACTCAAGAACTTTATACTGAAGGGTGATGGGAATTACTACTCTGTGTCCATAAAGAACTAAACCCTCTTCAATAGACAAACTGGCCCTGATTCTAAAAAATGGTTTCAACTCACTACTTATATTATCTGGCCAACCAGATTTTAAATGTTCAAACACACTTTTGAGTAAGGAATCATTTTGAATACCTTCGCGAACTTTTACATTGTCTACCAAGTTGTCTTCAACTTGAAAATAATTTATCGGAATATCTTCAATACCCGACTGACCCTCTAAAGGTAACCTAGAGAGACAATCTACATGACCCATTTTTGAACCCTTTCTAAAAGAAATTCTGTAATTGTACTGCGATAAAATTATTGCCCATCTTTGCAACCGCGCTGCGGCGACTGCTGAATTCCCTTTATGGGGATGAAAAATTTCTTTTAGAGCCTGGTGATCGGAGCAGATGGTGAATTCCTGGCCATACAAATAATAATGGTATTTTTTCACTGCGAAAATTATAGCTAAGGCTTCCCTATGTAGCTGTGAATAGTTTCGTTCCGACGACGATAGTGTACAAGAAGCAAAATATATGGGTTTTTCTTCTCCGTTCACCAAATGACACAAAATAGCTCCGACCCCATATGGACTTGCGTCAGTTACCAAGACGATTTCCTTTTTAGGATCATATAACTCTAAAATTTTATTTTTAAGTAACAAGCTCTTGCTTTTCTCAAAAGCTTTTTGACATGAAGCATCCCACACAAACTGTACCCCTTTCCTCAAAAGGTTATATAAAGGTTGAATATTTGTAGCTAAATTAGGCAAGAACTTCCCATAATAGTTCAATAGACCTAGAAAAGATTGCAATTGCTGCAAATTTTGGGGTGCTGGGGCTCTAACAATAGCCTCCACTTTATTTTGATTTGGACTTATCCCTCTTGAAGATATATTATGCCCAAGGTAATTAACCGACTCACATACAAACTTACATTTGTCCACATTGATGTGAACGTTATGCGCTTCTAAACGCCTTAATACTTCAAAAAGATTTTTTTCACAATCATCTTGAGAAGACCCACCAACAATAATGTCATCGATGTAACACTTTACGTATTTCAAACCCTGAAGAATTCTATCCATTACGGATTGAAAAATCGCTGGCGCACACTTAACTCCTAACACCAGCCGTGTATTTGCGAAAAGGCCCTTAAACGTATTAATCACCAACAATTTTTTCGATTTTTCGGTGACTGAAAGTTGCTGATAAGCTCCTTTCAAATCAATTATGGAAAAAAAAGTGCAACCTGAAAGGCTTGCATAAATATCCTCTGGCAACGGCATTGGATAATGTTGTGTTTCAATACACTTGTTAAGTGTGGCCTTACAATCGACACATATTCTTATTGTTCCATCACTTTTAGGCACGATTACAATAGGACTTGCCCATTCACTAAATTCAACTGGAACAAGAATCTTTTCGCGAACTAACCTATCTAATTCTTGTTCAACTTTATCACGAAGCTTATACGGAACCCGATAGGCTGCATGAAAAATAGGGGTTTGAGATTCCTTAAGAACAATCTCCGCCTCATAACCAACAATCGGACGTATTAACTCAGACTCTAATATTTTTGGAAAACTTGACTTGATGCGATTTAAAACTTGTGTTTGGCTACTCACATTACTTATATATGACTCCACAAATTGATCCCTCCAACTGGGATATATAATGTCCAACCACGTGCGTCCCATCAGACTTTTCCTTGGCATATCACCGCCAACAACAACAACAGGCAACTTCCATGACTGACCTCCAGATCTGACCTCCACCTTGAAACTACCTAGCTCTTGCAACCGAACACCTGAAACCGAACAGAGATTAAGACTAGATTTTAACAATAAATAATTTTTAAACTTATCTAAGTAAACTTTTTCGCTGATTATAGATGTAGTCGCTCCTGTATCGATTTCCATTGTTAAATCTTGTCCATTAACCATGATGGACACCTCGTGGGGTCTATTTGCAACACTCACACTATCGACACACTGGATGGCTGCTCTTAAGCGACACTTGTTGGCTATATGTCCCTTTTTGTTGCATGCAAAACAAACCCACTCCTTAGCTGGACAACGGAACTCCTTATGGTCGTTGCGCCCACAACGAAAACAACTTGACTTGATGTGACTCATAACACTTTTTGAGTGGCTCCCACTTTTCTTAGAAGCACGTGGGATCCCTTCGGAAACTGGATTCTTTGTTGATTTTTTTGGATGACTGTACACAGCATTTTGAGTCATAGGCTGAATACACCGTGATGCTTTTTGCGAAGCTTCGACATTGAGTGCCTGTTGGCACACTTTGTCAAATGTAAGTGAGTCGTCTCGAAGAAGCATCTCTTGTATTTTCTCACTTTTGACCCCCACAATGAATCTATCCGCTAATGCCTCATCCAGAATCAAAGACTTGTATTTAGCGATTTTAGTATCGTCTTTAACCTCTTCGAAAAAATCTCCGAATCTGCATGCTTGTGCCGCAGCTTTTAAACGAACAATGAATTCGCTCATCGATTCACCATCTTCTTGGAAGATTTTGTTGAATTTATACCTCTCTGCCCTTTTATTCTCCTTTGGTGCGAAGTGATCTCGTAGTAGCTTCAACAATTCGTCAAACGATTTCTCACTGGGTAGTTTTGGAATCGTCAAAGACATCAAAATTTCGTAGATTTCTGCACCCACGATCGTAATGAACAACGGAGTACAAGCTTCTCCTTGAATGTCATTAACTATGAAGTACTGGCGTAATCTGTCTTCATACGCCTTAAAATTATTGCCGGGAACAAAAGGCTCGATATTTCCAACAAGGCGAGACATTTTTTTTTTTCCGATCGATTTTATACTTGCAACACGTGAATATAAAATTAAACAAATCCTCGTCGCCAATTTAATGTTCTTTACAACATTAAAAAAAATAAAACACTTTGGTTTTTTGTTAACTTACAAAATAAGGAACAACTTTATTTTAAGATGTAGTCTGTTCGGTGGTTGCCGTAAGAGAGCCTAATTTAAAAATAAGAATCGCTTAAGTTTAGGTATATACTAGTAAGTATATAGGATTAACTGAATACAAGAATAACTGGTCAGTAAATGGTGTGATGTTAAAAAGGTACATATAAATAATCAATATGTGTATAGACTTAAGGTGCTCGAAAGTAGCACAATTGAAATCTTGTTCATATCACTTAAACTAATATGTAACAGTAATGATGGGTGCTATAGCACATTATTTATGTTTGCAAGCAAAAACATAAAAATAATTGAATATGAAAAAAATTTAAAAAGAAAATTCTTCTGTTTGAGTGGAGTGAATTTAACCAAATTCCCTTAGAATGATAAAATTCACAATGCTGTGATTTTTATATAAGTCGGAAATCATCTATACAAATGTGAGTCTAGGAAGGGTATGATAGTCATCTACCTGATGAGCCCAACTATCATACCTGGGCGAAACGCAATGGAGTTGGGCTCAATTGCACTTTTAACTTGAAAAACATAAAAATCTCATAAAAAAGTAGTTTTAATAATTTTTAATTTTCTAAAGAAGTAGAAGACGCAAAATCATTTGGTTTTCAGTTTTTGATTAGGGATTAATTAGAGCTGCGAATCTTAGAAAAAAATAATATATTCAATATACCAGTTCTGAAAAGCTACACTTTAAACTTTTTTAAAGTTTTTTTTCCCAAATTTTGAGTTCAAAACCCATTTTTTCAAAAAATATGCATTTGATTTAAAAACTAGCTAATGGAACAAAGTATTGGCCTTAAATAAAAACCTAACACTAAATTACAACGGTTAGCGTTATTTTTTTATATTTTTTTTTATTTTTAGAAAATTTATATAGAATTGTCCCTCCTGCCCAGACGGGCAGAGCTGAACCCCTTCATCCTATAATAAAAAATGCTTGTATTTAACGGTTCTACAAAAAACCGTTATTATTTCTTGGCGCCTGAGTTATCGTACTCGTGCCAGTAAAAACATTCCAGCATAAACTGGATTCGATAAAACTCCGATTAGAGTGACTCCCAAAACAATAAGAGTAACCTCACAAACAACAATATATTGCCGGTGGGTTTTTTTTCTTTGCTATCTACGATTTTCTTTATGTTTTGTTTATTGTGTTCTAATATTTTTGTTTTCAGGTTCATCATCCAAAAAGTGCAATGTAATCTACCTAATAGCAATCAGGACGTTACATTTACATCAGGAATCATCTACAAATGATAAGTATTTCATTTTCAGAAGTTGTCCTCAGAACAAGCCTTTGATAAAGGTAATTCAGGGACAAGATCTGGTGGCTACTTTAATTCATTTGTAAACTTACTTATTTATTTGTAATTTTCTTTTTCACGGACTTTTCTTTTCAGTTTTTTTATTTTCATTTGTTCTTTTCCTTTATTTTCTTCTCTTTCGACGCGTCGTTTCAACTAATGCGTTTATTGAGAAAGTGACCAACTGCCTGAACAGAATGGAGACAGAGCTGCAACTGGAATAGCTGTCAAAATGTTGAATACACACAGATCCAATAATATGAACAGAACACGACGCAGCTGGGCAAGTTTGACCCCTATTACACGATGGTTCTTTTCGTCTGACTCTATTAACTAGTATTAACTAGTAATGTTTTTAATATCTGTTACATTTTAGCCTATTCTAATTAAAATACGAGTGAATGATGTTATAAGAAATTTTCGATATGATCACTATTTAGAAGGCAAAGGTTATATCTTCTTCTTATGGCTGCAGATAAATTTAAGTCTGCCAAGATCTCCTGCGCACCGACTCCAGCAACTTCAATGCGATAGTTAAGTTGCATTTACATAGTTCTTCATGAATCCCCAAGCGTAAGAATCCAATGGAGTTAAATCTGGTGATCTTGGTGGCCATTCAGTGGGACCTCCCCTTCTATCCATCGGTCGCTGAAGTGATTATTCAGCCAGTTTCTCACAGCCAGGCTGAATTGTGCTGGAGCTCCATCCTTTTGGTATATTTAATTGGTATATTTAATAGCCATAGGGACATTTTCAAGTAAATCTGGCAATAGGGTTCTTAGGAATTGCAGATAGGACTTCTCCATTTCAAACAGTATTCAAAAAACGTGGTCCAATTACCCTTCGTCCCCCAAGGCCAAGCCATACATGCCAGCTGAAGCGGTGGTGCGATCTATTTTGTTTTTAACATGTGGATTGTTGTGACTCCAGTAATGCATGTTGTGGAAATTGGTAACTCCATCTCTGGTAAACTGCGCTTCATCTCTCCAAACTATCCTTTTAAAGTAGTTGTGTTTTGTTTCTTCCCTCAGTAATAGCGTTCTCCTGAATGCAGTCCTCAAAATTTAATCATTTAATTTCAAATCTTGCACTGGGGTAAAGTGATATGGGTGAAGGTCATCGGTATGAATCACTGCCCAAGCACTGCCTTAGGGCAATCCAAGCTATTCTTCTGGTGATAAGGGTGGGATTACGTCGTACCAAATCCAAAATCCGTTCCTCTATGTCTGTTGATACACCAGATGACCTTTCTCTCCTTCGTGTCTCCAGCACTCCACGTTCCCGAAGACGGTTGTGAAGTCTTGCAAAGAGTGAATAGTGGGGACTTCTCCTATTGGGGAACCTTTCAGCGTACAATCTCCGTGCTTCCCAACTGGAACCATCCACTAAACCTTAGCAATAGTGCATATCTGTCAATTCTTCTCGAGAGTAACTTGCCATCGTTTTGTGTTGACGATGTGATACGCAATTTAGAAATAAGTTGTCAATGGAATGTACTTACTTTACTTTACTTTAGATGGCACTCATAGTCAAGGATGGACTACAGCCTCAACCAACAAGCCCCTCCAGCCAGCTCGGTCCTTAGCTAACTGCCTTCAGTTACGCACTCCAAGTTGGTTGAGGTCGCTCTCCACTTGTGTGCGCCACCTTAGGTGGGGTCTTCCTCTGCTGCGCAGACCATCAGGGGTGGATTCGAAGACTCGTCGGGCTGGTGCGTAGGTGTCCATACGCTCTACGTGGCCCAGCCATCTCAGCCGCTGTATTTTCAGCTTTTTGACCAGGTTGACGTCGCTGTATAGCCCGTAGAGCTCATTATTAAATCTATTCCTTCATACTCCAACGATACAGACTGGACCAAAGATCACTAGAAGAATTTTCCATTCAAAGCACCCAAACAGATTCTCATCCATTTTTGACAGGGTCCATGCTTCTGCCCCATACAGCAGGACCGGGATGATAAGGGTCTTATATAAAGTCTCACCTCCTACGAGTTGACCTTGTCGTGGTGGGGGTGCTTACGTGGGGTTCTCCAGCAATCCAGCTGCAGAGTCACACAACCAACATAACTCAAACAAAAAACCTCAATGTTAGAAAACTTGAACAAATATGGACAAAAGCAAGAATAAAAGAAAACAAAATCGAACGGGGATATACGTTCAAAAGTCGGCAGGTGTCGCGACTGCCGGCGAGGGCTTGACCTCAGGTGAGGTTAAGTCGCCAGCGATAAATACAAAATTGTCCAACCACAAAGAAGTGAAGAGCGGTGGGACTGCTGAGCCGACCATCATCCCAGGCACTCCTAGGAATGATGAAACGACTCACAGTCTAGACGCTATTACTAGTAAGGGAGGAGGTGTACCTCCTGCTGGTACTATATCCAATCCGTACTCGGTGGGTTTGCCCAGCGTTAGTAGTGGTGAGACTGCGACTGTCAGCCTCTCCTCTGCTGACGGTGGTCAAGTCCCAAAGGGTACGGAAGCAAAAACACTCTTTACACAAAATCGTGGGAATATAGCCATGACGCTTGGCTCTAAACCCACTCCTAGACCTCTCACGAGTTCGAAGGGGGCTGTTCTGACAAGAAAAATATCTGCGACGCGCGATATTACCACTGGTGAGAGCAGACCCCGTCCGAACACGATGGAGGGTTCCCTCCCTGACGGCAGAACTGTGACAAACAGCTCATCTTCCACCAGCGAGGGAAACAAAAACGCATCACGCAGCGAGAGGCGGGCCGCAGAGAGAATAGAAAAAGTCATTGGAAGTATGCCAATGACCGATCTAGACTCAAAGCAATCCGCTAAACTCGCTTGGGCTAGGAACATTCTTGCTAAACCTACGACCAGCAAAGACTTCTCGTCGAAGCGACAACGGTCTGTAGAGGGAGGCACTCCGAACCCCAAAAAACCAAAGGTGCATAACACCTCCTATGCTAAAAAGACTTGTCCTTTAGTGACGTGCTAAAGGACAAGACTATTGTAGCTGTTATCGACAGAAGCAATGTGGATGGTATGATATCTTCTGATCAATGGACGACGGTCTCAAATAAACTCCAGGAATCGTACTGGACTCTTATAATGGAGAATCCAGGAGAGCCTGTTGTCTTTGAAGATGCAGGGTGGTACCAGGGTAGGGCCAAACTCGTCGCCTTTGATGACCAGAGATCATATGATCTATATAAGCTTGCTGTTAGTAGGTTAGAGGGGCTATGGCCTGGTGCTAAGCTCGAAGTCGTGGCTAAGGAAGACATTCCTTGCAGACCTAGAGCTCGCATCAGAATCCCAGCAAATCTATCCTGCAAGGATACAATCCTAAAGATGATCAGGTACGGTAATCCAACTCTCCCTACTCACGACTGGAAGGTTGCGAAGCTAGAAGATCCAGTTGGTCCTTATAGATCTGCCATCATGGTACTCAATAAGGAATCTCTGGCTCCCCTAGTGTCAACTCAAGGTGTTATTAGGTTTGGTTGGACTACCGCTATCCTGAAAGTCTACAAAAAAGATGAGGAAACACCTTCACCTCTACTGTCATAGGTCATATCCTCTGTGGAGGAAAATACTCGTTGCATCGACCAACCAGCAATGGAAGTAGATGCACCGAGTACGTCCAACACGAGAATATGCCCTACTAACCCGCCTCCTGAGGCTACCAATATTGACAGCTTCTCTGACATGGAGGCTAACCGCATGTCCGAATTTCTGCTCAGTGAGGATGATCTCCTACGGTCACCTTCTGAGTCAGAATCTGAAGAGGAGCTCAACGAAACCGTGGTGGGGGCGGATCTGAAGGAAAGTAGCGATGATGCTGCAACTACTTCAGATTAACCTCCAGCACTCAAAACAGGCTTCAGCCTCCCTTCTTCTCCGCATAAAGAAAAATGGGGAAGATGTCGTCCTGATCCAAGAACCCTGGATTTACAAATCCACAATTCAAGGACTCAGGACTTCTGATTACTACTTGCTGCATGCAAAGGACAAAGGTGATCCCAGATCCTGCATATTGGTAAGAAGTACCACTAATGTATATTTACTCCCTGATTACAGCAATAAAGACGTAACCGCAGTCAGACTCCAGACCGAGAAAGGTACCTACTGGCTTGCGTCTGCGTACCTCAGCCACGACCACCTGGGCCCTCTCCCTGGCGACACGCTAAAGAGGTTAATCGCTGACGCCGAACGGCAAAAAATTTGCCTCATCATTGGATGTGATGCTAACGCCCACCATACAGTATGGGGAAGCTCTGACATAAACGATCGAGGTGAGTCACTTTTTGATTTTATTCTCAGTACTAACCTCATTGTAAGCAATATTGGTAACGAACCAACATTCATAACCAGAAACCGGCAAGAAGTATTAGACATTACTCTTGTCTCCGACTCGATTCATCAAAATATCACGAATTGGATAGTATCAGAAGAGCACTCTTTCTCTGATCACAGGTATATACAATTCAATCTTAATGATGAAACTACGAAACAGATAGCTTTCTGGAATCATCGGAAAACTAACTGGGTAAAATATAGAGATACTCTTAGCAGATTAATTAAACCTAACCTATTACGTATCCCCTTAGACAGAATCGATCTTGACAATAAAGTCAATGATCTCACCTCAGCTCTCAACAAATCAATGGACATATCCTGTCCTCTTATCCAAATAAGAGGAAAGAAAAAACCTCATTGGTGGAACTTAGAGCTCAGGAAGGAATGTAGAAAACTTTTCAACCGAGCTAAATATTCCAAAGAACTCTCTGACTGGGACTTATATAAAGAATCCCTTAAGAAGTATAAAAAACAATTGAGGAAAAATAAAAGAACTTCCTGGAGAAACTTCTGTAACAAAATAGAAGATTCTTCAAAAGCTTCAAGATTGAGAAAAATCCTCTCGTCAAATCCCATTATGCCAAGCGCCCTGAAAACTATCAACGGCTCTTGGACTAAATCTTGTGGGGAATCACTTGACTTGCTACTAGATACTCACTTCCCAGGTAGCTCCCAAAATATATGCAGTGATGACTCAATAGAGTCTAACAAAATAACAACAAATAAACTAGGTCTGATTACTAGGGAAAAACTCAAATGGGCAATCGAAAGCTTCGATCCATATAAATCAGCTGGACCTGACGGTATAATACCAGCTGAACTGCAAATGGCTTCAGACATCATCATCCCTATCCTTGAGATAATTCTGGAAGGGTGTATGAACCTTGCACACATACCATCCTTATGGAGAGAAGTTAAAGTGGTGTTCATACCCAAAGCGGGTAAAAGCTCCCATGTAAATCCGAAGGATCTCAGACCTATCAGCCTATCATCATTCCTTCTCAAAACTCTAGAACGACTGATTGATATCCATCTGCGTAGTTCCATAGAACCCAATCTTTTCTCTATGGCACAACACGCTTACCGCAAAGGGAAATCGGTAGAAACGGCCTTGCATAACTTGGTACGCACTATTGAATATTCCCTTCATCATAGAGAGTACACTCTGGTTGCATTCTTAGATATCGAAGGTGCTTTCAACAACGTCAGCAATATGGCAATAACAACCGCGCTTAAGAGCTTGAATGTAGATAGCTCACTTAGGGAGTTAATTAGCCTAATGCTAAGAAGCAGAATAATTAACTCAACATTAGGTGAATGTTCTGTTAGAAGATCTGTTAGCAGAGGAACACCGCAAGGTGGAGTCCTATCGCCAATCTTATGGAACATCGTAATTAATGACCTACCAGTCAATCTAGAAACGGATGGCTTCAAAGTTATTGCATATGCTGATGACGTTGCCATTGCAATATCGGGAAAGCATCTTCAAATCATAATAGAATTAATGCAAACCGCTCTCAACAAACTACTTGAATGGACAGACAAATGTGGACTAGGTGTAAATCCCCACAAAACTGAACTTGTCCTCTTTACAAGGAAATATAAAATTCCGAACATAGACCCTCCATCAATAAATGGTATTCCACTTAACTTCTCAGATCAAGCTAAATATCTGGGTCTGATTTTAGACAAAAAGTTGAGCTGGAAACCAAACATACAAGAAAGAATTAGAAAAGCCACAGTGGCACTTTTCTCCTGTAAAAAAGCTATTGGAAACAAATGGGGCTTGTCGCCACATATCACCCACTGGCTATACACAGCGGTCATCAGACCGATACTCACTTATGGGGTGGCAGTATGGTGGACTGCTTTAGATAAAATAACTTATCGTGATAAGCTAAGCAAAGTACAGAGATTGGCTTGCTTGTGTATCAGCGGAGCTCTCCGTTCGACACCTTCCGCTGCATTAGACATACTGCTTAACATCACACCCCTCGATATATACACTAAACAAGTGGCGGCGAACACAGCTATTCGTCTCAGAGCCATTTCTCAATGGTCCAATAACTCTATTGGACACACTATCATTCTGAACAAATTCGAATCAATCCCTAAACACTCCGACTACACCATCCCTCAGCCGGTTTTTGGCAAAAATTTTCAAGTAACAATTCCAACAAGGTCCACTTGGGAAGATAATGAATTCTTGAGAGATGAAGCAATTCACTTCTACACGGACGGCTCAAAAACCGAAGAGGGGGTAGGTGGTGGCGTGTACTCAGAACGACTAAACATTAGTCTCTCCTTCCGTCTCCCCGATCGTCTGGCGATAAAAGAAGTTTTATCTTGGCTCAAAGAAAACGTAATATCTACTTTGAATATCCGTATCTTCTCAGATAGCCAAGCTGCCCTTAAATCATTAGGATCTGTTTCTACAAACTCCGTAACTGCCCGAAACTGTCGATCGTCTCTAATGGAGATGGCAGAACAGTTCAACATTCACCTTTTCTGGGTGCCGGGACACAGAGATATTCCAGGAAACTGTAAAGCCGATGAACTCGCCAGGATAGGAACTAGTACACCAATATCACCTTGCAAGATGAATATTGGAATACCGATCGCTACATGTAAACTTATGCTTAAGCAAGATTCTATGATGATGACAAACAGCAGATGGACAGGTATCACTACTTGTCTGGCGACAAAACAGATCTGGCCAACACTGGATCCGAAGCGATCGAAATGTTTGTTATCTCTGAGCAGATTGCATATTAGCTCTACAATTGGTGTCATTACTGGACACTGCCTCATAGGTAAACACGCCAATAGACTTGGTGTCTTTTCAAATGATTTCTGCAGAAGCTGCATCGACGAGGAGGAGGAAGAAACTATCCTACACCTTCTTTGCTCATGCCCTACTCTTTCTCAAAGACGCAAAACACACTTAGGAAATTTTTTCTTCAGTGATCCCAGTGACTTAAATAAAATCGACATTCAGAGCCTCCATCGCTTTATTAAAAGCTCCAACTGGTTTAATTAACGAGGATTACCTCGCATTCTTTATGTGGTATCACAATGGGCCTATTCTGGCCTAAGTGTGTCAGCAGTTTTCCTGACAGCCACCTTAACCTAACCTAACCTAACCTATATAAAGTCTCCTTGGTTCTTTGAGAGAGGGCTTTACTATTCAAATGCCTTCTTAGCCCGAAGAAACAGCGATTGGCCAGAGAAATTCTTCGTTTGATTTCTGCACTGATGTTATTTTGCGATGTAATAGTGGAGCCCAGGTAGACAAAGTCCTTGACAACTTCGAAGTTGTACCTATCCATCGTGATGTTTTGCCCGAGTCGCCGATATTGAGATTCCTTTCTCGATGATAGCGTATACTTCGTCTTGTCCTCATTAACAGTCCAACCCATTTTCGCCGCCTCCGATTCAATACTTGCAAACGCGCCGGTAACAGCTCGGTTCGTTCTTCCCATGATGTCAATATGATCTGCATAAGCAAGTAGAAAATTGTACCTCGGTTGTTGACTTGCGAGTTGCGTAAAATTGTTTCAAGTACGATGTTAAAGAGGTTGCATGATAATGCATCGCCTTGCCTCAAACCTTTCTCGACATCAAAGAGGTCGGTGGTGTTCTTACCGACTTTGACGGAGAAGTGAGATTTCTCCATCGTCATCCTGCATAGGCGTATGAGTTTAGCAGGGATCCCGAGATGCGACATGGCTCTGTACAGCTCGCCTCTGTTTACGCTATCATACGTGACTTTGAAATCGATAAGGAGATGGTGTGTATCCATTTGAAACTCCTGGGTTTTTTCCAAAATCTGTCGGAGTGTGAACATTTGGTCGACGGTTAATTTGCCGGGCCTAAAACCACACTGATAGGGCCGATCAGATCGTTGATAAATGGTTTTAAGCGATCACACAGTAAAGATGACAGAATTTTGTATGCGACGTTGAGGAGACTTATACCTCTGTAGTTGGAACAATTCACAGCATCTCCTTTCTTGAGGATGGGGCACACTATACCGAGGTTCCATTCATCGGGCATACTTTCTTCCGACCAAATTTTGAAGATAAGTTGGTGTATACTCCCTACCAAGTCATCTCTCCCTGCTTTGAATAGCTCGGCTGGCAGGCCATTTGCACCAGCAGTCTTGAACGCCTTTAGCTTAGCTATCGCTGACCGCACTTCATTTAGGTCGGGTGGACGGAAATTTTGACCATCGTCGTCCAGGTTAAATGGATTATTCTGCCTCACAGCGGAATTTGGACTATCATCGCCATTTAGCAGTCTAGAAAAGTGTTGTTTCCAGATCCTCAGCACTGACTGTGTGTCTACCACCATATTCCCACTTGTAACCCTGGGTAGACTGCTTCACCCTTCGGTAGAACTTTCGAACGTCCCCCCTGCCACTACAGTCCTCAATAGACTCGACCGCCCGCTTCACATGCTCTCTCTTTTTCCTTCTGAGGAGTCGGCGTTCCTCCTTACGTTTTTTCCCGTAGAGCCCACGGGCTGCCCTCTCAGTAGCTCTGGTTCTAGTTTGCAGCATTGACTGGTAGGTCTCGTTCTTGGCTACATGCGCCAGCCGGCATTCTTCAACGAACCAGGAGTTTCGTTGTGGTCGCCTAGTGAAACCCAGCACATCAGTGGCGGCACTTCTGATGGCTTGTTGACAGTGTTTCCACTGGTCCTCTGCAGTTTGTGCTGGTGGCGGAGCTGCTGAAAGGTTACGGGAGACTTGGTCCGCAAGGGTCCTAGCGATCTCTTGCAATTTTAACTTTGCGACATCAAATCTTTTCACAGCATCCGTTCGGTGTTGTGGCGTCATAGATATCTGCATAGGTAGTTGGGCTACAACCAAGTAATGGTTCGAGTCAATGTTGGCCCCTCGGAACGTACGGACATCCTGGATACTGGAAGCATGTCTGGCGTCTATGGCAATATGATCAATCTGGTTGATGGTTCGTTGATCTGGAGACCGCCAGGTACCTTTGTGTATATTGAGGTGTGGGAATCGAGTGCTAGCTATGATGGCATTCCGTCCCGCCGCAAAGTCAATCAGCCTGAGTCCGTTACCGGGAGTGTTGTCGTGCAGGTTTTGTCCTCCGACTATCGAACCAAAGATGCCTTCCTTTCCGATTTTGGCGTTGAAGTCGCCAAGAATGATCTTGACGTTGTATTTTGGGCAACTATCATACATACTCTCGAGGATATCGTAGAAGTCTTCCTTGGTTGAGTCATCTTTGTCTTCCGTTGGGGCGTGGGCACAGATCAACGTAATGTTTTTGAATTTAGCTTTGATGCGGATTGTGGCCAGGCGCTCGCTTACATTTCTGAAGCCCAAGACTTCTTGCCTAAGTCTTCCTGAGCCGCTGACCCTGCTCTTTGCAGCACTCGCCGAAGTATATGTCACACGACTTCAACCTTCGTATGCCCTCTCCATCCCATCGCACTTCCTGGATGGCTGTTATATCAGCCTTTAGCCTATCCAGGTTCTCCACTAATTGTTTGGCTGCACGTGGTCTGTTTAAGGTCCGGACATTCCACGTGCAGATCCGAAATTCACTGTCCTTGTTTCGTTTGCTGGGGTCGTCAACATTAAGATCATCCATATCGGAGGCTTGTTGTTGTTTCGGAACCGTTCTTGTTTTCCGTGGTAGGGAAGTTACCCCGACACACAATCCCCGACCTGGAGGACCAGACCCTTAATATAACTCCAAAGGTGGGGAGCCGGTAAACCGCTCCTTATAGGCCTGAGCTATGAATATGTCGTAGTAGCCCATATAAGGTGTTCACTAAGTAGTTCAACCTAACTGGAACTGTAGACGCCACCGTCGATTCCATCTAGGGAATTCTTCCGCTGCCGCCTGGATAAAGGAGAAGTGCCTTAGTGGGAACACTCCTCCCCCTCTCTCTCGTTTGCTGCCACCCAAAACCGTCCACAGGGATTGGAACCCCATCCTCAGCTAAAGGTACTAGGCACCCGATGTTCACCACGGGGAGGTGAGAGTAGGAGTTGATAGACAGAGGTTCGCTTTGTAAAAAAGCTTGTGGACGCTAGTGTCCTCTTGAATGCACCGTGTCTACCCTTTGAACACCTTCCAATAAAATGTCCTTCCATATTTATTTGTGGTTAGGTAAAACATATTTGTTTTTTTTTTTTTTATTTGGTATAGGTAATCCTACTTATTTGGGTGAACACATGCCTCAATAAAAAAAGGTAAAATTTAATTAATCCTGTTTTTTTTTTTTTATTATTTGCTCAAAACTAGATGGTTTACAATCAAAAAATAAAAAGGGGTAATCCATTAATTTAATAATTGACCTCTGAGCAGATCAAAGTTGGGAAAACCAAAAAAAGTGTTTTCCTTGAAAAAAAGTACTTTTATTTTTTTTATTTCTCAAAAACTAAGATTCCTTTTAACATCCGGTGTTCTGTTTTTGTTGAAAATCAATGAGAGCATTGAATTTTGAAAATAAAAATTTTAATAATTTACATAAAATTTTTAAAAAAATTAATTTGAAAGTTTTTTTTTATTTTTTTTTTCAAAATTTCGAGTTTGAAAATAAATTTTTCAAAAACTGTTCACTAACACAACTTAATTTAAAATGAAAATCAAAGAAAAGATTTCTGGCTTTACAAAAAGTTACAGCATGGTATTGTAAATTGTACCGTTGTTTGTTAATTTTTTTTTTTCTGTTTTAAATCAATTTTTTATATAATTGCCCCTCTTGCCTAAACGGAGGGAAATAGACCCCCGTCCCATATGATTTGTTTCTTGTCTTAACCGAACCTATTCGTTCCAGCTTTTTGGTGTACCTTATACCAATCACCCTGTATGATTCAGATTAAACTAATTATAAATGAAATTCAATTTTGTTTAGTTATAAGAATTCATTTAATAACACTCTAATTGACCAAGACAATAATTAATATTTATCAGGCAGAAGGCCAAGCTAGTCCCGATGTTGTTCTGGTGGTGGTTGCAATCGAAAAGGAAAGAACAAAAGTTAAAATCCACCAGCAAGCCCCGTATGAATAGCAAAGCAACCAAAAACAAGTGCAACTGCAATACATAAACTAGAGAGAGAACCCGCTAGCCCATGTACTACAATTGGTGTGCTGTGTGGTGATGCTATTTATATAGGGTAAATTATACAATTTATAAATGTTAAGGAACATATAGAACAATTTCATCAAAATATTAATTTAGTTGAATTAATTTAAGTTTAATTTACGAAAAGAATTTGGATTTAAAGATTTCATTTCAAAACACGCTGCCACCCCTGAAGGGCACTTCAGGAAATTGGTAATAGAGCCAGTTTGGTAATGGGTCTTAGAAACTGCCCTTTCTTGGTGCGAAGTGTTACCACATGAACATGTCCATCGTTTCTAGGGTGTAGCTCCTCGATACGACCCAAAGCCCATTGAGAAGGAGGCAAATTAGGTTCTTTCACAACAACCAGGTCACCCACTTCGTAGTTCCTCTCAGCTTGTCTCCATTTAGGCCGTTGTTGAAGCGAAGCTATGTAATCAGACTGCCATCTTTGCCAAAATCCTTGTAGCATATTTTGGACTAGCTCCCCATCGCTCTAATCGTTTTTCGGGAATTTCCAAATAGTTAGGATCCAATATTACGTTGTATGGACGACCTCTAACGAAATTAGAAGGGGTAACGGGTTCAAATCCGTATCGGAGACAGCACATAGAGGGCGAGAATTTAACAAGGCTTCTATTTGGGCAAGCAAAGTGCCCATTTCTTCAAAGGTGAGAATGTTGTTTCCAATAACTCGACGAATATACTGCTTTACACATTTGACACCCACCTCCCAAAGCCCTCCAAAATGAGGAGCATGTGGTGGAATGAATTCTCATCAGATGTTCTCTGCTGCTTAGGTTGTAGACACTAACTCGTTGTGTTTAGAAGAGCGAATTAACTCATACACTTTCGATAGTTTTCGAGCAGCCCCTCGGAAGTTAGTGTTGTAAAGTACACACTTCACAACCTCCTTTCTCATGCCCTTTCATGACCCATCCATCCATTTTCAATTCAACCCATTGCCACTTCAAATTCCCACAGTCATCATTTCCTTTTGATTGACCATTTAAAATTCCATATTCATCATTTCCTTTAATTGCCCAACTCCAAACCACTTAAAATTCCCATATCATCATTTCCTTTAAATCGTCAACCACGCAGTCAACGATCGCTCCACTTCAATCCATTACACCTCTCCAATGTCATTGCCTGCTCCACTTAACTGAAACAAAATCCATAATTCCCAGATCATCATTTTCATTTGTCAATACACTCCCTTTTCAATTTACACTTTTTCAATTTTCAACCTATTAAACGTGCATTGATCCCAAACGATATAACGTAACGCAAATACACACAGGCACACTTATTGTGCATGATGTTGGATTTTTTTCTTTGGTCGTGTCGGGTGACAAGCGAACGAGGAGACATTCTGATTTCTGACGTCGGATCGTTCGGTTTCTATTTCTTTGCTATATCTTTTTTCTTGGACAAAATCTGTAGTAAAATAATAAGTAACTTTAAATAAAGATCTGATAGTGTTATAATATAATAAGTAACTTTAAATAAAGATCTGATAGTGTAATAATAGGCTAAGTAAACTTTAAAAAAGAGATTAATACTAAATAATAAAAAAAATAAACTTTAACGTCTTTTTAATTAAAAGAGCAAAAATAAACACTGAAAAAGGTAAGACCCCTTTCGAGAATCGTGCTTCTCGAATCAAAAATAAAAAAGGCACAACATAAAAATTGGTGTCAGGTGTGGGGTTTGCCTGAAAAGTGACAAGTGCTAATAAAAGAAAAACAACAAGAAGTGAAACAAAAAAAAAATTACTTAATAACAACAAGTGATACATACCTTTTTCCAAACAACAAAAAAAAAGGGGTATTTAGTGCCAAGTGATACTCTTGCAAAAATAAGAGTAATAACAACAACAACAAAATTTAACTAAAAAAAAAAAAAAAAACAAACATAGAAGAAGAAAAAGTAGAGAAAAAAGAAAAAGACTTAAATTCAATAAAGTAAAATAAAAGACAATAAAAAATTTACCACATCTTTAACATCAACATCATCATTTTACCAGCAGAAGCAGAATTTTCAATTTTTTATTAGTAAGCTATCTTTTAATTATATATATATATTTTTTTTTTGCTATTTCCATGATCAATTTAATTTTTGCTTAGTTCTAAGGAATTTTTTTTTTATATAAATAATTATTGTATACATACACTCCTCGTCAACTGAATACGCACAAACATTTTTGAATATATTTTATCCATTTTTTCCAACAGCCATCTGTTGATGGTAAAAATGTTCGTAACATATAAATAACAGAATTTCAAAGTTTTATCCAAAAACAACCGTGAGTTTTTCCTTCAACCACTTCCAAAGTGTAACTTATACAAAGTAGAAGTTTTTTTTTGAGTCAACTGAATAGGTACAAAAATTAAAATTGGCATTGGAATGGAATGAAACAAGTTTTTGTTTAAGTTTAGTAGTGGGTACTTCCACCTTTATTTTTAATTACTTCGTAAATTCGATCCGGCATGGAATCGTATAGCTTTTTAATGTAATTTAACGAAATTTCGCTCCACGCTAATTTGATTGCAGAAATTAAGGTTTCTTTGTCTTCGAACTGACGACCACCCTCATAAACTTTGCGTACTAACCATCCCCAGACATTTTCTATGATGTTTAGATCAGGTGAGTACGGCGGCCATTGAAGCAACTGCACTTGTTGCTCCTCTATCCATGTTTTTATTATGCGCGCTGAGTGAATAGGCGCATTATTATGTTGGTAGTTCCAGTTTATGGGTCCAAAGATGTTAGAAAATTTAGGAAAATTTAGGAAAATTTCTTTGCAAAATTACTTTATACCCAGCTGCTGTCATTCTTGATGTTACAACCTCGAGCTCAACTGTTCCATAATAACTGACTGCTCCCCATATCATGACACCTCCTTCACGACTATGATGGCGCTTTAAAAATCTTTTTTCTTTTCTTAAGTCGTGAAAATAGAAGTTGAACCCATCAGGGCCATCGAAATTAAACTTTTTTTCATCTGAAAAAACCACGTGATACCATTCTTTTTTCCAACTCATGTGAAGTCTTGAAAAATCTAATCGCAACATTTTCCGTCTCTCGTCAAGTGGTGGTTTTTTCTTAAGTTTCATTCCTTTAAGATGGCTTGAGTTGTTGATTACTCTTAATACTGTTGAGCAGTTTGCGTTTACGCCGACTTTTTGTTTTATTTTTGCCACAGAATCAGAAGAATTTGATGCATATCTTAAAATTCTTCGTCTCTCAGCTGCTGTTGTTGCTGTTTTCTTACCTCCCTTCATGTTTTTGCCGTATGCATCTTTATTTTTCAAGTAAGAATAAACTACATTAAAACTTCGACCAACTTTATCAGCTATTGCACGTCCAGTTAGGCCTTGGTCTCTAAGTAAATCGATTTTAGCTTTTTCAACACTGTTAAGACACGTAGATCTACCCATTTTTCTTAAAATTTGAAATCAATTAAACTGTCAAGCACTCCAAAAAACTTATAAACAACGAAGAAAATGGCGTTGTACCTATTCAGTTGACTAGAAAAAAAACTCCTACTTTGCATATAAAACACTTTGCAAGTGGTTGAAGAAAAACTCACAGTTGTTTTTGGATAATTCTTTCGGAATTATCTGCTTAACATCTTAAGGGAATAGTTAGCATCAACAGATGGCATAATAACTATCACTGTTTGGAAAAAATGGATAAAGTATATTAAAAAATGTTTGTGCGTATTCAGTTGACGAGGAGTGTATGTCTGAAGGTGAAAGAAATTTAATTGATGAATCCGAATCAACATTAAACTCGTCCGATACAGATAGTGATATAGAATCCGATACTCCTTACAATACTTCTCCTTCCTCTCATTCTACTCCCAATAAATTACCTAATATGCCTCCTAAGTTTGATAGATCTTTTGCGTACAAGCTCATCCCTGAGTTTGATGGGGACAGATCCAATCTTCATAAATTCATAAATGCCTGCGACTTAATCGCAGAAGAGACCTCTTCTTCAGAACTACCCATCCTTCTTCTTATAATAAAAACAAAATTGACTGGAAGCGCATATAATGTGGTTAAATACACTGGCTTCGAAGACTGGAAGTCCCTCAAAGAAAAGCTACTCCAGCAATTCATAGAGGTTAAATCTCTATCTCAATTACAGGTAGATCTCATTCAAATGAAACAGCGATCGAATGAATCAATTCGCCAGTTTTCAAACAGATTAGAAAAAACTTTATCCAATCTGAATGATGCTTGCATTGCTAGTGAAGGCTCAGATAAGGCTGACACAATCATAAGTCTTAACCATAAGACTGCTCTGCAAGCATTTGAAAGAGGCCTAAATTCTAGAATAAGTCTCATCATTAAAGCTTTAGATTTAATACTCTGACGGAAGCCATAGAAGCTGCTGTGTTAGAAGAGAAAAGTGGTTTCTCATATAATAACCAAACTTCCTATAACCCATCACAACCCAAACCCAGAAATCCTACCACTTGTAATTTTTGTAAAATACCCGGACATAGCATCGAACAATGTTACCTAAAGAAAAACAAGGAACAGCTTCCTTCTTTCAATAGCGAGGTTAAAAAAGTAACAATTACTTGTAGTTATTGTAAGAACCTCGGACATCATATAAACGAATGCAGAAAAAGGGAGTACAATAATAATAGAAAACAAAACAATTTCAATGCAATTTTCTCCTACTCAACAAATAAGCATACGGAAAACTATTCAGAGGCCGGAACCAGTGGCAGGCTTCGCACTCAAACTTAATCTCTTCTCGCCACATCTTTCATATAAACTTAAATAATAAAATATGTAGAGTAGACTCAATAAAAATTTCATCTGAAACCTTGCTTAATCCTCAACCTTCAAAATTTCTCGTCGATGGTGAACTACATGTAGACTCTAACATAATTCATTCATTATCTGGTATTACAAATTCAGTTATTCATACCAAAAGAGTTATACAACTGCGTATCAATCTTCCCAAAAATATAACTATTTCTTATCCTTTTCATGTAGTAGATAAAAACTTCCCTATAAGTACTGACGGGATAATAGGTAACAATTTCTTAGATGATCATAAAGCTCAAATCGACTATGGCATTAAAATGCTTACA
The DNA here is from genome assembly GCA_946251815.1 of Dasysyrphus albostriatus. Classification (NCBI taxonomy): domain Eukaryota; kingdom Metazoa; phylum Arthropoda; class Insecta; order Diptera; family Syrphidae; genus Dasysyrphus; species Dasysyrphus albostriatus. Next base: position 138,986,310 of record OX276335.1, on the reverse strand, counting down.
TTCCCTTGGAAAACTTTCATTGTTGAATATGATCTAATCCCTTCAAGTCTTGTTACTATCCCACCTAGATCAGAAATCGTAGTACCTGTTCTCAAAGAAATTAATGTGGATAGGATATGTCTCTCCCAACAATTTCCCAATGGATTATATATTGGCAATAGTATTACTCCTGCCAATAGTTCTATCTCGTACATATCGATTGTTAATTCCTCTGAATCCCTCATTGAGCTTAATACTGATGACATAGTATTTGACGAAGTTTCTAACTACAATGTTCTGCAAATACAACAATATCCTGCTTCTTATGATAGAATTAAAACTATACAAGAGCTAGTCGAGACAGACCACATGACAAAAAAAGAAAAGAAATCTATTCTAAATTTATGTTGCTTGTATAGTGACTTATTTTTTATAAAAGGAGATAAATTAACCCATACCTCTTCTGTACAACATCCTATCATAACACAAGATGCTACACCCACATATATAAAACCCTACAGGTTGCCGCAAGCACAACGACAAGAAGTGGATAAACAAATCCATGAGTTGATGGACGATAATATTATCCAACCATCGAATAGTCCGTGGAATTTCCCACTTATTGTTGTTCCGAAAAAACCTGATAAAGATGGTAATAAGAAATCAAGAATCGTCGTCGATTTTCGCAAACTCAACGACAAAACTGTCGGTGATGCATTTCCATTACCCAACAAAACTGATATTCTAGATCAGTTGGGATGTTCAAAATTTTTTTCTACTTTAGATCTCGCCAGTGGATTCCATCAAATCCAAGTTAGACCGGAAGATAGAGAGAAGACCGCCTTCTCTTCACCTTTTGGTCATTACGAATTCATTAGAATGTCTTATGGATTAAAAGGTGCCCCAGCCACCTTCCAAAGGTTAATGAATAATGTATTGACTGGTCTTGAAGGTATAAAAACTTTTGTTTATATGGATGACATCGTGGTCTATGGTAAAACCTTAGATGAACACAATTCGAAATTAAAAGAAATCTTTGAACGTCTCAAAATACATAATCTTAAATTACAACCCGATAAATGCCAGTTTCTGCGAACAGACAAATTGAACTTCCTTCTAGTGTTACAAAAAACCCTGAAATCTGCTATAATTACGATTTGTATGCAAATGAACTAAAATCAAGGCCCCAACATTGTCATCAAATCGCTAGAGACAAACATCTCAAGAGTAAGGAATCTTCAAAACTTCAGTATGACAAAAAGCAAAATCCTGGAGACTTTCAGATAGGAACGCTTGTTCTACTATAAAATGAAAGTAATCCAAAAAATAAAAACAAAAAACTTCTTCCTCTTTGGTCAGGACCTTACGAAATATTATCCAAGTCAGGAGTAAACTCCGAAATTAAAATTAAAAATAAAATAGTTAAAGTCCACAACAATAGACTAAAATTTTTTTCAAATTAATTAAAATCTTCAATCTCAATATTCTTTCCAGAAATGGAGAAACCTATATTTGTAATTCTCATGTGTAACATAATTTTGAGTAACCCATTGATGATCAACCACGAGCAACCATATGAAATCGTCGACTTGAAAAACAAGACTGGAATATATTACGAACACGTTGGTAACCTTAAGCTTTTCTCTAACCATTGGAACTTAGTCATATATACTAACCTTACCGAACTCAACTTACAATATAATTCAATTTTACTGACCTATGACAAAATTCTATCTTCATGTAAACAACTTTTTTCTTCTCACGAACTCCCATCCCAATGCGAATCACTTCCTACCCTTTCTGCGTTAATACTTGATCGAATAAAATCTCAAGATCAAATTATTAACAAATACTTAGGTACAACCATAAAACCTAGACTACAAAAGAGGGGATTAATAAATGCTATTGGTTCTATATCCAAACAACTATTTGGCACCCTCGATGACGGGGATGCAAAAACTTTTTCTCGACATATAAATAAACTTAACCAACAACAACATTACGAATCCCAACTACACGGAAAACAAATTTCAATATCAAAAAATATCATCCACCAATTAAACCTTACAAACGACCAAATTATTAAAATAGAAGAAAAAATTAAAGAAACCGATAAAATCATTAATCAATTAAGCAAAAACTCAAATAGTAACAACATAATTAATAAATCTTCTTCAACTAAATGAACTTTTCACAATGTTCAACTCTTTATCAGAATATTATTATTGAACAAAAGATCACCTTCTTGACGCTATTTACTCCGCAGCCCATGGAAAACTTCACCCATACCTTATTGATCCCTCTAAACTCACTGAAGAAATTAAAAAAGTACAATTACTCCTTCCAGAAGAAAATCGTTTACCACTTCCTCTACAAGAGCAATATATAGACACACTTTTTGTTCTCTTTGAAACTCATGTTTACTACATTGACAACCAAATTAATTTTGTATTAAGAATTCCTCTTACTTCTTCCAAAACCTATAACGTTTATAAAATGACTAGTATTCCAAATCTAATCGAAAACAAAACCTATGCATTTATAATACCCGAAAAACCTTTTCTTATCGTAGACTCAGAAAAACAATCGTATTTTCTCTATGATAAACATGTCTTAGACGAATGTCAAACAACGACAAAAAAAAATTATCTTTGCGAAAGAAACGCACCAATCCTTTTCACCTCATCAAGCAGTGCCTGCGCACTGAATTTACTTTCCATTCTTCCAAGTGAAATCAGTAATTGCAATATTCAATTAATGCAAATATATCACCCTATTTTCCTACAGCTAGCAGACTCCAATTCTTGGATTTTCGTGTCCCCAAATCCAGAAAATCTTATTATTAAATGCCAAAATCTTAACTCTCAAATAAACATAAATGCAACTGGTATTCTTAAAATCCAACCAAACTGTACCGCAAACACTAGGTACCAATCCATTAACTCTAAAACAAATTTCGAAACAAAAACCAATCTCAACTTTATTTCATCAAATCCATATCTTTCATTCAATATAACACAACCACAATTTGAGAAAATTCCCAGTTACGTGACAAAGTCCTTTAATATACATAACCAGATTGATGACATTAATTCTATCAGTAAAGATATAGAAAACATAAAAATTCCCAGTTCACGTATTCTAAAGTCGAGCACGAAAATAAAAATATGATAATCGTGTTACTTCTTGCAACGTTACTTATGGTTATGGTTATAATCATATTACTCATGCGAAATAAAAATAAAACTTTCGTAAGCACCAACAAAATATCGAATTGCTTACCATTAGAAGAAATAAAAACCTCAGACCCAGTCCAAGCCATAAACGTACAAATTCTAGGACCATTACCAATACCTACACCTCGTCTAGCCCCATCTAATCTTTCTCGTTCACTTCCGATTCCATCATCTAAAGCCGAAACTCGCACCATTCCTAGGTACAAGTTTCGTTCTTAAGGGGGGAGGTGTTGTAAAGTACACACTTCACAACCTCCTTTCTCATGCCCTTTCATGACCCATCCATCCATTTTCAATTCAACCCATTGCCACTTCAATCATCATTTCCTTTAAATCGTCAACCACGCAGTCAACGATCGCTCCACTTCAATCCATTACATCTCTCCAATGTCATTGCCTGCTCCACTTAACTGAAACAAAATCCATAATTCCCAGATTATCACTTTCATTTGTCAATGCACCCCCTTTTCAATTTACACTTTTTCAATTTTCAACCTATTAAACGTGCATTGATCCCAAACGAAATAACGTAACGCAAATACACACAGGCACACTTATTGTGCATGATGTTGGATTTTTTTCCTTGGTCTCGCCGAGCGATGAATCTCCTCAGGGCAGCAATAAAGGCTTCGGTGGATAGATCGCTCACAACCTCCAAATGGATGGCCTTATTCGCCATACATACAAATATAGCAAAGTACCCCTTTGTAAACTTAGCTCTTCGAAGTTTTGACGCTCGAAGTGTAAAGGGACCAGCATAATCGCAACCTGTCTGAGCGAATGGAAATGATGATGAGAGACGAGTCGAAGGTAGATTTCCCATCATTTGCTGTACGCAAGCGGAAGATATCAAGACGCTGGTGTACCACCGTACGAATCATGTTTCTTGCTCCAATTATCCAGAACTCTTGACAAACAAAGGAAAAGATCTCTGACAAACCGGGATGAAGAAACTTCTTGTGAGCATCTGAAAGTATAAGCTGTGAAACACGATAGTTTTTAGGTAAGATTATTGGGTGTTTTATGCTAAAGGAAATGCACGGAAGTACAAGCAACGATTTAATGAAAACTTAAACACGACTTAAATGTAGCAGATTAAAAAACGTGAAGACGTACCATCAAGTATCCACAACTTAGGTTCCACAATTCAGCAAATAAAATATGTCACAAAATTGATGTTTTGAGTCTACAATTCGACTATACCTCAGGTCTTATGACCAATTAAGATTACAATTCAAATATTCAAAGTAAATGGTTGTGTTTTATTTTATCTTAAAAAAAGTTATAATTTTTTCCTAATTTTTTCATGCAAAAAATCTTGTCGAATTACATTTGGTCCTTCGAGCTTTTTATCGAATCAAACAAACTATAAACAGTAAACATTATTTAAACAATAAACAATTGTTAAAAGTGTGTGCCGTGTGAGTGCTTAAAAAAAAAAAAAAAAAAAAAAATCGAATCTACGATTCATTGAAAAAACAGTCACGGGACTTAAACTAAGACAAACAATATCGGTTTAATTAGAAGTTTTATGAATTTTTTTTTCTAAAACAAACTTAATTCTACTTAAATTTAAATTAAAAGTAAAACTGCACTGAAGACGCCATCATACAGCAGCAGCAGCATACAGCAGCAGCATCATACAGCAGCAGCAGCATACAGCAGCAGCAGCCTACAGCGCAGCAGCATACAGCAGCAGCAGATAAAGCAGTAAGTCTTGCTTTTCGTGTCGTAAACTTGTCTTTTTACTTCAAACCTGTCAAATTTAAAGATTTTAATACCATTATAAATTACCATTAAATTAAATTATGACTGAAAACAAAAATTATAAATATGGTGAGCTGCAAAAAGGGATTTTGAGTAAAATCATCAAAGATCTCACCAATTTCAAAAAAGCGCCAAAGGAACGTAAGGGTAGGGCATATACATCAGGCCGTCTGTGTAAATTGGAGGAAGACTTGTTGACTTCCAAATCCTATCATGAAGCTATCATTGGGGCAGGCATGCTAGAGGAAAATTTAAAGCAAGATGAGTTATTGGTCGTTTACGAACAAATCAATGAAATTTACCTCGAGTATCGAGCAGAGCTGGTCGACACAATTGAAAAATCATCGCCACTCAGGGCAGCTTCGACAAGCATGGGTGCTTAGCATTTTTCCGCAACTACGTCTTCATCGCATTCGGGGATTCGACTTCCACGAATTGATCTTCCGAAGTTCGATGGTTCATATACCACCTGGCGCGCCTTTCACGATAGGTTCCAGGCTCTTGTACATGATAACGAAAGTATTGATGATATCGATAAGCTCCATTTTTTGCAATCATGTTTAATTGGTGATGCAAATCGATTTTTGCAAAATTTTTCGATCGAAGTAGCGAGCTACGAGAAAGCTTGGGAGCTTTTGAAGGAGAGGTACGATCATAAACGCATTCTGGTGCACATCCAAATGCAGAACCTTTTTGGTCAGCCCTCCTTAATGCGTGAGACTGCTTCAGGTAATAGAGATCTCTTATATACCACAAGAGAATGTTTTTTAGCGCTCGAAAACATGGATGTGCCGGTGCATAGTTGGGACACCGTCCTAATTTGGTTTCTTTACCAAAAGCTCCCTAGTTCAAGCCAAAAGCTGTGGGAAGAGAAATTAGGTAACAGGAAAGATCTACCAACTTTCAAGGAGTTTACCGAGTTTTTGGATACCCGTTTCCGGACCCTTGAAGTTGTGGGTCAACAAGAACAGGAAATAGCATACCGAGCCAAAGAACAGCCACCCGTCAGCACGAAGCGTGTCCAAGCACCCAAAACCAAAGTTTTACACGCTAAGCAGGTAATTAAGCAGCCAGTTAAGAAGCAGAACGTGGGAGAGCAATTATCTTGCAAATTGTGCAATCAGGGCAAACATACACTAAGGAAGTGCCAATGTTTCCTGAACATGGACAATTTAAGACGGAGAGAGACTGTCCTCAGACTTCAAGTGTGTGAAAATTGCTTTTCTTATGGGCATCTCGTACAAGCTTGTCTCAGCGTTAGCTCCTGCTATTTTTGCCAGCAAAGACACCATTCACTGCTACATATAAGCCAACAACAGAATAGCGTCACACACACACCACTACACCCTGCACCGGGTACATCGCAGCAGTCGAGAAATCCTGTTGCAAAAACATATCAGGCGTCCGTTAACCCAAACGCGCCTGAGTTCCAGCCAATGGTGGAACAAAAACAGTTCCAGTCAAATGGACATACTTTGAATTACCACGCGTCGTATGGTGATCGTAATTTTACACACCAGGTGCTTCTAGCGACAGCAATTGTCAAGGCACGATCAGCAGATGGCAAGCTACGCCTCTTGCGAGCTTTGATCGACACAGGCTCCGAAACGTCTTTCATTACTGAAGCTGCTGCACAATTGTTGAAGCTAGAAAAGCGACGCACCTTTGCCGAGGTATCTGGGTTGGGGTTGGTCAGCAGCGGCACTACGCAACACTCCGTTGAAGTACGTTTTGCGTCCCGCTACTCAACGTTCGAGACTGCCATACAGGCTTTGGTCTTCAAGTCGCTGACTGGGCATCTTCCGGCCCAACGAGTGATACCTGGCAAATGGAACCATCTCAATGGTCTCTCGTTAGCAGATCCCCATCTCTACGAGCCTGCGCCAACTGACCTGCTATTGGGAAGTGACGTTTGCGCTGAGATACTCCTTCCAGAGATACGACGTTCAGAAGATGGTACCGGACCGATTGCGCAGAATACGCATCTAGGGTGGATTGTGTTAGGGAGAGTTCAAGCGAAACCTCCCCGGCAAATACGAAGCTTCGTCCAAACAACGGATTTGTCCTCACAGCTGGAGAAGTTTTGGGAAATGGAAGAGTTGCCGTTCCAGACACTTGAAACTGAAGAAAATATTATGTGCAACGATCATTTTGAAAAACATACAAGACGCTTACCAGACGGGCGTTATGAAGTGAAGCTGCCGTTCAGGGATGAAGCTCTCCCTGCTATGGGATCAAGTCGACAAAACGCTTTTCGACGGTTTCTTCATCTCGAAAAGAAGCTTGATTCGGATCCAAAACTTCAGGCGGACTACACGAAATGTATTCGCGAGTATGAAGAACTCCAACACATGGAGGAAATAGATGCAAATGATGCGGTCATGGATACCCCATTTCACTATTTTTTACCCCATCATGCGGTGTTCAAAGAAGCTAGCTCCACTACTAAGCTGAGAGTAGTATTTGATGCAGCAGCGAAAACTTCGGATGGGAAATCCCTCAACGACCGTCTACTTGTGGGTCCAAAATTGCAGTCGAGTATCATAGATCTCGTTCTTAAATGGCGGACTCACCGAGTCACCTTTACGGCCGACATCGAAAAAATGTATCGGCAAATTTTGGTTAGTTTCCCAGACCGATACTATCAGCTGGTTATGTGGAGAGAGGAGAAGACGTCAGCTGTAAAGATTTACAAAATGAACACAGTCACGTTTGGTACAGCAAGTGCACCATATCTTGCTATAAAAATTTTAAAAAGAATGGCTGATGACGAAAATGAAAATTTTCCGGAGGGGGCGAAGATTGTCCGTGAAGACATGTACGTGGATGATCTGATTAGCGGTGCAGATTCGATCGAAGAGGCTAAACGGAAACGTGATGAAGCAAGGCATCTTCTGGCGACTGCAGGGTTCAATCTGTGAAAATGGACAAGTAATATGAAGCAACTGGTGGAAGATATTCCAGTTCAGGAGCGGGAGCTCGATTTTGAACTTCCATTTAACTTGTCCAATCACGTGAAGACGCTCGGCATCAAGTGGTTTCCAATCGATGACTGCTTTTCTTATCAGAATCTTCAACCTGCAACAGAAGTTACTACAAAAAGGTCCATGCTGTCAACGATAGCCAAGCTCTTTGATCCCCTTGGTTGGATATCACCATGCATCATCACAGCCAAACTAATGATGCAGCGACTCTGGGAGCTTGGTTGTGAATGGGATGAACCGATTCCAGCTGCACTGAAAAGGGATTGGGATGTTTTTCATCGAGAACTTCCTCTGATCGAGCAGCTTCGAATACCACGTTGGACCCAGATGAGTAAGACCAACAAGGCGATTGAGCTTCACGGGTTTTGTGATGCTTTAACAAAGGCTTATGGTGCAGCACTATATGCTCGCGTTCTGGATAGCGACGGCAACATCGATGTTAATCTGCTGTTATCAAAGACTAAGGTGGCACCAAACCAGCGAACAGTAACTCTTCCTCGTCTTGAGCTTTGTGGCGCAGTAGTCCTGGCACAGCTGATGCAGTATACCAGAGAAGTCTTTAACATCCCCGATGTTAAGATGTATGCGTGGACAGATTCATCGATTGCACTTGCCTGGATACGAGCTACTCCCGCAAAATGGACCACATTCGTATCCAACCGCGTGTCGGAAATTCAGCGGTTAGTAGGGATCGATTGCTGGGGACATGTCGCAACGCGTCATAACCCAGCCGATCTGGCGTCCAGGGGTTTATATCCATCCGAATTGAAGTCACTTGAAGCTTGGTGGAACGGCCCAGAATTCTTGCGGTGTCAATGGAGTTCGATGCTCCGCATCAACCTGTCGAAGTCGACACTGAAGAAGAAAAACGAACGGTTAAGGTATTAAGCGTAAAAGTAAATGACTGCGAAAGTTTTCTTCAGGCTATATACGACTCTTCGAGTCTACTCAAGGTCATCCGTATTATTGCTACTTGCTGTCGATTCACAACAAAATGTCGACCTAAGTTGGGGCCTATTGAAGGTCCACTAAGCTCGAAAGAATTAGAAGCAGCCCATGTATTCGTCGTCAAGGCAGCCCAAAAGGATATGTTTCAAACTGAAATCCAACAAATCAAACAAAATAACATTCCAAAAAACTTACGTGCGTTGAACGCATTCATCGATGCCAACGGCATTTTCCGAGTGGGGGGACGTTTAGAGAACTCTCTCCTTTCCTACGATGCTCAACACCCCATATTGCTTCAAAACAACCACCACTTCACGAGTTTGGTAGTTCAAGATGCCCATAAGAACACCCTTCATGGCGGCATACAAGCAATGATAAGTTTTATCAGACAGAGGTACTGGATTGGACAGATAAGAAGAAGTGTAAAATACCAGCTGTACAGATGCCCTTCTTGCTACCGGCAAAGAGCATCAGAAATGCAGCAACTAATGGGAAATTTACCAACTGCTAGAGTGCGTATATCTCGACCGTTTACCCATACTGGGGTGGACTACGCAGGCCCCATCGAAATAAAGTCATGGAAGGCACGCGGTGCTAAGATCTTGAAAGGGTATTTTGCCGTTTTCATATGCTTGGCTACAAAAGCCATACACTTAGAAGTTGTTTCAGACCTGACAACCCAAGCGTTTTTGGCAGCTTTTCGACGATTTACTGCCAGAAGAGGAAGCTGCAAGCAGATCTACAGTGACTGCGGAACTAATTTCGTCGGCGCTAATAATGAATTAGCCAAAATGTTGACCGAAGCGAAACACGATTGGAAAGAAATTGCGGAAGAATTAGCAAATCACGGTACGGATTGGCACTTTATTCCACCTGCTTCTCCCCACTTCGGTGGTTTATGGGAAGCTGGTGTGAAATCAGTCAAGTACCACTTAAAAAGAGTTGTAGGATCTGAAAGGCTAACCTTTGAGGAGCTCGCGACGCTTCTTACTCAGATAGAAGCGTGTCTGAATTCGAGGCCCCTTTGCCCTTTATCCGACAGCCTCGATGATTTGAATGCGCTCACCCCTGCGCACTTTCTAGTTGGCGAGTCATTGTATGCCATACCACAAGGCGAAATCATCAACAACATCACTCATTTAGACCGGTGGAAACGAGTTCAGGCTTTGGGGGAAGGATTCTGGAAAAGGTGGAGTTCCGAATACTTATCACGGCTCCAACAACGTCCAAAATGGACCAAAATCCAAAGAATGCCGAAAGTAGGAGATCTAGTGGTCATTAAGAACGAACGCGTACCACCGACGTACTGGAATCTCGCACGAATCGAAAGCACGCACTTCGGATCGGACGGACTTATACGCGTTGTTACTCTGAAAACCAAATCTGGACAGATGAAACGTCCTATAACAAAAAATTGTCTTCTGCCATCAAATGAATCTTATGAACAAACTTCTATCGTTTAGCAAGATTCAAAATAAAATTAATTTATCTAAATGAATCAAAACCAAATCAAAAAATCAATAATTTAAATAAATGAAACGCATCACATTCACTCGTGGAGAAAATAAAACAATTAATTTAAAATATCTTCGTATTTATTATAATAAATCAAAAAATATAATAAAATAATCATTTGGTCAAATCAACTAACTAATCATAATTCTACAACCGATTCACATTATTAACAAGAAAATTATAAAATAGAATTTTATTTAAATTCGTACTATAACAAAACAATTAATAACTACAAAAAAATTATAATAATTGCACTGCAGCAACACATGCAACTTTATGATTTGCAAATTAAAATAAAATAAAAAAAAACTTTATCACAAAGTCAATTAATTTTATTTCAATAAATAAACAAAACAACTTCGCTTAGAATTCAGCAGAATAACATCCACATTATCGGTCAATAAGCTAAAACAACAAACATATTAAATTGTATGTCAAAACAATGTCACCAATACACAATTCAATCGAATTAAAATATTATAAATTAAATCGCATTTGCTTCGAATCACGTCTAAAATGTCAAATCCCGTCGGCAAAATTAATTTTCCGAATCAATTAAAACTATAAAAAATTTAAACTAATTTTGTTTAAATCAACACAAGCCAACGATTAAACTAATCAAAATTGATAACATGAATCGAAATTCAAAACAAATGAAATCAAATTAAAAAAAAAAAAAACACAATCACGATAGAACGTCATCAAATAAAATCGTCGAAGACAACATCACGAATTTAATCACAATAATTAATCAAATACACCGTACTGGTTTGATTAAAATAATTATCACTCCACAATAATAACACAACACAGAAATTTGCATTAAATAATATCATCCCGCACACAAACAATATTATTTTTATTTTTTTGCAAATTTGAACACGTCGCAAAAGTAAACAAACCACGGGAAGTCGAATACTTTCCAACTGGAAACTGACCTTCCCCACTGTTATGTACGAACACATAACTATGTATGTATATATAAAAGGGCACATAACGCCAACTTTGCCTCATTTATTATACATATGTAAGTCAATTATATAATAATTTAACGGCATCGAAAGCCAATGAATTATTTAAATATTATAAAATATTTGTAATTAAAACAAAATAATATGCATTCACACATAATCTGCCACACATCGCGATCGCGAATTAATTAATCGGAGACGCGCGACGTATCGACTCAGATACACACAAAATTATTCCATATCGCATTCAACAATAACTCACCTGTATAAATTCACCTTATGCACATAATAAAACACGAAACGATTAATGACAATAATAATAAACACATAATTAAACACTTTAAAAATTAATCTACAACATTATGTAAACCGAACACGCACACGAAACACAACACCGGGGTAAAAATTGTACAATAACAATGGCGACGACGACGGCCACGATACAGGATACTACTACAAGACTATGAGTATGAGATAACAGCAACTATTGTGTGACAAATTTCTTCATTCATCCGCGATGGTGAAAACGAGATAAAAAACAATTAACGAAATATCCGTGTTCTGTTTATACTGTGTAGAATCTTGTTGACTCTGTTTGTTGCATTATGTTTATTGAAAATTCAATACTAATGTTTTGTCTCTTTTCATGTAAATGAGATAAGAGGAGGTGATGGTTGATGAAAACAATTACTATCCTACAATCTTGCCGATAATACAGTGCAGAAAGACGAAATCGGAACAGTGATGCCAGCTGAACTAAATTCATCGTTTACACGGGACTCTCAACTTGGGCCCGGACTACATCTTTCTTTTTATAGTGAGGTGGGAGAATGTACGGAAGTACAAGCAACGATTTAATGAAAACTTAAACACGACTTAAATGCAGCAGATTAAAAAACGTGAAGACGTACCATCAAGTATCCACAACTTAGGTTCCACAATTCAGCAAATAAAATATGTCACAAAATTGATGTTTTGAGTCTACAATTCGACTATACCTCAGGTCTTATGATCAATAAAGATTACAATTCAAATATTCAAAGTAAATGGTTGTGTTTTATTTTATCTTAAAAAAGGTTATAATTTTTTCCTAATTTTTTCATGCAAAAAATCTTGTCGAATTACAGGAAATGTGTAATGCATTAGAAATTCGTCCCCCAACTCATAACGAGCCTACTTCATCAATGAAAGGAGATAACGACGGTAATTTTGACTGTGGTGAAACGTGTTTTCGCTTTTCCAACGACAGGTTTCTTTGGAACTTCGAAGTTCAGAAAAGGTTCAAAAGTCAAAAAGAGGTTCTTCATCTTGAGGACGCCAACATTTTCGCACAAAGCGCAAGATATAGGCAACAACGTGAATTATCTTTCGCCACAGAGATAACTTGTTAACCAATGCTTCCTAAAAATGGTCTTCTGGGAGCAATATTAGAGCCAGAGCACGGCTTTTCCTTTCTTCTGGTGCATTATCCATTTCGTTGATGACTACTGCTGGCCATTGATTATATTCAGATGAGATCCATGCAGGGCTATTCCACCACAACGCCAAATCCATTAATTTGCTTGGTTCTACTCCTCTGGAAGCACTATCAGCTGGATTTTCCTCGGAACGCACGTGATTCCAAACTGAACGTGGTAAAGTATCCAAAATCTCTGCTGTACGATTAGCTACGAAGGTATTCCATTTGCGAGGAAGAGAAGAAAGCCACGCCAAAACAATAGTGGAATCAGTGAACGCAAAGAGTTTTCCGGGTAAAGAATCTAACGATGAGCAAACAATTGTTATAATACAACTCAGAAAAAGAACTCCACATAGCTCAAGGCGAGGAATCGAAACTTGTTTTACAGGAGCTACACGGGTTTTTGCAGCTACAAGACGAACCTCTACAACACCACCTTCAGAAACACTTCGTGCATAGAAAACCGCAGAATAAGCCCTTTCAGAGGCATCAGAAAATCCAATTAGATCAAACTCCTTTGCATTCAGCGTATATCTGCGAGGAATCCTAAAATTTTCAAAATGTGTCAAATCCTGGCGGTATGAAATCCATTTTTCAGCTATTTCTGTAGGTAAAGGGTCATCCCAATCAACCCTATTCTTATCCAGCCAAAGCTCTTGAAACAAAATCTTAAAGAGAATGGTGGAAGGTGCCAAAAAACCCATAGGATCAAATATTTTCGAAACTTCAGAGAGCAGATTCCTTTTCGTAGGTGTTGATAAATCTTCCAACACTATTTTAAAGGGGAACATGTCCTGATATGGATTCCAGACTAGCCCAAGTACCTTTTTCAATTCCTTATCAAGATCTAGTGAAACGGTCTCACCTTCCTCGGTAGTGCTAAGAATTTCCCAACAATTGGATACCTATTTGCTCAGTTTTAAGCCACCACAAGACAGAATTCCTATCAGCTGTTCCTTCAACTCCAAAACTTCAGACAAAGAATCTGAGCCAGCCGCAAAATCATCAACGTAGGAATTATGCAGAACTGCGTATGAAGCCTTGGAAAATTATTGTTTGTAGTCCTTAGACAATTGCCTTAAAACCCTTATTGTCAGAAATGGTGCGGGGGCAGTACCATAGGTAACTGTACTTAGACGAAAATGTGCATTGGGATCAGTTGGAGATTCTCTCCAAACAATGCGTTGAAAATCACGATCCTTAGGGCTGACCCAAATTTGTCGGAATATTTTTACAATATCCGCGCAAAAGACAAATTGATATAATTGAAATTGTATGTAGATATTAAGTAGATTTCTCTGAAGAGCAACCCCGATATGAAGAGTTTCATTCAAATTGACCCCTGCCGAATCCTTGTGGGAACCATCGAAGACTACCCTCATTTTATTTGTTACGACGGCATGGTGTGGCAAGTAAAACGTTTTTCCTGACGTTGGCTCAATTTCAGCATCTGGAATGCACTGCATATGGCCTAGCTCTTGGTAGACCTTCTTAAACTTGCAGTACTCGACCCGAAGTTTTTCATCCCGAGCAAAACGCCGCTCTAAGCTAAACAACCTGGATAAGGCACCAGAAATAGTGTTTCTAAACCTAACGTCATCCTGGCGAAATGGCAGTTCAATAATAAACTTGTTATCTGGGGCTCGAGAAAAGGTTTTTTCAAAATGAGAATCAGCGAAATCTTCACATCCGATGAGGGGTTGTACGGAGGCAACCTCTTCTATCTCCCAAAATTATTTTAAAAAAACATCTACAGTAAGTCCTACATGCAACGAAACCACTTGATTTTTGGGGATGCTTCCAGCCATCACCCAACCAAACACTGTGTTGTGGGCAATAATATTACCATTACTGTCGGATCGATGACCATCTCGCAAGCTCCTCCATACCATGTCTGATCCAAGTAAAATATCGATAGGAGCAGAGTTGTTATATCCAGGATCCGCTAACTGCAAATTTGTCAAAGTAAAAGGATCCTCTAAAGCGAATGAGACTGGGGGTGTTAATGAAGTAATGGTTTTTAACACAAAGGCTTCCACATTCATTGGAAATGTATCAAAACGAGAACTCAGTTGAAGAGTTACGACTCCTTGCGTAACACCTGTATCTACTGCAGAAATCCCAGATATAGGCAAGCGAGAATGGAAACGAGAAAGTCCTAGCATTCTAACTACACGTAACAAATGAAACCTGAGAACCTGTGTCCAGCAGTGCACGAAGCAATTGAGCAGCATCTAACACTTTCACAACATTAGTCGGTAGAAGCACAGATGTTGGATTACCGGATTTAATATGATTGCAAACAATCGACGGCAAAGGGGGAGCAGCAAGTGGGGCTCCATTCGGAGATTCATGATCCTTACTAGGGTTTGCGTAAGCAGCAACAACAATAAAGCAACAACAATAAAGCCAGCTATGGTACCACCAGCCAAAGCTACAACAAGAAGCCTACAACAAGCAGCCGTAGCAACAACAACAACAACCAAGCAAGCAATGGCACCAACAGCCGTACCGTCAACAAGTGCCGTAGCAACGGCGAAACCAACAACGGCACCAACAGCCGATACGAAAAACAAGAGGAGGAAGAGGATAAGCTGTGCGCCAAACCTCGTCAAGCGCTGCTCCACCACCACCTCAGCCCAGCTGCAGCCGGGGTGAAGGAGACGGCGCGCACAGCCAAAACGACAGCAGCAGCAAAAATCCATCAACAACTGGATACCTCGCCATCTGACGATGACATCGAATATATGTCAGAGGGTGGCGAGGGACTGTACACAACAGGGGACAGCAACAGCAACCTGGTTGTTGATCTTTTATCTCCAGAGGCGTCCTCTGAAGAGGAAAGTGAGGCGCAAGAAGCTCTGGATGAACAGGCCATCAGCCAAAAAATCGATATAATACGGGGGGAGATGGAACGTCTCAATGCCATTGTGACCCCATTGATTCAAGCTTTAAAGCAAAAATAAGTAGCTCGACGCGAAAAAGAGAGGCAGGAGCGTGAGCAGAAAAAAGCATTAAAGGCGTCACAAAAGACAGCGCCACAGCCTGAGCTGCCGCCGAAAAGCCAGCAGCCAGAGCAACAGCAACTGCCAATACAAAACCAAAATAAGCAGCAACAACAACAGCTGCCAACGAAACAACCACAGCAGCAGCCGAAGGAACAACGGCAAAAAAAGAAAATAACACAGCAGCAGCAGCAGCAACCACAGGAGCGGAGTCAGCAGCAGCGGAACGAGCAGCAGCAGGGAGTACACCAGCAGTAGCCACAGCCGCCCTAAAATAAAAAAGAAAAAGTGCCGCCAATCAACACTTACAAAATGGAACTGCAGGAAACCATTGACCTATGTATTTATGTAAGTCGGCCATAGGCCAAAACTTTTTTATTAAACGTTTGAGTAAAGATAGACATGCTATCCACTGCTACACAGTGGCTCAGCATAAAATTATTAAAGAGTTACTGAAAAAATCCACGACTGAGTTCTTCAGTTTTACCCCCAAAGTGGATAAATACTCGTATGAAACGGTCCTATTGAAGGGCATAGATTCCTGCACGGAACCACAGGTGCTCTTAGGTGAGCTTCGTCAAAAAGCAGCGACGATCTCAACTTTATCGGGGTCAAGCCGTTTGCTACAGTCAGAGCCAGACGGGAGAAGCGGTCTTTGCCGTTCTTCCTAGTTCAGCTATCGCCCAACAGCAAACTGGATAGGTTGAGGAGTATCTCCGTCCTCAACTACCAGGTTGTTACTTGGAATAAATTAAAGAGACGTGGTGACATGCTTCAATGCATGCGCTGCCAAAGGTTTGGCCACGCTGCAGCAAACTGCGAAGTGCAGTCACGCTGCGTTAAGTGTGGTGAAGACCACATTAAGGGCAAGTGTAAGCTCGGTGAAGAACGGGTCGAAGACATGACCCAGCTTAAATGTGCACTTTGCGAAAAGGAGGGGCACCCTGCTAATTATCGGGGTTGCTCAGCTTTTCAGCAAATAAGAAATAACAAAGCGGCTAAGCAGACAGCGGTAGAGATACGCCCATCAACGCGTGCTCCTACAGCAACGCCCGTTAATCCCCAAATTTCCTACGCCCTAATGGCGGCAGGAAGGGGAAAAACGGTACAGCCTGCAGCTGAGGCAGCCCAACCGGCCCTCGTGCCAAAGGCGCCCGACGCTCAGGCCGAAATAAGAAGCATGTTGCTAGGAACTCAAGGCCAGTTGACAGGGCTTCACAATCAAAAAAAGGAGCAGGCGACTAGGGTAGACTATCTCTTCTCTGTTTTGCCTAGCCTAACGCAAATAAGAGGTTAAAGGCGCGCTGTCGGAGAGGCCTCTTAGGATCCTTGCAGTGAATGTAAATTCACTGATTAGGACCGAACGTAGAGCTAATCTTTTTCAATTGTTGAAAGACCAGAGTCCAGATGTATTTATGGCCAGCGAAACTAAGCTGAACCAGAAACATAAGTTGACTAACAACAATTACAACATCGTTAGAAGAGATCGACCCAACTCCACTCAAGGAGGGGGCGTCGCAATCTTCATACGAAAAGGCATTAATCATAAAGTTATATATAATAGTGATCTGCGCAGATTTCGGCTGTTAGAGGCGTGCATCGTATGCATTCCTCTCCAACAGGGGAAGCGAATGTATGTGATCGCGGCTTATGCACCGGAATCACCTCAGCCAACTGATTTTAGGACAGAGCTTGAAAAACTTTTCGAATGTCTACGCTTGAGCTTGGAAGAAAATTACTTTCTCATGGCCGGTGATTTGAATGCCAAACACCTAGATTGGGGAAATCAAATACAGAATCAAGGAGGGATTCATCTTTTCAATTGGATGAGTAGATACAACACTGAATATGGTGTCGACCAAGAAACTGTTTACGAACGATCGAGTACGACAGTGATCACTGCGGACTCGCCGCCGTAATACAGCTTCTAAACGAGCTCGTGGAGTTGGATGAGTATGTACCTGTGCACACTTACAATTACAGTAAGGTACGCTGGCCACGCTTTACCAACGCCTTATCAAGCGAAATCAGTTCGAACAACATATCCCCACCAAATGACAGGAATTTGACAAATAACGAAATAGACCAATACTTGGAACAAATGGATGAGACAATCAAACGAACAATGAACAGTACAATACCGAAATACAAACAACGGGACGCAACCGACATGTATCGAAACGCAATCATTGACGCACTACACATACAAAAAAGTGGACTGCTGACAAGACTAAAACTCTTGTACAGACGGTTTACTGACCCTCACCATCTGGAGATTAGGACACTGAAGTCGTCGATCAAAAACATCAACCAACTAATTAAAGAGAACTATCGGTTGTCAATTAATTTGTATTGGGACAACAAAATTCGGGCCGTTAATGCTAGCGACCTGAGCATGTTTCCGCAAATTAACAAGATATTTAGAAGGAATGATCAGAACGATCTTCCGTGTCTCAAGCTTCAGAGAACGACAGACAACAGAGACGTACTTCTGACAGTAGGAATTAATCCAGAGGACGCCGTCTTGGACGATGACCTCTTTATTGTCGAAGATCCGCAGGAGAAAGTGGAGGCTGTGGAGGCTGCTTTCCAGCAAGTGTACAAGGTGAATGCGTGCATTCGCCCGAATCACGACCTGGAAAACAGAGCCTTGCTCCATCATTTCTACCTTCGGAATGACATCACGCAATGGCGATCAGAGAACCTTGGTTTCACCGGGTTCAATGAAGACCATTTGGCAAACGCCATAATCGCCGAGCAAAATGGGCCCAGTTCCCTGTTAATTACGAAGGTGCAGCTACAGCTCATCTTTGATTCATTAAAGAAGAAGAAGTCAGCAGGAGTCGACGGCATATCCAACGTTGTACTTCGACACTTGCCTCAAGAAGCAGTAGACATTTATACCACTCTGTTCAACAACGCTTTGAATAATGCATATTATCCAGTGCGTTGGAAGACAACTGTGGTGCATCCTCTCCCGAAAAAGGGAAAGGACAACTCCAATCCGGCGAATCTCCGGTCGATAAGTCTTCTTCCGAGTATCAGCAAGGTATTCGAAAAAGTTATCAATAGAGCTCTGTCTAAGTGGGCAGAGGACAATAATATCAGACAATTCGTTCGGTTTTAAAGCGGGACAGGACACCATTCATGCCGCGTCTAAACTCGTTTCTGATGTCCAATGGAACAAATCTAAGAAGCAGTGTACGCGTGCCTGTCTAGTTGATTTGGAGAAGGCCTTCGACACCGTATGGTTAGAGGGTCTTTATCTAAAGCTGACCAGGCTTGGCATTAGTAAACCACTATTATATATGCTTTATGATATGCTCAATGGCAGAAAGTTTGTTGTCAAGAGTGGCAATGTAACTTCTGCCACAACCTTTAATATTAAAAATGGTCTTCAGCAGGGAGCGGTCAACTCGCCGATTCTAATTAGCATTTACACCAGCGATCTCATAAGTAGTCTAACTCAGGCAATTGCGTATGCCGACGATCTAATTGCGTACAGAACAGCTCCAAAAGTCGAGGTCATCAGGATTCTTTTGCAGCGTGACTTCGAGAAGATTCAGCGATATTGCGATGACTGGAAGTTGAAAATCAACTTTCAGAAATCAGAAACTATCTTGTTTAGGACTCCGTTGCTTAGAGCCACAAGGGATACGAGAAAGAACTGGCGCAAGCTGGTGATCGTAGGGCCAAATGGACATCCACTGGCGATTAAAAGTGTAGTTAAGTACCTTGGCATCAGTCGAAATACAAATACTGATCCATGTATTTGTATCTCGACAGACATATAAATGCTGCTCTGGCCAGGGCTAGGGGAGCTTTTGCCCTGACGAAACGGTTGTTTTATAGCAGCCGGCTTGACAGCAGGGTGAAGGTGATTTGCTACATGGCCCTTATCCGGCCGATGATTGCCTATGGAAGCCCGGTTTGGTTCAACGTTGCCCCATCTCAAATGGAAAAGATTCGGGTGTTTGAGAGGCAGTGTCTTCGACAGCTTAATTTTCGGGGCTTATTACCCCAACAACGAATACTACGAGAGTGTGCATCTTAGCGGCTTTATTCCGCCTGATGCATTCCTCGATCTAGACAGTCGAGGGCTGATCCGGGATAGAGCGGCGGTTCCGCTGATCTACCACGTCTGCCGGAGAACTGTAGATCGGCGGCTCCTGTACAGTCGGGACGTCCTTGCACAAGGCGGAGCTGAGCACCTTCGGTCCAGTAGGGCTGTGTCCGAAAGGGACCGAAGAGATAGGGTAAAGCAGGAGAACCAGTTCTGGTGGTTGAAAAACGAAGATGAAGTTCCTTCAGATATTTAATAGTTGACCTTGCTATTTTCTTTTGTATGGCCGACTTGTATAGGTTTAAGTAGTTTGTTTTAAGAAGGGACAGTCAGGGTGGCACCAAAAAAAAAAAAAAAAAAAAAAAAAATATAAACCAGAAAAACAAAAAAAAAACAAAAATTATAAATTCCACAAAAATACAAAAAATTATAAAACCGGAAAATGCTTGCTGTGGCTGTTCTAGTTTGTAAGTAGTCTGTAAGTAGCTTATAAGTAGGTTGTCATTAGTTTATAATTAGTTGTAAATAGTTTTAAGTAGCTTTAAGTAGTTTTAATTAGTTTTAATTAGCTTTAATTTAGTTTTATGTAGTTTGTAAGTTTTATATAAAACCAAAAAAAATAAAGATATAGATACCGAGTTTTTTGTAAATTCTTCTCGGTAAAAAATAAAACCGACCTGGAGTTAGTATTAAGATAGTTATTAGGCCGAAAGGCATTAGCATTAAGTTATTATAGTTTAACTTAGAGCGTCCGATTGGGGGCAGTAAGTTAGTATTAAGATATTGATAAGTAGGCTAGTTTTTATGAATTTTTGTCTAGCTTTAAGATAGTTTTAAGAAAATTGAAAATAAAAATGAATTTGAAAAAAAAGAGCATCAGCTCTTTACACGACAGCGAGACGACGAATTTTTTGTTCCTAGGCAGTTATAACAAAGTTTTTGGTCTCGGGCGAAATGACGACGCTCTTCAATGGACAAAGCGAGAAACTGAGAACACTGATATAGAGGATGGTTATCTTAACACTTAGGGCATAATAATTTCCAACGGCTAAGCTTCTTACCTTTCCTGAAGAGTTTAACGAACGCGAGCTAAGTTTATTTGCTTTAATTTTCAATTCACTTGTCTCTAAAGCACTACACGTATCCTCTAAAAAGTCAATCAATTGTTGAATGATGGAGTCTTCAGAATTTTTATTTTTCAAAGCCCAAGCCTTACGAGTATCACTGTCTGTTTTGTTTATTAGGAGGTAGATCAACCACGGATCTCTACCCTCCGCTTCCATAACAGCTAAGCCGCGAATAACCTCATCTGCATTGTCAATTAATTTGCGTAACTGATAAGGACCTGCACTGTTCAACAATGGAATATTCAAAAATGTTTCAATAAATTGATTGATTATATAAAACGGCCTATCATATCTTCTTTCAAGCTTATCCCAAGCTTGCATATACGAGTAATTTGCATCAGATATATAGAAACCGTTTAATAAACTAGCGGGTTCATAGCGCAAAAACGATTTTAGATACCGTAATTTTTGTGAACTAGATAAGTTTTTTCTACAGTCTATGCTACCTAGAAACATATCGCGGAAACACGGCCACTCATGATAATCACCACCAAACGGTGTTATTTTGAAGGCTGGCAGCTCAATTTCTGAAGAGAATTTCGAAACATCTGAAACTACCTGTTCTGGAGCCGTTGCATCACGAGCAGGAGTTTTATCATTTGAATTTTCAGAAAACGGATTTTCAGACGAAGATTCATTGATTCCAATATTAGGAATACGCGAAGAAGTTTTCCTCCTGAAAGATTCACGGGTGGAACTTTTCCCGTTTAGGGCCTTTAGGAGTAACGATTTAGCGGTGATAAATTTGTCTTCACATTCCTTGAACTCTGATTCTGGATCTACAAAACCCTGCTCTGCCCGATATTGGTAGAGATCATAGTTATTCCCAACAAAATCCTTCCACGCATCTTCCAAGCAATCTAGTCTAACCTCAATTGCCTCGACCAGTGTGTCCTGAGGAATTGACTGGCTGAAGCTAAGCACACGACTAATGGAGACCTTTATATGATCTCTCGACTTCAATAATATTTCAATTATAGGAAACTAAAAATCAGGTGCAATTTACTAAATCCTTATTTTCACACACAGTTAAATGCCTGAGAAATCCCTCTAGCAATAATCTTATAACAGCAATCTAACAGCAACAGCGAACCGTACACCAAAAAGCCACAAACAACTAACAACAGCAGAAAAGGACAGCAACCAGCAATTATTCACCCAATCAAATTACTTATCCTCTAATGCAATGAAGATTTTATATATATGGACTGTATCCAAAGCCGATAGCAACCACCCGATTAATGAGCGAACAAACAAAAAATACTTTTAGCTTTAAATATCCGACAGCTTGAAGGACCAACTTTGATTCAGATTAAATTGATTTTAAATTTTGTTTAGTTATAAGAATTCATTTAATAACACTCTAATTGGCCAAGACAATAATTAATATTTATCAGGCAGAAGGCCAAGCTAGTCCCGATGTTGTTCTGGTGGTGGTTGCAATCGAAAAGGAAAGAACAAAAGTTCAAATCCACCAGCAAGCCCCGTATGAATAGCAAAGCAACCAAAAACACCTGCAACTGCAAAACATAAACTAGAGAGAGAACCCGCTAGCCCATGTACTACAATTGGTGTGCTGTGTGGTGATGCTATTTATATAGGATTAATTTAAATGTTAACGAACATATAGAACAATTTCATCAAAATATTAATTTAGTTGAATTAATTTAAGTTTAATTTACGAAAAGAATTTAGATTTAAAGATTTAATTTCAAAACACTGTATAAAACTCACTTTTGGTAGTTTCTATGACATACAACCTTCAAGTATTCTGCCAGCACTATATATCAAAAACTATCTTTGGTTTAATGCTAGTTTCATTTTACTATCGGAAAAAATATGAAATGGAGAAGATAGCTAATGGTAAGGGAGGAGACACGTGCGATTTAAAATTCCTTTTTATTTTTATTTGAATTTTTAAAATACTGTCATCAATGATAAAAGTGATCAGTCAAGACCTGAAATGGTCAGTTATTTCGACGTGCATATCATTTCTTCAGCAATTCGTCCAGGAAAAGAGTCCCAAAATTAAGAAGTGTATTAAAATTACTTATGTTGAATTCCTTACAACCATTTAAAATCGATTTTTGTTCTGGTTGCAAGGAACACACAAAAAATCAATTTTTTTAATTTTTTTAAGTTAGAATGAATTAAAATTTGTTTTTAATAATTTATTTGTTTTAAATTTATTTGATAAAGAACGAACACTTTAGAATATTCGTTAAGCCCGCCGCAGAATACTTTCAACTCCATAGAAGTGTCAAATCTTGCTAGTGTGTGTGAAATCTATCTGAAATCTCGCTGAAAATACAAGATTACTGTTTTGACAGAATAGAAACATTTTATTTAGAAAAACTTCAATTTTTTGGTTGGAAGGAATTCGACACTGTACAAAACTCACTGAAAATCACGATGTGCATCAAAATTTTAAGAGAACTGATACCAGCTTAAACACCAAGGAATCCTGTTTATATTTCTAAGCCTTCTGATATCTTAAATATTTAGCAGTAAACGTAAGCCCTTTCCTACAAATATTATATCATAACACAAATAGAAATTCAAATCGGTTTTTACTCCATTTTACCCTATAACTAAAATTGTTTACAAAATACTTGAAATTGGATCTGTACGCTTAAGTTTTTACTCACACAAATACCCAAAAAACTACATATATAGATATTTTAACCTTAAGATACATTTTTGTCAAATTCAAATTTAGCCCATTTTATTCATGGACATTGTATTTTTCCATTAGTAAAACAATTATGCAGACCGGCATTGGTGGATACAAGGGGGGGGGGGGTCATGGGGGTCATGGGGGTCATGACCATTTAGAAGGCAATAAAATGGAATTTTGAGATAATGAAAGATTTTAAAACTGGTTGATAGAGCCAAAAGAAACCATGACACAGTTACTAGTAATTGATATTCGAATTCAGTAATTATTGTTGACTAAAAGTACATCAAAATGTCATTTAAGGACTTGATAGGTTTTGACAGAAAGCCGACGATATGTACATCGTTCGTGAAAAGTTGAAAAAATAATTCTTCTGCCAGAAAAACAATAAAAGTTTTCATTTCAAGAATAAAACAGAACTCTACCTTTTGTTTAACCGTAAAAATAATTTGAAATTGATTTGATGATTTTGTGAACATTTCTGACACCGTACGGTAATCAAATAACAAATTTCATGGCATCCCGTATGTGTACTCTTCGAAAGGTTACTGATAATTTAAGGGCAGGTAGTAACAGTAGATAACTTTTCAGACATAGAATTTTCAAAAAGTAATACTGAACCATGAAAAAACTTTGAAAATACATTAAAAAAATGTATGTCACCAATGAATCTAGGTGACCTTTAATAACAATATTTAATATTTGCTTCTTAAAATAACCTTAATAAGGTACCTAAAAATTTTGTTCAGTGACCTGGAATGACTTAAAAAAAAAAAAACTTTAAAATCCCATTAGAACAAATCCACGACCTTATCAACGGCCCTTTGAATTGGGCACAAATTACAAAACCGTTCCAATGAAAAACTCGCATTCGAGATCTTGCAAATAAAAATCCCGCTAATTATGTGACCACTCAATTTTGAGCATGTATTCGAGATTTTAATTTTCGAGATTTTGGTTGACATTTGCAAGATTGTAAGGTGAGAATGCTATGTTTTATTTTTACTTAGTGTGAGATATCATTTTTCAAGATCTATAAATAATGCAGTTTCGATATTTTAGATTTCTCACAGTGAAGTGCGAAAAATTGGGCGGTACTTGGAAAAACTTTTACAGTTGATTCAAAATTTTCAACTCAACAAATTTATAAAATTAAACTTTTTGGACTTTTTACTGATCGCATACACTCTTTGCAAATATCCTAAATGATATATCGCTTGCTTAATCTCAAAATCAAGGTCAAGCAACCATTAGGCAATTAATTAATTGCGATCAACTTTTAGTTTCTAGCACTATGAAGTAGCTTAAAGGATAGAGCAACTCGAAGCATGAGTGGTAGCAAGCCTTTTTTTATGGAAAAACTACCTCATTTTACTTCGTTTTCCCAAGACAGTAATTGCTTACGCTTTCTCACTTACTTGGGTGCACCATTTTGGGAATACAAAGTTTTTTGTTTTGTAATTTTGACGTTTCATGAATTGGTTTTGTTCGGGGGATGTCATTAAGGAAAGTGGTAAGTATGACAAAACTAGCTTTTAGTTGCCAGGCAAAAGATCAAAGTAGATGTTGTAGAATAAATACGATCTTATTGTAAATGAGTTAAGATTTTAAGGGCAAAAATCAACTTTTCCTAAACAATATATTAAATATCTAGTGGCATGATGGTCTGGCTTCAATTCCTTAATTAATTAATTTATTTAAAAAAAATATTTTCAATGGAAATAAAATGTACGACTGTATTGCTCTGATGTTCAAGTTGCCTGTAATTAAGAACTTTTAAAATATGCCAGTAATTACATACATAAAGAATATAAAAATATATAAAATAAAGGCATTTAAATTGTTCTTTTAATTGTTTAACAACTTTTCAAATAGCTTAAAGCTTAAAACCAATTTGATAACTTGAAGAAATATGAATATAAGCAAAAAAAAAATTAAAATCGTTGTAGCGATTTTCTCAAAAAGCTATTTTTTATATTAAATTAAATAATAATTAATTTTAAAATACATTTATAAACTAGTTTCAAAACAATTCATCAACGCGTTCTTGAAATATTGAATTCTCAAAACAAAAATTAATATCTTCTTTAAAGGCCAACATTTACTTTTTTATTTTGATATGCAATATTATTGAGATTTTTATGGAGCTTTTGCATGCAAATTTTGATTGAATTTCCTTGAACAAATCGAAGTTCAAAAACCCTTAAATGGCAGGTAGCGCTATTAACAGTTTTTCGGATTTTTTTTTTTTTAGCAAGTACCGTAATTTTAAAAGGTAAAAAATATCCCCTCCGAAGAATTAAAAAAAAATATTTAAAAACTTGAAGAATATAGGAATAGACAGACAAACAACCAGACAGAATTTTGCAACCCACTTTGCTCGAATACAAAACTAGCCTTATATCGTAAGTAAAAATTATTATTGGGTGCAATACTATATTGAAATTTTATGAAACGTGACCCCCCCCCCTGGGGCATAGTCTGGATCCGCCCTTGATCCCTATTAGTTTTTGGGACGTGGTATTTCTTTTTTTTTTTACTGTGCATTAATGGCCCACTTTGCGTTTCATTTTCCTTGTTCTTTTTTTTGCTTAACGGTTCCCCGTGAGCGGTTATAAAATACTTACTGTTCTCTTTTATAATCGAAAAAATTTTGGGTTTTTATCCTGGTTCATCCAAGGTTTCCCAAATAAAAATTATTTAAAATCCCCATCTGGGAATATAAAACATTGTGTTTCATTTCGTTTTCTTTTTTTATTTCGTTTTATAATTAGATTTGGAATTTTGCTTATTTAGCCTAATTAAAATTCCTGGCGCCCATTATTTATTTCAAGTACCCCACTGTACTTGTAATAAATCATATTCGTTTGTCTTGATTAGTAAAATAAACGATGCTTTTTTTATCATCGTCTTTTTTTTTGTTCGCTAAACCCAGCCCAGCTGAGCAGCCGTGGTGGTAGCTTTTATAAACGAGCTACTGTTTACACTTTTTCGCGTCTCTTTACCTTCTCTTCTTCCATTGTCTTTTTTTGGTTGGTTTGACACTTCTGTCAAGAGAACCAAAAGTCATAAGTCGTAGGCAATAGTTTAATCGTGGTGCGCAGTACATTTAATAATTTTTCTTAATAATTTGTTCGCGATCGTTTACTTGGTTTATCATTTCGATAAACCAATGATATTATAATAAAAGGTGTTGAATACCCACCCACCCCATTGATGAGAAAAAAAACGTGTAAAAGCTTGAGCTTGGAAGAAAATTACTTTCTCATGGCCGGTGATTTGAATGCCAAACACCTAGATTGGGGAAATCAAATTCAGAATCAAAGAGGTATTCATCTTTTCAATTGGATGAGTCGATACAACACAGAATATGGTGTCGACCTATTGGCTACGGATCGGTCATCGTTTCCAAGAAGCGGTGCCTATCTGGATCTAATAAACGCAAGACTGACAATTACTGATACTGTGGGTCAAAGACCAAGAAACTGTTTATGAACGATCGAGTACGACAGTGATCACTGCGGACTCGCCGCTGTAATAAAGCTTCCAAACCAGCTCGTGGAGTTGGATGAGTATGTACCTGTGCATACTTACAATTACAGTAAGGTGCGCTGGTCACGCTTCACCAACGCCTTATCGAGCGAAATCAGTTCGAACAACATATCCCCACCAAATGACAGGAATTTGACAAATAACGAAATAGACCAATACTTGGAACAAATGGACGAGACAATCAAACGAACAATGAACAGAACAATACCGAAATACAAACAACGGGACGCAACTGACATGTACCGGAACGCGACCATTGATGGATTACACAGACAAAAAAGCGGACTTCTGACAAGACTCAAACTCTTGTACCGACGGTTTACTGACCCTCACGATCTAGAGATTAGGACACTGAAGTCATCGATCAGAACACCAACCAACTATTTAAGGAAAACTATCGGTTGTCAATTAATTTGTATTGGGATAACAAAATTCGGGCCGTTAACTCTAGCGACCCGAGCATGTTTCCCCAAATTAACAAGATATTTAGAGGGAATGATCAGAACGATCTTCCGTGTCTTAAGCTTCAGAGAACGACGGACAACAGAGATGTACTTCTGACAGCAGTAATTGATCCAGAGGACGTTGCCTTGAACGATGACCTCTTTATTGTCGAAGATCCACAGGAGAAAGTGAAGGCCGTGGGGGCTGGTATCCAGCAAGTGCAGAAGGTGAATGCATGCATTCGCCCCAATCATGACCTGGAAAACAGAGCCTTGCTCAATCACTTCTACCTGCGGAATGACATCACGCAATGGCGATCAGAGAACCTTGGTTTCACCGGGTTCAATGAAGATCATTTGGCAAACGCCATAATCGCCGAGCGAAATGGGCCCAGTTCTCTGTTAATTACGAAGGTGCAGCTACAGCTCATCTTCGATTCATTAAAGAAGAAGAAGTCAGCAGGAGTCGATGGCATTTCCAACGTTGTACTTCGACATTTACCTCAAGAAGCAGTAGACATTTATACCACTCTGTTTAACAACGCTCTGAATAATGCATATTATCCAGTGCGGTGGAAAACAGCTGTGGTACATCCTCTCCCGAAAAAGGGAAAGGACAACTCCAATCCGACAAATCTCCGGTCGATAAGTCTTCTTCCGAGTATCAGCAAGGTATTCGAAAAAGTGATCAATAGAGCTCTGTCTAAGTGGGCACAGGACAATAATATTATACCAGACAATCAATTCGGGTTTAAGGCGGGACATTACACCATTCATGCGGCGTCGAAACTCGTTTCTGATGTCCAATGGAACAAATCTAAGAAGCAGTGTACGGGTGCCTGCCTGGTTGATTTGGAGAAGGCCTTCGACACCGTATGGTAAGGGGGTCTTTATCTAAAGCTGACCAGATTTGGCATTAGTAAACTAATATTGTATATGCTTTGAGATATGCTCCTCAATGGCAGAAAGTTTGTTGTCAAGATTAACTCCTGCCAGAACCTTTAATATTAAAAATGGTCTTCAGCAGGGAGCGGTCAACTCGCTGATTCTATTCAGCACTTACACCAGTGATCTGATAAGTAGTCTAACTCAGGCAATTGCGTATGCCGACGATCGAATTGCATACAGAACAGCTCCAAAAGTCGAGGTCATCAGGATTCCTTTGCAGCGTGACTTCGAGAAGATTCAGCGATATTGCAATGACTGGAAGTTGAAAATCAGAAACTATCTTGTTTAGGACTCCGTTGCTTAGAGCCACAAGGGATACGAGAAACAACTGGTGCAAGCTGGTGATCGTAGGGCCAAACGGACATCCACCGACGAGTAAAAGTGTAGTAAAGTACCTTGGCATCTGGATGGATCAGTATTTGTATTTCGACAAACATATAAATGCTGCTCTGGCCAGGGCTAGGGGAGCTCTTGCCCTGACAAAACGGTTGTTTTATAGCAACCGGCTTGACAGCAGGGTGAAGGTGATTTTCTACATGGCCCTTAGCCATCCGATGATTGCCTATGGATGCCCGGTTTGGTTCGACGTTGCCCCATCTGAAATGGAAAAGATTCGGGTTTTTGAGATTCAATCCCAACTAACAATTTAACTTGTATTAGGTCCGATTTTTCGACATCGGTAAGTTATAGCTAGCATATAACTAAAATACGGCTTTGTTATACAAGCCAACCATTTGCCATTATGAATTTTGAATATTAGCCTGTTAATTGGCTTTTTAATTGAGATTTGCAAGTTGTATACAAGGCTTGTATGCTTTAGTATGAAAAGACCTGTTTAAGGACTGCCCAAGTTGTTATACTAAAGTAAATAAAAACATTTGTATACGGCTTACTTAAATAAGCCTCTTACACATAGCAGCAAGATTTAACATTTCCCTTTAGTTGAAAGTAATCTGCAGCGGGTTTAAAAAAATATTCGGAAGAGTTCATCTCGTTCATCTCAATAGATTAAAAACAAATATAGGATTAAAAAAAAAAACGCATTCAAAAGTGATGAAGAATTAATAAAAAGTTCTTGAAATATCACTGAACTTTCAATTAAGAGTCCAAAGTTAATTAACAATACTAATCGCGCGCTCGACGATGTGTTCTCGATTAGTGCGGTTCTTGGTGGAGTTTGTGTTGTATTTTTTTTAATGAATTCATAACTATTTTTGTTTATGTCTGCAACTTTTCTCGTTTTTAATCTAACAAATCTACTTGATAAAATGAATGTACTTTTAAATATATGTTCTATTAATTTAATAATTTGTTTGTTTACTTATTGCATCAAACCAAAAAAAAAACATGATTTTTACAAATGCCTTCCAACCAAAAATTGCAACATGAATTTTGTTAGATGTATTTATGTAATGTTTACCGTTCTGTTTAGAACAATAAAATAAATTTCTTAAAAGAAATAATTGACTTTTTTTGTGAGCTATTTCGTCCTGCTTATGACAGATGCACAGATGTTGCACTCTGTAAGGAAACATATAGTTTTTATAAAATGTTAGTGGTAAACTTAAAGAAATGATTGCCTTCATTTGTGAGCAATTTCGTTTTGGATATGACAGCTGTGTCCCTCTGTTAGAAAATACAGTCAGCCACAAAATTATTCGGAATGCAAAGGTTTTTTTTTACTAATTAGTTTTTTTTTATTGTAAGGGCCTAACTATATCCAATTCACTTTTGTGCAAAAGTGCAAAAATGTTAGGTCTTTTTTCAATAAACTACTCAATTCTATCTATTATCTCAAGTTTACAAAAGTGAAAGCTGGAGCGTTCCTAACTTTTATTTTGAAGAAAAGTGAAAAAACTAGTTACATCTAAAAAATTGTAATAAAAAAAAACAGCTAGAAAGTTTATTCATAGATATCTCTCACATCACAACGATAATAGTTGCTGAACAAGCCTTTTCCGTGCTTGAATGCATTTAGCTCAACTAAAATTCCATACGCTCTGCAGAAAAGTATCGCTAGCATATATTTGTAATTTTTCACTTTTGTACGAAAGTGAGATGAATGTAGATAGTCCTTTACTATTCTTATATGAAAAAAGACTAAAAATTAGATAAACTTAAATTGTTTCCTTATATTCATTTTTATAAGTTCATTTGATACAAAATATAAAAAAGTTTAAGCTTATTTAACTTTAAGTTCAATTCAATAAAAGAATTGTTATAATTAAAACTGATGTTTAAAAAAAAAACTTTTTATTCCGAATAATTTTGGGAGTGACCTTATGTATAAGCTTTTAGAAATTATTGCCGTCTTTCGTGAGCTATTTCGTTTTGCTTGTGACAGATGCACAGATGTTGCCCTCTGTAAAGAAATATTCGATTCTATTAAATGTGAGTAGCAAATTTATTCAAATGATTGCCTTCTATAGTGAGATATTTTTTTTGCGTCTGATATATGTTGCCCTGCGAAAGGAGTTATATAGTTTTTTTGAATGATAGTAGCAAAATTGTAGAAATTATTGCCTTCTATAGCGAGGATGTTAAATGCTAAACACGAATGAATCGCACGTACTTGCTTTTATAATTCAAATTGTTTCTTAAGCTAACTTTATATTATAAATAAATACACATTTATCCTAAACTTAATAACAAAATGATAATTGTTAGGATTAAAGAAAAACGAACAAAAATTTTAATATAGAAATTTTGGTCCAATAGAAATGCAATATTTTATAAACTCATTCATTCATTTATTTTCTGAGTTTTTGTCATACGGATACGAATGTATAGACATTTTTTTAAAGATTTAAACGTAATTTTTTTTTCATTTCAAGAATCAATTGATTCATACTTTAAACTAAAAACAAAAGTACCAAGATTCAAGAAAATCGCACCAGTATGGTTTAGAAAGGCTAAGTTGAGGTACAGGTAATAAAGAAGTAAGCTTATCATAGAATGTTTAGTGGTTTTAGGTGTTCTCTATAAATCGTATTATAAGGTTTGATTCAAGTCTCGAGTTAGGTTCTTATAAATCCAACACATGGCCTATACCACTCATATATTGCTGGTAGAATTGTACAGGCTGTGAAGTATACATGAGGTGTATCAACTCATTCAAATTTGTACATGACTCTTCTGAATTACGAAGGGCCTAGTGGGTAGCGCACTGGACCCAGTCGATCTGGTACTGTGGAAGTGTGTAGACGTTTTCGGCTTCCCAGTTTATTAAAAGTAATTATCTCGGAGTGACGTAGTCAAGTTCAATTTAAACCAAGCGATTCCCAGTAGTGTTAATAGCACAGAGGAAGAGGTGGCAGACCCTGAGTCGATATCGATCTGTGAAAGTGTGCACACGTTTTCGGCTTTCACAGTGTTTACAAATAAAATCGGAGTGTCCAGTACATGTTAGTACCAGAGCCAAGATTTTTTTTAATAGTGCAATAGCACAGAGGAAGAGGTGGCGGACCGTCAGTCTGAGGGTCACGAGTTCGAGTCCCAGTCGGGCATAAAAACATTACAGGCTTTTTTTCACAACAGGGAGGTGGAAAATTTTATTGTCTGGGAAAAACAGCAGATGGAAAGAGAGAAAAGTGCGGGGGCACCGAAAGGTGGCCCAGCAACGAAAAGTAAAGCTTCAACGGTACCAGTAGTGGGGACATCGAAAGATGTCATAGCAACGGCACCGATAGCAACAATATCAGCAGCAACGGCGTCATCAGCCGATACACTCGTAAAGAGGAGGAAAAAATCCGATGTGCGCCGAACTTGGTGAAGCGGGGCTCTACCATCACTCCTGCAGAGCTGCCAGCTGGGGGAAAAGGGTCATCACAAGTTACCAAATCTTCAGCAGCAATAAAAATACAGCAGCAGCTAAACACTTCGCCCTCCGACGAGGAACAAATTGAATATATGTCCGAAGGAGGTGAAGGGCTTTACACAACGGGTGATAGCAACATCATCGACATAACATCACCAGAGGCGTCCTCAGACGAAGAAGATGAGGCACACAAAACTAAAGAGGTTGATGATGAACAACCACAAGACGAACAGCGAATCAACGAGCAGATTGGAGCCATAGAAGAGGAGATGGTGCTCCTCAATGCCCAACTTGCGACACTGGTGCTAGCTCTAAGGAACAAACAAGAGGCTCACCGTGAAAAAGAAAGGCTGGAGCGAGAGCTAAAGGTACCACAGGCACCAAACAAAGAAGCGCAACAGCAACCACAGCTGCCACAAAAAGAGCAGCTACAAATACGGCAGCAGCCCAAAGAAAACCTGCTTGCACAGCAGCCACAGCAGCAGCCAATGCCTAAGGAGCAAAGGCAACAAAATAAAAAGCAGCAACAGAACCAAAAGCAACAGACAAAACGGCAGCAGTCACAACAGCAGCAGCAAAAGCAACAGGAGCGTAGCCGACAGCAGCAGGAAGAACACCAGCAGCAGTCACAGCCATCCCAAAGCAAAAAAGAGAAGGTGCTGCCCATCAACACCTATAAGATGGAATTAAAAGAGACCATAGACCTATGTAAGTCGGCCATAGGCCAAAACTTTTATATTAAACGACTAAGTAAGGATAGGCATGCTATACACTGCTTCACAGTGGCGGAGCATAAAATTATTAAAAACTTATTAAAAGAATCCATGACTGAGTTCTTCAGTTTTACCCCCAAAGTGGATACATTTCAAACGGTCCTCCATAGAGGGCATAGATTTCTGCACGGAACCACAGGTGCTCTTAGATGAGCTCCGTATAAAAGCGAGCGACGATCTCGACTTTATCGGGGTCAAGGGAGAAGCGGTCTTTGCCGCTCTTCCTTGTTCAACTTCCGCCCAGCAGCAAACTGGATAGGTTGAGAAGTATCTCCGTCCTCAACTACCAGGTTGTAACTTGGGATAGACTAAAGAGACGCGGTGACATGCTTCAATGCATGCGCTGCCAAAGGTTTGGCCACGCTGCACCAAACTGCGAAATGCATTCACGCTGCGTTAAGTGTGGTGAGAGCCATATTTAGGGAGAGTGCAAGCTCGGAGAGGAAAGGGTCGAAGACATGACCCAGCTTAAAAGTGCACTTTGCGGAAAAGAGGGGCACCCTGCTAATTATCGGGGTTGCTCAGCTTTTCAGCAAATTCGCAACAATAAAGCGGCTAGGCAGACAGTGGCAGAGATACGCCCATCAACGCGTGCTCCCACAGCAACACCCGTTAATTCCCAAATATCCTACGCCCAAATGGTGGCAGGAAGGGGAAAAACGGTACAGCCTGCAGCTAAGGCAGCCCAACCGGCCCTAGTTCCAAAGGCGCTGGACGTTCAGGCCGAAATTAGAAGTATGTTGCTGGCAATTCAAGGCCAGTTAACAGGACTTCAGACACAGATAAAGGAGCAGGCGACTAGGGTGGATTATTTCTACTCTGTTTTGCCTAGCCTAACGCAAATTAGAGGTTAAATGGCGTACTGTATGAGAGGCCTCTTAGGATCCTTGCTGTGAATGTAAATTCACTGATTAGGACCGAACGTAGAGCCCCAAGAAACAATTTTAGCTGTTTAATTGCTCTAAAAGCGTTTGCAGAGCTAATCTAAGAGCTCATTGATTTCAAAAGAAGCTCTAGATACACTTCTAAAGCAAGTGCAGAGCTTGCCTACAGTGAATTCATTGAGTTTGAGAGCTAATATTTGCTCGAAACCAGCTCTTATCAGTGGCTTGTAAGGCCTTGCAGCTCTTAGGTATATTATTTAGAAATCTTTAAAGCAACATTTTTGACAGCACTTTGTTTGTATTAGTTTGGGTTTGTGTAATACAAATTACAAAGTAAAATAATATTGGAACGATGTATTATATGTGTGATAGTAACTTTTGAGAACTTTATGTGTTGTGATGTCGCAAATTAGTAAAATATTCCTATAGAAAATATGAGTGAGAAATGAAATTAATTATTTAACTGTTCCATCTTAGTGAATTTTTAGTGCGCGCTTAGATTTATCAAGCATGTACTGAATGTACTTCGCAAAATTACAAGGCGCCTTCGAAATTCTTTATATTACGCAGTGAAATGTTTAAAAAATTAACTTAAGCAACACAGAAATCTGTTACAAAAATTAATTTAAATATCTGAAATAAAATATTTTTGTTTTCATTGCAATATTTGCAATATTTAGTGTGTTTTATATTGAAAATAAAGGTTTTTTATTCGTTTCAAATAAAATGAGGAAAATTGTTTCAATGTTTTTTTCTGTCACCATATTTTTATCGTGAAAATAGTTTGTCTTCAATAGAACTGCAATATGGATATTGTAAAGCTAGTTCCTACAAAATGAGAGTTTTGTGTTCAAGGCTAAAAAAGAAGGGTGTTTCGAAAATTGAAAGTTTTGAATAATTTTAAATCGTGGAAAAAATTTCTTATTTATTTATTAACAATTGAAGTGCATTATGGTTTCTCAGCAAGCAAACACTTGTGCGACTCAACCGTTGATTTAATTTTATTTTAAAACATTTTATTAAACTGTTCAATTGATTTTAATAAAATTTTTTTAGAAATTTCGGATCTAATTCGACAATTACGGTGCATACTTGGTATTGCTTAGAAATATAAAGGAACTTATTTATTTTCTAGTTTTGGCTTGACTTTTCTCGGTGAAATTATCTTTATTGTATTTTATTGTGAAACACCCTACTAATATGAGAAAGGTTAAGTATTAAGCTCCATAGTCGTTTTGTTGTAGCTTTGTTCAGCCTTCAAATTTCACAATTCTCAGAGAAATTTAATAATGCTCAGAGAGATATCCAATGCGCATGCGTTTGTGTGAATGTATTAGTAATTTAACTCTATAGCCGCATTCTGTGTAGCTATTTGTTGACATTTCTATAGAATCATGCAATAGTATTTTAAATATAAGTTTTTAGAAGCTCTATAACGTTTCTTTATATGCTCATATTAATAATTTGCTCGTTTAAAGAACGTTGAACGTTATTAAAGAGCATATTTTTAAATCTTGGGACGTTATAAAAATAATGGAGCTTAATGTGTATTGGAAACTCGATTATGGACCAAAATTTTTAAATAAATGTTGGGAGCTCTGAAATAATCTGTCTTAGAACTATGGTATCAGATGTCACTGCTTACAAGCTGCTAAAGAACAGTTTGGCTTCTATTAGCTCCAACGATGTTACTTGGGGCTAATCTTTTCCAATTGTTGAAAGACCAAAGTCCAGATGTGCTTATGGCCAGCGAAACTAAGCTGAACCAGAAACATAAGTTGACTAACAACAATTACAATATCGTTAGAAGAGATCGACCCAACTCCACTCCAGGGGGGGGGTCGTCGCAATCTTCATACGAAAAGGCATTAATCATAAAGTTATATATAATAGTGATCTGAGAAGATTTCGGCTGTTAGAGGTGTGCATCGTATGCATTCCTCTCCAACAAGGGAAGAGAATGTATGTGATCGCGGCTTATGCACCGGAATCACCTCAGCTAACTGATTTTATGACAGAGCTTGAAAAACTTTTCGAATGTCTACGTTTGAGCTTGGAAGAAAATTACTTTCTCATGGCCGGTGATTTGAATGCCAAACACCTAGATTGGGGAAATCAAATTCAGAATCAAAGAGGTATTCATCTTTTCAATTGGATGAATCAATACAACAGTGAATATGGTGTCGACCTGCTGGCTACGGATCGGCCATCGTTTCCAAGAAGCGGTACCTACCTGGATCTATTGCTAATAAACGCAAGACTGACAATTACTGACACTGTGGGTAAAAGACCAAGAAACTGTTTACGAACGATCGAGTTCAACAGTGATCATTGTGGACTCGCTGCCGTAATACAGCATCCGAACGAGCTCGTGGAGTTGGAGGAGCATGTACCTGTGCACACTTACAATTACAGTAAGGTGCGCTGGCCACGCTTTACCAACGCCTTATCGAGCGAAATCAGTTCGAATAACATATCCCCACCAAATGACAGGAATTTGACAAATAACGAAATAGACCAATACTTGGAACAAATGGACGAGACAATCAAACGAACAATGAACAGAACAATACCGAAATACAAACAACGGGACGCAACCGACATGTATCGGAACGCGACCATTGACGCACTACACAGGCAAAAAAGTTGACTGCTGACAAGACTCAAACTCTTGTACCGACGGTTTACTGACCCTCACGATCTGGAGATTAGGACACTGAAGTCGTCGATCAAGAACATCAACCAACTAATTAAAGAGAACTATCGGTTGTCAATTAATTTGTATTGGGATAACAAAATTCGGGCCGTTAATGCTAGCGACGCGAGCATGTTTCCCAAAATTAACAAGATATTTAGAAGGAATGATCAGAACGACCTTCCTTGTCTTAAGCTTCAGAGAACGACAGGCAACAGAGACGTTCTTCTGACAGCAGGAATAAATCCAGAGCACGCCGTCTTGGACGATGACCTCTTTATTGTCGAAGATCCACAGGAGAAAGTGGAGGCTGTGGGGGCTGCTTTCCAGCAAGTGTACAAGGTGAATGCGTGCATTCGCCCCAATCATGACCTGGAAAACAGAGCCTTGCTCCATCACTTCTACCTTCGGAATGACATCACGCAATGGCAATCAGAGAACCTCGGTTTCACCAGGTTCAATGAAGATCATTTGGCAAACGCCATAATCGCTGAGCTAAATGGGCCCAGTTCCCTGTTAATTACGAAGGTGGAGCTCCAGCTCATCTTCGATTCATTAAAGAAGAAGAAGTCAACAGGAGTCGATGGCATATCCAACGTTGTACTTCGACATTTACCTCAAGAAGCAGTAGACATTTATACCACTCTGTTTAACAACGCTCTGAATAATGCATATTATCCAGTCCGTTGGAAGACAGCTGTGGTGCATCCTCTCCCGAAAAAGGGAAAGGACAACTCCAATCCGTCGAATCTCCGGTCGATAAGTCTTCTTCCGAGTATCAGCAAGGTATTCGAAAAAGTTATCAATAGAGCTCTGTCTAAGTGGGCAGAGGACAATAATATCATACCGGACAATCAGTTCGGTTTAAAGGCGGGACATGACACCATTCATGCCGCATCTAAACTCGTTTCTGATGTCCAATGGAACAAATCTAAGAAGCAGTGTACGGGTGCCTGTCTGGTTGATTTAGAGAAGGCCTTCGACACCGTATGGTTAGAGGGTCTTTATCTAAAGCTGTCCAGACTTGGCATTAGTAAACCACTATTATATATGCTTTATGATATGCTCAATGGCAGAAAGTTTGTTGTCAAAAGTGGCAATGTAACTTCTGCCACAACCTTTAATATTAAAAATGGTCTTCAGCAGGAGCGGTCAACTCGCCGATTCTATTCAGCATTTACACCAGCGATCTGAGAAGTAGTCTAACTCAGGCAATTGCGTATGCCGACGATCTAATTGCGTACAGAACAGCTCCAAAAGTCGAGGTCATCAGGATTCTTTTGCAGCGTGACTTCGAGAAGATTCAGCGATATTGGGATGACTGGAAGTTGAAAATCAACTTTCAGAAATCAGAAACTATCTTGTTTAGGACTCCGTTGCTAAGAGCCACAAGGGATACGAGAAAGAACTGGCGCAAGCTGGTGATCGTAGGGCCAAATGGACATCCACTGGCGAGTAAAAGTGTAGTAAAGTACCTTGGCATCTGGATGGATCAGTATTTGTATTTCGACAGACATATAAATGCTGCTCTGGCCAGGGCTAGGGGAGCTTTTGCCCTGACAAAACGGTTGTTTTATAGCAGCCGGCTTGATAGCAGGGTGAAGGCGATTTGCTACATGGCCCTTATCCGACCGATGATTGTCTATGGATGCCCGGTTTGGTTCAACGTTGCCCCATCTCAAATGGAAAAGATTCGGGTGTTTGAGAGGCAGTGTCTTCGACGCTGCCTTGGATTGCACAGAACACCAGAGTCGGAGTACAAACATTACTATTCCAACCTGGCTCTATACAACGGGGCCAACATAAACAGGATAGATAATTTCTTGCTGAAGCTTATTCGAGGTCACATTGCAAGAGCGATGTCCTCGTCTAACAGCTTAATTTTTGGGGCTTATTACCCTAAATACAAATACTACGAGAGTGTGCACCTAAGCGGCTTTATTCCGCCTAGACAGTCGAGGGCTGATCCAGGATAGAGCGGTGGTTCCGCTAATCTACCACGTCGGCCGTAGAACTGTAGATCAGCAGCTCCTTTACAGTCGGGACGTTTTCGCACAAGACGGAGCTGAGCATCTTCGGTTCAGTAGGACTGTGTCCGAACGGGACCGAAGAGATAGGGTGAAGCAGGAGAACCAGTTCTGGCGGTTGAAAAACTAAGATGAAGTTCCTTCAGACATTTAATAGTTGACCTTGCTATTTTCTTTTGTATGGCCGACTTACATAGGTTTAGGTAGTTAATTTTAAGTAGGGACAATCAGGATGGCAAAAAAAAAAAAAAAATATATATATATAAAATCAACAAAAATACAAAAAAAATATAAAACCGGAAAATGCTTGCTGTGGGTGTTCTAGTTTGCAGGTAGTCTGTAAGTAGCTTATAAGTAGGTTGTAATTAGTTTATAGTTAGTTGTAAATAGTCTTAAGTAGTTTAAGTAGTTTTAATTAGTTTTAGTTAGCTTTAATTAGCTTTAATTTAGTTTTATGTAGTTTGTAAGTTTTATATAAAACCAAAAAATAAAGACAATGATATCGAGTTTTTTGTAAATTCTTCTCGGTAAAAAGTAAAACCGACCTGGATTTAGTATTAAGACAGTTCTTAGGCCAAAAGGCATTAGCATTAAGTTATTATAGTTTAACTAAGAGCACCCGACTGGGGCCAGTAAGTTAGTTTTAAAAGTTTTAAGTAGGCTAGTTCTTATGAATCCAGCTTTAAGATAGTTCTAAGAAAATTGAAAATAAAAATTAATTATAAAAAAAAAAAAAAAAAAATAAAAAGGTGGCAGACCCCCAACCTGAGGATCACGGGTTCGAGTACCAGTAGGGCAAAAAATATTTAGCTGCTTTTTTCCATAATCGAGAAGTCGAAAACTTCATTGAGTGGCAAAAGCAGCAAATGGCATCGAACAGCACGGCGGGGACATCGAAAGGTGTCCCAGCAACAACAATAAAGCCAGCTATGGCACCACCAGCAAAAGCCGTAGCAGCAACAACAACAACCAAGCAAGCGATGGCACCACCAGCCATACCATCGTATAGTGTCGCAGCATCAAAGGCAAACGCACCAACAGCCGATACGAAAAATAAGAGAAGGAAGATGATTAGCTGTGCGCCAAACCTAGTTAAGCGCCGCTCCACCACCACCTCAGCTCAGCTGCCAGCTGAGGTGAAGGAGTCGGTGCGCACAGCCAAAACCACAGCAGCACAAAAAAATCAAGAACAACTGGATACCTCGCCATCCGACGATGACACCGAATATATGTCAGAGGGTGGCGAGGGTTTGTATACAACGGGGTACAGCAACAGCAATCTGTTTGTTGAAATTATATCACCAGAGGCGTCCTCCGAAGTGGAAAATGAGGCGCAAGACGCACTTGACGAGCAAGCTATCAGCAAAAAAATCGATGAAATTCGAGGGGAGATGGAACGCCTTAATGCCATTTTTTTTTTTTTTTTTTTTTTTGTAAATTCATTTTTATTTTTAATTATCTTAGAACTATCTTAAAGCTAGACAAAAATTCATAAAAACTAGCCTACTTATCAATATCTTAAAACTAACTTACTGGCCCCAATCGGGCGCTCTAAGTTAAACTATAATAACTTAATGCTAATGCCTTTCGGCCTAATAACAATCTTAATACTAAATCCAGGTCGGTTTTATTTTTTACCGAGAAGAATTTCACAAAAAACTCGGTATCTATGTCTTTATTTTTTGGTTTTATATAAAACTTACAAACTACATAAAACTAAATTAAAGCTAATTAAAACTACTTAAAACTACTTACAACTAATTTTAAACTAATTACAACCTACTTATAAGCTACTTACAAACTAGAACAGCCACAGCAAGCATTTTCCGGTTTTTATAATTTTTTTTAATTTTTTTGTATTTTTGTTGATTTTATAATTTTTTTTTTTTTGGTGTTTTTGTATGTTTTATATTTTTTTTTTTTTTTTGGTGCCACCCTGACTGTCCCTACTTAAAACTAACTACCGAAACCTATGTAAGTCGGCCATACAAGAGAAAATAGCAAGGTCAACTATTAAATGTCTGAAGGAACTTCATCTTCGTTTTTCAACCACCAGAACTGGTTCTCCTGCTTTACCCTATCTCTTCGGTCCCGTTCGGACACAGTCCTACTGAACCGAAGGTGCTCAGCTCCGTCTTGTGCGAGGACGTCTCGACTGTAAAGGAGCCGCCGATCTACAGTTCTACGGCCGACGTGGTAGATTAGCGGAATCGCCGCTCTATCCTGGATCAGCCCTCGACTGTCTAGGTGGAGGAATGCATCGGGCGGAATAAAGCCGCTTAGACGCACACTCTCGTAGTATTCGTTGTTGGGGTAATAAGCCCCGAAAATTAAGCTGTTAGACGAGGACATCGCTCTTGCAATGTGACCCCGAATAAGCTTCAGCAAGAAATTATCTATCCTGTTTATGTTGGCCCCGTTGTATAGAGCCAGGTTGGAATAGTAGTGTTTGTACTCCGACTCTGGTGTTCTGTGCAATCCAAGGCAGCGTCGAAGACACTGCCTCTCAAACACC
Organism: Dasysyrphus albostriatus; assembly: GCA_946251815.1. Classification (NCBI taxonomy): domain Eukaryota; kingdom Metazoa; phylum Arthropoda; class Insecta; order Diptera; family Syrphidae; genus Dasysyrphus; species Dasysyrphus albostriatus. Next base: position 138,944,925 of record OX276335.1, on the reverse strand, counting down.
CGAATCTTTTCCATTTGAGATGGGGCAACGTTGAACCAAACCGGGCACCCATAGGCAATCATCGGCCGGATAAGGGCCATGTAGCAAATCACCTTCACCCTGCTGTCAAGCCAGCTGCTATAAAACAACCGTTTCGTCAGGGCGAAAGCTCCCCTAGCCCTGGCCAGAGCAGCATTTATATGTCTGTTGAAATACAAATACTGATCCATCCAGATGCCAAGGTACTTTACTACACTTTTACTCGCCAGTGGATGTCCATTTGGCCCTACGATCACCAGCTTGCGCCAGTTCTTTCTCGTATCCCTTGTGGCTCCACGCAACGGAGTCCTAAACAAGATAGTTTCTGATTTCTGAAAGTTGATTTTCAACTTCCAGTCATCACAATATCGTTGAATCTCATCGAAGTCACTCTGCAAAAGAATTCTGATGTCCTCGACTTTTGCAGCTGTTCTGTACGCAATTAGATCGTCGGCATACGCAATTGCCTGAGTTAGACTACTTATCAGATCGCTGGTGTAAATGCTGAATAGAATCGGCGAATTGACCGCTCCCTGCTGAAGACCATTTTTAATATTAAAGGTTGTGGCAGAAGTTACATTGCCACTTTTGACAACAAACTTTCTACCATTGAGCATATCATAAAGCATATATAACAGTGGTTTACTAATGCCAAGTCTGGTCAGCTTTAGATAAAGACCCTCTAACCATACGGTGTCGAAGGCCTTCTCCAAATCAACCAGACAGGCACCCGTACACTGCTTCTTAGATTTGTTCCATTGGACATCAGAAACGAGTTTCGACGCGGCATGAATGGTGTCATGTCCCGCCTTAAAACCGAACTGATTGTCCGGTATGATATTATTGTCCTCTGCCCACTTAGACAGAGCTCTATTGATAACTTTTTCGAATACCTTGCTTATGCTCGGAAGAAGACTTATCGACCGGAGATTCGCCGGATTGGAGTTGTCCTTTCCCTTTTTCGGGAGAGGATGCACCACAGCTGTCTTCCACCGCACTGGATAATATGCATTATTCAGAGCGTTGTTAAACAGAGTGGTATAAATGTCTACTGCTTCTTGAGGTAAATGTCGAAGTACAACGTTGGATATGCCATCGACTCCTGCTGACTTCTTCTTCTTTAATGAATCGAAGATGAGCTGGAGCTCCACCTTCGTAATTAACAGGGAACTGGGCCCATTTCGCTCGGCGATTATGGCGTTTGCCAAATGATCTTCATTGAACCCGGTGAAACCAAGGTTCTCTGATCGCCATTGCGTGATGTCATTCCGAAGGTAGAAGTGATGGAGCAAGGCTCTGTTTTCCAGGTCGTGATTCGGACGAATGCACGCATTCACCTTGTACACTTGCTGGAAAGCAGCCCCCACAGCCTCCACTTTCTCCTGCGGATCTTCGACAATAAAGAGGTCATCGTCCAAGACGGCGTCCTCTGGATTAATTCCTGCTGTCAGAAGTACGTCTCTGTTGTCCGTCGTTCTCTGAAGCTTAAGACAAGGAAGGTCGTTCTGATCATTCCTTCTAAATATCTTGTTAATTTGCGGAATTATGCTCGGGTCGCTAGCATTAACGGCCCGAATTTTGTTGTCCCAATACAAATTAATTGACAACCGATAGTTCTCTTTAATTAGTTGGTTGATGTTTTTGATCGACGACTTCAGTGTCCTAATCTCCAGATGGTGAGGGTCAGTAAACCGTCGGTACAAGAGTTTTAGTCTTGTCAGCAGTCCACTTTTTTGTCTGTGTAGTGCGTCAATGGTTGCGTTTCGATATATGTCGGTTGCGTCCCGTTGCTTGTATTTCGGTATTGTTCTGTTCATTGTTCGTTTGATTGTCTCATCCATTTGTTCTAGGTATTGGTCTATTTCGTTATTTGTCAAATTCCTGTCATTTGGTGGGGATATGTTATTCGAACTGATTTCGCTCGATAAGGCGTTGGTAAAGCGTGGCCAGCGCGCCTTACTGTAATTGTAAGTATGCACAGGTACATACTCATCCAACTCCACGAGCTCGTTCGGAAGCTGTATTACGGCGGCGAGTCCGCAGTGATCACTGTCGTACTCGATCGTTCGTAAGCAGTTTCTTGGTCTTTGACCCACAGTGTCAGTAATTGTCAGTCTTGCGTCTATTAGCAATAGATCCAGATAGGCACCGCTTCTTGGAAACGATGGCCGATCCGTAGCCAGCAGGTCGACACCATACTCAGTGTTGTATCGACTCATCCAATTGAAAAGATGAATACCTCTTTGATTTTGAATTTGATTTCCCCAATCTTGGTGTTTGGCATTCAAATCACCGGCCATGAGAAAGTAATTTTCTTCCAAGCTCAAGTGTAGACATTCGAAAAGTTTTTCAAGCTCTGTCATAAAATCAGTTGGCTGATGTGATGCCGGTGCATAAGCCGCGATCACATACATTCGCTTCCCCTGTTGGAGAGGAATGCATACGATGCACGCCTCTAACAGCCGAAATCTGCGCAGATCACTATTATATATAACTTTATGATTAATGCCTTTTCGTATGAAGATTGCAACGCCCCCTCCTTGAGTGGAGTTGGGTCGATCTCTTCTAACGATATTGTAATTGTTGTTAGTCAACTTATGTTTCTGGTTCAGCTTAGTTTCGCTGGCCATAAACACATCTGGACTTTGGTCTTTCAACAATTGGAAAAGATTAGCTCTACGTTCGGTCCTAATCAGTGAATTTACATTCACAGCAAGGATCCTAAGAGGCCTCTCCGACAGCGCGCCTTTAACCTCTAAATTGTGTTAGGCTAGGCAAAACAGAGTAGAGATAGTCTACCCTAGTCGCCTGCTCCTTTATCTGGGTCTGAAGTCCTGTTAACTGGCCTTGAATTGCCAGCAACATACTTCTAATTTCGGCCTGAGCGTCCGGCGCCTTTGGCACTAGGGCCGGCTGGGCTGCCTTAGCTGCAGGCTGTACCGTTTTTCCCCTTCCTGCCGCCATTTGGGCGTAGGAAATTTGGGGATTAACGGGCGTTGCTGTGGGAGCACGCGTTGATGGGCGTATCTCTGCCACTGTCTGCTTAGCCGCTTTATTGTTGCGAATTTGCTGAAAAGCTGAGCAACCCCGATAATTAGCAGGGTGCCCCTCCTTTCCGCAAAGTGTACATTTAAGCTGGGTCATGTCTTCGACCCGTTCTTCACCGAGCTTGCACTCCCCCTTAATGTGGTCCTCACCACACTTAACGCAGCGTGGCTGCATTTCGCAGTTTGCTGCAGCGTGGCCAAACCTTTGGCAGCGCATGCATTGAAGCATGTCGCCACGTCTCTTTAATTTATCCCAAGTAACAACCTGGTAGTTGAGGACGGAGATACTCCTCAACCTATCCAGTTTGCTGTTGGGCGATAGCTGAACTAGGAAGAACGGCAAAGACCGCTTCTCCCGTCTGGCTCTGACTGTAGCGAACGGCTTGACCCCGATAAAGTCGAGATCGTCGCTCGCTTTTTGACGGAGCTCATTTAAGAGCACCTGTGGTTCCGTGCAGGAATCTATGCCCTTCAAGAGGACCGTTTGATATTTATCCACTTTGGGGGTAAAACTGAAGAACTCAGTCGTGGATTTCTTTAACAATTCTTTTATAATTTTATGCTGCGCCACTGTTGAGCAGTGGATAGCATGCCTATCTTTATTTAAACGTTTAATAAAAAAGTTTTGGCCTATGGCCGACTTACATAGGTCAATAGTTTCCTGCAATTCCATTTTGTAAGTGTTTATTGGTGGCACTTTTTCTTTTTTATTTTGGGGCGGCAGTGGCTGCTGCTGGTGTTCTCCTCGCTGCTGCTGACTCTGCTCCTGTGGTTTTTGTTGCTGCTGCTGATGCTGTTGTTTTGTGCGTTGCACCTTCGGTTGCTGCTGTGGTTGTTCGGTTGAAAGCTGTTGTTGTTGCTGCACTTGTTGGCTCTGCTGTGGCAGTTGCTGTTGTTGCTGCTGAGCTAGCCTTTGCTCTGTCTGTGCCAGCTCTTGTTGTGGTGCAGCTTTTGTAGGCGCTGCTTTTTGTGGCGCTGTTTTTGGTGGCCCATGTAGCGCTTTTTTCTTTTCGCGCTCCTGTCTCTCCCGTTCTCTTCGAGCTTCCTGTTTATCCTTTAAGGCTTGAATTAGAGGGGTAACTATGGCGTTAAGCCTTTCCATTTCCCCCCGAATGGCATCGATTTTTTCACTGATGGCTTTTTCATCAAGTGCAATTGTTGCGACTTGCGCCCCATCTTCTTCTTCGGAGGACGCCTCTGGTGAGGCTAAGTCCACTAGCAGGTTGCTGTTGGAGTCCCCTGTTGTGAATAATCCCTCGCCACCTTCTGACATGTATTCAATGTCGTCATCGGATGGCGAGGAATCCAATTGTTGTAAGATTTTTGCTGCTGTTGACGTCTTCGCTGTGCGCGCCGTCTCCTTCACCCCGGCTGGCAGCTGGGCTGAGGTGGTCGTGGAGCGGCGCTTGACCAAGTTCGACGCACAGCTTATCTTCTTTTTCCTCTTATTCTTGATATCGGCTGTTGGTGCCGTTGCTTTTTTTGCCGTTGTTGCTGCGGCACTAGTTGATGGTATGGCTGGTGGTGCCATCGCTTGCTTGGTTGTTGTTGTTGTTGTTGATACGGCACTAGTCGTGGCTTTAGCTGGTGGTGCCATAGCTGGTTTTATTGCTGTTGCTGGGGCACCTTTCGATGTCCCCGCGGTGTTGTTGGTTAGCATTTGCTGCTCTTCCCACTCGATGAAGTTTTCTACTTCACGATTGTGAAAAAAAGCAGACAAATAATTTTTGCCCGACTGGGATTCGAACCCGTGATCTTCAGGTTGTCGGTCTGCCACCTCTTCCTCTGTGCTATTGGCACTATTGAAAATAGCTTGACTGTAATTAAACTTTAAATTGTCACTCCGAAATATTTAATTTAAATAAACTGGGGAAGCCGAAAACGTCTAAACACTTCCACAGTACGAGATCGACTGCGCCTTAATGCCATCGTCACCCCTCTGATCCAAGCTCTTAAAAACAAGCAATAGGCTCGTCGTGAAAGAGAGAGACAGGAGCGCGAGCATAAAAAAGCGGTGCAGGCGCCGCAAAAAGCCACGCCACAGCAAGAGCTGCCATCGAAAAACAAGCAGCCAGACCTTAATGCTCAAAAGCAACAGCAACAACAACAAATGCCAAAGGAACACCAACAACAGCAGCCAAAGGAGCAACGGCCGAGAAAACAAACACAACAGCAGCAGCAGCAACAAAAACTACAGGAGCAGAGTCAGCAGCAGCGAGGAGAATACCAGCAGCAGCCACAGCCGCCCCAAAATAAAAAAGAAAAAGGGCCACCAATCAACACTAACAAAATGGAATTGCAGGAAACTATTGACCAAAAAACATTTTTATTAAACGTTTAAATAAAGATAGACATGCTATCCACTGCTCAACAGTGGCGCAGCATAAAATAATTAAGGAATTGTTAAATAAATCCACGAAAGAGTTCTTCAGTTTTACCCCCAAAGTGGATAAATATCAGACGGTCCTCTTGAAGGGCATAGATTCCTGCACGGAACCACAGGTGCTCTTAAATGAGCTCCGTCAAAAAGCGAGCGACAATCTCGACTTTATCGGGGTCAAGTCGTTTGCTACAGTCAGAGCCAGACGGGAGAAGCGGTCTTTGCCGTTCTTCCTAGTTCAGCTATCGCCCAGCAACAACCTGGATAGGTTGAGGAGTATCTCCGTCCTAAACTACCAGGTTGTTACTTGGGATAAATTAAAGAGACGTGGCGACAAGCTTCAATGCATGCGCTGCCAAAGGTTTGGCCACGCTGCAGCAAACTGCGAAATGCAGCCACGCTGCGTTAAGTGTGGTGAGGAACACATTAAGGGGGAGTGTAAGCTCGGTGAAGATCGGGTCGAAGACATGACCCAGCTTAAATGTGCACTTTGCGGAAAAGAGGGGCACCCTGCTTATTATCGGGGTTGCTCAGCTTTTCCGCAAATAAGAAATAATAAAAGCGGCTAAGCAGACAGCGGTAGAGATACACCCATCAACACGTGCTCCTATAGCAACGCCCGTTAATCCCCAAATTTCCTACGCCCAAATGGCGGCAGGAAGGGGGAAAAACGGTATAGCCCGCAGCTAAGAAAGCCCAACTGGCCCTAGTGCCAAAGGCGCCAGACGCTCAGGCCGAAATAAGAAGCATGTTGCTGGCAATTCAAGGCCAGTTAACAGGACTTCCCAGCCAGATAAAGAAGCAGGTGACTAGGGTAGACTATCTCTACTCTGTTTTGCCTAGCTTAAGGCGCGCTGTCGGAGACTCCTCTTAGGATCCTTGCTGTGAATGTAAATTCACTGATTAGGACCGAACGTAGAGCTAATCTTTTCCAATTGTTAAAAGACCAAAGTCCAGATGTGCTTATGGCCAGCGAAACTAAGCTGAACCAGAAACATAAGTTGACTAACAACAATTACAATATCGTTAGAAGAGATCGACCCAACTCCACTCCAGGGGGGGGGTCGTCGCAATCTTCATACGAAAAGGCATTAATCATAAAGTTATATATAATAGTGATCTGCGCAGATTTCGGCTGTTAGAGGCGTGCATCGTATGCATTCCTCTCCAACAGGGGAAGCGAATGTATGTGATCGTGGCTTATGCACCAGAATCACCTCAGCTAACTGATTTTATGACAGAGCTTGAAAAACTTTTCGAATGTCTATGCTTGAGCTTGGAAGAAAATTACTTTCTCATGGCCGGTGATTTGAATGCCGAACACCTAGACTGGGAAAATCAAATTCAGAATCAAAGAGGTATTCATCTTTTCAATTGGATGAGTCGATACAACAGTGAATATGGTGTCGACCTGCTGGCTACGGATCGGCCATCGTTTCCAAGAAGCGGTGCCTATCTGGATCTATTGCTGATAGACGCGAGACTGACAATTACTGACACTGTGGGTCAAAGACCAAGAAACTGTTTACGAACGGTCGAGTAAGACAGTGATCACTGCGGACTCGCCACCGATGAGTATGTACCTGTGCATACTTACAATTACAGTAAGGTGCGCTGGCCACGCTTTACCAACGCCTTATCGAGCGAAATCAGTTCGAACGACATATCCCCACCAAATGACATGAATTTGACAAATAACGAAATAGACCAATACTTGGAACAAATGGACGAGACAATCAAACGAACAATGAACAGAACAATACCGAAATACAAACAACGGGACGCAACAGACATGTACCGAAATGCGACCATTGATGCATTACACAGACAAAAAAGTGGACTGCTAACAAGACTCAAATTGTTGTGCCGACGGTTTACTGACCCTCACGATCTGGAGATTAGGACACTGAAGTCGTCGATCAAGAACATCAACCAACTAATTAAAGAGAACTATCGGTTGTCAATTAATTTGTATTAGGATAACAAAATTCGGGCCGTTAATGCTAGCGACGCGAGCATGTTTCCCAAAATTAACAAGATATTTAGAAGGAATGATCAGAACGACCTTCCTTGTCTTAAGCTTCAGAGAACGACAGGCAACAGAGACGTTCTTCTGACAGCAGGAATAAATCCAGAGCACGCCGTCTTGGACGATGACCTCTTTATTGTCGAAGATCCGCAGGAGAAAGTGGAGGCTGTGGGGGCTGCTTTCCAGCAAGTGTACAAGGTGAATGCGTGCATTCGCCCCAATCATGACCTGGAAAACAGAGCCTTGCTCCATCACTTCTACCTTCGGAATGACATCACGCAATGGCGATCAGAGAACCTTGGTTTCACCGGGTTCAATGAAGATCATTTGGCAAACGCCATAATCGCCGAGCGAAATGGGCCCAGTTCCCTGTTAATTACGAAGGTCCAGCTACAGCTTATCTTCGATTCATTAAAGAAGAAGACGTCAGCAGGAGCCGATGGCATATCCAGCGTTGTACTTCGACATTTGCCTCAAGAAGCAGTAGACATTTATACCACTCTGTTTAACAACGCTCTGAATAATGCATATTATCCAGTGCAGTGGAAGACAGCTGTGGTGCATCCTCTCCCGAAAAAGGGAAAGGACAACTCCAATCCGTTGAATCTCCGGTCGATAAGTCTTCTTCCGAGTATCAGCAAGGTATTCGAAAAAGTGATCAATAGAGCTCTGTCTAAGTGGGCAGAGGATAATAATATCATACCGGAAAATCAGTTCAGTTTTAAGGCGGGACATGACACCATTCATGCCTCGTCTAAGCTCGTTTCTGGTGTCCAATGAAACAAATCTAAGAAGCAGTGTACGGGTGCCTGCCTGGTTGATTTGGAGAAGGCCTTCGACACCGTATGGTAAGAGGGTCTTTATCTAAAGCTGACCAGACTTGGCATTAGTAAACTACTATTGTATATGCCTTATGATATGCTCAATGGCAGAAAGTTTGTTGTCAAAAGTGGCAATGTGACTTCTGCAACAGCCTTTAATATTAAAAATGATCTTCAGCAGGGAGCGGTCAACTCGCCGATTCTATTCAGCATTTACACCAGCGATCTGAGAAGTAGTCTAACTCAGGCAATTGCGTATGCCGACGATCTAATTGCGTACAGAACAGCTCCAAAAGTCGAGGTCATCAGGATTCTCTTGCAGCGTGACTTCGAGAAGATTCAGCGATATTGCGATGACTGGAAGTTGAAAATCAACTTTCAGAAATCAGAAACTATCTTGTTTAGGACTCCGTTGCTTAGAGCCACAAGGGATACAAGAAACAACTGGTGCAAGCTGGTGATCGTAGGGCCAAATGGACATCCACTGGCGAGTAAAAGTGTAGGAAAGTACCTTGGCATCTGGATGGATCAGTATTTGTATTTCGACAAACATATAAATGCTGCTCTGGCCAGGGCTAGGGGAGCTCTTGCCCTGACGAAACGGTTGTTTTATAGCAACCGGATTGACTACAGGGTGAAGGTGAGTTGCTACATGGTTTGGTTCAACGTTGCCCCATCTCAAATGGAAAAGATTCGGGTGTTTGAGAGGCAGTGTCTTCGACGCTGCCTTGGATTGCACAGAACACCAGTATCGGAGTACAAATATGAAGAATGAAGTTCCTTCAGATATTTAAAAGTTGTCCTTGGTTTTTCTCTGTCATGGCCGACTTACTTAGGCTTAGGTAGTTAGTTTTAAGTAGGGACAGTCAGGGTTGCACCAAAAAAAAAAAACAATCATAAAATCAATAAAAATATAAAAAAAATTTTAAAAACCGGAAAATGCTTGCTGTGGCTGTTCTAGTTTGTAAGTAGCTTATAAGTAGGTTGTTATTAGTTTAAAATTAGTTTTAAGTAGTTTTAAGTAGCTTTAAGTAGTTTTAATTAGTGTTAATTAGCTTTAATTTAGTTTGAGGTAGTTTGTAAGTTTTATATAAAACCAAAAAAAATAAAGACAATGTTACCTAGTTTTTTGTAAATTCTTCTCGGTAAGAAATAAAACCGACCTGGATTTAGTGTAAAGATATTTCTTAGGCCGAAAGGCATTAGCATTACGTTATTAGAGTTTAACTTAGAGCGCCCGACTGGGGCCAGTAAGTTACTTTTTAGGTATCGATAAGTAGGCTAGTTTTTATGAATTTTTTTCTAGCTTTAAGATAGTTTTAAGAAAATGGAAACTAAAAATAAATTTCAAAAAAAAAGCGCTGGATCGGTGATTGGAAGGACGTGAGTTCAAACCTCGGAAAAATTATGAAATAAGGTAACATTTTTTCAAATAAAATAAAATTCTTCACATTTCGGAATAAAGAAAAATGCAGTCCAGGCTACCTCATATGGAGAAAATAACAAACAAAATAAAATTATATAAATAAAAATAAAGAATAAAAGCAAGAAGTTTTTTGTATGCAACTGCATGAGTGGCTCTTATATGGCCTTAACGAAAAGGTCTTTCAAAGGTCTTATTATTCAGGCCATATGCTGTTATATAATAACTTGTTTAGTTGAGCAATATTTTGTCTTTTTAAGGCCTTAATACACTGTTGATGGGAGGCTATTGAATTGTATAGCACTTGTGACAAGTGACAAGTTGACAAGTTTTAAGGAAATCAAATAGCTTGTTTAATGTCAACCATAATGATTTGTGTAAGGCCTGTTTTAATTACTACACAAGCCAGAAAATAACATGTATTAAAACTTAAACAAGCTTAATTGTTAGTTGGGTTGTTTTAATATTATGCCATGTTTTTGGAACAGACTGTTTTGAAAATATTTGTTTTCATTTTTAATTCTTTATTAATTAAATCACTTTAGGAACAACGAAGGGCTTTAATATTGTAACGACTGCCACATTTGTACTACAACGACTCTCAAATGAACTATAACCACTCTCGAATAAAAGAAACACTGAATTTCGGATTAGACAGGACACACACCAACCTACGGAGAGCTTCGGTGTTCTTTCGAGCTTCCAATACAAAACGTTAAATTGAAAGCTTTGGAAAGGGAAATTTATGGGAAATTTCCCATATGGATTGCTCTGGCAGCAAATACAGAACCTTCCAGCTTTTTGGGGAACCTTGTGAAAAGTATAAAAGTACATGTCTGACCGGCAGAGGACGCAGTTTATTTTTAATCGTGAATGAGTAAAGTTGGTTGCAATAAAAGTCAAGTTAGTGAATTTCAGTAGTGAACAATAAATTTTTTTGTGGTTGTAAAAATAAATAGTTTTGTTTTGTGGAGAATTTAAATAAAGTGAAAAAGTTTTATTAACGAACCCAAGAAAATATTACATTGGTGTTAGAATTGGAAAAAACTTAGTTTATTTGATAATTTATTGGGCTTTAACAGACAATAATTGCAAAAAGTGAACGTGACTGTGAAAGTGAAAATAAGAAAAGATAATGGGTAAAACTCTAAATGATTTCAATTAGTTGAACTTAAGGCAGAGCTGAACAAGCGAGGCCTTCCTACTGCTGGAACAAAGAATGATCTTATAATTTGTCTGCACAAAGGTTTAAGAAAACGTGGAAAAAACCCAGACACGTCTATATTTGACATTGAAATTGAGGAAGGGCAAGAACAAGTAAGTACGCCGGACATAACAACTTTTAAGTCTCAGCTGCTCGCCAGCCAAAAGAATATTCTCGAACAAAGCCAACAACGAAGCAATGAACAGAAGAATCTTCTCGAACGATTCGAACAACAAATCCAAAGACAACGCAATGAACAAGAGAATCTTCTTGAACGATTTGATCAACAAAGAATCTTTTAGAACAACAAAGCCAAGAACAACGCAATGAGCAAAAGAACTTTCGTGAACAATTCGAACAACAAAGCAAACAACAAAAGAATCTTCTAGAACAACAAGGCCAAGAACAAAGGAATCTTCGGAATCTTCTCGAAGGTAAGTTAGAAGCCTTTGACAACAGAATTATTGCCCTTGACGAGCGTGTCGATAAACAATTTTCGACTGTCGATAAACAATTATCGACAATAGAAGCAAAGTTCGAAGATAAAATCGAATGCATTACAAAGGAATTGGATAAAGTAAAGAGAATGAAGGTTCGAAAGTTCTGGCGACTGTCCAAAAAGAAAGAAGATGCATCCACCAACCTTTGATGGACAAACTTCTCGGTCAATCTACAAGAAACAGTTTGAGGGAGCCGCAGCAACGAATGGCTGGGACGAGGAAGACAAATATATAGCTCTAACGCTTGCCCTTAGAGGAACTGCTGCTGAATTGCTACAAACTATACTAACAGATAAGAATGGCAACTTCAGTGCTCTTCTTAAGGCTATTGGCAAACGCTTTGGAGATGGCCATATGCAAAAAATCTTCCACGTTCATTTCAATACTAGAGTCCAGAAGAGAGGAGAAACTCTGCAACAGCTCCAAGCAGACATAGAACGGTTGGCACATCTGGCATATCCAGCTGCAGGGGATGAAATCATCAATCATTTCGCAACAGAAGCCTTTGTCCGTGCTGTATCGGATATCAACCTTCAGCGAGCAATTCGAATTGCTGGAAAACGTACACTTCCTGAGGCATTAGCATTCGCCCTGACTGTTGAAGCAGCAGAACAGGCTTCTCAAGGAGTTCATCGAGTAAGAGAAATAGAAATTGAGGAGTTGGAATTGTAACAAGACCGGGCATCTGAAACGTCAGTGCAGATTACCACCTAGAATACCTCAACATTGTGGACGCAGAAATGAAAAAAATAAACACCAATACTCCAACTCTACCTGTTTCTCAACCGGGAAATGAGTAAGAACCAACTTCGAGGGGCAGAAGCTGGTTTCTGGTATCGATGAAGTTGTTGGAAAGTGTGAATTAGTATCTTCAATAACTAAGATCACAGAAGCTAACACTCAGCAATCTGTGGACCCGAGGAAGTTGAACTCTATGAAGGCAAACATTTTGAAGTCATCTAATTTAAGTGGATGACAGCTTGGTGCTGCTGGAAGCCTTCTTCACGAATACGCTGATATAAACTCTTCACTCAGTGGGCAGTATCGTCGAACACAACTGGTGCAGCATCGAATCGACACAGGAGACGCTAAACTAATTCAACAACCAGCAAGCCATCTCCCATTAGCCAAACAAGCCGAATTTGAAGAGATGATATCGACGATGAAGAAAGATGGGCTAATCAAAAATTCTAAATGCCCTTGGGCATCTCCAGTCGTCCTTGTCAAAAAGGAGGATGGAAGTAATCGATTGTGTTTGGGCTATCGGAGGCTGAATGATGTAACAAAGAAAGACATTTACCCACTGCCAAGAATCAGCGATACTTTGGATGCGATGGAAGGAGCTGAATTGTTCTCAACATTGGACTTGAAGAGTGGCTACTGGGAGGAAGAAATCCATCCAGAAGATCGAGAAAAAACAGCTTTTTCTACAGGAAATGGTCTGTGGCGGTTCAAAGTAATGCCTTTCAGGCTATGCAATGCTCCGGCAACATTTGAGACATTGATGGAGTGCGTTTTACAAGGACTTACTTGGAAGTCATGCCTGGTCTATCTGGACGATGTCATCGTTTATGGTAAAACACTTGATGAGCATTGTGGAAACCTTAAAGTCGTGTTCCAGAGGCTTAGAAAAGCAAACTGGAAATTAAATCCAGACAAGTGTGCATTCTTCAAGTCTGAGGTAAAATATTTGGGGCATATCATCTCGTCCCAAGGAGTGGAGACTGATCCTGAGAAAGTGGGCACTGTTAAGAATTGGCCAACTCCACAAGATAAACATGAACTTCGGAGCTTTCTTAGTCTAGCCACGTACTATCATCGTTTTAATAAGGATTTTGATGGGATCGCGAAAAATTTGCATCAGCTTACTGAAAAAGGCAAACCATTCAAATGGTCAAGTGAGTGCGAGAAAAACTTTTAGGTACTCAAGCAGCGCCTATGCAATACACCTGTTCTGGCCTATCCGACACCAGGAAAACCATTCATCTTCGACGCTGACGCAAGTAACGTGGGAGTTGGAGCCGTACTGTCGCAGGTTGATGATGGAGGAGAGAAGGTCATCGCCTATTACAGCAAAGAAAATATTGTGTGAACAGAAGAGAGCTTCTAGCTCTAATATCAGCTACAAAACACTTGCATAAGTGCATCTATGGACAGAAGTTACTTCTTCGAACAGACCATGGTGCACTTAATTGGCTTTTGAACTTCAAAAATCCAGAAGGTCAAGTGGCAAGGTGGATCGGGAGATTGCAGACATATCACTACCAGATTTAATATCGAAGAGGAAGGTTGCACTCAAACGAAGATGCCTTGTCTCGGAGACAATGCAAACTGGACTGCAACCATTGCACACGTCAAGAAGAAAAGAAGGTAGCTGCCATCCAGTGATTAGGAATCGATCCCATTTATGGTTGGAGTAATGAAGAGCTGAGGACCGCCTAGCAAGAAGACTCGGATATTGAACCCATTTTGGCATTAAAAAACACCAGGAGAAACCAGAATGGGGTGACATCTCCGATAGAAGTCCAGCTCTTAAGGCGTATTGGGCACAATGGGACTCCCTTCATGCGCAAGAAGGAGTGCTAAGACGTAAGTGAGAGTCCACAGACGGAAAATCACATGTGATGCAGCTAATCGTACCTCGATCCACAGTTAATGACGTTCTTCAAGAGATGCATGAGGGAGCTTCCGGAAGACATTTGGGGGACACTGGAGAAGGTAAGGCAGCACTTCTACTGGCTACATGCAAAAGAAGACGTTAAAAAATGATGCCAAAAATGTGATACTTATATTGCAAGCAAGGGACCAGGTAGAAAAATCCAGAGTAAAATGCAGCAGTATAACGTGGACACGCTTTTTGAGAGAATTGCAATAGACGTTGTGGGACCTTTTCCATAAACCGAAAGTGAAAACCGATACATCCTGGTAGTAATGGACTACTTCAGCAAGTTGCCTGAGGCATTTGCCATCCCAAACCAGGAAACCAAAACAGTCGTGGATCAGATTGTTTTCAACTAAATAAGCAGGTTTGGCATACATTCAGATCAAGGAAGAAACTTCGAGTGCAAAATCTATTCAGATCAAGGAAGAAACTTCGAGTGCAAAATCTTTCAGGAAGTTTGGACACTCCTTGGCATCAAAAAGAAGAGGACAACACCGTTTCATCCACAATCTGATGGAATGGTTGAACGATTCAACAGGACCCTTAAAGAACACCTTTCCAAAGTTGTAAGCGACAAACAACGAGACATTATTCTTGATGGCCTATCGAAGTGCAGTACAAAGCTCAATAGGACATACACCATCAGAAATCCTGCTCGGGAACACAATACGACTGCCAAATGAAATAAAATTTGGATGTTATGGTAATGAGCCCCAAGAAATAGACGACTATGTGGAAAACCTGAAAGAAAAGATTCTTGACATTCACGAAAAGACAAGGGCAAATATAAAGCTATCGAGTGATCGGATGAAATCACGATACGACACAAAAGCAACAACGAATGGATTCCAAGCGGGAGAACTTGGGTGGTTTTATCATCCCCACCGTCGGAAGGGACTTTCACCGAAACTTCAACAAAATTGGGAAGGCCCATATACTACTGTAACACGAATAAATGATGTCGTCTAAAGCATTCAGAGAGGACTTAGAGGTAAAATGAAAGTAGTTCACAGTGACAGTTTACACCGTTATAATGGTGAAGAATGTGAAAGATTTGCTTGGGACGATCAATCTTAAGGAGAGGGCAGTGTAACGACTGCCACATTTGTACGATACAACGACTCTCGAATGAACTATAACCATTCTCGAATAAAAGAAACATTGAATTTCGGATTAGACAGGACACAAACCAACCTACGGAGAGCTTTGGTGAGCTTTCAAACTTCCAATACAAAACGTCAAATTGAAAGCTTTGGAAAGGGAAATTTATGGGAAATTTCCCCTATGAAAAGCTCTGGAAGCAAATACTAGAACCTTCCAGCTTTTTCGGGAACCTTGTGAAAAGTATAAAAGCACATGTCTAACCGGCAGAGGACGGCGTTTATGTTTAATCGTGAATGAGTAAAGTTGGTTGTAATAAAAGTCAAGTTAGTGAATTTCAGTGGTGAACGATAAATTGTTTTGTGGTTATAAAAGTAAAGTGTTTAATTTTGTGGAGAATTTAAATAAAGTGAAAAAGTTTTATTTACGAACTTAAGAAAATATTACAATATGTTGATATTTTTTTGAACACCCTGTTTTGAAAATATTCTTTTCATTTTTTTTTTAAGGTTTCAATATTTTGACATATTTTGGAACACCCTTTTTTGAAAATATTTGTTTTCATTTTTAAATCTTTATCAGCTATCACCTGTGTCAAATTCATTGAAATCATTTAAAAAACAAAGAAGTTGACATTTTTTGAAAACCTTATTCAAACAATTTTTTTATTTTTAAATCTTTATCAGCTCAAGGAACAACGAAGTTTTAATATGTTGACATATTTTTGGAACATCTTGTTTTGAAAATATTTTTTTCATTTTTAATTCTGTATCTCGAAGTTTCGAGAATTTCGAAACTTTGTCATTTGGAAACTTTAGTTTTTCGAAACTCAGTTAAAAGAACGAATTGATGTTTTTCTTTGTACCTATTTTTTTCTGTAACTACCTACCTTCTTGCATATGTTAAAAAGTTCTTAAGTTCTAAGTGCCCTCAAGTATAAATGCGAACCAGTCATGCATTTAATTTAATTTGAAAATAATCAAAGTGAACAATAGCCCTATTTTTTAGTGCATTTTGAAAAGCATGTTAATTACAACAAACTGGTATAATTCCGAATTGTTGTTGTATTTAACATTCAACTTTTTTCAAAGCGAAGATAAAAATGCACTTAAAAACAGGGCTATTATTCTTGTCTTAAACCTTTTTGAGCAAACCAAACGTAGAGATCTGCTAGTTATATACATGTACTTGTATTTGTATGCACACATGTATATTAAAACAGTTACATTTAAAAGAAATCAAAAATGTATCCATAAAAAAAAGAATATGGGGGCACTAATCTGTATTGTATTACCTATATATATACATACATTAGATAAGTATAATATGTGAAGAGTTAAGAGTTATCTGATTCGCTGTAGTACTTTGTCATGGTATGAAAATAACATAGTATTTTCATACCATGAGTATATATGAACATCATCAATTTAAATTTTAAACAGACTTTGAGTTTTGATCTTTTTAACTTAAACAAAAATGATTGCTATATAAAGTGAGTAGTAGTTCTATTAAGTCGCTTGAGTTCGGTTGTAGATTTTCTGAAGATCTTTTCAATTTCTCATTACTTATCTGATACCAAACATCAGTTTTTGTTATTGTGATAGTATTTTCAACAAAGCCAATGACTTCTTTTAAGATTGGAAAGTTTTCTGTCGGAGCACCAAATGATCCCATATTTATAATAGCGGAAATCGGTCAAAACCATCAAGGGAAAATTGAAATAGCTAAAAAGTTAATTGACGCAGCCAAGGTACCTAATTTCAATTTTGTATAACACCTACCTTGACGCTTGCCCTTCCATATACATTTTCTATGAGTTCATAAAACAATTTTTTAAGGATGATATGGTATAAATAATTTGCAAGCCGAGGTACTCAAGGTCCTTAGCGAAAATTTTAGAATAAAAAGAGTTGGTGTCAGCAGCAAGCAAGAAAATAATTTTGTTTTACAAATTATATTTATTAGATACATAATTTATTTCATTTGTTTTTTTTTTTTTAATGGTAGAATATTATTTTATTTTTTATGGTAGTCGTATTTATTATATTTTCTAAGAACACTATTGAAAGACAGTGTTGGTCAGCTAGAGGTCATCCCA
This sequence comes from Dasysyrphus albostriatus, assembly GCA_946251815.1. Taxonomy (NCBI): domain Eukaryota; kingdom Metazoa; phylum Arthropoda; class Insecta; order Diptera; family Syrphidae; genus Dasysyrphus; species Dasysyrphus albostriatus. Next base: position 138,927,642 of record OX276335.1, on the reverse strand, counting down.
GTTAGCCAATATACAAATTAAAAAAGTTCGTCAATGAAAAGCGTTTCTGATTTTTTTGTGACTGTTTGTGACAACAGACAGAAGTTGAGTGACTCGAAACTCGAAAGTAAATAAGTTTCATATTATGAATTAAATAAAAGTTACCAGCCGACAGACTTTTGTAAATTGCAGTACCTGATGCTATATTTTCACCAAAGGATTATCTCAGTTTAGATTTAATTAATCAAGATTTTAATTTGATTAAGGTATTGGTGTTTCTTTTTTCCTAATAGTAGAAGTGAGATAGAATGCTTCATTTGAGAAGAACTGAATGCAGTCATGAATAAATCCTTCAGCGCCACATAAGAAGAGGTTAGTTTGATATGTTAAAGTATTTGCCCAATGAAGAATTAGTACTACATTTCCTCCTAAAAGCCTTTTCACCACGAACCCAAAACGCGGCTTACGCAAAAATATCGTTTTGGAGAAAAACCTAATCGAAAATACAAGTTTTCCCATACATTTTTTTACACTTCAGGTTTTCGTAAAACACAAGTTTTATATAAAACCAGTCGAAAACATGTTGTAATTCAGACATAAATGAAACAAATGAACTTTTTTAAAAGTTCAGTGCCTAATAAAATGTCAAAAAAGAAACTGATTGAATGCTCGTGTTCGGCTGTTAAAGTGATAGGCTATTTGTAATCCAAACAAATTTCAGATACCTTGAGTTGTTTTTGCATCAGCTGTTTCTCAACAAGGAATTACAACAACACAAGCAAATCTGGATTGCTAAAGATACGTTACCGAATGCGCCCAATGCTTTCAAGGAAAATTGAAAACAGCTGACGAAATTCTGTCATATCAATTATAAAATTCCAATTTCAAAATTATTTAATTTATTTAAAACTGATATTATTTTGCCAGTGGTAACTAAAATTGTTCATATGTATCAAATTTATATAAATAATCACCATTTTATTTTCATAAAATGGAAGAAAACAACAAAAAAAAAAAGAAGAAAATTGTGAGTGATGTTGCAGCATAAGGATTTCTGTCGGTATTTCATTTCAAGCCAATATCTATAACACCTACAGCATAGAAATGCGATTGCCAACTGCAAAACACTGCACATTTTGATCATCACTATACCATGCCAAAATAAAGCCAAAATTGGGAGCCCATAAAAGATGACACAAATCTTAATTGTTTTCACTCCCAATTTGTGGGCGTCAACTCCGAAACACAATATTCGATATTTTTACTTTTGGCACCTGCCACGATGCGATGTTTTTTTGTGCATGTGTGCATCAAATAGTTAAGCTGCGGTTGATGGTCAACAAGGGGAGACAACGTTGGCTTAGCAAAAAGCCTATGAATATGAGAAGTGCGAAGCTACAGCCTGATATGACTACGAAGATCCCTCTATAGGTCAATGATCTCTAGCTGTACCAACGGAAGATCAGCTGGTTACTCTATGCAGAGTCATTCCCGTGTCGATGCAGAGGTTTCGTTTTGGCGATAACGAATTAATATATAAATTCTGAATTTGAAAGCCGTGTTGGATAGAAGCAATAAATAAAGTTTGAACTAATTTTTAGATCCTTTGAAAGGAAAACTTAAGTCTTTTATTTTTCAATAAAATAAGATAAAGAGTAGTATACATATTCATATACACTAGAGCTGTTCGGGTGCAAAACTACTTTCTTCGTTTTGCGATAGAGGTTTTTTTTGTGTTCTGTCTATATTAAGGTCCCAACGGCAACCTACAGATTTTTTCTTTCGCGAAAATTTGACTGCGGAGATTACAATCCATTTTTGTCTTCTTATGCTGGTGTCCTTGCGATACATATTGGTCCTTCGAGCCTTATCTAAAGGGTCTTAAAAGGATCAGCACGAAAAATTCATTAAAAAAACCTAAATAGACAGTGCGCATAACAAAGGTTCTTGAGTGTCATTTTAATCAAACCTTAAAGACAATCGGGTCGTGTGTGCATCGCGTAAAGACATTTGAGTTTCAAATGATCGATTTATCCATACTTCCTGTGAGGATCTGGATCTAAAGAAACTGTGGCAACGAGGGAACAACGCCAAAATACAGGTGTGTGGCACTTTTATTATAATAATATTATTGAAATTAAATCATTGATCCCTGTTGACCTAAATAAAATAGTGTGGTGTGTACTCTCGGTTTCATTAAATATTTTCCTTCAAAATGAGTAAGAGCAAAGGTCCGATTTATATCTTTGCGATTCAAACGATTGCTCAAGATATAGATAGATATAAAAAAACTGTTCATGTGAAAGAAGCACGTTTGTCTGAACTGGAAGCATCGTTTGATGAGGTTAGATCTATATAACAAAAAATTGTTGAGGCTCCCACAGAAGAAGCAAAAGTCAAGTATATGGAAGCTCTCACATTCCACAAATTAAAGGAAGTGTTTTCAATTATTTGTGCCATTTAAAATACTGTCTAACGAGAATAGAAACCCAAAATAGTTTTAACAAATTTATGAGTAGTTCAAATACACCGTCTGTAGAATTAAAGCTACCTCATATCAAAAGTCCAACCTTTGATGGGTCGTTAAAAATGTGGCCAGAATTTAAAGGTCTTTTCGAAGGCTTAGCAAATAAAAACACCTCCATTTCCGATGCTCACAAGCTTTATTATCTGAAGAGTAATTCAAGCGGTGAAGCGGCGCGTATGCTGCGAAACACCGATACGAAGGTTTTCGTAAAACACAAGTTTTATATGAAACCAGTCGAAAACATGTTGTAATTCAGAGATAAATAAAACAAATGAACTTTTTTAAAAGTTCAGTGCCTAATAAAATGTCAAAAAATAAACTGATTGAATGCTCGTGTTCGGCTGCTAAAGTGATAGGCTATTTGTAATCCAAACAAATTTCAGATACCTTGAGTTGTTTTTGCATCAGCTGTTTCTCAACAAGGAATTACAACAACACAAACAAATCCGGATCGCTAAAGATACGTTGCCGAATGCGCCCAATGCTTTCAAGAAAAATTGAAAACAGCTGACGAAATTCTGTCATATCAATTATAAAATTCCAATTTCAAAATTATTTAATTTATTTAAAACTGATATTATTTTGCCAGTGGTAACTAAGATTGTTCATATGTATCAAATTTATATAAATAATCACCATTTTATTTTCATAAAATGGAAGAAAACAGCAAAAAAAAAAGAAAATTGTGAGTGATGTAGCAGCATAAGGATAACTGTCGGTATTTCATTTCAAACCAATATCTGTAACATCTAAGGCATAAAAATGCGATTGCCAACTGCAAAACACTGCACATTTTTATCATCGCTATACCATGCCAAAATATAGCCAAAATTGGGAGCCCATAAAAGATGACACAAATCTTAATTGTTTTCGCTCCCAATTTGTGGGCGTCAACTCCGAAACACAATATTCGATATTTTTACTTTTGGCACCTGCCACGATGCGATGTTTTTTTGTGCATGTGTGCATCAAATAGTTAAGCTGCGGTTGATGGTCAACAAGGGGAGACAACGTTGGCTTAGCAAAAAGCCTATGAATATGAGAAGTGCGAAGCTACAGCCTGATATGACTACAAAGATCCCTCTATAGGTCAATGATCTCTAGCTGTACCAACGGAAGATTCTCTAGCTGTACCAACGGAAGATCAGCTGGTTACTCTATGCAGAGTCATTGCCGTGTCGATGCAGAGGTTTCGTTTTGGCGATAGTGAATTAATATATAAATTCTGAATTTGAAAGCCGTGTTGAATAGAAGCAATAAATAAAGTTTGAACTAATTTTTAAATCCTTTGAAAGGAAAACTTAAGTCTTTTATTTTTCAATAAAATAAGATAAAGAGTAGTATACATATTCATATACACTAGAGCTGTTCGGGTGCAAAACTACTTTCTTCGTTTTGCGATAGAGGCTTTTTTTGTGTTCTGTCTATATTAAGGTCCCAACGGCAACCTACAGATTTTTTCTTTCGCGAAAATTTGACCGCGGAGATTACAATCCATTTTTGTCTTCTTATGCTGGTGTCCTTGCGATACATATTGGTCCTTCGAGCCTTATCTAAAGGGTCTTAAAAGGATCAGCACGAAAAATTCATTAAAAAAAACTAAATAGACAGTGCGCATAACAAAGGTTCTTGAGTGTCATTTTAATCAAACCTTAAAGACAATCGGGTCGTGTGTGCATCGCGTAAAGACATTTGAATTTCAAATGATCGATTTATCCATACTTCCTGTGAGGATCTGGATCTAAAGAAGCTGTGGCAACGAGGGAACAATGCGAAAATACAAGTGTGTGGCACTTTTATTAAAATAGTATTATTGAAATTAAATCATTGATTCCTGTTGATTTAAATAAAATAGTGTGGTGTGTACTCTCGGTTTCATTAAATATTTTCCTTCAAAATGAGTAAGAGCAAAGGTCCGATCAATGGCGGATACAAGGGGGGGGGGGGGGTCATGGGGTCATGACCCCCCCCCCCCCCGAGAACTCAAAAGATATACGCAAAAAATAATAAGAAAAGCAAAAATATTTTCAATCTTAAAATATAATTTCAAAACTAATTATTTTTTTATACCTTTGGAATAGGCTACCTACTCATTATTGGTAAAGTTTATTTACCTTCTCCTATCAACATTTACAAGCCATTGCCCGAATAATACTATTGGGTCTTATTGTTGAAATTAAACAACTTTTTTTTTGGTTAAGATTTATCAAATATACGATTTTAACCACTTGCATTCAGATCATTCTAGCATTGAAGTATTTTTTGATTCAAAATCAATTTGGTAGATCTACGTTTTTGGCAGATATACACTCTTTAATTCTCAAAGTGTTTTCAACATTGTTTTTGATCGGTTTAACTTACTTATTCCCCAATCTTATGGAACATCGTAATTAATGACCTATTAGTCAATCTAGAAGCGGATGGTTTCAAAGTTATTGCATATGCTGATGACGTTGCCATTACTGTATCGGGAAAGCATCTTCAAATCATAACAGAATTAATGCAAACCGCTCTCAACAAACTACTTGAATGGACAGATAAATGTGGACTAGGTGTAAATCCCCACAAAACTGAACTTGTCCTCTTTACAAGAAAATATAAAATACCGAATATAGACCCTCCATCAATAAATGGTATTCCGCTTAACTTCTCAGATCAAGCTAAATATCTGGGTCTGATTTTAGACAAAAAGTTGAGCTGGAAACCAAATATACAAGAAAGAATTAGAAAGCCCACAGTGGTACTTTTCTCCTGTAAAAAAGCTATTGGAAGCAAATGGGGCTTGTCACCACATATCACCCACTGGCTATACACAGCGGTCATCAGACCGATACTCACTTATGGGCTGGCAGTATGGTGGACTGCTTTAGATAAAATAACTTATCGTGATAAGCTAAGCAAAGTACAGAGATCGGCTTGCATGTGAATCAGCGGAGCTCTCCGTTCGACACCTTCCGCTGCTTTAGACGTATTGCTTAACATCACACCCCTCGATATATACATTAAACAAGTGGCGGCGGACACACCTCTTCGTCTCAGAGCCATTTCCCAATGGTCCAACAACTCTATTGGCCACACTATCATTCTGAACAAATTCGAATCAATCCCTAAACACTCCGACTACACCATCCCTCAGCCGGTTTTTGGCAAAAATTTTCAAGTAACAATTCCAACAAGATTCACTTGGGAAGATAATGAATTTTTGAGAGATGAAGCAATTCACTTTTACACGGATGGCTCAAAAACCGAAGAGGAGGTAGGTGGCGGCGTGTACTCAGAATGACTAAGCATTAGTCTCTCCTTCCATCTCCCTGATCATTGTAGCGTGTTCCAAGCGGAAATCCTGACGATAAAAGAAGTTTTATCTTGGCTCAAAGAAAACGTAATATCTACTTTGAATATCCGTATCTTCTCAGCTGCCCTTAAATCATAAGGATCTGTTTCTACAAACTCCGTAACTGCCCGAAACTGTCGATCGTCTCTAATGGAGATGGCAGAACAGTTCAACATTCATCTTTTCTGGGTGCCTGGACTCAGAGATATTCTAGGAAACTGTAAAGCCGATGAACTCGCCAGGATAGGAACCAGTACACCAATATCACCTAACAAGATGAATATTGGAATACCGAACGCTACATGTATACTTATGCTTAAGCAAGATTCCATGATGATGACAAACAGCAGATGGACAAGTATCACTACTTGTCTGGCGACAAAACAGATCTGGCCAACACTAGATCCGAAGCGATCGAATTGTTTGTTATCTGTGAGTAGATTGCATATTAGCTCCACAATTGGTGTCATTACTGGACACTGCCTCATAGGTAAATACGCCAATAGATTCGATGTTTTTTCAAATGATTTCTGTAGAAGCTGCATGGACGAGAAGGAGGAAGAAAATTTCCCACACCTTCTTTGCTCAAAGGTCCTGCTATTTCTCAAAGACGCAAAATACACCTAGGAAATTTTTTCTTTAATGATCCCAGTGACTTAAATAAAATCGACATTCACAGTCTCCATCGCTCTATTAAAAGCTCCAACTGGTTTAATTAACGAGGATTACCTCGCATTCTTAATGTGGTACCACAATGGGCCTATTCTTGCCTAAGTGTGTCAGCAGTTTTCCTGACAGCCACCTTAACCTAACCTAACCTAACTTACTTATTTTTTGAGAATTTTGTTCAAAATATAAAGGAAATCATCTTCGATAAAAAAAAAAAAACGAATGAATGGATAAAAAAAACTAACAGACGATATTATACGAATATTACAATGAAAAACAAAAATTTTACTTCAAACCGTATTCCATACACCAGGGCCGTTCCGACTCAAACCCAGTACCAACATGTTTCAGTATAGGTAACGTACGAATTACCAGCAAAAAAGGGGATTTAAATAGTTGAAATGTTGGTTTATATCGACTTTTTTGCATGTAAGAATACCTATTTTGGTTACTAGTTCATAATGTTTTTAGCTTCGAACTTAGACAAAAAGTCAGCAGCCTAAAAAGAAAGTCGAGAAAAGGATCGACTTTTTTCGATATTTCTTCCCAATATTTAGTACATAGAAAAAAAGTTGATATAAATTGATTTTTTAACCTGTCGACATTTTTATTTTTAGTTCGATGTTTTTTCTATCGTTAATTTCATTCCAACGCAACGTAACTTAAAATACATCGCTCTGCTTGGAATGTTTGAATGAAATCAACAAAAACTCTAATCATACATTCTTGTCTGACTTTTAAACACGAATTTAACAGTTACTATTAATTTTGGATTATGTTTAAAATACATTTTCTTCTGATCGTATCGATTTAATATTCGATTGATGACAATCCAACGCAAGTTAAGCGTGCTTTTAAACATTATTCCCTAAACTATGAATTGATCACAATATCGGTCAATCAAAGTCAATTTGTTCGTGAAATGATCGTCGTTTTTTTGACGCAGAAAGCGTCATGACAAATAATATGTAACCGTCCTGTTTGTTGAAAATTTGTTTTCATCAACGCCAGTTTACTTGCTAAAGCTTTTGACGTTTACAAACATGCTCTCTGCCTTTTCAATAATCATCAACTCGATGTTCGTACTGCTCAGTTGCACCGTAGATGATGTATTCAAATTCGTGACTTTAGCGAACTTGACTATTGAGCACAATACTAACGCAGTAAAATTTGTTTTTGCATTTTTTAAGAGAATGCTTTTGCAGTTTGCGTTAACGAATATTCCGCAAACACATTTCATGGCACCATTCATGGAACGTGGCGAGCCATTCGCAGTACGGCATGGCCCCCTCATAGGAAGGCACCTGGGGCATTTGCTCCAGTGCCCCACACAGACTTAGACACAACCCTGTCATACACCCTAAGAACATTTTTTGATTGGAACTGATCTGCGGCCAATATTTCACATGTTCATTTTCAGGCTTCAATAAAAACAAATTGTGGAAGCTAAGAATTTTTGTCTCCAATAAAAGAGTCGTTCTAACTACCACAATTTTTGATTGATAAATGAGAAAATTATCCCCTCATTATTATACCCTTATCAGATTAAGAAAAATTAATGCAAACTGTCGCTTAAAACTGTCTTCAAACGTAAGATATTAAGAAAAATATTTAAAAAATATCAATATTATGTAAAATATTAAGATTAACATCTCCAAAAGATATAAAAAAAGCTGTTCATATGAACGAAGCACGTTTGTCTGAACTGGAAGCATCGTTTGATGAGGCTAGTTCTCTATAACAAAAAATTGTTGAGGCTACCACAGAAGAAGCAAAAGTCAAGTATATGGAAGCTCTCACATTTCACAAATTAAAGGAAATGTTTTTCAATTATTTGTCCAATTAAAAGACTGTCTAACGAGAATAGAAACCCAAAATAGTTTTAACAAATCTATGAGTAGTTCAAATACATCGTCTGTAGAATTAAAGCTACCTCATATCAAAATTCCAACCTTTGATGGGTCGTTAAAAATGTGGCCAGAATTTAAAGGTCTTTTCGAAGGCTTAGCAAATAAAAACACCTCCATTTCCGATGCTCACAAGCTTTATTATCTGAAGAGTAATTCAAGCGGTGAAGCGGCGCGTATGCTGCGAAACACCGATTCGAAGGTTTTCGTAAAACTCAAGTTTTATATAAAACCATTCGAAAAGATGTTGTAATTCAGAGATAAATGAAACAAATGAACTTTTTTAAAAGTTCAGTGCCTAATAAAATGTCAAAAAATAAACTGATTGAATGCTCGTGTTCGGCTGCTAAAGTGATAGGCTGTTTGTAATCCAAACAAATTTCAGATACCTTGAGTTGTTTTTGCATCAGCTGTTTCTCAAAAAGGAATTACAACAACACAAACAAATCCGGATCGCTAAAGATACGTTGCCGAATGCGCCCAATGCTTTCAAGAAAAATTGAAAACAGCTGACGAAATTCTGTCATATCAATTATAAAATTCCAATTTCAAAATTATTTAATTTATTTAAAACTGATATTATTTTGCCAGTGGTAACTAAGATTGTTCATATGTATCAAATTGATATAAATATTCACCATTTTATTTTCATAAAATGGAAGAAAACAACAAAAAAAAAAGAAAATTGTGAGTTATGTTGCAGCATAAGGATTTCTGTCGGTATTTCATTTCAAACCAATATCTATAACACCTACGGCATAGAAATGAGATTGCCAACTGCAAAACACTGCACATTTTTATCATCGCTATACCATGCCGAAATAAAGCCAAAATTGGGAGCCCATAAAAGATGACACAAATCTTAATTGTTTTTGCTCCCAATTTGTGGGCGTCAACTCCGAAACACAATATTCGACATTTTTACTTTTGGCACCTGCCACGATGCGATGTTTTTTTGTGTATGTGTGCATCAAGCTGCGGTTGATGGTCAACAAGGGGAGACAACGATGGCTTAGCAAAAAGCCTATGAATATGAGAAGTGCGAAGCTACAGCCTGATATGACTACGAAGATCCCTCTATAGGTCAATGATCTCTAGCTGTACCAACGGAAGATTCTCTAGCTGTACCAACGGAAGATCAGCTGGTTACTCTATGCAGAGTCATTCCCGTGTCGATGCAGAGGTTTCGTTTTGGCGATAATGAATTAATATATAAATTCTGAGTTTGAAAGCCGTGTTGGATAGAAGCAATAAATAAAGTTCGAACTAATTTTTAAATCCTTTGAAAGGAAAACTTAGTCTTTTATTTTTCAATAAAATAAGATAAAGAGTAGTATACATATTCATATACACTAGAGCTGTTCGGGTGCAAAACTACTTTCTTCGTTTTGCGATAGAGGTTTTTTTTGTGTTCTGTCTATATTAAGGTCCCAACGGCAACCTACAGATTTTTTCTTTCGCGAAAATTTGACCGCGGAGATTACAATCCATTTTTGTCTTCTTATGCTGGTGTCCTTGCGATACATATTGGTCCTTCGAGCCTTATCTAAAGGGTCTTAAAAGGATCAGCACGAAAAATTCATTAAAAAAACCTAAATAGACAGTGCGCATAACAAAGGTTCTTGAGTGTCATTTTAATCAAACCTTAAAGACAATCGGGTCGTGTGTGCATCGCGTAAAGACATTTGAATTTCAAATGATCGATTTATCCATACTTCCTGTGAGGATCTGGATCTAAAGAAGCTGTGGCAACGAGGGAACAATGCGAAAATACAGGTGTGTGGCACTTTTATTAAAATAATATTATTGAAATTAAATCATTGATTCCTGTTGATTTAAATAAAATAGTGTGGTGTGTACTCTCGGTTTGATTAAATATTTTCCATCAAAATGAGTAAGAGCAAAGGTCCGATCAATGGCGTATACAAGGGGGGGGGGGGTCATGGGGTCATGACCCCCCCCCCCCCCGAGAACTCAAAAGATGTACGCAAAAAATAATAAGAAAAGCAAAAATATTTTCAATCTTAAAATATAATTTCAAAACAAATTATTTTTTTATACCTTTGGAATAGGCTACCTACTCATTATTGGTAAAGTTTATTTACCTTCTCCTATCAACATTTACAAGCCATTGCCCGAATAATACTATTGGGTCTTATTGTTGAAATTAAACAACTTTTTTTTTGGTTAAGATTTATCAAATATACGATTTTAACCACTTGCATTCAGATCATTCTAGCATTGAAGTATTTTTTGATTCAAAATCAATTTGGTAGATCTACGTTTTTGGCAGATATACACTCTTTAATTCTCAAAGTGTTTTCAATATTGTTTTTGATCGGTTTAACTTACTTATTCCCCAATCTTATGGAACATCGTAATTAATGACCTATTAGTCAATCTAGAAGCGGATGGTTTCAAAGTTATTGCATATGCTGATGACGTTGCCATTACTATATCGGGAAAGCATCTTCAAATCATAACAGAATTTATGCAAACCGCTCTCAACAAACTACTTGAATGGACAGATAAATGTGGACTAGGTGTAAATCCCCACAAAACTGAACTTGTCCTCTTTACAAGGAAATATAAAATTCCGGATATAGACCCTCCATCAATAAATGGTATTCCACTTAACTTCTCAGATCAAGCTAAATATCTGGGTCTGATTTTAGACAAAAAGTTGAGCTGGAAACCAAATATACAAGAAAGAATTAGAAAGGCCACAGTGGTACTTTTCTCCTGTAAAAAAGCTATTGGAAGCAAATGGGGCTTGTCACCACATATCACCCACTGGCTATACACAGCGATCATCAGACCGATACTCACTTATGGGGTGGCAGTATGGTGGACTGCTTTAAATAAAATAACTTATCGTGATAAGCTAAGCAAAGTACAGAAATCGGCTTGCATGTGAATCAGCGGAGCTCTCCGTTCGACACCTTCCGCTGCTTTAGACGTATTGCTTAACATCACACCCCTCGATATATACATTAAACAAGTGGTGGCGGACACAGCTATTCATCTCAGAGGCATTTCTCAATGGTCCAACAACTCTATTGGCCACACTATCATTCTGAACAAATTCGAATCAATCCCTAAACACTCCGACTACACCATCCCTCAGCCGGTTTTTGGCAAAAATTTTCAAGTAACAATTCCAACAAGATTCACTTGGGAAGATAATGAATTTTTGAGAGATGAAGCAATTCACTTTTACACGGATGGCTCAAAAACCGAAGAGGAGGTAGGTGGCGGCGTGTACTCAGAATGACTAAGCATTAGTCTCTCCTTCCATCTCCCTGATCATTGTAGCGTGTTCCAAGCGGAAATCCTGGCGATAAAAGAAGTTTTATCTTGGCTCAAAGAAAACGTAATATCTACTTTGAATATACGTATCTTCTCAGATAGCCAAGCTGCCCTTAAATCATTAGGATCTGTTTCTACAAACTCCGTAACTGCCCGAAACTGTCGATCGTCTCTAATGGAGATTGCAGGACAGTTCAACATTCACCTTTTCTGGGTGCCGGGACTCAGATATATTCTAGGAAACTGTAAAGCCGATGAACTCGCCAGGATAGGAACCAGTACACCAATATCACCTAACAAGATGAATATTGGAATACCGATCGCTACATGTATACTTATGCTTAAGCAAGATTCCATGATGATGACAAACGAAAAAACAGATCTGGCCAACACTAGATCCGAAGCGATCGAATTGTTTGTTATCTCTGAGTAGATTGCATATTAGCTCCACAATTGGTGTCATTACTGGACACTGCCTCATAGGTAAACACGCCAATAGATTCGATGTTTTTTCAAATGATTTCTGTAGAAGCTGCATGGACGAGGAGGAGGAAGAAACTTTCCCACACCTTCTTTGCTCAAAGGTCCTGCTCTTTCTCAAAGACGCAAAATACACCTAGGAAATTTTTTCTTTAATGATCCCAGTGACTTAAATAAAATTGAAATTCACAGTCTCCATCGCTTTATTAAAAGCTCCAACTGGTTTAATTAACGAGGATCACCTCGCATTCTTAATGTGGTACCACAATGGGCCTATTCTTGCCTTAGTGTGTCAGCAGTTTTCCTGACAGCCACCTTAACCTAACCTAACCTTACTTACTTATTTTGTGAGAATTTTGTTCAAAATATAAAGGAAATCATCTTCGATAAAAAACAAAATAAATGAATGAATGCATAAAAAAAACTAACAGACGATATTATACGAATATTACAATGAAAACCAAAAATTTTACTTCAAACCGTATTCCATACACCAGGGCCGTTCCGACTCAAACCCAGTACCAACATGTTTCAGTATAGGTTACGTACGAATTACCAGCAAAAAAGGCGATTTAACTAGTTGAAATGTCGGTTTATATCGACTTTTTTGCATGTAAGAATACCTATTTTGGTTACTAGTTCATAATGTTTTTAGCTTCGAACTTAGACAAAAAGTCAGCAGCCTAAAAAGAAAGTCGAGAAAAGGATCGACTTTTTTCGATATTTCTTCCCAATATTTAGTACATAGAAAAAAAGTTGATATAAATTGATTTTTTAACCTGTCGACATTTTTATTTTTAGTTCGATGTTTTTTCTATCGTTAATTTCATTCCAACGCAACGTAACTTAAAATACATCGCTCTGCTTGGAATGTTTGAATGAAATCAACAAAAACTCTAATCATACATTCTTGTCTGACTTTTAAACACGAATTTAACAGTTACTATTAATTTTGGATTATGTTTAAAATACATTTTCTTTTGATCGTATCGATTTAATATTCGATTGATGACAATCCAACGCAAGTTAAGCGTGCTTTTAAACATTATTCCCTAAACTATGAATTGATCACAATATCGGTCAATCAAAGTCAATTTGTTCGTGAAATGATCGTCGTTTTTTTGACGCAGAAAGCGTCATGACAAATAATATGTAACCGTCCTGTTTGTTGAAAATTTGTTTTCATCAACGCCAGTTTACTTGCTAAAGCTTTTGACGTTTACAAACATGCTCTCTGCCTTTTCAATAATCATCAACTCGATGTTCGTACTGCTCAGTTGCACCGTAGATGATGTATTCAAATTCGTGACTTTAGCGAACTTGACTATTGAGCACAATACTAACGCAGTAAAATTTGTATTTGCATTTTTTAAGAGAATGCTTTTGCAGTTTGCGTTAACGAATATTCCGCAAACACATTTCATGGCACCATTCATGGAACGTGGCGAGCCATTCGCAGTACGGCATGGCCCCCTTCATAGGAAGGCACCTGGGGCATTTACTCCAGTGCCCCACACAGACTTAGACACAACCCTGTCATACACCCTAAGAACATTTTTTGATTGGAACTGATCTGCGGCCAATATTTCACATGTTCATTTTCAGGCTTCAATAAAAACTAATTGTGGAAGCTAAGAATTTTTGTCTCCAATAAAAGAGTCGTTCTAACTACCACAATTTTTGATTGATAAATGAGAAAATTATCCCCTCATTATTATCCCCTTATCAGATTAAAAAAAAATTAATGCAAACTGTCGCTTAAAACTGTCTTCAAACGTAAGATATTAAGAAAAATATTAAAAAAATATTATTATTATGTAAAATATTAAGATTAACATCTCCAAAACCTACATATTTTTTGGCGTGCACAAAAAATCCATATTTTTGGTGCACAACCTGAAGATCATATTAAAATTCGGGAGTGGATCAAAATTTTGTTTCCAAAACTTAGCTCTACAAAATTTGTGTTTTACACAGAAAATAATAAGGGTATTCATGCAACGTCGTAAGTTTACAAATTGTGTAAAAAGTTTGCATGAACGACCTTTGCTATACATTTGATTAAATGCTAGGTAATTCAATCAGAGTAAGAGTAACAATGACGTTTGGATAAGTTTAACCAGTTTGGTTAATTTTACGAACAAAATCCCTTGATAACTTTAACAAAATTGTGTGAATCATTTCCCATAAAAAATTTGACAGTTCATTAACCAAAAGATAAATTTAACAAATTTGTAAACTTATCTACGGTTTTACGAAGTTGCATGAATACCCTTAATATAAAAATGTTTAAGCGTTGTCAGCAAATAATAATACAGTAGACGCTCGATTTAGAAAATTTATAAAAATTAACTAATATTGAACACACAAAATTATATTTAAAAACATATTTTTGTTTACAAAAATCTCCCGAAAGAATTTAACATTGCTTAAGGACACTAAACAAGTGTTTCTTTTTTTTTAACCTCATTGAAAGCTTGCGAAATAGTAAACAATCTCGAAAGAGTGAACAGGCTGGTTTTATTACCTCACTATATCGAGCGTCTACTGTATTTTATTTTTAGATGATTAAAAGGTAATTGAAAAAAGAAGAAAAATTACGCCCTTTTTACAATTTCCAAACTTCTTTTAATTTTGTCAAAATTATGTAAACGGAATTCGGAGAATATTGAGAAACAAAATTTTGAAAGAAAAGTTTCGCAAAACGAATTTTGACCTTGCTAAAATTTCGACCCCAACTCTTTATAATTAAAAAAAAATGGTAACATTTGTGGGACCAGCAGAAATTAAGAAAAAAAGTATAAAAAGCGAAAAAATGGAAATGGAGCTGTATACGCCGCTGGGTCCGATTTATATCTTTGCGATTCAAACGATTGCTCATGATATAGATTCAGCTTACGGTTCATATGTTTGTTTAGAACCAACTAACTGTTCATATGAACGAAGCACGTTTGTCTGAATTAGAAGCATCGTTTGATGAGGCTAGATCTCTATAACAAAAAATTGTTGAAGCTCCCACAGAAGAAGCAATAGTCAATTATATGGAAGCTCTCACATTCCACAAATTAAAGGAAATGTTTTTCAATTATTTGTCCAATTAAAAGACTGTCTAACGAGAATAGAAACCCAAAATAGCTTTAACAAATCTATGAGTAGTTCAAATACACCGTCTGTAGAATTAAAGCTACCTCATATTAAAATTCCAACCTCAGATGGGTCGTTAAAAAAAGGCCAGAATATAAAGGTCCTTTCGAAGGCTTAGTAAATAAAAACACCTCCATTTCCGATGCTCACAAGCTTGATCATCTGAAGAATAATTCAAGCGGTGAAGCGGCGCGTATGCTGCGAAACATCGATACGAATTTTGAGTCAGCATGAGCGTTACTAATAAAACGGTTTCAAAATATTAGATTGTTAAAAGATAATCAATTTAAACTGCTTTTTGATCAACCTTGAATTACTCACGAGTCATCTGAAGATCTTAAATTATTGCTAGATACAACAAACGAAGCAAAGCAATCTCTTAAAAATGTTGGTGTATCTGTAGAGTCATGGGAAGATGTTCTTATCTTTCACACGGTACAAAAACTTCCGTCTACCACACGAGTTCTTTGGGAATGTCACATCTTAATTCATGTAGATTATCCAAAATACAGCGTATTGGAGGATTTCATTCTCATGAGATCTAGAACCTTGATGTCAGTGGACAATCCTCATCAAATGCAAATCTGCAAAAATCCATATCTAAATCAGGTGCAGTCGTGCAGTTCCAGCTCATAACTCTTCAATGATGAATAAGTGTTCACTATGTCAGGGTCTACATTCGATTCGAAACTGTTACAAATTTAAGGCATTCAATATTCAGAAAAGGCTTGTGCTTGCTAAGAAAAAGAATTTGTGTCTAAATTGTCTGTCAAGTACACATTTAACACAAAATTGCACAAGCACTTTCACGTGCTCTACGTGCCACCAAAAGCATCATTCATTACTGCACATAACCAAGCCAGTTAATGCAATGCAAAAAATTTAGCTTACAGCTTAATGCGTTGGTCCTGCCCAAGCTAACAGCTTTGCTACCCTCGCAGAATATCATAAATTCTAATTTGAAGCATCTTCAGAATTTTCCACTAGCTAATCCATCTTTCAACACAACAAATAAAATTGACGTTTTATAAGGCAGTGATGTTTATCCTTTCATTATCCTTGAAGGCCTTGTTAAAGGAGAACAGGGTTCTCATATGGCTCAACGGACAGAACTAGGAGGGATTCTTTCTGGCGTTATTTCATCGAACAACAAATCAACGATAACATCACTTCACATAAAAACCGAACCTCAAACTTTGGACAACTTACTACTTAAGTTTAGGGAACTTGAACAAGTTCCACATCGAAAGCTAATTTCCCCTGAAGAAGAAGAATGTAAGACCCATTTTCATAGAACTCATCAGCGCCAGCTGGATAATTAATACATCGCCCAACTTCCTTTTAAAGAAGGAACACATCCCTTGCTAGGTTGGTCACACAGGTCAGCGTTTGTTCGGTTCTTACAACTGAAAAGAAAATTAAAAAAAAATGTGTCTTTTTATGAGGAATACAAAAAAGGTTCAAAGAGTATAAGGATCTTGGCCATGTGATTGAAGTAGGTCCTATTGCGTTATCTTCTCCTCATTATTTTCTTCCCCACTACGCAGTGATAAAAGAGTCTAGTTCCACCACAAAATTACGTGTCGTATTTGACGCATCCTGCAAGACATCTAATGGAACATCTTTAAACGATCATCTCTTCGTCGGTCCAAGATTGCAAGATGACTCGCCCGCTTCAGGAGCATAAAATAGCATTTATTGCCGACATTAATAAAATGTACAGACAGATTTGGGTTACGCCAGCTGATTCGGTGCTGGAGGAAAAGAAGTAAAAATATACTGTCTCAATACGGTCACATTTGGCGGAGCCTCTGCACCGTATCTAGTTATTCGGACGTTTCGGCAACTTGCGGCAGATGAACGAGATGACTACTGTATCGAAAATTGACATGAGAAACTTTAATGTCGATGACGTCATTCATGGGGCAGATTCAGTTGCCGAAGCCTTGGATATGCAGTCTCAACTCATCCTTATGTTGAAGCAAGGAGGTTTCCCTATACGAAAGTGGGCAAGTAGATGTGAGAGGCTACTGACATCCGTTCCAGAGAAGAACAGAGAAGTACAAATTCCACTTTCGTTCAACGAAGAAGATGCTATCAAAGCGCTTGGAATACAGTGCAAAGGATATGTTTATGTTCAAAATCTCTTTTCAAGAACTTAATATAACTACAAAGATTACTATTTTGTCAGATATTGCTCGTCTTTACCAATGGGCTGGATAGCACCTTGCGCCATCATTGGCAAGGTATTAATGCAAGACGTATGGAAGGAAAACCATACATGGGACTCTGAGATCCCAGCAGCAATCGTTGCTGCGTGGTACAAATTGAAGGTGGAATTTGACACTTTGAAGGCCATCGAGATTCATCGTTGGATTAATTTCACCAAAGAATCTAAGGTTGAAGTCCATGGATTCTGCGATGCCTCAGAGGGAGCATATGCATTAACAATCTATCTTCGAGTCACCACCGGACGAAAAACAGTCATAAGTATCATCTCAGCAGACAAGAGTGGCACCTTTAAAGTTAAAGTTTTAAAGTAAGTAGATTGGAACTATGTGGAGCCCTGTTGTTAGCACAGTTTTTGGTGCATACCGTGAAGATGATGGAGCTTCAATCCTCAAAAATATTTGCTTGGTGTGACTCTCAAATCACGCTGGCCTGGATCAAAAGTGCACCCTACATAAGGACAACATTTGTAGCCAATAGAGTGGCAGAAATTCAGGAGCTTACTAATACTCAGTATTGGAACTACGTTCCGTTTAAGGAAAATTCCGCGGATATTGCATCCAGAGGAGTTTCTCCTAATGAACTCATCAAAAACCTTCAATGATGGCATGGCCCTAAGTTCTTACAGGAGTTTGATGAATAACTCTACCAACCATCTGAAATAAAATCCACCGATCTTGAGACAAGAGCATCGGAGAAATCAAAAACCAAAATTGATTTGATCACATCTGGGTACCCCATTATAAACATTTTTCAGCTCTGCGTTCACTTCACGTATGAAATATCTTCAACTCAAACGAGATTGATTGCCTTAGTCCAAGAAGAATTTTTCGCTGAAGAAGTGATATTGTTTCTAAAAAAAGCAAATTGGCAAAACTTTCACCAATAATTGACGAAAGGGGACTTCTGCGTATTGGATGTCGATTGGAGAACGCAGACTTGCCCTATGCACACCGACATCCAATTATTTTACCTTCTCAAAATGTTCCTACTTCTCTCATCGTTCAAGATACACATATGACATCGTTGCATGGAGGTCAGCAACTTATGATGGGTAAACTTCGATCTGTATACTGGATTTTGTATCTCAAATCAGAAGTTAAAGGTGTAATGTTTGAAATGCTACAGGTTTATGGCTATTGAGATGCAGCAGAAAATGGGAAATTTGCCAACCTTACGTGTCAACCAGGCACGACCCTTTCAGACACCTGAAGTCAACCATGCTGGCCCTGTTCAACTTAAAGCATGGAGAGGTCGTTGTAGTAAGATCACGAAAGCAAACATGGCCATTTTCATATGCTTCTGCATAAAAGCAGTGCACCTTGAGATCGTAAGTGACTATACAACATCCGCTTTCCTCGCAGCTTTCAAACGTTTCAATGCTCGTCCTAGAATCTGTTCAAATCTGTGCAGCCACTGTGGAACAAATTTTAAAGGAGCCCCCAACATTCTTGATTCAGAAAGGTCACACATGTCAAAGCAATGGAATGAGTATATTGCACAACTCATACAAGCCAATGGTACTAAATTTCAATCTTCCGGCTGCTCCGCATTTTGGTGGACTTTGGAAAGCTGGGTAAAATCCATGAAATACCACTTAAAGCGCACAATTGCACATTACACTCTCACTTTTGAGGAGTACACGACCATATTGACGCAAGTAGAAGCTTGCTTTAACTCGCACCCCATTTGCCCGGTTGCCGAGGATCCAGATGATCTTTCGATTTAGACTCCAGGACATTTTTTAATTGGATCTTCCCTCAACACTGTACCTGAAAAGACTTTAACCAAAATAAAAGACAATTGCTTGGACAGATGGCATCTCATGCAGATGATTCAACAAAATATCTGGATAAAATGGAAATCCGAAACCTTGGTTCGACTACAACAACCTCCAAAATGGCTTACACCTAACTCAGAACTCAAAGTTGGACATTTAGTGCTCTTACCCGATGAATAAACACCTCCTACTCTCTGGCGGTTAGGCAGAATCATCAAAATGCATCCTAGAATGATGAAAAGTTCGCGTTGTAACAGTTAAGACTGCAACCACCTCATTTGAGCGTCCTATAGCAAAACTTTGTTTTTTACCTATGCTAAACGAATCGAACACACAAACCGAAGCACATAAACTTTAAAACCCATTCGCATCTTTATACTCAAACTAAACTAAACATTTATACTTAATTTATATTGAATTTAATACATATTCTAGATAAACCATATTTTTAACCTCAACCGGTTATTGCCACACACCATTCACGGATCCTTCATTTTCTATTTTATCTATTCTTACATGTACACAACTTTTACACATCGATGAGTCAACGTCCTACAAAAACTACACTAGATGTATCAACCTATCAGCTTTAACCAACCTCAGAAAACCTTCGATGATTTCGTTTCTTTTTCCGGCGGCCCGGCAGGATGTTGCAGCGCAACATGCATCATCAGGATTTTTGCCGGTATTTCATTTCAAACCAATATCTATAACACCTACGGCATAGAAACGCGATTGCCGACGGCAAAACACTGCACTTTTTTATCATCGCTATACATGCCAAAATATAACCAAAATTGGGAGCCCATAAAAGATGACACAAATCTTAATTGTTTTCACTCCCAATTTGTGGACGTCAACTCCGAAACACAATATTCGATGTTTTTACTTTTGACACCTCCCACGATGCGATGTTTTTTTGATCATGTGTACATCAAATAGTTAAGCTGCGGTTGATGGTCAGCAAGGGGAGACAACGTTGGCTTAGCAAAAAGCCTATGAATATAAGCAGTGCGAAGCTACAGCCTGATATGACTACGAGGTCAATGATCTCTAGCTGTACCAACGGAAGATTCTCTAGCTGTACCAACGGAAGATCAGCTGGTTGCTCTATGCAGAGTCATATTATCTTCGTTTTGCGATAGAGTTTTTTTTTGTGTTCTGCCTATATTAAGGTCGTGACGGCAACCTGCAGATTTTTTCTTTCGCGACAATTTGACCGCGGAGATTAAAATTCTTTTTTTTTCTTCTTATGCTGGTGCCCTTGCGATACTTGTTGGTTAAAGAAATGTCAAATGAAAACGTATAATGTTTGGTTTGAATGGTTTTCGAGTTTTTGAAAAGTTTTCGCCGAAAACCGGTTTCGGGGTTTGGTGTGAAAACCCTATTACATTGATCTGCGATTTAATAATATTTACAATATACAGGGTGGCGCACCAATAGTGCTACAATATGAAATTCAAATAATTTTTTTTTTAATCGATGTATTTCATTTTTTTTTTGTATTGGTTAGAAAATTAAATTTTATTTTAAATAGTTAGTTGTTTTTAAAGATTATAGACCGCAAATGACCTCCACGCTCTCCCACGCATATGCGGCACCTGATCAAAAAATTATTCCTTGCGGCCTGAAGAGTTGAAGTTGGGATCGCCTCAATTATTGTCGTTATGGACTCCTTTAATTCAGTTAAATTCCTGGGCTTCGTTTTATACACCTCTTGCTTGACATAACTCCATAAAAAGAAGTCTGGTGCAGTCAGGTCAGGTGACCTTGTGGGCCAGCGAAGAGTGGAGTTCCTAGAAATTAATTTGTTTGCGAATTTTTTGTTTAGCTCCGCCATAACTGGTCTGGCTATATGTGCAGTTGCTCCATCTTGCTGAAACCAAACGCTGTTGAATGGTATACGTCTTCGGCGCAGTTCTTGGTAAAAAAACTCCTTCAACATCTTAAAATAACGGTCCCCATTGACAGTAACGGTTACACCGTTTTCTTCAAAGAAGTACAGCCAGACAATACACCTTGATGAAACTGCGCACCACACAGTGACTCGTTCTGGGTGCAGTTCCGTCTCATGGAGCATTTCTGGATTAGATTCATTCCATATACGGCAATTTTGCTTGTTTACATTGCCGTTAAGGTCAAAATGGGCCTCATCAGACATGAACAAACAATTGATCAATGTGTTGTCTTCTTCGGCCATTGATATCATTTTTTGGCAAAATTCCAGGCGAACAGGCAAATCCTGAGGGTTTAACTTGCTAGTAATTTGGACTTTGTACGGAAACAAGTTTAAATCGTCATGAAGTATCCGTTGTAATGACCGTCTACTAACTCCAATTTGCCCCGATAAGTTTCGGGTCGAAACGCTTGGATTGGCCTGTATTGTAGATGCTACTGCTGCGATTGTATCCTGAACCCCAACATTGGCATCTCGATGGTACGGCCTTCGTGCGATGCTTCCAGATTCGGCAAACATGTTTACAAACCTCATAATGGTCCATCTACTCGGGGGATTACCGCCAAACTCCCGCCTAATGGTACCGTTGCACTATCCAAATTCTTTTCTCCGTATCCCAAGCATCCATTTTTATAAATCTAAATAGTAACCTACCAAATAAAAAATAAATAAGCCGATTACTCACACAGAAAAAAAGTTATTACGTTTTATTTTTGTAGCACGATTCGTGCGCCACCCTGTACTTCAAATCTCATTGTTCTATCATACAAAGTTATTTCGTAAATCTTGAAGCAGAAATTAATCTTGTTATACGAGTATCTTCCTAGGACAAATACTTTTACAAACCGAACCAACCTATTCTTAGGTAAATATATGGCGGATTCATTCGTGGCTGTATTAAGTTCTTCACAAATCAAGCATTCTATCTCACTTCCACTTCATAAGAAATTTTATTTTTATTGAACCAAAAGCCCAATATCTCATCAAAATCAACCAAATTTCCCGTACATTTTAAGATTTCGTTATCTAGTAGATTTCCACCAAATCAGCGGCGTATACGCTTCACTTGTTAGGGGGGATCATACCAACAACAAAAATTTTAAAGAAATTCTAAGGAGTTGAGGTCAAATTTTGGCTAGGCCAAAATTCGTTTTGTAAAATTTTACTTTCGAAATTCTGGTTTTCCACATTCTGGTTGAAAAATCAGTTGGTTTCTATTTTAAGTGGGGCTGTTATTTAAACCTGATGGTCTGAGCTTACGTCCAATAATAGTTCATGTGTAAAATTGGCCTTTTAGTTGCCACGGTTGTAACACTGGCAGAAGAACGAGAAGAGGGTTGCTACACAATCTGGTTTAAGCCCCAAAATGTATTGGCCTATAAATAAAGTACCAGATATCGGATGATGACGGTAGAACTCTCGTTGGATTAAGCACACCAGAGGGTGGCACGCCCCACTGCCAGTGACGCTGAGGGTGGAAAAAAGTTGTGATGGATGGTTAGAAAAATATTTATATTACATATTAAAATATAAAGATAAGTGTCGACGCATATTTTCACCATCCATGTACATTATATCCAAAATCAACAAATCTGATTTGGTTTTTAAATAATTGTTTTTAAAGTGGAAGTGGAAGTGGCATATATGACACATGACTTCAGGGTATTTTTTAATGTACAATCTTATTAAATCACAACGAACACGATACAAATACCCTAAAATAAATATAGCCCTAAAATAATGACTGTATTTTAATTCAAGTCCGTACAATTTTCCCAAAAATCCAAGGGTTTAATGATAAACCCTGCTCCACATATATAATTTATCGTAAGAAACAAGAATCAATAGTCTATAAATTCGAATGAGAGGGAAAATTTTTAAGCTTCTAACATAAACCCATTCCAAAACTGATACGTTGATAAAAGTTGGTGAAAATGTTTGATTTTTCGCCAGGACCAATTATTTTATTTTATTTTATTTTATTTTTTTATTTATTCAAAATAAATTCCATAATAATTCCACAAGTCCAATCTTTAATGCTAAGTCTTCTTCTTGGCTGATTTATTTCAGTAGTATATAGAGTTTGTATTATAAAAAAACCTTCTAATAGAAACCTATGCCGGGCAAAATAATTTCCAGTTTAATGATTAGGAATTCTAATCTTGTTAGATATAGTTTATTGTGGATTTTTGTAAAAGAATTCACGTAAGTTGAACTGAACTTAATATAAATTGCGTATGACAAGACCCTCACTACGTCACTGATGAGTCTAAGTGAGTAAGCCGGACAAAACACCAATTTGTAGGACTAAATGCCATAAAAAGCTATTTAGAATCCATATTTAGGTTTCGGAGATGGTTATCTGAAAACTTTTCATACATATTTCATTTGATTTATTTTTCACGAAGTAATCTCTCACATTTTTGACGTTCGACGACAGTTTGCATTACATATTTTTCTTATATGATATTTCAAATTTAAAAATAGTAATGATTAAGAGGACATATTTTTCTTCTTAATCGCTCAAAAATTGTGGTAGTTTGAGTTAGGTTAGCTGTAATGTTAGAAAAAAAGTATAGTTTTCAAAATTTGTTTTTTTTTTTCTCATTGAAGCACAAAACGATATCAGGATTGACCACAGATCCAAAATATTGAATGCAGATCAAAAACGGTCTTCGAAAGCTCAAAAATGTTATAAATATGTTAGTAATTATGAAAAAAACTAGTTTTTCTTATGATAGTTTCACCGTTACATATAATTCTGAAAAACCTGTGCCAATGTACATATTAAGGTATACATTTTTGAATGAAATTGATGCATTGATTGATAAATTTTAAAATCTGGATACCAGTTAAAATGTATTCAAAGACAAGCCCAAAATCCTTTGGTAAATTCAGATTTAAAAAAAAAATTAATTTTTTGGATGTATGATGGAATATGATTAAAATTTTTATTTTGTTTTGTCATTTTATTCCTATAATTTCATTAATGTTATTATTCTTTTGATCCACTGCAAGTTGACATATATAAGCACATTAGTCATTTTTTATTGGAGACGATTTTCTTCATAATTTGAATAAAATTCTCACAACTAAAATTAGTTAATCCGAACAAAATAATATTTTAAATTGTTATGGCATTAAAGAAGATATAGCTGCCAAAAATTAAGACCTGTCAAATTGATTTAAGATAAAAAAGAAAACAATTATGTTACCCAATGGAAAGCAAAAATGGTCAAAATCGTCTTCTTTTCAAAAATTAAATTGACTCATTTCACCAATAAAACTCCGACAGTTATGATTGAATGTCAATTTTTCTATGGCTTGTCAATGTTAATAGGAGGAGGTAGATACTTTTAATTTTGAAATTCTTGGTCACGGGGTCATGACCCCCCTTGTATACGCCATTGAACCAAATCTTCTAAGAATCTAATTGGCCTATCCCACTGTCTAAGTCTACATTTACACAAAAAAATCGTGTTTCGAAGATGTCAATCTGAAGAAAGAGAAACAGACCAATGATATGAACGGGAAAAACTTTGCGGGAGTTCGTTTTACTATTTTTTTTTTATTAAGTTATTCACTGTGTGCATTTTGCTTGTGCTATTATATTCCAATGGCACCAGAATTATATCATTAGAAAGGTTTTAAAATAGGTAATAGTTAGATATTTCAGTTTGCAAACAAGTTGAACAAAACAGCTGATAAGTGTGATGAGGAGAATGCGATTACATAGTCTGTGTTTTTATGATTTTACCTCCTTGTTACACTCTACATTTGTAATTCCGTTTCATTTAACCATTTGTGAATGAAATAAAATAAAATTACAAACACAGCAATGTGAGCAAACAGATTTGGAGGGGAGCAACGAACGGAGATTTGACGCCTTCATAGTGAATTATTCTGTATAACTTGTATACAGTTATATTATTATACAAAAATGTGGTCAGCTTCATAACATAACAATTCTTCAAATGGAAGCAACTTTCTTAGGTCGATACGCTATCCAGTGTATTATAGAGATCAGTAGCCTATCCACAATCACACTTTGGCCGTGTGCCAATTGCGTTAACAGTATTATTATTAGTAGACATTACTGAGGTAAATAAAGGCGCTTCAATTTAACCTACTCATGAAATGAAATGAATAGGCAAAAGAATTTTAATAAAAAAAAATATATCCAATAATTTTTGTTTGTCTCGTGGTTCTTTTTAAAGTATCAATTTTCAAGCGTAAATGTTTCATCATCATTTTTGATAATACAAAAGAATCAATAAAATTTATTGCAAATACTTTTTCAGATTTTCATTCATGTTTCAAACAGAATTGTTTGTTTGGCGTACTGTCATTACTACAAAAATGCAACAACAAAACTAATGGGAAATATATATTTTAAAAAAATCCCATTTATTTCAATTGGCACAGCAAAAACCTTATTTTATTCACCCCTATAAAAGAGGATGAAATTTAACTGTGATCAAATTTAATCAAAATCTTAAAGCAATTGGCACACAGCCTTAATTACTCATTTTTTTCTCTCCCGTATAACAGTTTGTCCATAGAAGAGAAATGGTAGAAAAAAGAAATTTCATATTAATGAATACAGTGTAAGCAGATTGTATTCCTTTTCATGTTTTATTCAAAGAAAAACTGAAATATGCGCAATTGTGTCCTGGGACTTTGCAATCAGTCAAAAGATCTTTTCTTAGAGTTCCTCTGAGCACTTAAATTCTTTTGAAATGTCAGGCAGAATCTACTCTGTTAGTCAAAATTGAGATTTCAATTCGGCGTGAAAAGACTATTAGCACAGATAATAAAATATACAGATGAAGCATCCCCATAGAAAAGAATGTCTCAATTTTTTATACACCAGGCCTGATCATAGTAAAGCACAGAAGGAAAGCTCTTTGTCTTTTGCAAAAAATTCTCTATTGCGTGCTCGCTCATATGATTATATCTTGCTCTGTTACTCCGGATATAGTGTAGAGGGGGGAGGTTTCGACACCCTAATATTAATTGAATTTTACTTTTTTAACCAAATGACATAATAATTGAATATGAAGAAAATTTAAAAAAGAAAATTCTTCTGTTTAAGTGGAGTGACCGAATTTATAATTCAAGTTGAAGTTGACCTCATTTGAACTTTTAACTTGAATTACAAATGACATAATGATATTGTAACGACTCTCACATTTGTACTATAACGACTCCCGATTGAACTTGTGGAGAGTTTTGGTGAACTTTCGAACTTCCAATACTAAACGTCAAATTGAAAGCTTTGGAAAGGGAAATTTATGGGAAATTTCCCCTATGGAAAGCTCTAGAAGCAAATACTAGAACCTTCCAGCTTTTTCGGGAACCTTGTGAAAAGTATAAAAGCACATGTCTGACCGGCAGAGGACGCAGTTTATTTTTAATCGTGAGTAAAGTTGGTTGTAATAAAAGTAAAGTGGTGAATAAATTTCAGTGGTGAACAATAAATTGTTTTATGGTTGAAAAGTAAAGTGTTTTAATTTGTAAAATAAATAAGTGGAGAATTTAAATAAAGTTTTTTTTTTAATTATCCGATGGAAATCGTCAAAAGACACTCGGTAAGAATTGGTACCGAGTAGTGTGGTACTTTTACCGCACTAAAACCACCGGTGAATCAGGACCAATCTATGAAAGATCGACAAATGATTTTTCTTTCTTAATTTATAAATTGCATTGTGGGAAGGTTATGTTATAACACTTTCCCATAGCTTTTAGACCATTAGCTCATGGGGATCGGTTCTTCTTAATTTCAGAACATTGTCTCGTACATTTAAGACGGTCTCCATTTCGGAGTTGGTATGACTTTGCCGTCGCTGTGTGATACAGGATGTTTTCTAACCACTTCTGTAACCATTTCAATTTGAAGGTCACGATGTAGATCGCTATTTTTTATATACCAAGGGGCATTCATTATTCCGCGAAGGACCTTGCTTTGGAATTTTTGGATGGGTTCAGCATTTATATTAAATATTTATATTACATATTAAAATATAAAGATAAGTGTCGACGCATATTTTTACCATCCATGTACATTATATCCAAAATCAACAAATCTGATTTGGTTTTTAAATAATTGTTTTTAAAGTGGAAGTGGAAGTGGCATATATGACACATGACTTCAGGGTATTTTTTAATGTACAATCTTATTAAATCACAACGAACACGATACAAATACCCTAAAATAAATATAGCCCTAAAATAATGACTGTATTTTAATTCAAGTCCGTACAATTTTCCCAAAAATCCAAGGGTTTAATGATAAACCCTGCTCCACATATATAATTTATCGTAAGAAACAAGAATCAATAGTCTATAAATTCGAATGAGAGGGAAAATTTTTAAGCTTCTAACATAAACCCATTCCAAAACTGATACGTTGATAAAAGTTGGTGAAAATGTTTGATTTTTCGCCAGGACCAATTATTTTATTTTATTTTATTTTATTTTTTTATTTATTCAAAATAAATTCCATAATAATTCCACAAGTCCAATCTTTAATGCTAAGTCTTCTTCTTGGCTGATTTATTTCAGTAGTATATAGAGTTTGTATTATAAAAAAACCTTCTAATAGAAACCTATGCCGGGCAAAATAATTTCCAGTTTAATGATTAGGAATTCTAATCTTGTTAGATATAGTTTATTGTGGATTTTTGTAAAAGAATTCACGTAAGTTGAACTGAACTTAATATAAATTGCGTATGACAAGACCCTCACTACGTCACTGATGAGTCTAAGTGAGTAAGCCGGACAAAACACCAATTTGTAGGACTAAATGCCATAAAAAGCTATTTAGAATCCATATTTAGGTTTCGGAGATGGTTATCTGAAAACTTTTCATACATATTTCATTTGATTTATTTTTCACGAAGTAATCTCTCACATTTTTGACGTTCGACGACAGTTTGCATTACATATTTTTCTTATATGATATTTCAAATTTAAAAATAGTAATGATTAAGAGGACATATTTTTCTTCTTAATCGCTCAAAAATTGTGGTAGTTTGAGTTAGGTTAGCTGTAATGTTAGAAAAAAAGTATAGTTTTCAAAATTTGTTTTTTTTTTTTTTCATTGAAGCACAAAACGATATCAGGATTGACCACAGATCCAAAATATTGAGTGCAGATCAAAAATGGTCTTCGAAAGCTCAAAAATGTTATAAATATGTTAGTAATTATGAAAAAAACTAGTTTTTCTTATGATAGTTTCACCGTTACATATAATTCTGAAAAACCTGTGCCAATGTACATATTAAGGTATACATTTTTGAATGAAATTGATGCATTGATTGATAAATTTTAAAATCTGGAAACCAGTTAAAATGTATTCAAAGACAAGCCCAAAATCCTTTGGTAAATTCAGATTTAAAAAAAAAAATTAATTTTTTGGATGTATGATGGAATATGATTAAAATTTTTATTTTGTTTTGTCATTTTATTCCTATAATTTCATTAATGTTATTATTCTTTTGATCCACTGCAAGTTGACAAATATAAGCACATTAGTCATTTTTTATTGGAGACGATTTTCTTCATAATTTGAATAAAATTCTCACAACTAAAATTAGTTAATCCGAACAAAATAATATTTTAAATTGTTATGGCATTAAAGAAGATATAGCTGCCAAAAATTAAGACCTGTCAAATTGATTTAAGATAAAAAAGAAAACAATTATGTTACCCAATGGAAAGCAAAAATGGTCAAAATCGTCTTCTTTTCAAAAATTAAATCGACTCATTTCACCAATAAAACTCCGACAGTTATGATTGAATGTCAATTTTTCTATGGCTAGTCAATGTTAATAGGAGGAGGTAGATACTTTTAATTTTGAAATTCTTGGTCACGGGGTCATGACCCCCCTTGTATACGCCATTGAACCAAATCTTCTAAGAATCTAATTGGCCTATCCCACTGTCTAAGTCTACATTTACACAAAAAAATCGTGTTTCGAAGATGTCAATCTGAAGAAAGAGAAACAGACCAATGATATGAACGGGAAAAACTTTGCGGGAGTTTGTTTTACTATTTTTTTTTATTAAGTTATTCACTGTGTGCATTTTGCTTGTGCTATTATATTCCAATGGCACCAGAATTATATCATTAGAAAGGTTTTAAAATAGGTAATAGTTAGATATTTCAGTTTGCAAACAAGTTGAACAAAACAGCTGATAAGTGTGATGAGGAGAATGCGATTACATAGTCTGTGTTTTTATGATTTTACCTCCTTGTTACACTCTACATTTGTAATTCCGTTTCATTTAACCATTTGTGAATGAAATAAAATAAAATTACAAACACAGCAATGTGAGCAAACAGATTTGGAGGGGAGCAACGAACGGAGATTTGACGCCTTCATAGTGAATTATTCTGTATAACTTGTATACAGTTATATTATTATACAAAAATGTGGTCAGCTTCATAACATAACAATTTTTCAAATGGAAGCAACTTTCTTAGGTCGATACGCTATCCAGTGTATTATAGAGATCAGTAGCCTATCCACAATCACACTTTGGCCGTGTGCCAATTGCGTTAACAGTATTATTATTAGTAGACATTACTGAGGTAAATAAAGGCGCTTCAATTTAACCTACTCATGAAATGAAATGAATAGGCAAAAGAATTTTAATAAAAAAAAATATATTCAATAATTTTTGTTTGTCTCGTGGTTCTTTTTAAAGTATCAATTTTCAAGCGTAAATGTTTCATCATCATTTTTGATAATACAAAAGAATCAATAAAATTTATTGCAAATACTTTTTCAGATTTTCATTCATGTTTCAAACAGAATTGTTTGTTTGGCGTACTGTCATTACTACAAAAATGCAACAACAAAACTAATGGGAAATATATATTTAAAAAAAATCCCATTTATTTCAATTGGCACAGCAAAAACCTTATTTTATTCACCCCTATAAAAGAGGATGAAATTTAACTGTGATCAAATTTAATCAAAATTTTAAAGCAATTGGCACACAGCCTTAATTACTCATTTTTTTCTCTCCCGTATAACAGTTTGTCCATAGAAGAGAAATGGTAGAAAAAAGAAATTTCATATTAATGAATACAGTGTAAGCAGATTGTATTCCTTTTCATGTTTTATTCAAAGAAAAACTGAAATATGCGCAATTGTGTCCTGGGACTTTGCAATCAGTCAAAAGATCTTTTCTTAGAGTTCCTCTGAGCACTTAAATTCTTTTGAAATGTCAGGCAGAATCTACTCTGTTAGTCAAAATTGAGATTTCAATTCGGCGTGAAAAGACTATTAGCACAGATAATAAAATATACAGATGAAGCATCCCCATAGAAAAGAATGTCTCAATTTTTTTTACACCAGGCCTGATCATAGTAAAGCACAGAAGGAAAGCTCTTTGTCTTTTGCAAAAAATTCTCTATTGCGTGCTCGCTCATATGATTATATCTTGCTCTGTTACTCCGGATATAGTGTAGAGGGGGGAGGTTTCGACACCCTAATATTAATTGAATTTTACTTTTTTAACCAAATGACATAATAATTGAATATGAAGAAAATTTAAAAAAGAAAATTCTTCTGTTTGAGTGGAGTGACCGAATTTATAATTCAAGTTGAAGTTGACCTCATTTGAACTTTTAACTTGAATTACAAATGACATAATGATATTGTAACGACTCTCACATTTGTACTATAACGACTCCCGATTGAACTTGTGGAGAGTTTTGGTGAACTTTCGAACTTCCAATACTAAACGTCAAATTGAAAGCTTTGGAAAGGGAAATTTATGGGAAATTTCCCCTATGGAAAGCTCTAGAAGCAAATACTAGAACCTTCCAGCTTTTTCGGGAACCTTGTGAAAAGTATAAAAGCACATGTCTGACCGGCAGAGGACGCAGTTTATTTTTAATCGTGAGTAAAGTTGGTTGTAATAAAAGTAAAGTGGTGAATAAATTTCAGTGGTGAACAATAAATTGTTTTATGGTTGAAAAGTAAAGTGTTTTAATTTGTAAAATAAATAAGTGGAGAATTTAAATAAAGTTTTTTTTTAATTATCCGATGGAAATTGTCAAAAGACACTCGGTAAGAATTGGTACCGAGTAGTGTGGTACTTTTACCGCACTAAAACCACCGGTGAATCAGGACCAATCTATGAAAGATCGACAAATGATTTTTCTTTCTTAATTTATAAATTGCATTGTGGGAAGGTTATGTTATAACACTTTCCCAAAGCTTTTAGACCATTAGCTCATGGGGATCGGTTCTTCTTAATTTCAGAACATTGTCTCGTACATTTAAGACGGTCTCCATTTCGGAGTTGGTATGACTTTGCCGTCGCTGTATGATACAGGATGTTTTCTAACCACTTCTGTAACCATTTCAATTTGAAGGTCACGATGTAGATCGCTATTTTGTATATACCAAGGGGCATTTATTATTCCGCGAAGGACCTTGCTTTGGAATTTTTGGATGGGTTCAGCATTTGCTTTGTTTGTACAGCCCCATAGTTGGAAGCCATATGTCCAAACGGGTTTTAGTACTTGCTTATATCGGGTTTTTCAATAAGAGTGCTACAAAAGTATTTTTAAGCAAAACAAAAACGGTTTTGGATATCAATAAAATTCTTTATTCCTGTGAAAGTATGTTTGATGCCATTATGTATGAGACTCAATTTCTTTTGCATGGCCACCACGGGCACGCTTGCAGAAGTCCAGACGCTGAACCCAATTTTCGACGGATTTCAAGCATTAATCGGCGGATACTGCTGCAATTTCACATTCTATATTCGTACGAAGCTCATCAATCGTCGCTGGCTTCTTGGCATAGACCATAGACTTGATGTAGCCCCACCAGAAATAGCCTAACGGCGTCAAATCGCACGATCGAGGCACCCAAGCGACTGGACCATTTCGTTAGATAACACGTTCTCCAAACTTGGTTTCCAATAAATTGATTGTGACATTCGCTGTGTGGCTTGTGGCGCCGTTCTGTTGGAACCACATGTCGTCCAAGTCCATATCCTCCAATTTAGGCCAAAAATATTCGGTTATCATTGAACGGTAGCGATCCCCATTCACAGTAACGTGCCAGTCTTGATCATCACGGAAGAAGTACGGCCCAATGACGCCACTGGCCCATAAACCACACCAAACCGTAATTTTTTCGGGATGCAATGATGACTCATGAAGTACGTGTAGATTGCTGCCTGACCAATACCACATATTTTGTTTATTGACGAAGCCATTCAGCCAGAAATGAGCCTCATCGCTGAAGATGATTTTCGATGAAAATCCGAACCATTTTCAAGTTGTTGCTCAGCCTAATTCACGAACATACGACGCTTCTGGTGGTCAACCGGCTTCAGTTCTTGCGTCAATTTAATCTTGTAAGGATGTAGGTTAAGATCTTTTCGCAAAATTCGCTTGAGAACGACGTGTGAGAGACACATTTGGGCTTTCTGCAACTGAAGCCTCAGCGGCAGCAATATTCTCTTTGTCTCACTGGCACGGGACCATTTTGTACTGTGCCTGTGGACTAAAATTTAGATTTAGATAGATCAGAGTTCTTTCCTAGTAACCAGTACATTTTTCTGTACTACAATTTTAGTTCATCTCTTTGCTTTTTGATGTGCTCTTTCCATTTAAGCTTTGCATCTAAAGTCATTCCAAGGTATTTGGCAGTATTGGAGTAAGGTACTGCTGTACTGTTTATAAGAATTGGGACATTTTTTGTTTTTTGTTTGTAAAGTTTATATGCTTTGATTTGGTTTCATTTAGTTTGATTCGCTATTTTTGCGTCCAATCACTAACTTTATCGACTGTATTTTGCTGTTTTTATGTAGCCTTCGTAATGGATTTATCTGGCATCAATACTGCAGTATCATCAGCAAAGGTGGCCATAATAGCGATGTCCACTGGAATATCCCTTGTATATAACAGATACAGTTTCGGTTCTAGGACACTTCCTTGTGGTACACCGGCTTCAATTTTCTTTAGTTCCGAGTAATTTTGGTGGTACCGTACTCTAAAGAGTCGGTTCGTAATGTAGGATTTCAGTGTTTCGTTGTACTGCCAGGGAAGATCCCTATGCAGTTTGTACTCAAGTCCCAAGTGCCTTGTCAAAGGCTTGAGAATCATCGAAGAATATAGCCGAGCATACTTGTTTATCTTCAAGTGTCTTTTTCACAACATCCGTAATACGATGCACTTGGTCTATCGTGGAATGTTTATTTCTAAATCCAAACTGATGGCTCTGAATAAGTCTTCTTTCTTCTATTATTTTGCTTAGTCTTTTCAGAAGCAGTTTTTCGAAAACTTTTGCCATGATTGGTATAAGCGATATAGGTCTGTAGGATGTTACTTCTGTTGGTGGCTTACCTTGTTTAGGTATAACCATTTTCAAGTTTGTCATTTCTACCAACAAACTCTAGGGCATCTTTAGTTGTGCTTGCTGGAAATGGCTTAAAACATTCGCGAGATGTTCAGCGAAGATATCAGCCTTTTGTTTTGGGTTTCCAATCCATTTACCATCTTGAGATTTCACTGGTGGGTTTTGTGCCTGTGGTCTTTTTAGGCGCTAAGCTGCTTTCCATAAGGAGTATTCCGTAGAAGCATCCGCCGTCAGACTATTCAGGAATCTACTAAGTGAATCCCTTTTAAATTCACAGATTCTTTTCTTTAGTTCATTGTTAAGACGGTTAAGCACTGCCTTATCACCTGGAGATCTCGTAGCTTGCCATTTTTTTCGAGCTCTTCTTTTCTCCAATATCAGCTCCTTTATTTCGACAGGATATTTTATTTCTTTTTCTCTTGAGTTCGAAATTGTTGGAGTACTTTCTTCTGCAGCCTGTTGCACATCAGCAATAAATTGTTCTACTTCATGATCAATCTGTTCAATTGTTTGCATAGGGGATCTTAGGTTTATAAGACTTTAAAGTTTATTTCTGAATTCGTTCCAGTTTGTTCTTTTATTCACGAGCTTAGGATTACTTTTTTCTATTATTTCTGCTTCGCTCAGTGATAATATTACTGGAGTATGATCTGACGATAAATAGTAATTACCTTCGACACTTATAGGGTTTCGTTTAATACCTTTTTTTCTACGAAAAAGTCTATAAGGTCTGGTATTTTGTTAGAATCAGATGGCCAATATGTTGGCGAGCCAGAAGAATAAAATTCGCAGTTGTATTTGCGGCCTGCTTGATATAGCCGTTTGCCTTTCGTTATTATGAGCCTAGATCCCCATTGGGTGTGTTTAGCGTTGAAGTCGCCACCAACAAGGAAGTTATGTCCTAACAAGTTTAGGAGTTCTGCATAGTCTTCTTCAGTTGGAGAGCGCCTCGGAGGGCAGTATATAGCTGCTATCTTAAACTCTTTTTTTTTTTAAACCAATACTAATTGTTGCTACTTGCATGTTTTCATTAGTAAACTTAGGCTCTCAGCTGGGTGCGGAGCGTGATAACAAGTATAGTTAGGTAATTTATTATCAAGATTTTGTTCTATAGCGAGGTGAGTTTCGGACACCAAACAAATGTCTATATGCTCTATGCCTAAAAACATGTTTAGTTCTGATACATGTTGTAAGAGACCGTTTGCATTCCATGTTGCGATTTTGAGTGTTCTGTCCATCATTGTTTTTTAAGAGCGACTTCTTCGCTTAGCTGTTTTATGTTTAAATTTTGTTTGTCAATCCTTTTCAGGATAAGTTCAAGCATTTCTTTAATAGATGTTTTTTTCGTTCTTCCGCACATTTTTAACAATCTGGGAATAGGATTAATTTTAATCACTTTTGCTTAGTGCAATTGCTTTTGGCGATTGATTTTTAGTTCTTTTTTTGACTGCTACTTTTTTGCTTTTAACTAATGCTTTTGTGTTTGTTGGGTTTCTTAGCTTGTTCCCAGTTTTGTTTTTTCTTTTTGTGTCTTGGAATTTTTTGGCAACTGGACATCCTCTGTAACTTGCAGGATGGTTGCCTTGACAGTTAACACATTTCGCTTTCTGTTCTCTGCCCATGGGACAGTTTTTAGTTGCATGCTTACCTTCGCATTTAACACAAGCAAACTCACGATTGCAATATTTTTGTGTATGCCCAAAGGCCTGACAGCGTTTACATTGTGGAACAATTTTTGACTTTCGTAGTGGTTCAATTTTGACAACTATGCCCATAATTGATTTTATACTGTAGATCTTATCGAGACTTTCTTTATTTTCAAAGGTGAGCATAAACAAAAGTAGATATCTTTTTGCTGTCGTTGATACCCCAGTGGAGTCTTTGATTACCTCATTTTTAATAAAATTATTAGCATCGAGGGCTTGGAAACCTTTTTGAATAAGGTCTTCGACAATATCTTTGGCAACACATGAAAAGTGGAGGCCTCTAGCTACTACCTTTATCGACCTTGTAGCTTTATTTTTGTACGAGTGCCACTGAATTTTCTTTTTGTTCAATTCTTCAGTGATAGATCTATACGCATCGGCGTCTTCAACAATGACTTTCCAATTGTCTTTATTGTATGATGTATATTTACATGCCTTATTAGTGCATTTTTCTACTATGTTCTTAAGCTCACCAAACATTGTCAATTCGGAAATCATGATTGGAGGTGGTGCAGTTTGCCTAGTACCTTTAGCAAAAGACTTCTGTTGCGATACATGTTATATTTCATTGTTTGATGTTTTCGCTGTTGCAGCACTATCCACTTTTGAAGCTACCTGCTTAATTTTTTGAACAGTCTCTGGGCTACCCTCTTCTTTCCGTTTCTTGGATTTACGTTTATTTCTCTTACCATCTGTTTTAAAAGAAGCTCTTCCTCATCAGTATGAAACTCAATGGTTTTTGGTGGGCTTTTCACAAGTATTTTTGGACTAATCTTGCTGTCATTTTTTGAGGTTTTCTTGTCTAGCAAGCTGACATTTTCTTCAAGTCTCTTAACTTGTTGCTGAAGACTTTCAACAAGGATTTCAAGTTTCTTTCTGGCTATTATTTCTTTTTGCCATTCCTCGAAATAATTTTTGGATTCAACTTGGTAGATCTCGTTGCTTTTTTTGGAACACTGCGAATTTTTTATTTCGATCTTTTCATAGATTTTGGTTCCTTTTTCGTTAATGATTTCTTAGTCATCTGATTTTTCGGTAAGAGTTTTCGATGGAGTAACCCTTGGGAATATTTTTGGTGGAGTCCTCAGTGTTTTAAAACTTCGTCTACTTCCAGTTAGCAATAGTCTATAAGGTCTGGTATTTTGTTAGAATCAGATGGCCAATATGTTGGCGAGCCAGAAGAATAAAATTCGCAGTTGTATTTGCGGCCTGCTTGATATAGCCGTTTGCCTTTCGTTGTTATGAGCCTAGATCCCCATTGGGTGTGTTTAGCGTTGAAGTCGCCACCAACAAGGAAGTTATGTCCTAACAAGTTTAGGAGTTCTGCATAGTCTTCTTCAGTTGGAGAGCGCCTCGGAGGGCAGTATATAGCTGCTATCTTAAACTCTTTTTTTTTTAAACCAATACTAATTGTTGCTACTTGCATGTTTTCATTAGTAAACTTAGGCTCTCAGCTGGGTGCGGAGCGTGATAACAAGTATAGTTAGGTAATTTATTATCAAGATTTTGTTCTATAGCGAGGTGAGTTTCGGACACCAAACAAATGTCTATATGCTCTATGCCTAAAAACATGTTTAGTTCTGATACATGTTGTAAGAGACCGTTTGCATTCCATGTTGCGATTTTGAGTGTTCTGTCCATCATTGTTTTTTAAGAGCGACTTCTTCGCTTAGCTGTTTTATGTTTAAATTTTGTTTGTCAATCCTTTTCAGGATAAGTTCAAGCATTTCTTTAATAGATGTTTTTTTCGTTCTTCCGCACATTTTTAACAATCTGGGAATAGGATTAATTTTAATCACTTTTGCTTAGTGCAATTGCTTTTGGCGATTGATTTTTAGTTCTTTTTTTGACTGCTACTTTTTTGCTTTTAACTAATGCTTTTGTGTTTGTTGGGTTTCTTAGCTTGTTCCCAGTTTTGTTTTTTCTTTTTGTGTCTTGGAATTTTTTGGCAACTGGACATCCTCTGTAACTTGCAGGATGGTTGCCTTGACAGTTAACACATTTCGCTTTCTGTTCTCTGCCCATGGGACAGTTTTTAGTTGCATGCTTACCTTCGCATTTAACACAAGCAAACTCACGATTGCAATATTTTTGTGTATGCCCAAAGGCCTGACAGCGTTTACATTGTGGAACAATTTTTGACTTTCGTAGTGGTTCAATTTTGACAACTATGCCCATAATTGATTTTATACTGTAGATCTTATCGAGACTTTCTTTATTTTCAAAGGTGAGCATAAACAAAAGTAGATATCTTTTTGCTGTCGTTGATACCCCAGTGGAGTCTTTGATTACCTCATTTTTAATAAAATTATTAGCATCGAGGGCTTGGAAACCTTTTTGAATAAGGTCTTCGACAATATCTTTGGCAACACATGAAAAGTGGAGGCCTCTAGCTACTACCTTTATCGACCTTGTAGCTTTATTTTTGTACGAGTGCCACTGAATTTTCTTTTTGTTCAATTCTTCAGTGATAGATCTATACGCATCGGCGTCTTCAACAATGACTTTCCAATTGTCTTTATTGTATGATGTATATTTACATGCCTTATTAGTGCATTTTTCTACTATGTTCTTAAGCTCACCAAACATTGTCAATTCGGAAATCATGATTGGAGGTGGTGCAGTTTGCCTAGTACCTTTAGCAAAAGACTTCTGTTGCGATACATGTTATATTTCATTGTTTGATGTTTTCGCTGTTGCAGCACTATCCACTTTTGAAGCTACCTGCTTAATTTTTTGAACAGTCTCTGGGCTACCCTCTTCTTTCCGTTTCTTGGATTTACGTTTATTTCTCTTACCATCTGTTTTAAAAGAAGCTCTTCCTCATCAGTATGAAACTCAATGGTTTTTGGTGGGCTTTTCACAAGTATTTTTGGACTAATCTTGCTGTCATTTTTTGAGGTTTTCTTGTCTAGCAAGCTGACATTTTCTTCAAGTCTCTTAACTTGTTGCTGAAGACTTTCAACAAGGATTTCAAGTTTCTTTCTGGCTATTATTTCTTTTTGCCATTCCTCGAAATAATTTTTGGATTCAACTTGGTAGATCTCGTTGCTTTTTTTGGAACACTGCGAATTTTTTATTTCGATCTTTTCATAGATTTTGGTTCCTTTTTCGTTAATGATTTCTTAGTCATCTAATTTTTCGGTAAGAGTTTTCGATGGAGTAACCCTTGGGAATATTTTTGGTGGAGTCCTCAGTGTTTTAAAACTTCGTCTACTTCCAGTTAGCAATAAGTAGTCCTCCCCAGAATCCGTACCGTAACCGCGGACCAATCTCCGAAGAGAGTGGATTTACCAGTTTATCTGGATTGCCACCTTGGGTAATGTATCAGTTTGTTTTACTCATTGCCATGTTTGTTTTTTGTAACTTTTGTTTGTTACCCATAAATAGCTTAGTTACTTCTTCTATTGAAGGTCTTAATACAGCCGCCCCTATGGGATCAGTCGCTGACCAATGAGCCGCACATTATGCGTCAGACGCTCTTGGGTTTCATGGAGAGCAGGTTCTTCAGAGCGATGACTTATCTTATGCTCCTAGTTTCTGAGAAGGTAACTCAGGTGTCTCAGCTCTTGGATCCTATATATCCAACGCTCGTCGTTAGTTCACCTAATTGGCTATCCAGCGGGCACCACTTGGAGGTGACGATGCGATTTTGCTCCGCTAAATAAAGTGAATAAGTTTTAAATATTAACGAACCTGAGAATATAGATATTACATTGGTGTTAGAAGTGGAATAAAATTTAATTTATTTGTGTTATGATAATTTATTGTGCTTTAACAATAATTACAAAAAGTGAACGTAACTGTGAAAAAAAAGACAATGGGTAAAACTCTAAATGATTTAAATTTAGTTGAACCTAAGGCAGAACTGAACAAGCAAGATCTTCTTACTGCTGGAACAAAGAATGATCTTATAATTCATCTGCAAGAAGGTTTAAGAAAACGTGAAGAAAACCCAGACACATTTATTTTTGACACCGAAATATAAGAAGAGCAAGAACAGGTAAGTACACCGGACATAAAAACTTTGATGTCTCAGCTGCTCTCCAGCCAAAAGATTCTTCTCGAACACAGCCAAGAACAAAAGAATATTCTACAACAACAACGCAGTGAACAAAAGAGTCTGCTCGAAAATCAAAAGAAAAAACTTCTTCAGCAATTCCAAGAACGATAAAGTCTGCTCGAAGGTAAAATAGATGCCTTTGATAACAGAATTGTTGCTCTTGATGAGCGTGTTGATAAACAATTTTTGACTGTCGAAGCAAAGTTTGAAAAGGTTGAAGATAAATCGAATGCAATACAAAGGAATTGGATAAGGTAAAGAAAATGAAGGTTCGAAAAGTTCTGGCTAGTTTCTAAAAAGAAAGGAGATGCATCCACCAACCTTCGATGAATAAACTTCTTGGTCAATCTATGGGAAGCAGTTTGAGGCAGCCGCGGCAACAAATGGCTGGGATGAGGAAGGCAAATATATAGCTCTGACGCTTGCCCTTAGAGGAACTGCTGCTGAATTGCTACAAACTATACTAACAGATAAGAATGGCAACTTCAGTGCTCTTGTTCGGGCCATTGACAAACGCTTTGAAGATGACCATATGCAAGAGGTCTTCCGCGTTCAACTTGATACTAGAGTCCAGAAGAGAGGAGAAACTCTGCAACAGCTCCAAGCACATCTGGCATATCCGGCTGCTGGGAATGAAATCATCAACCAATTCGCAACAGAAGTCTTTGTCCATGCTGTATCTGATATAAACCTTCAGCGAGCAATTTGAACTGCTGGAAAACGCACACTTCCTGAGGCATTAGCGTTCGCCCTGACTATGAAAGCAGCAGAACAGGCTTCTCAAGGAGTCCAACCAATAAGAGAAAAAAGAAATTTAGCAGTGTTCATGCCAGAGAACAGCTTTGCAAAGGAATCAACGAAATGAACCTACTCAATGCTGGAATTGTAACAAGACCGGACATATCCAACGCCCAACAAGATGACTCCAGATTTGGATTGTATCCATGCCATTCATATCAATAAAAGGGTGAGAAGCGACATTCTAAAGAAAGCTACACAGTTGGAAAGCACGGGTTTCAAGTGTCCATGGATGTCAGCCATTTCAGACCAGATGAGTTAACGGTCAAATCTTTTGGACACAGCGTGACAGTGGAAGGTAAGCATGATGAACGTGAAGATGATCATGGTTACATAAGTCGTCAGTTTGTGCGGAAGTATCAGCTGCCAAATGGGTATGATGTTAGATACGTTATCTCAACAGTTTCAAAACTCCACCAAAGGCTTTGGAGAACAACGAAAGAATAGTGCAGATTCAACAGACTGCCCCGTGAAATTGAGCGATAATGAAAGTAGAGAAGAAAGGCTGGGCGACATTCGGAAAAGGACAAGAGCAAATAGAAAACTAACAAGTGATCGAATGAAAACGCGACACGACACAAAAGCAACAACGAACGAATTCCAAGCGGGAGATCTTGTGTGGTTTTATAATCCCCACCGTCGGAAGGGACTTTCACCAAAACTTCAATAAAATTGAAAACGCCCGCATACTAATGTAGCACGAATAAACGATGTCGTATACCGCATTCAGAGAGGGCTTAAAGTTAAAATGAAAGTAATTCACAGTGACCGTTTACACCGTTATAAAGGTGAAGGAAGTTATGGATTTGCTCGGGATGATTAATCCTAAGGAGCGGGCAATGTAACGACTCTCACATTTGTACTATAACGACTCTCGATTTATCTTATCCTTCCAATATTAAACGTCAAATTGAAAGGGAAATTTATGGAAAATTTCCCCTATGGTAAGCTCTAGAAGCAAATACTAGAACCTTCCAGCTTTTTCGGGAACCTTGTGAAAAGTATAAAAGCACATGTCTGACCGGCAGAGGACGCAGTTTATTTTTAATCGTGAATGAGTAAAGTTGGAAGTAATAAAAGTAAAATGGTGAATTAATTTCCGTGGTGAACAATAAATTGTTTTTTGGTTGATAAGTAAAGTGTTTTATTTTGAGGAGTAAATAAGTGGATAATTTAAATAAAGTGAATAAGTTTTACTAACGAACCTGAAAAAATATTACAATATTTTCTAACTTGTATCTAAACTTTATACTTATACGTTTAAATTCTAAACAAAATTCAGTAAGTTATTATACTTTTTTGAAAACTTATAACGAAAAAAAGAAAAATAGAGAGAATGTCGAAACCTCCCTCATTTAGGGATCCTTGTCAACCTTTAAAGAGGATCCAGTGTAGGTTGGGAGGCTAAGTCAAATTAAAAAAAATTTAAATATAAACACCATAAATCAAAGATAAATATAGAAAAATACTTTTATTTAATGAATCAACTTTATCTATTAGATAGATAGATAGATTTTATTCAATATAAAGTTGTACATTTGTTATCATTAAGAATGAATGAATTGAATCGTCTGCCAGAGTGGCACATTTGCTAAATTTTACAATAATTTCAATTTTAGAACAAATTTATAAATTAAAAATATAATTATTGTTTTTGCTTAAATAAATTTTCTTTTAAAGAGCTTCTAGTTTAGTGAAAACAAAACATTTTTTTTATAAAGGCTTTGAGTTTAGCAAAAACAAATTTTTTTTATTATAAGGAAATCTTAGTTAAGGTAAAAAACATCATACTAAGTTATTTTAAACGATTGCAATTGTAAAAGCTTTCTGTGGGTATTCTTCTTCCATAAGCGCTGGCCTTTTGATAGTAGCTGAACAGAAGTTTCCTGTCTAATCCGTTTAGGTACTTTTTAACTTCATCGAATTCAAGAGTATTTTTTCCAAAGTAAGATCGTCTTATCTCCTTCAACCCCAATGAAAAAACTTCATAAAGCATCTGTTTCCATTGGTCTATTCTAACTTCCGATAAATTCAGCACTTTACCAAAATCTGCAGCCAGTTTTCAAATTTTTCTCAAAAAGTATATTCTTATGGGCTGCATACCGCAAAATCTGCTTTGGTAGCCGAATTTCGTCCATTTTAACCACTCTTGATAAATAATCAGCATGAAGCTTTACCGATGAGATAAACAGTGATGGTAAGCCTGACTCATGGTAATACATATACTTGGCGGTGCTGACTGGCAAATAAAAAATTTTCCTGAGAAAAAACCGTAGCAAGTATTCCACCACCTCGAATCGCTGACCACCCCAAACTTGTGCAACATATAGAAGAATGGATTGCGCTGTTGCATTAAACACACCATATTTTGAGCTAACAGCAATAAGTTTGTTGCTAAAAATTCTTTTTAGATTCACGCATATTACTATTTTAGCCTTATAATCTTTGGTTTCAGGTGCTTTTCCATGTTAAGGTTGTAAGCTAGCTCAATTCATAGGTAGGAGTAATTTTTTACTACCTCCAGGTTATAGTCACCATATTTCCATTTTTCATTTGCCGCTATCCTGCCTGAGCCATTTTGGAAGACCATAACTTTTGACTTATTAACGTTAACTTCTAAGCCCCACATTGTGTTGATACTGCAAGTTTAGCTATGCCGTCTGCGCACATGATGACTTTTACTTTTATGCAGCCAATATCTACTCCACATGTAAGTGAAGCCAAAAGATCAACTAAAAAGAGTGCGAAAAGTAGAGGGCTAAGATTGCAGCCTTGCTTAACTCCACGGCTTATTTCTAATTTTTTGCAACGCTCATTTCCTTCACCAATATATGCCATTGATTGTTATATTGTTATCTAATATATATATATAATACATAATGGAAAAATTAAATTTGTCGAACATCATAGTTTGTAAAATATACTGAAAATACAATTTAGCCTTGGCACAGAAATTCTGTCGATTCTTCGGAAATATTAAAGGACTTTTACGAGTCTCCTAGACTGAAAGCTGCTGCTTGAGGAAGTCGAGGCCATGACAATACTCTTCTTAATATTTGCATTTTTTGACTTTTTTTACTTTAGCTGACGTTGAGGTTTTTCATTTTTCTTCAACTCTTGTCTTTTCTGGCGAGTCAGTGTATATCCTAAATTTGCTTTCGTTTTCGAACAGAGTTTTCTTCTTCAAAACCCTCGGAAGGGGGCGGATAATCACCGGGTATAAAAAGGCTGATTGTTGGGAGACCAAAATTGTTTCTTCTGAACGAATAGGTGACGAAGGTTGTTGTTCTAAACGCCGAGAGATCAACTGTGAACGTGGTACTGAAATGTCAAATGGGCGATGTCGGTTAGATCGATTTTTACTCCTGGATTATTAACTGTAAAATTGTTAAATGATTGTTTGCTTAACTTCTTAAAAGGACCAAAAACACATCAAGTGGTTGTTAAGAAGTAAGATTGGGTCAACGTTAGAACAACGAGTGCGTTTTTGTATATTATGAAGTACAGTTTAAAACATGCCCGTAATCATCTATTATGCCTACATTACCCCAAATGCACCACTCGGTCATGTCGTCTGTTGGCGTTGGCATTTCCATGTCACACCTCCATACAATGGCTCAATGGGACAAGGTTAGCTTCCGGAATACATCTCTGCACTAGCTTAGTAATGCGTTCCGTAAGCTTGCAAAGGTAAAGTCCAAGCTTGGTCTATTCGAAAGCAGTGAGTCGGAGATTAAAACCTAAATGAGCCAAATGTAG
Organism: Dasysyrphus albostriatus; assembly: GCA_946251815.1. Lineage (NCBI taxonomy): Eukaryota > Metazoa > Arthropoda > Insecta > Diptera > Syrphidae > Dasysyrphus > Dasysyrphus albostriatus. The sequence goes on along the minus strand of OX276335.1, from coordinate 138,883,609 downwards.
GTATTATCAGGGTTCGAACCTCAGTAGCAAAATTTCGGAGCAGATTTGTTAAAAAAGTGGAATAAACAAACAATTTTCGGAGTAGATTTAAAAACAAAGGAAAAACATAATTTATAAGAAATTATATTTTTAACAAAAATTTATTTAAAAGGTACTTTTAACAAGAAAAGATAAACAAAAAATCCTAGTTTACAGTTGCCATGATTAAAAAAACAACCATTGCTGTCATGTAATGTCATGCAAAACAATGAACCAGCAATTTTTTGCATGCAATAACAAGCGTGGTAAATAATTTTTATTTTGGGTGGTCGGTTTAAACTTCCAAACAGAATATATATTTATCTTAAAGCATTATTTGCATGTAAATGCATTTTGCTTCAAAAAATATTGTTTTCTAATTTCAAACCTACAGTTTATTAAAGGTAAATTAGTGACTGAATAGGAGGTATAATAAGTCAAGGCAAACATTTAAATATTAAACAATATGGAGCACAGAAAACGCGGAAAATTGTACTGTTTTTTTGCATGTCAACTGTAAACTTTACTTAAATCACAAATGAACGGGAAACGACGAACAAAGTTGGAGAAAAATGATTCTGTTAAGCATATAGACTTTCAGATGCAGACATTCAGATTTCAGAGTCAGAGTTGGTTGGAAACTTAAATAACACTGTGTTGTGTGGTGACTTAATTTCAGGTGGTTTGGCTAAAAAATTATGAAGTGTGTAAAAAAAAGGAGTAGATCGGAAAAAAGTGGAGTAGATTTGTTTTCTTCCTCAAAATAGGAGTAATGTTCTAACGCTGGGTATTACTTTCCGAAAACAACCACAACACATCCGCCCATTTTTGGCCAGAATTGCTTGTGAACCTGGTGTGCGTTCTTAAAGGAAACTGGGTTTCATTCTTTTTCGTAGTAACACATAAACTAGAGGAATATGGTTTGGAAATAAAATGGAAGCATTAATTATTCCTACCATGGTAACTTAACTTCAACGCTCTCCCGAAGTAGCCTGGGAAACTGTTTGCTTTCCTTTTTCAACAATGATCTATGTGAAATATGAAAAAATGTCTTCATCTAAATAAAAGTGATTAAAACTTACTTTTGAAGAATCAAGCACAGTGCTTTTTCCTTACTAATAGGTAGGCCAAACAACGAAGAAGAGAATAAAAGAAAACACGAAAAAAGCCCGAAAAAAGAAGCTGCTGCCACGGCTGCTCAGCTGGGTTGGGTTCGGCGGAAGAATTTGACGACAGTAAAAAATATTATCTTTGATTTAATTTATCAAAATACACAAATGTTTTATTGCAAGAACAGTGGGATACATACAATAAAAAGTGACGCCAGGAATTTTAATTAGACAAGATTAGAAAAATTCCAAATCTAATTTAAATGTGAACTAAAGGTCCAAAGAAATAAAACACCAAGTTTGTATACCCAGATGGGGACTTTAAATAATTTTTTATCTGGGAAACCTTGGACGAACCAGGATTAAAACCCAAAATTTTTCAATTAATAATAAGGTATAATAACAATTTATAACTACTCACGGGGAACCGTTGAGCCAAAGAAACAAAGAAAATGAAAATTCAAATGGGCCGTTAACGCAAAAAAGGTAACTACCGGGAACAATAATTACTCAATCGATTCAAAATCAAAATTCAATTGAGATTAGATAAAACATACAAAATAGGCACGTTTGGAATTGAACAAATAAAAAGAAAATTTTACTTAAGTGAATAGCTCCACTCTACTTATCTTTTCTATCTGTTATTTCTCCTTGAATTTATTTCGTCTTTCCTCGAATTTTCCTGTTTTCCTAAATAGTTTATTTGCACCTCGAATCCCTTATATCTTTCTCCAAATTTTCTCGATTCTCCTTATCCATTTTAAAATTCTTCACTATTTCTCGACTTCATTTTTCTCCTTTCTTAAAACTTTTCGAATTCTTCAACTATTCGCTTGGTTTGCTCTCTCAAGAGTGAACTTTTCCAGCAAAAAAAAAAAACAAAGCCTTCCCTTGACCATTCCAATCACTCACACATTCATACATTCAGCCATTCGTTTTCGTGATCATCGGTCACGGGACATCGGCTTCCTGGAATGCTTTTTCGCTACCCAGAAAACCACCGTTGGTGATTCTCAACGTAACTTTACTCTCACTATCATAAACACAAATTCATCCAGTTGTTGGATGTCTTTCCAAAACTTGCCGAATTACGCCCACAGACACAAATTCAACAAGTTGTTGGATGTTTTTCCAAAACTTGCCTAATCTTAATGGCCGAGTTCAGTCCTATCCCAAACTAAGTTTTCGAGAAATATAAAAAAAAAAAATCAAAACCGAGAAAAAGCCTTCGCTAGGCGTTCTCCTAGTTAATACAAATTACACGCGAGAGATTCGAAGCGCAAAGCAACCATTCAAAAACTATTTATTTCGAGAAGAGAGAGGAAGGCATATTTTGAAAAACTTCGCGATTTACTCAACTGTTTTCTTTTTTTTTGCAATTCCAAAAGACCTTTGCTATTTACAAGATATGATTTTAAGAAGTAAATGCGTTAACCACCCATTTTGTTGACAGTAAAATATATAGTTAAGTTAAGTTAAGTTAAGGATGTTGTAGTTCATTGTAGAGTAGGTATAATAGTCCGCCTGACTCGTTACGTCTTCAGCTCATCCGCTGGCATTTTTCTCGTTGCATGAGACCACCCGTCTGCATACTGGATACGCTCAAGATTTTGGAACTGCTTGTTCCATTCGATTCATATATCACTCGAACACCTGTTGCTGCTTTTGCAAGATCCTGGCTTAGTAAACCAATGGTTGATGATACCATGGTTGCCCTCAACCTCACCAGTGTTTTGAATCCACAACGGAAACAAGAAGAAGGAAAAGGAAGCAGTCAAAGACTAGTAAATTTTGCGGTAAATTTTACCGTAACAATTCCAGACTCATCTATATTATCTATATATAACGGGTAAAGTTGTATTTCATTACGACGGTCTTAAAATTAAAAAAAAAATCTTGGGCAGCTGCCTTGGAGAATCCAAATATTAGCCCAGGAAAATAAGACTTTCACTTCGAAAAAATTCCGACAAAGCTGAATTCTAGTAGAGAGTTTTGATTTGACGTCTTAAAAATTTCCTGAAAAGTTCCGTTAATTTGGGCCAGGGCTTTATATTTTAGGGGGGGTTAAAGGGGGTAAGTTCAGTTTTTTCTTAGTTTCTCGAAAACTATTACTTTCTAGAAAAAATGTGAAGGTACAAATTATAGCTTATGCCAATTTAACGATTTAACGATTTTTATTGAACATATATATACCATTTGAGTTAACTTAAAATACATTGAAAAATATTTATCCTATGGCACAATGGGGGCCTATTGTTATACTTTAGCTTGGATTTAAAAAGAAATGTTAATATATGTTATACATGTCAACTTAAAAGTAAGAAAGCCGGTTGACTTTGATGTTCTCGGGGTGTTCCGTCCCGGTTGTTCATTGGTGGTTTGGGTATGGATTGGTGAAAAGGCTTGGCTTTTGGCTGCAGTAGTATGCTGACCCTGTGTCAGCGTAGAAAGAAACGGCTATTTGGTCGTTGTCCGTGAAAATATTGGCCATTCTTTTCATTAGCTCATTGGGGTGATTGACATTGTTCTGCACTAGCTTCTTTGCTGACTTTAGCAGGTATTTATCCAGCGGTATTTTCCTTGCTTTTCTGTACAGATCCTAATTCCTGTAATGTTTTCTTCGCTGCCGATCGAAGTGGAGTCCGGTGCAGATTCTTAGCATCTTCCCCTCGAAGATTTGGAGTTCCTTAATCGCTGGTTTTGTGATCGTGAACCAGACCAGGAAACAGTAGATGATGACTGCCCGCAAGAGTTGCTTGTACAAGTTAATGCAGCAAACATTTTCATATCATCATTCCCACGAATGATGCACGCGCAGTGTCTAAAAATTCTGACGATACGTCTGGCAAGAAGACATCAAACACCAAGCGCATTCCTGCACGTACGCTGGCGGCTCCCGAAGGTAGTTAGGATAGCTTGTAAGAAAATTTAATTTGTAAAGTTAGTTGTAATTAATCATTGAAGCAATAAAGAGCTTAAGCTCAAAAAAATATTTTTTTTAAGAAAGATACACTTGTGAACTTATTTGGCGCCCGAGTAGGGACACTGGTTAAAGTAAAAAGTACAAATGGTCATTAATTAAAAAAACCCTCAAGTAGTGTTTATATGGGAAAAATTAACCCCCGGTCGTTTGAAAAAAAACCCTTAAGTAGTGTTAACTTTTTGCTTTTGAGAAAAAGAACCCGATATACTAAAGTCCCCAAGTGGTATTCGTGAGATATCGGCCAGTGGACCACGCGTATGTAAATTACGTGAACAATAAAAACAGAAACAGTTCAAGTGTATCCTGCAGGAAGTGTGAAGAAACGAGGCTCCAAAGTAGCCGTAAAATAATCGGAGGAAAAGGAAGTTTGAAAACTAGCCGCTCCATCAATCATCATCATAACCATTATCATAACGATGAAGTTCCTGTTTTTTATGTAAGAATAGTTATAAGATATTTTAAACATTAAAAATAATACTACTAAGAGCCTGGTTATTTAAATATAAAGTGAAATCAATAAACTAAGAAACTAAAAGTAACGTAAAAATAAGCATAAATAAAAATATTTTTTTTTTTAAATTTCTATTTTATACAAAAGTATTAAATTTTGTTTTGTTTTTTCCAATAAAAAAAATATAATAAAAACATTGCCATGCCAGACTTGAGATCAGGAACACGTGCAACCACCGGCAATGCTGCACCTCCAAATCCAACACTCCAAAATAATACAATCCCTCAAGTAAATCCCCCCTCAGTTTCTCAAAATGATAACCTAAATTCCTCTTTTCAGTCTACGAATTCTCGTAATGACTTACCTTTTGAGCCACAATCAACCCCTGCACTTAATGCATTCATTTCATCTATTGTTCAAAGCGTATTTGAACAACATGGAAACAACTTAGTCCAAAAAGTCTTAAATCATAATACTAATCTATTTCCCGGTGTGGAACAAGCTATTGATCCTATACACCAGAACAGTTTGTCTGATATGGATAAGATACCAGATATTGTTAAATGCCTTCGAAATTTCTCGGGTGATCCAGGAGAATTTAGCTCCTGGAAAAAAAGTATAGATCGAGTACTACAATTATACGAGCCTTCTAAAGGCACCCCAAAATATTTTGGGATATTGAGCACCATAAGAAACAAGATAACCGGTAACGCAGATACCGCTCTTGAAGCCTACAATATTCCCTTAAATTGGGAAAGCATATCCCGCTGTTTAGCACTACGCTGACAAGCGCGACTTAGGTACTTTAGAATACCAAATGTTATCTTTAGTGCAAGGAAATTACTCGATTCAGGAATTCTATGAAAGGGTTTATTCACACCTCTCTTTGATACTTAATAAATTATCATGTTTGGAAGTGAGCTCAAAATCTTTGAGTTTGCTGACCCAAACATATCGAGATAAGGCTCTCGATACGTTTATTCGAGGTCTTAAAGGCGACCTCCCTCGGTTACTCGGAATACGAGAACCGCTTGATTTACCTCACGCATTAAACCTTTGTCTTAAACTCGAAAATCAAAATTACAGATCAAATCATGCGATTAACAATCAGGGAGCAGTGAAAAAGTATTCACACCCTCCTCCACAAAATCCACCAAGGCATACACCAAACATCCATTATCAGTACCAAGCCCCTTCAAGAATTATCCCTTCACATAACATGCAACAACCTCGCTATTTTAATCAAAATAATTACTATCCTAGAATGAATAATGACTTTCCGAACCGTCCACCCGTTCATAATTATGCGCACTTTAATAATCAATATCGTCCACCCGTTCATAACCAACCTCCCATTCCACAAACTATTAACCAACCCAACATAAGATAAAATCCTCCAACAAGACCGCAAGCTTCTCTCGGAATGAGGCCTCAGTTAAAATATGAGCCTCAAAGTTCTCAAACGAGGGCACAACCTGGAGTTTCTAATCAGAGATCCTATCCCTCAAAACCCCAACAAAATTTCCACATTAATACAGAAGAAAATGAACTTGCCGAACATTATAAGAACTTAGAATACGAAAATAGCAAATTCGACGAACCTTTAGAAAATTTTATACCAGAGGAACCAACGGAATATGAGAACCAAAATGATAGTTATGTCGAAAATTTTTCCGACATTCATTTTTTAGATTAACGAACTCTTCGTTACCTTACATTGAGGTTAAAACGAAGAGCGGGAAATTTTTAGAAATTCTTATAGATACAGGGTCAAACCGCAACTATATCCAGCCCTCTCTGGTCTCTAACCCCATTCCTAATAGAGATTGTTTCTACGCCAACTCAATTGGCGGCAGCACTAAATTAAGCCACCATGTTGAAACAAATCTGTTTGGTCTTAAAGACACTAAAATTAAATTCTTCCTGTTACCATCTCTCAAATCTTTCGATGCCATACTTGGCAATGATAGCCTCAAGGAACTTTCAGCCACAATTTTCACTGAACAGAACTACATAGAAATTAAAAATGGTTTAAAAATAAGAATGAAACAAAAACCCTCTCAAGCTGTTAACAATCTAGATATAAAGATGGACCATATGTCCAATTCCCAGAAGAATGCTATCAATTCGCTTGTAGAAGAATGCGCTTCGTTATTCTCCAAGCCGGACGAAAAATTGACTTACACAACAACAGTTGTGGATGAAATTCGCACCACCACAGATTCTCCTGTTTACACCAAATTCTATCCGTATCCCATGCCTCTCAAAGAAGAAGTTGAGAGTCAAATCCGTCAACTACTCGATGACGACATAATTAGACCGTCCAGATCTCCGTATAACTCACCTGTCTGGGTTGTACCTAAAAAAGCCGACTCCAAAGGCAATAAGCAATATAGAGTAGTGATCGACTACCGGAAGCTAAACACGGTTACAATCGCAGACCGCTATCCTATCCCAGAAATAAATGAGGTTCTCTCTCAACTGGGAAGGAATAAATTCTTCACGGTCCTTGACTTAAAAAGTGGTTTTCACCAGATCCCCTTAAAGGGATCGGATGTGGAAAAAACAGCCTTTTCGATTAATAACGGAAAGTATGAATTCGTAAGACTTCCGTTTGGCCTTAAAAATGCACCATCCATTTTTCAGCGGGCCCTTGATGATATTTTGCGAGAATTTATTGGCAAAATATGCTATGTCTATATAAATGACATCATAATTTTTAGCCAAACTGAAGATCAGCATATTCAACACATTCGTGAAATTTTTCACACGCTGTATAAAGCTAAAATGAAAGTCCAATTAGACAAATGCCTATTTTTCGAGAAGCAAGTCGAGTTTCTAGGCTTCGTGGTGTCTCCTGAAGGGATTCGTACAAACCCGACTAAGGTTGAGGCGATAACGAATTTTCCTATACCACAAACTTTGAAGGACTTGCGTTCCTTCCTTGGCCTTTCCGGCTACTATCGTCGTTTTGTGAAAGACTATGCCAAAGTGGCAAAACCGCTAACCGCTCTTTTAAGAGGGGAAGGTGGACGTACGTCCAAAGCTCAATCGAGCAAACAGAGTATTTATCTCGACAAAGAAGCACTAGAAGCATTTCAAAGATTAAAAATTTCACTTACTTCAACAGATGTAGTATTAATGTACCCCGACTTTGGAAAACCTTTCCAACTTACAACAGACGCTTCTCAATTCGCAATAGGAGCCGTTTTGTCACAAGACGACAGACCTATTACTTTTATCTCCAGGACACTCAATAAGGCAGAAGAAATGTATGCCACTAATGAGAAAGAAATGCTGGCCATATTTTGGTCATTGAGTGCTCTTAGAAGTTATCTCTACGGGTCAGCAAAGGTGAAGATTATTACCAATCATCAGCCCTTGACATTTGCGTTAAGCAATAAGAATCTTAATAACAAATTAAAGAGATGGAAGGCATTCTTAGAAGAGTTCGATTACGAGTTGCAATACAAACCCGGCAAGACTAACGTTGTAGCCGATGCCCTTTCCCGAATAGTAAATCCGTCAAATATAAACGCACTTACTTCAACGCAACACAGTGGTGATAGTTCACCTGAAAACTTAATTCCTAGCGTTGAAATTCCTATCAATGCCTATAAAAACCAAATTTTTATTGAAATCGGTCCAAACTCCTCCATAAGCTTTAAAATCATCTTCCCAACTTACCATCGACATCAAATTATAGAACCACAATTCACCCATGATCCTCATAAAAATCCTGAAAAAACATCTTAACCCTTCAGTTATCAATGGCATTAAAACAGAAGAAGCCATAATGGGAATGACACAGGAAATTTACCCCTTACATTTTAGTAGTTATAAAAAAAGGTTCACTCAGATACAGGTAGAAGATATAACTTCAGAATCAGAACAAGAAAAAATCGTGATTGATACCCATCAACGTGCGCACAGAAACGAGAGAGAAAATAAAGCCCAAATTTTAAAAGCACATTATTTTCCAGGCATGATTGGGAAAGTTAGAAGAGTTACAAGAAAATGTAGTGTCTGTATAGAGCACAAGTACGATCGTCATCCTGATAAACCCGAATTTCAGCCAACCCCTATACCCGAATTTCCCGGTCAAATCGTACATTTAGATATTTACTTTATCGATGGAAAAATAATTCTGACTGCTGTGGACAAGTTCTCGAAGTACGACTTAACGAAAATTCTAAAGTCCAGAGCTACGGAAGATATTAAGCAACCACTACGAGAAATTGTTTTGTCTTTCGGCGTCCCGGAAACAATTGTAGTAGATAATGAAAAATCCTTAAGCTCAAGTTCTATTTCATTTATGTTGGAAAGTCTGTTTAAAATTAAAGTTCATAAAACCCCACCTTACACAAGCTCAGCTAACGGACAGGTGGAAAGATTTCACTCCACGCTCTCTGAGCTTATGCGTTGTCTTAAAGCAAAGAAAATCCACAACACTTTTTCCGAATTACTGGATATGTCCGTTTATGAATATAATAGGTCTATCCACTCTACGACAAAAAGTAAACCGATAGATGCGTTTTTTGGAAAAAATAGACTGAATCACCCCGAACAACTTGAATTAGAAAAAAAGGAAATTATCAAAAATATTAAAACTAAACAGGCTGCAGACCTAAACTATCACAACAAAAACAGATTACCTCCGAAAAATTATTCTGTAGGAGACACTATTTACGTGAAAATAAATAAAACAATAGGGAATAAACTTTCCCCTAGATACAGGAAAGAAATTGTAGGTGAAAGTAGAAACACTACTATTATTACAAAATCAGGAAAAACAATTCACAAGAGTCTCATAAAACATTAATTTCCCCAACAGATTGTCCTTGCCCATGTTCTATGCGGATATCCAAATCCTGGATTACACAAATTCAAAAGTGGCGACCCTAAGCCTAGGACTCTCAAAGTTACAGACAGGTACTTTTAACATCATACACCACATAGACCTAGAGTTATACTCCAAAGTTATCAATGACATCAAATTAAAAATGCAAAGCTATGTTTCCAATCAAGACCCATTACATCCCTTACTATCACATGAGATTTCCAACCTTCAGAACCTCCTCACTCGACTAAAACCTAGACCAAGAAAACAAAGGTCGTTAAACTTTATTGGCAGTGCATGGAAATGGATAGCTGGCAATCCAGACCATGCCGATTTTCAAATTATAAAATCAAAAATGAATAATGTCTTGAGAAATAGTAATAAGCAAATAGTTATTAATAAATTAACTAATGAAAGAATAAATAATATTACAAATTTTACAAACTATATTGTTAATTCAATAAAGAAAAATTCAAATTTAAAAGACGAATATTTTGCAAATATAAAATATAAATTAGACATAATAAAAGAAGAATTAACCAATGTAAACTATGCCTTACACTGGGCAAAAGCGGGTATCATAAACTCGTTCATTTTATCGAACTTTGAAATAAATTCAGCAAAAGAAATATTTGAAAAGTATGAAATCCCATACATTAATTTAGAAGAAGCATTTGAATTTGCAGACGTGAAAATCGCAACAAATGCCTCAACCATACTATATATTATAAGTATACCTGTAACAAATTTGAAATCCTGTCAAAACTTAATGAAAAGGAAAAATATTATAACTTAAATACCATTCAACAATACGAGTATTTTAAAATGTAACAATCAAATTTTTGGAATAAAAGAAGATTGTAAAACTTATAATAATTTAGCAATTTGTAAGCAAAACCAAATTTTAGACATAAGTACCAGTAATTGTATACCGAATTTATTAAGGAGCCACCCATCAAATTGTACCGAAGTTAATAACCAACATATTCCCAGCGTCGAAGAAATACTCCCCGGAACCCTCCATTTAAACAAATACAACGGATCAGTCCTTGTAAATGGCGAAGTCATCGATCTAACAGGATCCTTTATCATTCAACTCCATAACGTATCCATAACTATTGATAAACAAAATTACATTTCCAACGAAATCCCTGGGTCAAAACCATTACCGGCAATCGTACAACCTGACTCAAAAGCGGAGAAGTATGAAGAATTTTTGACATTAGAAAAGATGAAAGACCTACATCTTAAAAACACGGAATACATCGAGCAGATAAAAGAAGAGGACAACCTACATCTGATAACCAACTCCAGCCTGATTACAATCATAATAATAGTAATCATAGTTATCGTCACCAGAATGCTCATCCTTCGGAAAAATGGACAGATAAATATCACCACTAATCTAGACCCGATTCCAAAAATATCAATACCTGAAATTCAATCAGAAGACAAGGAAGTATCTGGAAATCAAACTGAAAATAATGCGAGCTTACCAAAATAGCTGGCAACAACCAAGCCAACAAGGATTAGCCAAATCCCTTTTTTCTGAAGGTCAAACGAGGACGTTTGAAATTAAAGGGGGAGGAGTTAATGCAGCAAATATTTTCATATCATCATTCCCACGATCCCACGAATGATGCACGCGCAGTGTCTAAAAATGCTTGCTGAAGATACGTCTGGCAAGAAGACATCAAACACCAAGCGCATTCCTGCACGAACGCTGGCGGCTCCCGTAGGTAGTTAGGATAGCTTGTAAGAAAATTTAATTTGTAAAGTTAGTTTTAATTAATCATTGAAGCAATAGAGAGCTTAAGCTCAAAAAAAATTTTTTTTAAGAAAGATACACTTGTGAACTTATTTTACATACACTCCTCGTCAACTGCATACACACACGGGTGATTTTTTAAGAGGTTTAGAACTTTAAAAAAAAAAAAAACATACAAAATTGAAAAAAATGAATGAAATATTTATTTGAATCGATAGTTTGAACCTTGCAATTTAATGTTTAAAGATAATTTCATGCAAATGTTGACTGCGGCTGCGTCTCAGGTAGCCCATCCGCTGAGTCCAATTTTGGCATACTCTTTCACACATATCGGCCGGTATCTCACGAATGAATGCATGGATGTTGGCTTCCAGTGCGTCAATCGAAGCGGGCTTGTCCCTATAGACATTAGCCTTGACATACCCCCACAAAAAATAATCTAATGGTGTCAAATCGCACGATCTAGGCGGCCAATTGACCGGCCCGAAACGTGAAATTAACTGTTCACCAAACTCGCCTCGCAATTGCGCCATTGTTTCGCGTGCTGTGTGGCATGTGGCACCTTTTTGTTGAAACCACATATCATGCAAGTCAAGAACTTCCATTTCGGGCAAAAAAAAGTTTGTTATCATCGCTCGGTAGCGTTCACCATTGACAGTAACGCTGCGATTCGCATCATCTTCGAAGAAATATGGCCCAATAATGCCGCCGGCCCATAAACCGCACCAAACAGTGGCTTTTTCGGGATGCATTGGTAGCTGTTGCAATGCTTCTGGCTGATCTTCACTCCAAATGCGGCAATTATGCTTATTTACGTACCCATTCAACCAAAAATGAGCCTCATCGCTGAACACAATTTTTTGATAAAAAAGCGGATCCTCGGCCAGCTTTCCAAGAGCCCATTCACCAAAAATTCGGCGTTGTGGTAGGTCGGCTGGCTTTAGTTCTTGCACCAGCTGTATCTTAAAAGGCTTTACGCCCAAATCCTTCCGCAAAATTTTCCACGTAGTGTTGTAACAAAGGCCTAACTGCTGGGAACCGCGCCGAATCGACATTTCGCGGTCTTCTGTCACACTAGCTGATACGGCCGCAATATTTTCTTCACTACGCACAGTACGTAAACGTGTTGGTGGTTTAATGTCCAACAAAGTAAATTTGGTGCGAAATTTGGTCACAATCTTCCGAATAGACTGCTCAGAAGGTCGAGAATGCCGACCATAAAATGGAAGCAGCGCGCGATGAACATTTCGAACCGAGCACGAATTTTGATAGTAAAATTCAATAATTTGCAAGCGTTGTTCATTTGTAAGACGATCCATGGTTAAATTGCAAACCAAATTAAAGCTGTTTGACAGTGACACAAGGTACTAAACACACGTCAGCTGTCAAAACCAGTGTTGCCAAAACCAAACCAGCTAAAAAATCACCCGTTACTTTATCCATTTTTTCCAAACAGTGATGGTTATTATGCCATCTGTTGATGCTAACTATTCCCTTAAGATGTTAAGCAGATAATTCTGAAAGAATTATCCAAAAACAACCGTGAGTTTTTCTTCAACCACTTGCAAAGTATATATATGCAAAGTAGGAGTTTTTTTTTCTAGTCAACTGAATAGGTACAACGCCATTTTCTTCGTTGTTTATAAGTTTTTTGGAGTGCTTGACAGTTTAAATTAACGATTTTAGTGTTTTCAGTAAAATTTAATTCTTGATTTCAAATTTTAAGACAAACGGGTAGATCTACATTTCTTAATAGTGTTGAAAAAGCTAAAATCGATTTACTTAGAGACCAAGGCCTAACTGGACGTGCAATAGCTGATAAAGTTGGCCGAAGTTTTAATGTAGTTTATTCTTACTTGAAAAATAAAGATGCATACGGCAAAAACATGAAGGGAGGTAAGAAAACAGCAACAACAGCAGCTGAGAGACGAAGAATTTTAAGATATGCATCAAATTCTTCTGATTCTGTGGCAAAAATAAAACAAAAAGTCGGCGTAAACGCAAACTGCTCAACAGTATTAAGAGTAATCAACAACTCAAGCCATCTTAAAGGAATGAAACTTAAGAAAAAACCACCACTTGACGAGAGACGGAAAATGTTGCGATTAGATTTTTCAAGACTTCACATGAGTTGGAAAAAAGAATGGTATCACGTGGTTTTTTCAGATGAAAAAAAGTTTAATTTCGATGGCCCTGATGGGTTCAACTTCTAATTTCACGACTTAAGAAAAGAAAAAAGATTTTTAAAGCGCCATCATAGTCGTGAAGAAGGTGTCATGATATAGGGAGCAGTCAGTTATTATGGAACAGTTGAGCTCGAGGTTGTAACATCAAGAATGACAGCAGCTGGGTATAAAGTAATTTTGGAAAGAAATTTTCCTAAATTTTCTAACATCTTTGGACCCATAAACTGGACCTACCAACATGATAATGCGCCTATTCACTCAGCGCGCATAATAAAAACATGGATAGAGGAGCAACAAGTGCAGTTGCTTCAATGGCCGCCGTACTCACCTGATCTAAACATCATAGAAAATGTCTGGGGATGGTTAGTACGCAAAGTTTATGAGGGTGGTCGTCAGTTCGAAGACAAAGAAACCTTAATTTCTGCAATCAAATTAGCGTGGAGCGAAATTTCGTTAAATTACATTAAAAAGCTATACGATTTCATGCCGGATCGAATTTACGAAGTAATTAAAAATAAAGGTGGAAGTACCCACTACTAAACTTAAACAAAAACTTGTTTCATTCCATTCCAATACCAATTTTAATTTTTGTACCTATTCAGTTGACTCAAAAAAAAACTTCTACTTTGTAGTTTGTATAAGTTACACTTTGGAAGTGGTTGAAGGAAAAACTCACGGTTGTTTTTGGATAAAACTTTGAAATTCTGTTATTTATATGTTACGAACATTTTTACCATCAACAGATGGCTGTTGGAAAAAATGGATAAAATATATTCAAAAATGTTTGTGCGTATTCAGTTGACGAGGAGTGTAAGTATCTCCATCTGTTGGCTTAATACTGATCTTCTCCTCATCAAGGGGTGTAGTCGGTGCAATGCCCAGTTCTGAGTGCGGGTTGAACCATAGCAACTCATTGAAGTTGATCCCCAGGCATTTGACGTCCCTTTTGACAGCAATTGTAGAACCATCTGGAAGCTTCAGAACTAGGCTTCTACAAGTGGCTGCTGAGCGACTTCTGCCGTTACGGGGTCTCCTGAAGCAGATAAGCTTCGATTTTGCCGAGTTCATTTTGATGCCCCATTTCTTGTAGAAATTGAACAGTCTGTTGATGTGAGCTTCTACTATCCGGACTGTAACTAGCGGTGCCATTGAAGTCGCGTATGTAAGCGAGTCATAAGCAAACAGCAGGTTTTCACAGCCAGCTGGGATGGGTTGGCCTGATATCATCAGGCTGTAGAGGATGGGGCCAAGTTTTGAACCTTGTGCGACTCTGGTTTTGATGTTCTTCACAGTTGATGAACAGTTTCCCAACTGCACAAAGAAATTCCTGGAAGAAGGAAAAGAAAAGAGAATTTTTATTGGTGGTGGAGGTAAATGTAGCAGATATAGTTTGTGTATAAGGGCATCTATCCAGACGCTATCGAACGCTTTTTCGACATCCAGATAACATCCAACGGTGACACGATGACTGTTGAGGGCTATAGTGATGTCATGCTGGAACTTCTGCAGTGGCTGTAGTGTTGAGTGCTTCTCTCTAAAGCCAAACTGCATGTCAGGAATTAAGTTGTTTTCGCTGCAAAACTTCTTCATTTTCCTTAGTATCAGCTCTTTCAATAGCTTGAATAAGTTACTGAGGAGGGATATTGGCCTGTCATGTTCCTAACACCTTTCTTTGGGATCGCCACGATATTCGTTGTTTTCCATTTTTGAGGAAAGTAGTTGTTGTTGACACAGTTGTTCAGAATGATGGTAAGAAGGATCAAAATTATCTCTGGCATCCTCTTTATGATGAAGTTGGATATGTCATCAGGTCCTGTTGACTTCTTTGGCCTGCAGCTGCTAATTATTTCAACTATTTCTTCGCGGGTGCTCAGGTTTGGGCTGTCAACTGGGTCACTCGCTGGATTGATATCGCTGAATATTGCTCTGTCCATGTAAGGTGGGTGCCAGTGTTAGTTGGATGTAATCCTTCACTTCATCCAAGAAGACTGGGTCTGTGGATGGGTTGGGAGTGAAGTTTCTTTCGAAATATTCAGCAAATGCCTCAGCTTTGTCCTGTGTCGATGTGATTTCTCCATTGTCGGTGATAATGGTTTCAGGCATCAGTGGTGTTTTCCCAATTAGTTTGTTGATGTCCTTGATGGCATCAGGTCTAGGTTTGATGGGTTGCAGTCTCTTGTTAAATTGGTTATTGTTATGGTGTTGGATACCCAACTAACAATTTCGCTTCTATAGTCCTCCATTGATGCTTTTCGTTTTCATTTAACCTATGCATATAAGCATTGCATAAAACTATATAGAGTGAAAAAGGCGACCTTTTTTCACTCCTAGTGTACCTTTAGGGAGTTAATTATAATAGTCTTAAGAAGTTAACATTAAATAAAATAAAAAAACTTGTTGCTAGAACCAGCAATCGAACCCGTGTCCCTCTGAACCAATTGCCTTACTCGCTAACCGCTGCACCAATCTCAGATATACAATTCAATGCATTAAATTGGAATCACTTTTATCTAGAAATGTCTCGTATCAGACAAGAAGCTTGCATTAATAAGAAAAAATTTTGTGTAAAAAGATTGTGTAGTAATTTTACGGGATGACTTTTGAAGCGAAAGTATCTTGGCTATTTCATAAGAGCATTATAGAGAGATTAAAGAAACTTTGGTACACCACTTCTTTAAAGCTGATATAATTTGCACCAGAAAATATTTAAGGATTCAGTAATTCTCCAATAAGGTATTTACTTTCTGTCAGAGGGCTAAATGGAGCGCTATAGAAACAAATTTTTTTGTTTTTTTTGTGGTTATTTTCCCGTGGGTAGGTGCAAAACCTGCTATTAAGGGTCTATGAGGACCGAAAACGTGTGCTCATAGAAGTGTGAGATTCTTACTACACTAAAACCACCTCTTCCCGATTGCAACTAAGTTGAAACTTATCTAGCAATTTATTTTTAACGAAGTTAAGTAACGTGTTGCAGGTTACTTTCCGTCGAAAGTTCCTGCTTAATCTGCGATTTTAAAGCGATTTTCTGTTCACCGCACCAAGTCGGAAAGTTTTGTTCTTCGCAGACGGCGTACTAAATTCGACTCGTCAAGAATATCAATAATCGTTGAATTAGCGTGTTCTAATAGTCTATTTCTATGTTTTCGTACGAAACTTTTTATTTCCTCCCGCACCGTAAGAATCCCGAGATCCCTATGAAGATCTTCGTTTCTTATATACCACGAAGCATTTACAAATGACCTAAGCAATTTATTTTCAAACGTTTGTAAGTTATTTAAGTTTGTATCGCAGGTACAACCCCAAAGTTGCATACCATAAGTCCAAACAGGTTTAAGAACCTGTCGGTATAAAATCAATTTATTTTCAATACTAAGCTTTGAATATTTACCGAGTAACCAGTTCATATCTCTTATTTTACTTTTTAGTATTTCGCATTTCTTTTTCACGTGCAGCTTCCATTTTAATTTCGCGTCTAGGGTCATTCCCAGATACTTTGGCTCATTTGCAAATGGAAAACGAGCGGTATTAAGAAAGACGGGTAATCTATTTATTTTTTTATACGTAAAGTCCACGTGGACTGACTTTAGTTCATTGAGTGCTATTCGCCAAGTTTTCGTCCACTCATTAACATTATTAAGAGCATTTTGTAATTTAATTGTAGCTTCGCTGATCGTTTTGCCTACTGCTAGTATTGCAGTATCATCAGCAAACGTGGCTACAATAGTGTCATCTGTTTGAGGTATATTGCTTGTAAATAAAAGGTACAGAACTGGACCTAATACACTTCCTTGTGGTACCCCAACCACTATTTCTTTGAAATCAGAATAGTCATTTCCATGTCTTACACGAAAAAGTCTTTCATTTAGATATCCTTTTAGAATGTTGTAAAGTCCTTCAGGCAGAACTTGTCTTAATTTGAATTTGAGGCCTTCGTGCCACACCTTGTCAAACGCCTGCGACACGTCCAAAAAGACAGTCGAACAGATTTTCTTTTCTTCAAGAGCTCTCCAATTACGTCAGTAATTCTATGCACTTGATCAATTGTCGAGTGCTTGCTTCTAAATCTGAACTGATGTATTAATTGTTTCTCTTCTATTATCGGTTGCAGGCGCAGGAGTAGTATTCTTTCAAAAACTTTTGATATAATAGGAAGAAGCGAAATTGGCCTGTAAGACTTCTTTTTTTGTGAGATGGTTTGCCAGGTTTCAATACCATTATGACTTCGGCAACTTTCCATTGGCGCGGAACACATTCTAACCTTAGAGCGGCATTTATTATGTAAAGGAGGTTAATAAACCCTTTTCGAGGGAGCATTTTTAAAATCTCTGCCGTTATTAAGTCATATCCTGGGGCTTTGTTGGACTTAGGCTTCTTTATTTCTCTTTTTAATTCGGCAAGTGTAGCATTTCTCGTTATGTAGCTTTCATTAGAGGTAAAATTCATATTAATATTTTCGTTGAGTTCTTGCCCATCGAACGGCTAACATGTTTCCTCTAAGTAATCGGCGAAGACCGTCGCTTTTTCTTTGTCACCTTTAGCCCATTCATTTTTGCTTTTCTTTATCGGGGGCACTGGAAGCTTTGGTTTTTTCGTGGTTCTTATAGCTTTCCAAAGTGAGTAGTTGGATTCTTTCCCCGCTGTCAAGCCAACAAGGAAATTTTCAACTTCAAGGTTTTTGAAATCTGATATCGCCGTTTTTAGCATATTACTCAAGCGATTTAAATGAGCTTTGTGTTGAGGAGCACGGGTTTGCTGCCATTTTTTACGTGCTTTTCGTTTCTAAATTATTAGTTACGTGCTTTTCACTAAATCTTTTATTTCTTGCGAATATTTTATATCTTTAAAGCGAAGCATTAGCCTTTGATAAGGTGTGTTATCCCAAGCTGCTTTTTGTATTATATGAACAAAGGTATCTACTGCGTCTTCAAGATCAAGAGGCATTTGTAATGATACTCTTAACTCAACGTTGTCCTCGATATCTTTTTTTTCAATTTTAACAAGGCTTTCGTTCATAATGAGTACGACGGCAGAATGATCTGAGAAGAGGTCATAGCCCTCTGAAATTTCTATACGGTTAGAGGGTATTCCTTTCACCATGAATAAATCGATTAAGTCAGGTATTTTCGACGGATCAGTTGGCCAGTAAGTTGGCTTGCCAGTCAAATGAAAGTCACAATTATTTTCCATTCCTGCTTCATATAGCATGCGACCCTTTTGAGATATGCATCGTGAGGCCCAGAAGGTGTGCTTTACATTAAAGTCACCACCAACAATTAAATTTGGACTTAGTGACTTTATCAATGTCGTAAATTCCCTCTTATCAATTTTGCAACGCGGAAGGCAATATATGCAAGAGACATTGAGAGGAATATTTTTAGTTTTAACCTGTACACTACTCAATTGCATTGATTCCACCTCTATTTTGAGGCCTTTTGAGTGTTCAATGCATTCTTTTATATACAATGATGATCCACCTCTTGCTTTATTTGATGGATGAATGGCGTGGTAGTCATGAAACCCGTGGATTTTAAGATTTGATTCATTTTTGGCATGCGTTTCTGATATCAAACATATGTCAATATCATTTTCTCGCATATACAGTAACTCACATTTTCGATCGAATGTGAGCCACATTCTCTTAAAATGTTTCACAAAAAGTTACTATATGACACTGCAGAAATATTTTACATATGATTTGCTAGAGGTAAACAAGCTTAATGATTTACCAATGAGAATTACAGCTAATCGTAAATACCGTTACCAAATACAAGGTCATTGAGGAATAGGTACATTCGATCAGTTTTGTGAGTTCTTTATTGCAGTGAAGTTGTACAGAGCAAATCTCTAATTAATAAAAAAAAAATTGTGAAACTGATAAAAAATTAAAGGTAAGTAAGTAAGCTGTAGTATTTTTGTCCCGTGTTCATTCTTCCTTTGGATCTTTTTTGAAATATTTAATTTTTTTATAAAAAATGAAAAAGGTTAAAAAATGAAAGAAGTAAGCTGGTTTTTAAAGGAAAGTATAAAAAAAACTATTGGAGGAACATAATACGCATAGAGAAATATCGAATAAACTAAAATGTTCAATACGTACTGTCAGCAAGTATAGAAAGATGCTTAATATCACAACAAAAAGTCGACCGTCAGGAAGAAAACCCAAATTGAATCCTGTTACAAAACGGAACATCGTTAGATCTGTCATCACTGGAACATTTGACAATGCTGTACAAATAAAACAGAACTTATCAGCTACTCAGGGAGTTGATGTCAGCCCAGAAACGGTTAGAAGAGTTCTAAGACAAGCCGGAATGAAAGCACGAGCAAAAATAAGAAAACCCTTACTGACGAATCGCCACCGAAAGCTGCGTTTGCAGTTTGCAAAAAATATAGAAACTACACCATAACGGACTGGGAAAATGTCGTGTGGTCCGACGAAACTAAAATCAATCGTCTGGGTTCCGATGGTAGAGAATGGGTTTGGAAAAAGCCCAAAGAGCCTCTATCAAAACGTTTGGTAAAAGAAACGGTGAAATTTGGGGGCGGTAATATTATGATATGGGGATGTATGCATTCTTCCGGTGTTGGGGTGTTGGGGTGTGCTCTAAGGTAGATGGTCGAATGACAGCACAATCCTACATTCAAATATTGAATGATAGCCTTGTCTCATCGGTCAGAAAATGGGGTAAGGGGCTTTCGGACATTGTCTTTCAACAAGACAATGATCCGAAACATACTGCAAGAATCACTCGCGATTGGCTTCAAACTCAAGGAGTCAATGTTTTAGACTGGCCACCACAGTCCCCGGATCTGAACCCCATTGAACATCTTTGGGGGATCCTTAAACGCAGGATTTCATCTTGGGATCATTGCGCTAGATCTATGGATGAAGTATGGCAAAGAGTGGCAAAATATTAGCATAGAAGAATGCCAAAAACTAATTTACAGTATGCCAAACCGGATAAAAGCTGTTTTAGCTGCAAAAGGAGGGCATACAAAGTATTGAATTGCCTTAGTTTTTCCATATTGTATAAACTCACAAAACTGATCGAATTCCAATTTCTTCATTTTGTTTACTTTTTTTATTTTAAATGTTTTATTTACATCTAAACCCATTTAGTGTTATTTCTTAAGTTTTGAACTAATAAAATATTGTTTTTTTAAAAGTATGCAAACATATTATTAATCTTAATATGACAAAAATCAAAATAGTAAAACTCATTCGATCGAATATGTGAGTTACTGTACATCTCCAATTCTCCAAGTTTTTGCCATAATCCGTTGGCATTCCATGTTAGAATTTTAAGCTTTTCCATCATATATTTTTTGAAAGATGTTTGGGTCGAAAATAATTTTCGAGCTTACTTAACCTATCACAGCTAAGTTTATTTGTTTCACATTGTTCTTCAAGTTTTGACAAAATTATTGAAAAGACTTTCGAAACCGGGTCTGTTTCAGTGCCTTTATTTACGGGTATATTTTTTGCCGCTATTTGGGCATATGTTTCTGCATTTCCTTGCTTCGATATTTTCTCCGAAGGTACTGACACTGTTTTCTTTACCTTACGGATACTAGGTTTTGGACCTTTCGTAGATTTGGCATTCTTGGGAATTGCGGTTTCTAATTGCCTTGGTGGATTTCTTTGTGTTTGGGCAGATTTTGATCGTCGCTTTTGTAATTCTTTAGCTACTTCACAGCCCCTATAACTTGGTTGGTGATTTCCATTACAATTAATGCACGTCGGTGGACTTTCACTTTTTCCGTTGCAGTCAACAGTTAGATGTTTTCCAGCGCATTTTACACACCTCGGCTCTTTTTTGCAATAGGTTTGGGTGTGATTGAATTCTTGGCAGCGTTTAAATTGAGGGATTAACCTTGTGCTCTTTCTTAGAGGTTCGATCCTAACTACGATGTTTAGAATTGTTTTAATTTTATAAATTTCATCTAATTTTTCAGTCTTATCGAACGAAAGTATAAATAGTGGGAGACCACGTTGTACCACTGTCGCTTCACCCTCTTTTTTCTGTTTCTCTCTTTTGACAATGTTCGTTGCATCTAAGATTTTGAGGTTGCGCTCTTTTAGATCTCTAATCATATCGTCTTTTAAACATGATGCGAGTAGACCTCTTGCCACAACCATTCTACTTTTTCTTCGTTTAGTTTTCGTGACAGAAGACGGTAACTTTCGGGGTCTTTCACACAAACTTCCCACTTGTTGTTGTTAAGTGAAATAATTTTAAAAGCCGATGGTAATAATGCCTTTAATATGGTTTGCAACTTGTTATACTCCACAATACCGATAACATTTATCGGTGGTGGGGGCCGTTCCTTAACAGGTTTTTCTTTAATTGTCGCATGTTTTGGTGAAACTTTTATTTCAAAAGAGGAGGCTGCTTCAGGTGAAGAGCCAGCTTTACGCTTTTTACTCAATCTTTTCTTTGAGGACTTCTCCGTTTCACGTGCTAGCTCTTCTTCGTCCGTTTCATATCTACAATTATTGACTTGTGGCAAGCTAGACTTTGAGTTTATTGGAGGATTTTCGCTTTTCAATATCTCATTTTCTTTTCGAAGAAGATCGACTTCTTTCTTAAGCTCTTGATAAAGTTCCATTACTTGATCAAGTTTTTGTCGAAGTTCGTTATTATCTTTTTCAAGATTTTTTGTTTTATCTGAGTCTATTTTGGCGCGCGCAGGCGTGACGGGTGAACTCTTTTGCCCGAATTTTGTTGGTTTTGCACTCGATTTAGATGGTGGTGATCGAGATACCCTTGCACTTTTTAGGAAGGGATTTATTAAATGCAATAATTGGCTCTCCCCAGAATCCATAGAGCCGACCTCCGAAGAGGGTGGATTTTCCAGTGAACCTGGACTGCCACCTGGGGTACTATATCTTATTGTTTTGTTCATTGCATAGTTAAGTATACATCAATCTCAGTTTACGGAGTTTGGATTTTAGTCGCCTCTTATGACAGGCATGCCTACCTCGGGTATATTCTTTCCCCTTACCCGCAGGGGGCGGGTATATAACACTTTAATGTCTGAAATGCGAAGCAATTTTGTCAACATAATATTGACACAATTTAGTTCGCTTCATACTGTCTGGTAGTTGCTATTTGTTGTGTTCAGTTCACGCTGATGGATCCTCTGAAGACGTTTCCTTAACTATTATCGATGAATGTAGGGATTCTGGATATACTCAGGAAGGTGCTAGTATCTGCCCTTTAATGTCTTGGGCTGTTTTTGGATATCAAGCGCACCAGAAACAGCTGTTTCCAGACAGCTAATGGCTGCATCAATTTCTGTGTTCTGCAGGTTCCTGTTTTGTGGTGGCAGTGTTATGGTGGCTTCTATGTCACGTTGAAAGGTTAGTTTTTGTTGAGAAAAAACCACTAAGGAGTGTTGGTCTTTGTTGGCCTCCAGCCAGCAAACAATTGCCTTGCCCTCGGGTGAGATCGTTGCATCCAGCCGCAGGTGATGCCTTGCGTTGAAATCACCGCCGATGAGTCCATATGTGCTTCTTTTGAGGGTAGTGTTGAAAATTTTTGGGTCATTGTGAATATTTCCCATGCTGGATTTGCACTTGAAATAAACACTGATGATGGTGAGGGTTTCATCTCTTTCTAGTTCAATGGTGACGGCAGTGGCTTCACTGGTTGTGAGACTTGTGATGATGGTTTCGGTGGTTTTGGAGGAAATCTTCTTTACGTAGATTGCCGTCCCTCTACGGCTCTCATCCTTGTCCTTCCCGAAGGTTTTGAAGCCGGCCATGTCGACGTTGTTGCGTCTGGTGACGTTGGTCTCACTGATGAGATCGATGTCTGGGTTTGATATTCTTCATCCATAAGCTGAATGTTGTCCTCTTCTCTAGGCTGTACAATGAATTCACATTGTACGTCAGGATGCGGAGCTTCTTTAATTGCATATTTGGAACAGGAAGGTGGCCGGTGCAACGGACGTCTCACCTTCGCTAAGCTGAGCATAGTTCAGTGGAACTGCACTCCGAGCTGTTCCCATGACTGTCAGTAGGTCGGATCCAAAAATCCTTTGGACCTCGGTGTTCAAATTTGTTGGTGGGGCTGACGTGGGTTTGGTTGGTCCACTCCTTGTGTTGTTGTCAGGGGTGTGATCACTTTAGCTGGAGACGTTTTTTTTAGTTGCTGTTGGTTCCAGGAGTCTGCTGTTTTTTGTGATGGTCAACCTTTCATCATTGCTGCAAAGCTAACTTCCAGGCGGATAACCACGCATGCTGACTTGGCAGCAAATTCTTGCTGCACCTTTTTTTCTGCTGTCAGTCTGTTCCTTTCTGTGAGTCTTGCCATGAGAGTTGGGCAACCCTTGAAGCTGGCTGAGTGACCTTCCTTTTGGCAATTGGCACACCATACATCCAATCCGGTTTCTCCTTTCTTTTACATTGTCCGGGTTCGTGCTCCTCTTTGCACTTGACGCACACGTACTGGCGTCCGAAGTTGGTGGCAACGTGTCCGAAGCGCTGACAGTTTCGGCACTCCATAATATCGTTGGATTTCAGCTTTTTCCAGTAGACCCTCTGGTTCATTATAGTGTCTTTGTGTACACTTCACTGATGTCACAGGTCTTTTTTTCCAATTGCCCTCTTGGCTTTGAAGTGCGTCACCTTGACGGCTGGGAGTCCTTCGATTCTTAGCTCATCTTCTTTTCGATGGCTGCGTAGGTATGGTGAATCCCTTTGAGTAGCAGAAGGTTCTTCCTATCTTCCTTTGGCGTGCACGAGTTAAACTGGATCTTTGATGTATGCAGGAATTTTTTACTGCCTTGAACGATGCCCTGTCTCCAGTATTAATGATGGTCGTCTTTGTGTTCCTATTTTTGAAGGTGACGCTTAGGTTGTTGGTTTTGCAGTGTCTTCTAATTTCAGCAACATTCTCAGAAAAGCAGAAGATTTTTGGCATTCCTGGTCCCCTTGCTGTATTCGTGGTCATGGTATCTTTAAATGTTTTTTGTAGCTGCACTAGAGTTGGTTTGGCGGCTGTTGATGTTGAGGCTAGCGGTTTGGCTGTCTTTTTTACATTGTTTTGGGTGGGTACTGAGGTTGGTGTTGGGACATTTGGTTTTATTATCTTCCCAGCTTCGAGTTGGACTGGTACTGGCACTTTAGGCAGATTTGTTGGGGAATCCTTGTCGAGTTGGATACGCTTTCCGTTGTCCTTTTTGGTAGCCCTATTAGGTCTTTTCTGCCCCGGAAGGGGAAACTCGTTTGCGTCTTCTTCAGAGCTAGTGATTTCACTGAGCTCCTCATCCACGCGGCTGACGGGTGAAGATACTTCGTCGCTGTCAATCTCTCTGGTGTCCATTTCTCTGTCATAATTGATTTTATTGGGCTGCACAATGCTATTGAAAGTCATTCCTAGCTGAACACAATATTGGGGACTGAGGTCTTTGACAATCCGCTCAACCAATGTCCTAAATGAGGCCATTGCCGTATCGGGATTTAAAGGTTTCATTGCTGGATTACCTTTGCACTTTACTTTTATTATTTTTATTATTTTATTATTTCGCTTAATCCTCATTAATATTTAAATTTCTTACTGGGACTATCCCTTTTTTATTATCACTTGTGGGTAATAAATTAGGTAGCCCGCAGATTTACCTGTACTTTTGACCTTTTTTAACACGGGGTGGATTTAATTTAAAATAAATTTTGTCCGCTCTGTCTGTCCATTCTGCACGATGGACAATGAATGACTCTATATCTTATGCCATTCCATTCTACACAAAAAAGATTAGCATACTTTTCATCATACAAGCAATAGATTCTGAGAAAATCATGCAAAAACGTCATGGTGCAGTAAATTTTGTCAAACAATTTATTAAAATTTCATTAATAAATGGGCTAAAGTTTTTGTACGATTTAAGTTTGGCTACATCTCCTCTTTATAAAATTAAGTTTTTGGGATACCTGGGGTAAGGGGAAGACCGCCGTCTTGAAAAAGAAAGTGATTTGGTTTTTGTTTAAAAACTCGATAAAATTTCCTTTTACAACAAAATTATGCAAGAATAACATTTAAACAATAAAATTATCTAAAAAATGAGTTATTGACGAACTCTGAAGATTTATTAATCTTAGAGTTATAGTGCATCAAAGAAACACTTTTTATTTTGTACTGTAAATGGACAAATAACGGTGTTTTGTTAATATCTCAGCGGATATAATTTGTTTCAAAAAATTAATGAGTTTATATTAATGCTGATTCTGGACAAAAAAGATTATAACACATTTTTTGGTAGGAGCAGTAGATTTTGAGAAAAATATGCACAAACGCGCCCATTACCTACTTTACCAAGGCAAAATGAAAAAAAAATCATTATAGTGAAAAGCTCTTATTATAACGTTTATGCACGTTTTTCTTCAGATCTGTTGCTCCTACGAAAAAATGTTTTATAATCTTTTTTGACCAGAATCTTATTAGTATTAATATAGTCTCATTAGTTTTGAGATAAGAAATAACAATAACCGTTATTTGTCCATTTACAGTACAAAATAAAAAGTGTTTCTTTCAGGCGTTATAACTTCAAGATTAATAAGCCTACAGAGTTCGTTAATAGCTCTTTGTTTTTAGATAATTTTAGTGTTTAAATGTAATTTTTTCCATAATTTTGTTGTAAAAGGAAATTTCATCATGTTGTTAAACAAAAACCAAATCACTTTTTTTTCAAGACGGCGGTCTTCCCCTTACCCCGGGTACCCCAAAAACTTGGTTTTATAAAGAGGAGTTGTAGCCAAACTCAAATCGTAAAAAAAACTTAAGCCCATTAGTTAATGAAATTTTGATAAATTTTTTGACAAAATTTACTCCACCGTGAAGTTTTTGCATGAAAAATCTAAAACAAAAAAAAAATCTTCATTCCAAAAACGTTTCGCCCAGATACAACAATTGGGCTCATTAGTTTTTGGACTGAAGGTCACTTTACCTTTAAATTGAATTACATTCAACAGTTCACAAAAATGAAAAAAAAAAAATAAATTTTCTATTATTTACGTTTTTATTCTAACTCTAACTCTGAATAATCATTTATTTCTAGTTGTCTGAATTTAACCAAATTCCACTAGATAATATTATAATTTACAGTGCATTTGCGCTGTTTATTTAATATGTGTCGGTAATCACCGATTTAAATTATGCGTCTTAGAAGGGTACAACGACATCTAACTGATGAGCCCAATTGTTGTACCTTGGCGAAACGCTTTTGGACTGAAGGTCACAATACCTTTAAATGGAATATAATTTGTACCTTCACATTTTTTCTAAAAAAAACATTTAGTTTTCGAGAAATTAAGAAAAAACTGAATCTTACTCCCCCTAAAAAACTAAGCCTCGGCTAAAAAATTACGGAACTGTTTAGGAAATGATTATGACGTCAAAACAAAACTCTCTACCAAAATTCAGCTTTGTCGTAATTTTTTTCGTAGTTTTGCCATTTTTGTGTCTTATTCTCCTAGGCTATATGCGAGTGATGCTTGTGTTTTCATTCTGACGAAGACTTAAGTCCGGAGTACGATGCATACAACATTTCAGCCAATCCTTTCCAGCTTGCTTTTCAGTGTCCCATTTTTCAGGTCGTTTTAAACTATTACCACGTACATACTAATATGTACACATGACGGACTGTGATGCAAATTGGGGCATTTTTTGAAATAAATTGTAAGCACAATACACGTTTTAAAGGTAATATATTGCGCATGTTTTCAAAAACAAGTTGTCAGATAATGAAAAAAAAATCCCAAAAGGCCTTGTCAAATTTGAAGTGGGTGCATTCAATGCCACAATTTCAGTAATGAATATTTAGATTTTCTGAATTCTGGCCAATCAGAAGTTTGGAAAATCCAGAAATCTGAAAGCTTAAATTTTAAATTTGAATGGTGTTGAACATACCACCGTACACATTCAAGGAACTGACAGGGGTCTCTGAGATCCTGACACATACGCGAACTAGAACGAAAATGAAAACTCGGAAGATATTCCCTTTAATATGTGTACTGTGATTTGTAAGCTCTTTTTCTTGTGCAGCCTTGGGGGCTTGATTGGAAGAGATCTGTGACTGGTATTCATGTAGGGATCCGTAACTGTGCTGTTGTTTTTTTTTCGGGACAATATAATTGTTCTTTTAAAATCGTACTTCTTGGAAGCCCTTGAAGGTGTTTCTAGTTTGTCACCTATATCTGATAGTGCCTTTTCCATGGTATCTTCTTTGATGATTTTTTCAGGATGTTTCTTTTTGTAAAAGTCAGGCATTTTTCCTTTCAATTAAAAAAGGACGTTTGACGCTTATTACTGAATAAAGTTCCGATTAGTTTTCCCATTGTATATATATTTCTATAGTACTACCATGAAACATGCTTTTGAGCTTCTGGTTCCGCACAACTGGCGCTAGTAATCATCGCAAATTGAGAGGGGGGATTTTAAAATAAGGGGTAGAGAAGAAATAACAACTGGAAGAAAAACAGAGAGGATTGTATTATTCTTATTCTGGCATTAAGTAAGGGAGTAAATGAGATAGTTACGTCAGCTGTTTGTGCCGTGGCAACGAGAAGAAGGAATAGAAGAAAATGTCAAAATGTGTTGTCCTATGGACGTATACAACGATTTGTTGTTTTTTTTTTAATTTTTGTTTTCTCTATGGGAGTCGTGATGATGAATGAATATAGCTATAATATACACATAGACATATGTTTATATATAGCTATAGATTCGTTTTATTTGGAAGCAAAACTATTTGATTTTCAATTTTGCTGGGAAATACGATTTAGAAAGCAACGTTGCAGTTTTCATTATTTTGAAACGGAAATCGTATAGAAGTGTAGCTATATTTCCGTTTGTTTTTTTTTCTCGTTGAAAATAATAATATTGGAGTAGGTATGCCTAGTTAGGTATATATTTTGTTATTTAAAACCATTATTTTGACTAAAAAAATAAATGGTGATAGGTAGGTAGGCACTTATAGTTTTTTTTTGCTTTTAGGTAGGTAAATAGGTAGGTAGATACAATTTTTCTTAAAATAAAAAAAAGATTAGGAATTTAGGTAGGTAAACTGAACATTGTTAGATTGGAAAAATTGTTATGGGTAAGTACCTAGGTATGCAAATTAAAGATTTAAATTTAAAAATATAAACTTATCATATTGCAACCAAAAAAAAAACCGAAATATTTTCAAAAGGAATGAGTTTTTAGTGTTTCAAAATTGAAAAAAAAACAATTTTGACATGAAAAATTAAATTTTCATTGGTAAATCCAAAAAAATTAATTTGTCAACAAAATCATAAAATTATTTTTCGACAAAAAAATGAGTTTTTTGGTCAACAAAGTTTTTAAAAATTGTAAAAAAAAAAACAAAAACCATTTTTCGACGGAAAATTAATTTTTTACTCAGCAAAATTTTGAAAAATTGAGAAAAAAACACGCAATTTGATATGCAAAATCGAGTTTTTATGGGTTAACCCAAAAAAAATGTATTCAAAAGTAATTTAGAAATCATAAATTACATATTCGAACATTTCAAAATTTCACTTTGAATAATTCGCGTGAAATTTTCAAATTCCTATTTCAGTTCAAAATTAATTTAGAAAACACAAATTACATATTTGAACATTTCACTTTGATTAATTTGCGTGAAAATTTTAATTTCCTCGTGAAGTGCTCAAGAGTAGACCAGAAAAAATCAAATTTCATTTTTGATTATTTCAAAATTTCACTTTGCGTAATTCAAGTGAAAGTTTCGATTTCCCCGTGAAGTGCTTAAAAGTAATCTAGAAAAAAAAACAAATTTCACTTGGGATAGTTCGATAAAAATTTTAAATTTTAGAATAAAAAAAATTCCATATTTAAACTGTTCAAAATTTCGTGAAATTTTTAATTGCTTCGTAGTGTTGAACAGTAATATTGAAAACCAAATTTAATGCTTTTTTCAAAATTTCACTTTGCATAATCTACGTGAACATTTTAAATGATTTGTAAAATAGTCAAGAAATTATATTAAAAATCAAATTTTAAAAATTCACAGTAAAGTTCACGTGAAATTTTAAAAAGTTTAACATCAATTTTTTTTATAAAAAAAATCAAGATTTCGCTAATTAAATAAGGTGCGTCAGAAATTCTTAAATTTCTTTGTAAGCTTAAGTAACTTCAAAATTAAACAATTTTCGCTTCTTTTCCAAAAGTGCAATTCGAAATTCAAAATTTCATAAAATAATTTTTCAAGCCGTTTTTGAGACTCACCTTTCAACAAAAGTACCTACCCTACAAATATTGAAAATATTTAATATGCAATTAAAATTATTTCATTTTTTGAATGGCAATCATGTAAAACTATACATCTATACGTTTATATTTCTATACCTACATTCACATTTTCTGTATTCAGGAAAAAAAAAACAAATTTCAAAACAAAAAATAATTTTCCTTTGCAACAATATTTATTTTCAGTTTCTCAATTTACAAAGCAAAAAATCCATTTGTATAGAAAAATCAAAAGCAAAATAGCAGAAAAGTGATTTTTTGTTATCTCTCTTTGACTCTGACTAATTTCGTATACGTTCTTCTCTATTATCTATTATTCTTTATGACTTCATTATTATTCCTAATTCTTTAATTATCATGTCATTCTCAACCTACAACTTCCCCACCACTGAAGTTCTGGTTGGCTTATACAGATGGAGCGACGATCGTTCCTCATCGTGATAGTACTATAGAAATATATATACAATGGTTTTCCCACACATCAACAAACTACAAGTTAAATCAATCCATTGAAAGAAAGAAAAAAGAAGAGGGAGCATTCGACACATTGTCAAAGCCTCTCAACTTGTTGATGACAAACCCTCCCTCATGTATTTGTTTTCTATTTTCGGACAAAAAGATATATATACATCAACTTTTTTATAAAAACACTAATTCATAATAAAGATTCCATATTCAAATTAACATATCTACAAACACTGAATCAATTGACACAATATTTATGAAAATCACACTAATAGCCCTTCCACACTAGCCCACTGAGTATTAATACATGTCAACAAAGTGGTGAACAAAATGTGTATAGTGTGGAAACAAAATATGACAGGTAATAATACAGGATGTGACAGCCCATCTTACACAGTTTGACAGCTCTCCATACATGATTTGACATGTATTAATACTTTACAATTTTTAGGGTTGGTTTTAATTTTAAAATACATTTCATCTGTGTGTCAACACAAGTTTGGCATGTATTAATACAAGTCAGTGTGGAAGGAAAATTTGAAAGTCAGATTTCCCACAAATTTGACAGTCGCAAAAAATTCTTTCCCACTTTCAATTTGACATGTATTAATACTCAGTGGGCTAGTGTGGAAACTTACCAGCTAAATTTAACAATTTTTTGCGAAGAACAGTTTTTGGTGTCCAACTAATTCAACGAATTGATTTCAACTGCACATTTTGTTTGCTGTTTTCTTAATAGTTTGAGTAACGGTACTTGCGTGAAATGAGAGGCATTAGCTTTGTATTTATAAACCATAGTACTATCATGGAAGCCATCGAAGAGGGTGACATCTGAAGTACCCAAGGGGTACCTTGAATTTGAATTTTCGATGGAGACTTGTAATTGTGAATTTTCAAAATATAATGAGAACGGGAAAGACGTATACCGAATTCATGATAGTTTGATGGAGTCAGGTAGAACGCATCTTCTCAAGAGGATATTGGTATAATGAGAAAACAGATACAAGACACAATGAAGAAAAAATTCAATTTTGTTCTGGTTTGTTATTGTTTTGTTTACATTTTTTGTAATGAAGATAAAGCTAAAGACATAAAAAGAACAATTTTGGATATTCTCTTTGGCTTCCTGGGTGTTTGTGGTGCAAGAGAAAGGGGTAGGTATGCATGTGAATGTGTATTTATTTGTTCACTGTTGCAGCATTGATAATGAGGGTATTCATGCAACATCGTATGTTTACAAATTGTGTAACATGATAAGTTTACGCAAAGTTTGCATGAACGACCTTTTTTAAACATTTGATTAAATGCTAAGAATTCAATCAGAATAAGAGTCACAATGACGTTTGGATAAGTTCAACCAGTTTGGTTAAATTTTTTCGCAACAAAATCCTTTAATAAGTTTAACCAAACTGTGTAAATCATTTTCTATTCAAAATTTGACAGTTCATTAACCAAAAGATAAACTTATCCAATTTGTAAACTTATCTAGGGTTTTACGAAGTTGCATGAATACCCTTAATATAAATTAGATTATATATATGTTATATTATCTTTAGTTGCAGGTTTATTGGGCGTAGGATTTTTGGGTTTTGCGGTGCTAGAGGAAGGTATTGTAATATAGGTATGTGGGTTAGTTATTACAGATATAGGTGTGTTGTGTGCAGGATTTTGTACATGCAAAGTTAACACAGTTTTAATCAGTTGATTTGTCGTCATTCTGGTTCTTGCGTTGTTTTGACATTTTCAGATTTGCGGCTTAACTTAGTGTCCTAGTGACTATAGAAATACATAGGAAGGGCCAATTGATGCATCGCATTATATGAAAAATCGACTTATGTTTAAAAGCGATTAGCGGCTGAACTAATAGCCCAGGAAAATTAGACTTTCACTTACAATACAATATGCTATCGAAATGGATATAATTTACAAACATTTAGAAAGTTAAATTAAAAAAAAAATCATTGAAATCCTTGGGTGCATGATTCATTCTTGACCATTAAAGTCAAAAACAATTGAAAAATTTATTTTTTTTCGCAGTTTAAGAATTGCCACCTTTTTTTCAAAATTTAAAATAGTTGTCAAAATCAACAAACTTGCTTTTATAAAACGGGGGTTTTGAACATCTGCTAGTTAATTTTATATATATACAATTATATGTATATTATAAGGGTCGACAAATTAAATTCTAAACCGGAATTCTGCTAGAAAGCTACACTTTTTTTGCCGATAGATGTTAAAAATATATAAGAAAGTCATGAATATATTTAAAAAATTCTAAAAAAAAAATGTTTTAGAAGTTATTAGTGATTTTGTACGATTTGAGTTTGGCTACATCTCTTCTTTTTTCTTAATATCTCAGCAAACACAATTTTTTTTGCCAGAAAACTAATAAGTAAATATGAGACAAAATTTACTCCAGCGTGAAGTTCTTGCATGATTTTCTCAGAATCTATTATTGCTTGTTTGAAAAAAGTAAATTAACCTTTTTTGTGAAAAATGACATAAGGAACAATATGTACACTCACATATTTTTTCAAAAATAGTCATAGCTTTCGAGAAATTCTGAAAAAATTGAATTTACCCCCTTAACCCCCTCCCCTTAAAAATTAAGCCCCAGCGTAAATTTACGGAACTTTTTAGGAAATAGTCAAGACGTCAAAACAAAGCTCTCCAACAAATTTGTCGGAATTTTTTCGTAGTTTTTTCATTTTGAGGTGTCTAATTTTCCTGGGCTATAATCGTCCTACAGGCTTCAAAGTTGACACCTTTAAATATGGTTGCGGCTTAACTTAGCAACCTTGTGACTTATAAAATATATAAATGCCTTAAATACCAAACAAAAATTGTAAAAAAACGTACTTTTCAAATTTTTTAAAAAAAATTACAAAATTTGTATGAAAAAAAATGTTTGTGCTTTTGTTCCAGTCCCAGACCCATCTCCATCGAACCCAACCTCGCCATACCTAAATACCATCAACGTAGTCGGAGGCAACATCGACGTCGTAGGTCGTACTAAAAACCTGAATCCAAGTATTTTTTCGTCTATCCTATCATTGTAATGATGAGTTTGATCAAAATCTCGAGGTAATTTTTTAATTCGTAACCTTACTTAAAATACCGCGAATACAAATTGAACTTCATTGCAAATTGATATGAATTACATATAAGAAAAATAAGAAAACAAAATCAACTCTTTACGCTGAAGAAAGAAGATATTGTCTGAATCCGTGTATTAAGAATCCGGATATCCGTGTATATAAAATCCATGTATCTACCTATCTCAAATCCATGTATTAAAAATCCGTGTACTTATTAAAAATCCGTGCATCAAGAATCGGGGTATCCGGATACACGTAAAGAATAGTAGGCTCTAGTACCTACCTGCCTACCAAAAACACCTATGGGGATATTTGCCTAAGCCCACCCCCCAATTTTGCAAACGAAATTAAATTGAAATACCTATCAGCTATCAACATTGCACATAGATAGGTAACTACTTGAATTCTATCTGGGTGATTCTACAAATGATGGAATTTTTGACGGCTCCGTTGATATTTTAATAACTGTTTAAGTATTCTATCTGATTTTTTTCATAACTATAAATATAATTGATGTCTACATGGCCAGACAAAATTATTAAGATCTGAAATATTTTGAGTACTCAAAAAATTCTTCAAAGGGTCTAATTCTCAGTCCCGTGACGTCTCCCCTGCTCGTTTTCGAAGGGAAAATTTCTTACAGTTCTTTAATTTAAGTTCTAAAACCAAAATTCACTTTCAATTATTGACGTTAGATAATATATCTATTTATGATAAAATGAATATTTAGTACCATTATATTAAATTACAAAATAAAAAACTTTGTCCCTAGGATTTCAAATCAGTCCCCTGACCGATTGAAACAGTCATAAATATCCTTAACTTTGAAAACTATCCAAGTTTTAGATCTAGCAGCGTGAAGCATTAGGTGTGGTGACAGTAAAATCATTTTCGTATCCTACCCCCGTTTGCTTTTTCATTTGTTAAGAAGACATTTGTGCAAGAGGATTATCGGTTCAGTTTACTGAAAATATTTATATGTAAGCAGGTATATATTTTAGAATTTTAAAATATAGGGCTAGTAAAACCTTAATTGTATAAATTTTGTTTTTTTTTTTTGTCGTACAGTACGTTAACATGTTTTAGTGGCAAAAACTATGAACATACTCAACCCTCTGGCCTCAGCCCCTGGCATTCAATTACTGATTTTTCTCTTGATTCCTCAAAAATGCTCACAAAACGCTGCTTTTCTTCTAAAATACATGTAAAATAAAAAGCAGAACTCGATCGCATGAACTTACTCATATTTTCAAGTGGTTAAGAAATTTAAAGATAATTTACATAGGATGTTTTTCATAAATTGTATTAAAGTACTAGAGGGCACAGGCTCGGTCGACACAAGAAAAAAATTGTGTTGGAGAGGGTATATTTCTCCCCAATAATGTGAGCGGTATGATTTTCTTAAAAATTGACTTAAAATAATAAAAAGTTAAAAAAATGTTCAGTTCTTTGGAGCACCTGTTTTCAAAAAAGGCTATAAAATCGTTGTTTTTAATATTTTTGACTGGCCGTTTTCAACTATGTGAAAAGACGTTCTAAAATTCATATATAGTAAGGTTTTACGACTTTTTGTTACAAAAGTGTTATGTCGAAATTATCATAATTTTATTCCATTTTTTGTAGAATCACCCATATAAGCTTTAAATTCATTTTGTGGCTCGATTTGGATAAATTTTATATATGGTTAGAAAGCCATAATTACAAGGAATGTGCAAATCACATTTTAAATATTAAAATACAAAAAAAACATCAAAAAACAATTTAAAAATATTAACTACCTAGCAAGCTTCTGAGTGGTGTCAAATTTTGGGGGCGAGACTAATAATAAATAATTGGTATGTAAGATAACAAAAAACAATTACCTACCTAATAAAAAAAAACTTTAAGACCAACAGGTACCTAAATATCTACCAAAAGATGAACATATACCCACATACTGGTAACAACCCTCAAAATCTACCAACTAAGTTAATAATTGCAAAAAAAACTTTGATTCAAATAGGTACCATTCGTATTTTCCAAAATATCCACCATCGCAAGAAAGATTACAATTAAAAAATCAAATGCATATACCTACCCACCAAAAGATATGCCTACCACCAAAATTATTCAAGAAATGAAAATTTCAATTCAAATACTCGTACCTACCAACAGATATATGCCTATTGTGTTTAAAGTCAATCAGAAAAACAAAAACAATATAAGAAAATATAGCTTTACTTATACCATCATACGTTTCTTTTTCACATTGCCTACATCCTACAGCAACATTTCGGCAAATTGTCCTCGTTTGACGCGACGGCGACGAAGCAAGCAGCTTATTTTCAGATATTTTTTTCACCACTTTCTTCTATTTTTCTTTGTTTTTTTTCATTGTCTTCACCTTTTTTCACAAACACCTGATTTGGTTATCTCTTTTACTCCCTATCATTCTTATCAGAATGCAAAAAATACATTCCTCTTGCTCTTACTACCTATCTTCCATTCTTTAATTACGGCCTATTTTCAAGTCTCCATGCAAAAAACCCCGACCGAATGTGGCGCCGCCGCTGGACCAACGTTCTCCTAAAAAAAAAACGTTCATGATAGTACTATGGTTTATATATACAAAGGCATTAGCGTGAAGGTACAGACAAAACATGTATATGACGAACCCTCCCGTGAATTATGTTACAATCAACACCGACAATGGTGAAATCTGATCTTAACATAAACTCAGACAGTCTCCAGCATCCGGCCACTGGCACTGTAAATACATTTTGTTTATCATCATACTGATTCAGCATGATGACTTAGGGTTCCACGACAGAGGAACATTAATTTTTAAGTTAGTTTTTAAATTTGATCGTAAGAAGAACGGATACAAACCAATAAAGACTCAATAAAGTAATTCCTTTTTCTTTTTTAAAATCCCAAAAAAAGGAAGTATAACTTATTTGGCGCAGTCGGTAGGATAGGGTTAACAAATATTAAAAGTAGATTAATAAAAAAAAAAAACCCTATCCAGTGATCGGACCACTCAAGCAAAGAGTGTAGGGCTAACAAATATTAAAAGTAGATTAATAAAAAAAAAAACCCTATCCAGTGATCAGACCACTCAAGCAAAGAGTGTGTATATATAAAAAAAATATATATGTGAATATTGAAGTGCAAATAAAAGCGTGCATATATAAAAAAAAATATATATATGTGCATATTGAAGTGCGAATAAAAGTGTCAATCATTGATGTAAAACGTAAATTATTTCGTTTAAACATTTTTGACGCGTTAAGAAACCAAAATATGAACGCACAACAACAAGCAGCAATGCAACAGCAAGCTGCACAAAAAGCAGCACAACAACAACAAGCAGCACAACAACAACAAGCAGCAATGCAACAGCAAGCTACACAGCAGGCGGAGGTACATCAACAGCAGGCAGCACAACAACAACAAGCAACACACCAACCTGGTAATTTAAGCCTCAATTTAAATCCTCTCAAATACATTGAGAGAATACAATGTTTTGATGGTCGGAATGAAGATTTACCAATCTTTATTGCTAACGTGGATGATATTATCCCCACATTAAATCTTTACAATCAACAGGCACAAACTATGTGCATTAACATAATTAAGAGTAAGCTTACTGGCAAAGCCAGGCAAGCTATTGAAATCCATAACCATCTAAACAGATGGGTGGATATAAAAAATATGTTAGTATTAAATTTTTCAGGATTTAAATCCTCCAATCAATTATATGAAGACTTAAGAAACGCACAATACCGGGGTGACGTTCTTAGCTTTTACAATTATATACAAAAAAGTCTGAGTTTATTAAATCAAAAATGCTTACAAGAAGGGCAACAACAGGATTTACATCGTAACATTGAGATAGCTCTAAAAACTTTCAAAGAAAAACTTCCACAACATATGAGAACAGTCTTATATGCACTGAAACCACTTACAATAGAGTCAGCATTACATGAATTAAAATCAGCAGGTTTTTTAAATGAAACAAAAACATATGACAAACAATATGACATGACAAAACAAAGTAACAACAGTAAGAATCCTAATTCTCAAAATTTTAATCAACAAAAAACAAATAATTTTCAGCGATATAACAATCACAATAAAACACATAATGCATTCAGACAAGTTTTACCACCACAAGGCACCAATGGCAACCGAAACCATATAACGGCTGATTTTTTAAGAGGTTTAGAACTTTAAAAAAAAAAACACAAAAAATTCGAAAAAATGAATGAAATATTTATTTGAATCGATAGTTTGAACCTTGCAATTTAATGTTTAAAGATAATTTCATGCAAATGTTGACCGCGGCTGCGTCTCAGGTCAAGGGCGGATCCAGACTTTGCCCCAGGGGGGGTCACGTTTCTTAAAATTTCAATAAAGTATTGCACCCAAAAATAATGTTTACTTACGATATAAAACAAGTTTTGTATTCGAGCAAAGTGGGTGGCAGAATTCTGTCTGGTTGTTTGTCTGTCTATTCCTTGACAGCCTATACAGCTACAGCCTAAACCACTGAAGCGATTTTCTTCAAATTTTTAAATATTTTTTTTTTTAATTCTTCCGAGGGGATATTTTTTACCTTTTAAAATTATGGTACTTGCTATACAACCATTAAGAAAAAAGCTTATTTATCTGAAAATCGCTACAACGATTTTAATTTTTTTTGTGCTTATATTCATATTGTTTCAAAGTATCAAATTGGTTTTAAGCCTTAAGATATTTGAAAAGTTGTTAAACAATTAAAAGAACAATTTAAATGCCCTTATTTTAAATATTTTTATATTCTTTATATATGTAATTACTACAGTCGTACATTTTATTTCCATTGAAAATATTTTTTTTTAAATAAATTAAGGAATTAAAGCCAGAACCATCATGCCACTAGATACTAAAAATATAGTTTACGAAAAGTTTATTTTTGCCCTTAAAATTTTAACTCATTTACAATAAGATCGTATTTATTCTACAAGATCTGTTTTGATCTTTTGCCTGGCAACTAGAAGCTACTTTTGTTATACTTACCACTTTCCTTAATGATATCCCCCGAAAAAAAATAAATTCATGAAACGTCAAAATTACAAACAAAAAACTTTGTATTCCCAAAATGGTGCACCCAAGTTAGTGGAGTACAGTCTTGGGCAAACGAAGTAAAATGAGGTAGTTTTTCCATAAAAAAAGGCTTGCTACCACTCATTTCATCGAGTTGCTCTATGCTTTAAGTTATATAGTGTGCTAGAAAATAAAAGTTGATCGCCATTAACAACTTAGTTGCCTAATGGTTGCTTGACCTTGATTTTGAGATTAAGCAAGCGATATGTCATTAAGAATATTTGCAAAGAATATATGCGATCAGTAAGAAGTCCAAAAAGTTTAATTTTATAAATTTGTTGAGTTGAAAATTTTAAATCAACTGTAAAAGTTTTTCTAAGTACCGAACACTCAAAATCGCAACATGGAATGCAAACGGTCTTTTACAACATGTATCAGAACTAAACATCTTTTTAGACATAGAGCATATAGACATTTGTTTGGTGTCCGAAACTCACCTCGCTATAGAACAAAGTCTTGATAATAAATTACCTAACTATACGTGTTATCACGCTCCGCACCCAGCTGACAAAGCTAGGGGAGGACCAGCAATACTAATAAAAAAGTGCTTAACACACTATGAAGAGCCTAAGTTTACTAATGAAAACATGCCAGTAACAACAATTGGTATTAGTATAAAAAAGAAAGAGTTTAAGATAGCATCTATATACTGGCGCTCTCCAACTGAAGAAGACTATGCAGAACTCCTAAATTTGTTAGGACATAACTTCCTTGTTGGTGGCGACTTCAATGCTAAACACACCCAATTGGGATCTAGGCTCATAACAACGAAAGGCAAACGGCTATATCATGCAGGCCGCAAATACAACTGCGAATTTTATTCTTCTGGCTCGCCAACATATTGGCCATCTGATTCTAACAAAATACCAGACTTTATAGACTTTTTCGTAGTAAAAGGTATTAAACGAAACCATATAAGTGTCGAAGGTAAATACGATTTATCGTCAGATCATACTCCAGTAATATTATCATTGAGCGAAGCAGAAATAATAGAAAAAAGTAATCCTAAGCTCGTGAACAAAAGAACAAACTGGAACGAATTCAGAGATAAACTTGAAAGTTTTATAAACCTAAGATCCCCTATGCAAACAATTGAACAGATTGATCATGAAGTAGAACAATTTATTGCTGATGTGCAACAGGCTGCAGAAGAAAGTACTCCAACAATTTCGAACTCAAGAGAAAAAGAAATAAAATATCCTGTCGAAATAAAGGAGTTGATCTTGGAGAAAAGAAGAGCTCGAAGAAAATAGCAAGCTACGAGATTTCCAGGTGATAAGGCAGTTTTTAACCGTCTTAACAATGAACTTAAGAAAAGAATCTGTGAATTTAAAAGTGATTCACTTAGTAGATTCCTGAATAGTCTGACGGCGGATGCTTCTACGGAATACTCCTTATGGAAAGCAGCTAAGCGCCAAAAAAGACCACAGGCACAAAACCCGCCAGTAAAATCTCAAGATGGTAAATG
Organism: Dasysyrphus albostriatus; assembly: GCA_946251815.1. Taxonomy (NCBI): domain Eukaryota; kingdom Metazoa; phylum Arthropoda; class Insecta; order Diptera; family Syrphidae; genus Dasysyrphus; species Dasysyrphus albostriatus. Next base: position 138,843,828 of record OX276335.1, on the reverse strand, counting down.
GATCGGAAACCCAAAACAAAAGGCTGATCTATTCGCTGAACATCTCGCGAATGTTTTTAAGCCATTTCCAGCAGACACAGCTACAGATCCATTACAGTTTGTTGATAGAAACGACGAATGTGAAATTCCTTTTGTCACGCTCAAAGAAGTGAGAAGTATGTATCAACATAAGTTGTCTAACAAAAAATCACCAGGGTACGATCTAATAACTGCTCAGGTTTTGAAAGAAATGCCTTCTATAGCCTTCAAAAAACTCCAATTTATAATAAATGCATGCCTTAAACAAAGATATGTGCCACATCATTGGAAAATTGCACAAGTCATTGTTATACCTAAACAAGGTAAGCCACCAACAGAAGTAACATCTTACAGACCTATTTCGCTTATACCAATCATGGCAAAAGTTTTCGAAAAACTGCTTCTGAAAAGACTAAGCAAAATAATAGAAGAAAGAAGACTAATTCCGAGCCATCAGTTTGGATTTAGAAATAAACATTCCACGATAGACCAAGTGCATCGGATTACGGATGTTGTGGAAAAGGCACTTGAAGAAAAACAAGTATGCTTGGCTATATTCTTAGATGTTGCTCAAGCCTTTGACAAGGTTTGGCACTTGGGACTTAAGTACAAACTGAAAAGGGATCTTCCCAGGCAGTACTACGAAATACTGAAATCCTACGTTACGAACCGACTCTTTAGAGTACGGTACTACCATAATTACTCGGAACTAAAGAAAATTGAAGCCGGTGTACCACAAGGAAGTGTCCTAGGACCAACCCTGTATCTGTTATATACAAGGGATATTCCACTGGACATCAACGCTATCATGGCCACCTTTGCTGATGATACTGCAATATTGGTGCCAGATAAATCCGTTACGAAGGCTACACAAAAACTGAAAAATGCAGTCGATAGAGTTAGTGATTGGACGCAAAAATGGCGAATCAAACTAAATGAAACAAAATCGACGCATATAAACTTTACAAACAAAAAAATAAACAATGTTCCAATTCTTATAAACAGTACAACAGTACCTTACTCCAATACTGCCAAATACCTTGGAATGACTTTCATGCAAAGCTTAAATGGAAAGAGCACATCAAAAAGAAAAAAGACGAACTAGACTTGAAGTACAGAAAAATGTATTGGTTACTAGGAAAGAACTCTGACCTATCTATCCAGAACAAGCTAATGTTATATAAGCAAGTACTGAAACCCATTTGGACATATGACATCCAACTTTGGGGCTGTACAAAGAAAACAAATGCTGAACCCATCCAAAAATTCCAAAGAAAAAACACGCTGTATTACCAAATCAGCGACTGCAAAGTCATACCAACTCCGAAATGGAGACCGTCTTAAATGTACGAGACAATGTTCGGAGATTAAGAAGAACCAAGCCTCATGAGCTGATGGTCTAACAGCTATGGGAAAGTGTTATAACTTAAACTTCCCACAATGCGACTGATAAATTAAGAAAGAAAAATCATTTGTCGATCTTTCATAGATTGGTCCTGATTCACCGGTGGTTTTAGTGCGGTAAAAGTCCCACACTACTTGGTACCGATTCTTACCGAGTGTCTTTTGAAGATTTCCATCGCATCAAAAAAAAAAAAAAAAAAAAGTACCGACCAATTTTTCGCACTTCACTGTGAGAAATTTGCAAGATACCAAAATCTAAAATAAAATATCGAAACTGCATTATTTATAGATCTTGACAAGTTATATCTCACTCTAAGTAAAAATAAAACATAGCATTCTCACCTTACAATCTTGCAAATGTCACCCAAAATCTCGAAAATTAAAATCTCGAATACCTGCTCAAAATTGAGTGGTCACATAATTAGCGGGATTATTATTTGCAAGATCTCAAATGCGAGTTTTTTATTTGCATGGTTTTGTAATTTGTGCCCAATTCAAAAGGCCGTTGATAAGGTCAACTAGCTACATTGATTGGTTGTGGATTTGTTCTAATGGGATTTTAAAGTTTTTTTTTTTAAAAGTCATTCCAGGTCACAGAACAAAATTTTTAGGTACCTTATTAAGGTAATCTTCAGAAACAAATATTTCTTTTCAAAGGTCACTAAATTGTTATTAAAGGTCACCTAGATTCATTGAAGACATACATTTTTTTAAATGAATTTTTAAAGTTTTTTCGTGGTTCAGTATTACTTTTTGAAAATTCTATGTCTGAAAATTATCTACTGTTACTACCTCCCCTTTTATGACCATTGACCTTTCGAAGAGTACACATACGGGATGGGATGAAATTTGTCATCTGATTCGGTGTACGGTGTCAGAAATGTTCACAAAATCACAAATCAATTTAAAATTATTTTTACGGTAAAACAAAAAGTAGAATTCTGTTTTATTCTTGGAACGAAAACTTTTATTGTTTTCTGGCAGAAGAATTATTTTTTCAACATTTCACGAACGATGTACATATCGTCGGCCTTCTGTCAAAACCTAGCAAGTCCTTAAATGACATTTTAACGTACTTTTGGTCAACAATAATTACTGAATTCGAATACCAATGTCTAGTAACTGTGCCATGGTTTCTTTTGGCTCTATCAACCAGTTTTAAAACCTTTCATTATCTTAAAATTCCATTTTATTACCTTTTAAATGGGTGTTTGTGTCTTATAAGCAATTTTTCAAATTTGAAATTTGTTTTGACAGAAAGCCCACGATATGTATTTTATACTTTGATTTTTGTGTTCTAACTCTAAATACGCACGTTCAATTAAAATAAATTTGAAGGTGGATTATATCCTTTGAGCAGTGAAATTTTTTGTTTAAGATTGAATTCATCGGTCTAATATTTTATATCTGGAAAAAGCCCCAGGGGGGGGTCATGACCCCCATGACCCCCCCCCCCCTTGTATCCGCCAATGTCTCAGGTAGCCCATCCGCTGAGTCCAATTTTGGCATACTCTTTCACACGTATCGGCCGGTATCTCACGAATGAATGCATGGATGTTGGCTTCCAGTGCGTCAATCGAAGCGGGCTTGTCCCTATAGACATTAGCCTTGACATACCCCCACAAAAAATAATCTAATGGTGTCAGATCGCACGATCTAGGCGGCCAATTGACCGGCCCGAAACGTGAAATTAACTGTTCACCAAACTCGCCTCGCAATTGCGCCATTGTTTCGCGTGCTGTGTGGCATGTGGCACCGTCTTGTTGAAACCACATATCATGCAAGTCAAGAACTTCCATTTCGGGCAAAAAAAAGTTTGTTATCATCGCTCGGTAGCGTTCACCATTGACAGTAACGCTGCGATTCGCATCATCTTTGAAGAAATATGGCCCAATAATGCCGCCGGCCCATAAACCGCACCAAACAGTGGCTTTTTCGGGATGCATTGGTAGCTGTTGTAATGCTTCTGGCTGATCTTCACTCCAAATGCGGCAATTATGCTTATTTACGTACCCATTCAACCAAAAATGAGCCTCATCGCTGAACACAAGCAGCGCGCGATGAACATTTCGAATTTTCGAGCACGAATTTTGATAGTAAAATTCAATAATTTGCAAGCGTTGTTAATTTGTAAGACGATCCACGGTTAAATTGCAAACCAAATTGAAGCTGTTTGACAGTGACACAAGGTACTAAACACACGTCAGCTGTCAAAACCAGTGTTGCCAAAACCAAACCAGCTAAAAAATCACCCTTTATACCAAATAGACAGTACCATAACAATTTTAATAACAATTTTAATTCAAATCATGCACCTAGACCTAGAATTGATTTAAATAATTCTGCACAGGTTCGTACACAGAACCAACAAGTATTAGGACGACGCGATCCTAATTCAAATTTCAGATTTGGGTTCAACCCATCTTACCAATATAGAAATAATCCTCGTCCAATGGACGTTAATAATACTGATCCCCTTGATGTTAATAATCCTAATCTCCTTGAAACAGAAGAATCTACTGTAAATTTTACTTACCCAGGGAAGTCGAGACACTTCCCATAATAATAATCAAAATTGATGATCAACATATCAGATTATTGGTGGACACAGGAGCTTCTATATCACTTCTAAACAAAAATATATTGCCTTATTATAAGAGAATAAAATTAACTAACCCTTTATCTATAAATTCAATTGATACAAAAACTATAATAAGTGAAGAAATAATAACCCCATTGCCTGTGGAGTTCAATGAAAATGGATCCACAATGAGTTGGAAATTGTTAGATTTTTCCAACAATAAATTTGATGGAATTTTAGGTACTAATGTACTCAAACCAATTGAAGCCATTATAAACCTTAAAGAAGGCTATATAGAAATAAACAATAAAAAAATTAATTTTGATAAATATAATCTGAAACAAGCATGTCCATATGAATACGAAGAAATAACTTATTTGAGCGTAAATCACTTAAGTATAAAAAATTTAATTCCTAATGATTTAAATATTGAGGAACAAGAAGAACTTGAATTATTCCTTCATAATAATAGGGATCTCTTCTATAAAGAAGGAGACAAACTCAGTTCCACTACGCAAACAATGCATAAAATACGAACAACGAATGATGCACCCGTTTATACAAAAATATACAGATATCCAAAAATGCATGAAGAAGAGATAAATAGACAAATATCTCAAATGCTCAAAGACGAAATTAGTAGTATAAACTAGAGGGTTCTGGGACACCGGCATCGCCGGCATCACCGGCATCACCGGCATCATCCTAGAGGGTTCTGGGACACCGGCATCGCCGGCATCGCCGGCATCACCGGCATCACCGGCATCATCCTAGAGGGTTCTGGGACACCGGCATCACAGGCATCACCGGCATTACCGGCATCACCGGCATCACCCTAGATGGTACGAGAACACCGGCATCACCCTAGATGGTACGAGAACACCGGCATCACCCTAGATGGTACGAGAACACCGGCATCACCCTAGATGGTACGAGAACACCGGCATCACCCTAGATGGTACGAGAACACCGGCATCACCCTAGAGGGTACGAGAACACCGGCATCACCGGTACCACTGGTACCAATTTGGGTTCTGATCTATGAATGCCGGCAATTAAGATTTACGATTATAATACGTGCATTGATATATCAAGACCCTGATACATCGTTACCATCATGTCACTCATCTGACTAATAGGACTTGACCATCTACATATATCTATTGCTTTAGGATTTTTCCTGGATTGAGGTGATAATTAGTGTAACAAAAGCCTAATACCTCACTACCATCATATCATTCATTCGTCTAATAGGACTATACCTCCTTTATCTATTGCTTTGCTAGCATCATGTCAATCATATTACTAAACCCTGTCCCTTATCATTAAAATCCTGAAAAATGGTCCAAGGGTTATTTTTATTGCGGAATACAAATGTACGTCAATAAGGTCAACACATTATTTTATCTATAGGGATGGATGCCGACAATTAAAATATGCATTCATGATGATCGTAATACATACATTTATCCAACTGCTTCCTTATTTACATCGATGATATCCCAAGTGACAACAATACAAATTTATGATAAGGTTAACTACATGAATGAATGCGGGGGGAAAACTCTATTGTTCTACTATTAGCAATCAATATGATATAAGCATGCATTATAACCTCAATACTTCTTTTCATTAGATACTTTTCACCCCAAAGAAACCTTTTGCAATGTGTAATACGACATTTAGGATCATATCCTGTATATGACTACTTTCCTACCCTTAATAGCAAATGAATAAACATATAAATGTTATTATATTCCTATATTATTTTGAAGTGGTGATGTAAATTAAATGGAATGAGCAAATCTTGAATAATAACACATGTTTTTTTTTTTTTTTTTTTTTATAATATTGTATTTATATATTTTCTGGTTATATTTTTAGGTTTACATTGAAAAATAAAAAAAAAAATAATAACAATCCTTAGACAATTCTGTTAACAACTTGGTCAAGTGGATTGTATTCAATAATCCGATCATGAAGCATGAGGCAGTAAGCTGAAGTATTTGCAGGAATGTTTTTTGATGTTCTCATCTCCAAGCGTATATCGATAGGTCCTGTTTTCAAAGCCTCATTTTGATGTCTGCAGTCTATAACAAAAATTGGAGCACGAGATTTAAATAGATCCCAAGAAAGCAAAGGTTCAGTTATGGTTTTATTGTAGTAAGTTCTTTGAAAATCCGTATACATTTTGTAGAACAAGCTATATCTATTTCTCTCGAAAGAAATATTAAGATCTTCATGAGGATATACATCAGAGTTTAAATACACTTTTAAGTCTGTTAAATCACAATGGTCAAACGTTGTAGGATCAGCAGATATTTTTTTATTTTTTGCAGTTTGTAGTGCAAATACAATGTATCGAGGTTTTTCTATTGGCGTTGTTGTTTTAACGTTCCAGATGTGATGGTCAGAGCTTGATAACATGGGATACTCATAGAGATCCCAGTTTCGGAAAGCAATTTTCATAAAACTATTTGCATTTATAGATTTATATAGATTTAATTTCATCGAATCTGATAAAGTCACGTGTGGTACTCTCCACTGTACCTTATGTAGTTTTACTTGTACATTTTCATCAGTTGGGGAGATTATAGCGTTTTCATCCTTCCTAGAACGAGTGAGAATTAGATCATGACGAGCATTGGGAATAATTTTTTTATAATCTTCGGCAAAACCCAAAAGCTTATTCAATGGAATGCAGTAGTTAAAATATAATGGTTTCAAATAAATATCTGAATCAGGAGACCATGAAGCATTTAAAAGCATATCACTCTCATTTTTTGTCAACGATAAATAGTTTTTGATTGTTGTTATAATCCCCACATTTCGATTGTAATCAATTTAGAGTGTTTATATTGGCCTTGATTTTAAATTCACTTTTTTTTTAATTTTTTTTTTTTGTTAATATCATTAAATTTTGTTTGTATGAAATTATTTATATCTTCTATCTCATATGAACCAATAGGAAGCGAGATAACATTATCGCCCACATGTATCAAATTATTAAACTCATCTACATTTGGTATAGAGTTATATGTTTGAAAATCTATAAGCCCGCAAACATAATTAGATTTCAGTACAATTGGTGGAAAATATTCTGCATTGAGACTTGATTCATTCCCACTTAATGTTAATGTTAGCGACATCCTGGTTAAAAGAAAAATGAGACAGTTTTGATGTGTTCACATGGTTTTATTCATTTTTTATTTAAACTTTTGAAAACATTTCAACATTGGTCTAATAAAAATCTTAAGCATAAATGTCCACATATAAATGTATCAAAATCTTGTTCTCGAATATAATTATAATTTATTTGATTACCAAGATAGTCTATTACTTCAGTTGGTGGTCTTAAATTACCAAAACTATCAAAATACTTTATAATATTATATTTTTTATTTCTAATATATGCTACCCAATGAGTACCCATACCAGCTTCACTATCCAAATTTATAACGCCACACTCTTGATCCGTAGAGGTTTTTGGTAATGAGTCTCGCATAAAAACTCCTCTAAAGTGCTTGAGATGTTTCTTTCCAAACCGTAGAATATCATGATTATTTAAGGGTCCCTTAGGCAGCAAATCAATCAGTTTTTTGTATTAGGTGTGTTTAGAAATAAACCAAGACCATTTTTATATGGTTTCAAGTATAACCCCTTCCCTTGAATAGCGACTGCCTCCATAGCCTTATTATGTCGTTTGTTTTCTTCAAAAGCTCTTTTAGCAACATGAACGTCATTGAGTGCTTTTGCAACTCCGGCAACTCCACCTGTTAAAGATCCAACAGCTGATAAACCAGCTAGAATAGGAGCTAGAAATGGAAGAAAACCACCTCTCTTTGGAAGTGGGATTATTCTTGGAGTTTGTATATTTTGTTTTTTTTTATTTTTAAAAACATTTTTTGCAGCTTTCAGAGCAATATTTGCCATAGATGTTGTATCACAACAATTGATATTGCTTTTAATAGCATTTCTTGCTTCAGTTATGGCCTTTTTAAAAATATTTTTCTTACAAGGCTGCTTCTTTTGTTTACTAGCTCGGATAGTTTTTTTTTTATTCTCTGTATTACCCATACCGAACTTTGTTTTCGCCTTCATCATGTTGGTGACCAAAAGACCGCTTAACTTTTCAGACGTTGAAGAGTCGTTTGCTTTAAATCGTTTCCACGCTTGCTCAGTTAGAATTTTATCAGCAACGTGTCGATCTGAGACAGAGCTACTCTTAGAATATGCAATATCATGCAAACGACAAGCCTCATCCAGTTTATTAACCCCCTTATCTCCTCTACGTAATCGTTTTTCCAATTTAGTTCCGGGGCCACAATAATTATATGAAGGAAGATGTAGCTCAAATGGTAATTTGTCTATAACCGTATTCAAAAGCCCCTTTCCTTCAATTGATTTTCTTTTATTATGAGTATGATTTCGAACGTTGTGCTCAATCATATTATAATTTGTATACCTTCCTACTTGGAGGTTGAAACACACGAAATGAGCTAAAAAATAAATATTTACAACTAAAAACTGGTAAAATGATGCGAGAAACTGAGTTGGAAAACACTTTCAAACCCATCGTTGAGCCGTTGAAAAAATTGGTTGAAAATATTAAAAAAGAAGAATCACAACAAGAGGATAATATTAAAACACCGAAACGTCGTAAGCTACATTTCAAATCTTTTAATGAAAAGGATGAGGAGGACCATGAGCGAGCAGAATCACCTTCATTAGAATTGAATAGTCCAGATAATACTTTTTTATTCAGTACACCAAAAAATTTTGATAGTCCTAATAAATCATCGTCTTTCAATCAACAAAAACTATTGTCAGAGTCGAATCGTGATACGGCCTATGGACCATATTTTGATGCAAACACTCAATCTGTAAAAATAGGAAAGTGTAGCTTTAAAATGAGTGATAAGAATATTATCATTGATGATGAAATTTTTACTCGAACTCCGGGTCTCATTGAATTGGTGTTAAAGAAAAATCCTTGTAAGCAAAAATATACTAAGGATGACTTAGAACAATATTCGAAAATCCTCCAAAAAACTAATGCATACAGAATGAATCATGATAGTTCTTCTCGAATTAAGAGTAACAGAGGTGTGAAATATACACAAATAATAAAGGCTATTGTCGCTGGACTTAAAAATGATAATGCAAAAATAGGAAAATCCTATTCTAGTATTACTGAAATGAAATACACAAACAAAGACATTGAATATGTATACTGGAATGATCCAAATGAACTTGTGGATAGACTACGACTTTTGATAGCATCTAAAAATGCTGGTAACGATAACCATCAGAATGAAATCACTTCCATAATTGAAGAATTAAAGGAATCAAATATTATATATTAGTATCATACTAAAAAGAAAACTTAGCATTTGAACAATGAACGTCGACAAGTTCGGTAGGAACTTCAAACCTACTCCAAAAACCAGAGGTATTGTGGGTCCTCCAGGATTGGGTTTTAAACTCTTACCCTCTGGTGATTTTGATATAGAAAGTAGATATTTAAACAATGTTGGAAGTAATCCTGAATACCCCTACCAAGCCGTGTGTAAAGGATATGTTGATGATCAAATAAGTCTTAAAGAATCAAGCATTATAAACCACATAAATTCTTCTTTAATGGAAGTTTTATCCACTTTTAATAAGGAAATTCATAAGCTAAAAAACCACATAGACTCTACGATAAAGGAAACAATAAAAAGTATGGAACGAGAAAACACAGCATCACAATTAATTTCTCAAAAAAATCTTAAAGACTCCATAGACGAAAAGCATATTGACAAGAAAATAAAAAATAAAATTGAATATTTAATGAAGATGATGTTTCCTAATGTATCCTATACACCCATAGATTAAAATAAAAATCACAAATACAAATGCTATGATTAAGAATATTAAATAGTTTTCAAAGTTTTATTGTTATATGTGTTACAAATATTTTTCATTTTACGTTAATTCCTCTTACAAAAAGTAAAAAATTGTTAGTAAGCATTCAACACTTTAACCAGCAACAACTATAAAAATGGACTCAAAAGTTATAATTAAAAACATTTTTGATTTTCTTAAAAACTCATCGCAAGAATGTATTGGATGAGCATTATGAAGAGATCTTAACTTGCATTTCCCTGCTTAAAAGATTCGATAATGTACATTACACTGAAACTATTCTAGGTCATCATTACTCCAATTGCTGCTGGGCATTCAACCAATGTAAGCTAGGACCCGATACTTGCGCCTGCTATATGGTAGAAAACCGTTTGGTTAGAATTAATAAATTGATGTTATTATATAAAAGATTGGAATAAAAGCATACATTTATAAAAATATATAAAAGATTTGTTTTATTTATATGAAGTCACTCTTTTTAAATATGAGTAAGCGAAAGGTTGTTGAAGAGTTACATAAGGCTACACGGCGAAATTTTAAACGTCGTCATGTTATCATAAAGGGATATGATGACTTGTGGCAAGCAGATCTGGTTGAAATGATTCCTTACAGCGACCAAAACAATGGATTTAATTATTTGATGACAGTTATCGATGCTTTTTCAAAATTCGCTTGGGTTGTCCCAATGAAAAACAAAAAAGGCATTACTATTTCAAAAGGAATGGATGAAATATTTACTAATTCTTCTAGGATTCCAAAGAACTTGCAGACTGATGATGGAAAGGAATTTTTCAATACAAACTTCAAGAGTTTGATGGAAAAACATAAAATTAATCACTATTCTACATTCAGCTCATTGAAGGCTTCAATTATTGAAAGATTTAATAGAACCTTTAAGGAAAAAATGTGGAAAGAATTTAGTTTCAATGGAAGCTATAAGTGGGTAAATATTTATAAGAAATTGCTTTATGATTATAATCATTCTTACCACCGAACCATTAAATGTAAACCTGCAGATGTAAACAAGAAAAATTCAAAGTCAATGTTATCACTTTTCAAAAATAAGAAAGAAGTGTTTAGTAAAAGAAAATTCAAAGTTGGTGATAACGTAAGAATTAGCAAGTATAAACATGTATTCGAAAAAGGTTATACACCCAACTGGACTACTGAGGTTTTTAAAATAAGAAAAGTCCAAGCAACAAAGCCTATAACATATCTTCTCGAAGACTTTCAAGGAAAACCTATTCAAGGAGGCTTTTATGAACTAGAACTGCTGAAATCTGATTGTGGCGATGTATATCTAGTTGAAAAAGTTCTACAAACGAAAGGAAATAAAGTTTTTGTAAAATGGTTGGGATTCCCACCAGAACATAACTCTTGGATCGATAAAAACAAAATTCTGTAAAATTAATAAAAGAAATAAATTTGATTTTTAAAAATTTTAATTTTGCTTCTTTTTCTTATATGTAGGTATATATATATATATATATATATATATATATATATATATGCTTATAAATTATATTAACATAAAATTATTTATATTTTTGTAAATTTCAGCTCAAACGTTGATCCATGTTGATATGTTTTCTCTAAAGCATAAGAGCCTCCTCCAAGTAGTAATATGCTTTCTGTGGACAGCTTTGCGTATCTTATCGGTAAAAAGACCTATAAGAAAAAAAACAATATTTTCAAGTATTTTGTATAAAGGAAGCAGAACGAGAAAAATTGTATCTTACCGTATATTCGCCAAGATCCGCTACGATTCTATCACCCCACCGTGTCGTAACCTTATGCAATTCAAACAATCTCAATGGCTTAAAAAATATATCGATTTAAACAATGAACTAAGAAAAAAAGCCACCACAAAGTTTGAAAAGGATCAGCGTAAACTTTGCAATAATGCTGTATTCGGAAAAACTATGGAAAATGTAGACAAACGAAAAGATGTTCGAATTGTCGATTCTATAGAAAGCAAAGGCAGCCATCTCGGTAGTCGCGCTCTTATAGCTAAACCTAATTTTCATAGCATATTAGAATTTTCGGAAACCATGGCTGCTATTCAGTTAAAACGAATTCACAGTGTATATTATAAGCACTGTTTGCTACATAAACAAAACTTCTATAATAAAATGTTGAACTTTAGATCTAAACACCATACTATATACACCGAATGTATAAACAAATTAAGTTTAAGTTGTTCTGATGACAAAAGATTTATATGTACTAATAATATAAATACACTAGCTTGGGGTCATTATCGAATAGAACTTGAAAATGAAATATAAAATATTAAATATTAAAATTTAATTAAAAAATAAAACAATATTAAAAAAATTAACATGACTTTTTACCTAACGATTCTTTTCTCTGACCACCTTTCTGAAAAAATTAACTCTTAAACATCATGTTCTGTTCATGATTTTGTTCAGTTTCCTATGGTGATTTTTGCGTTCCGAACGTGAATTTTACGTTTTAACGTGAATTTTACGTTTTTGCGTTTTAACGTGAACGTGAATTTTACGTTTTTACGTTCTAAAGTGAACGTGAATTTTACGTTTTAACGTTCTTAAGTGAACGTGAATTTTACGTTTCAACGTTCTGAAGTGAACGTGAATGTTACGTTTTAACGTGAATTTTACGTTTTTGCGTTTTAACGTGAACGTGAATTTTACGTTTTTGCCTTTTAGCGTGAACGTGAATTTTACGTTTCAACGTTTTAACGTGAACGTGAATGTTACGTTTTAACGTGAATTTTACGTTTTTGCGTTTTAACATGAACGTGAATTTTACGTTTCAACGTTTTAACGTGAACGTGAATTTTACGTTTTAATGTGAATTTTACGTTTTTGCGTTTTAACGTGAACGTGAATTTTACGTTTTTACGTTCTAACGTAAACGTGAATTTTACGTTATAACGCGAATTTTACGTTTTTGCGTTTTAACGTGAACGTGAATTTTACGTTTTTACGTTCTAACGTAAACGTGAATTTTACGTTATAACGCGAATTTTACGTTTTTGCGTTTTAACGTGAACGTGAATTTTACGTTTTACCGCGAATTTTACGTTTTTACATTCTTACGTGAACGTGAATTTTACGTTTTTACGTTCTAACGTGAACGTGAATTTTACGTTCTATAATCTCCCCAACTGATGAAAATGTACAAGTAAAACTACATAAGGTACAGTGGAGAGTACCACACGTGACTTTATCAGATTCGATGAAATTAAATCTATATAAATCTATAAATGCAAATAGTTTTATGAAAATTGCTTTCCGAAACTGGGATCTCTATGAGTATCCCATGTTATCAAGCTCTGACCATCACATCTGGAACGTTAAAACAACAACGCCAATAGAAAAACCTCGATACATTGTATTTGCACTACAAACTGCAAAAAATAAAAAAATATCTGCTGATCCTACAACGTTTGACCATTGTGATTTAACAGACTTAAAAGTGTATTTAAACTCTGATGTATATCCTCATGAAGATCTTAATATTTCTTTCGAGAGAAATAGATATAGCTTGTTCTACAAAATGTATACGGATTTTCAAAGAACTTACTACAATAAAACCATAACTGAACCTTTGCTTTCTTGGGATCTATTTAAATCTCGTGCTCCAATTTTTGTTATAGACTGCAGACATCAAAATGAGGCTTTGAAAACAGGACCTATCGATATACGCTTGGAGATGAGAACATCAAAAAACATTCCTGCAAATACTTCAGCTTACTGCCTCATGCTTCATGATCGGATTATTGAATACAATCCACTTGACCAAGTTGTTAACAGAATTGTCTAAGGATTGTTATTATTTTTTTTTTTATTTTTCAATGTAAACCTAAAAATATAACCAGAAAATATATAAATACAATATTATAAAAAAAAAAAAAAAAAAAAACATGTGTTATTATTCGAGATTTGCTCATTCCATTTAATTTACATCACCACTTCAAAATAATATAGGAATATAATAACATTTATATGTTTATTCATTTGCTATTAAGGGTAGGAAAGTAGTCATATACAGGATATGATCCTAAATGTCGTATTACACATTGCAAAAGGTTTCTTTGGGGTGAAAAGTATCTAATGAAAAGAAGTATTGAGGTTATAATGCATGCTTATATCATATTGATTGCTAATAGTAGAACAATAGAGTTTTCCCCCCGCATTCATTCATGTAGTTAACCTTATCATAAATTTGTATTGTTGTCACTTGGGATATCATCGATGTAAATAAGGAAGCAGTTGGATAAATGTATGTATTACGATCATCATGAATGCATATTTTAATTGTCGGCATCCATCCCTATAGATAAAATAATGTGTTGACCTTATTGACGTACATTTGTATTCCGCAATAAAAATAACCCTTGGACCATTTTTCAGGATTTTAATGATAAGGGACAGGGTTTAGTAATATGATTGACATGATGCTAGCAAAGCAATAGATAAAGGAGGTATAGTCCTATTAGACGAATGAATGATATGATGGTAGTGAGGTATTAGGCTTTTGTTACACTAATTATCACCTCAATCCAGGAAAAATCCTAAAGCAATAGATATATGTAGATGGTCAAGTCCTATTAGTCAGATGAGTGACATGATGGTAACGATGTATCAGGGTCTTGATATATCAATGCACGTATTATAATCGTAAATCTTAATTGCCGGCATTCATAGATCAGAACCCAAATTGGTACCAGTGGTACCGGTGATGCCGGTGTTCTCGTACCCTCTAGGGTGATGCCGGTGTTCTCGTACCATCTAGGGTGATGCCGGTGATACCGGTGTTCTCGTACCCTCTAGGGTGATGCCGGTGTTCTCGTACCATCTAGGGTGATGCCGGTGTTCTCGTACCATCTAGGGTGATGCCGGTGATGCCGGTAATGCCGGTGATGCCGGTGTCCCAGAACCCTCTAGGATGATGCCGGTGATGCCGGTGATGCCGGCGATGCCGGTGTCCCAGAACCCCCTAGTTTATACTACTGAAATTATTAGAAAAAGTATTTCACCTTACGCATCACCCATTTGGGTTGTGCCTAAAAAGGAAGACAATTCCGGTAAGAAAAAATGGAGAATTGTAATAGATTATAGGAAGCTCAACGAAAAGACAATTGAGTTTAAACACCCAATCCCTAATATAGACGAAGTTAGGAAGATGTCAATATTTTTCTACCTTGGACCTAGCCAAAGGTTTCCATCAAATAAAAAATTATCCTGGTGACATAGAGAAGACCGTCTTCTCAACGCCTTCAGGACATTATGAGTTCTTACGCATGCCATTTGGGCTTAAAAATGCCCCAGCGACATTTTAATGCATGATGAATGAAGTATTGGAAGAGTACCTGAATAAAATTTGTGTTGTCTATCTAGACGACATTTTAATTTTTTCAACTTCACTCAAAGAACATTTAACAAACCTTCATTTGATATTCAAAAAATTAAGACATTTCAATTTGAAAATTCAAATTGACAAATGTAACTTTCTTAGGAAGGAAACTCAATTTCTAGGACATACTATTACCTCCAATGGTGTAACACCAAACGCAGACAAAATTGAATCAATTAAAAAATTAGATGTTCCGAAGACTACTAAGCAAATTAAAAGCTTCTTAGGACTTACGGGATTTTATAGAAGATTTATAAAGGACTATGCAAAAATTGCATTACCTTTGACCAAATGTCTTAAAAAAGATTCAAAAATCAAAGCAAATGATCCAGAATATCTTAAAGCATTTGAAGAACTAAGAGAATATTTAACAACAGAACCCATATTAGCTTACCTAGATTTTAATAAAAAAATTTGCCTCCCAACTGATGCTAGTAACCATGCAATTGGAGCAGTCCTTTCACAGGACAATCATCCGATTAGTTATATATCAAGAACTCTCAATGACCATGAGCGTAACTATTCCACAACGGAAAAAGAGCTATTAACCATTGTTTGGGCTGTAAAATACTTACGACCTTATCTCTACGGAAAAACTTTTGATCTTAAAACAGATCACCAGCCACTAAAATGGTTACAAACCAAAAACTTAGGTAAACATATTTCAAGTCGCCTTCAGCGATGGATTCTGGAATTAGGAGAATACGATTTCAAAATAGATTATATAAAAGGAACAAATAATATTGTAGCAGATTTTCTTTCTAGAGAAATAAATATAGTAGATAATAGTTCTATGATACCTACCATTCATTCTCAAGCTGAACAAGCTAACGATCATTTTTTTATAAAAGATACTGCAGTAAATATATATTCGCAAGTAATTATTCTTGAATTAGGAGATAAAATAAAAATGAAGACACTGAAAGGAAAATCTCGACTTAGTGTAGGAATCGATTTAGTAAATAAAGATAATTTCGAAGAAATAATAAAAACCTATATAGCGCATAAGCCTACAGGTATTTTTACAACATTAGATGACCCACAATATAACATTCTGCAACAAAAATTACTTAACCTTTATGGCAGCAGAATTAAATTTTATAAATGTTCTTATTTAGCTAAAGACATGGAAACGGAAGAACAAGCGGTAAAACAAATACGGCTCTATCACGAGCATGAAAACAGCCATTCAGGTATTGAAGAAAATTGGCAGGGTTTAAGAAAAAAAATATATTTTTAAAATCTTCGTAATTTAATAACAGAAATTATAAATTCTTGTAATATTTGTAGCATGTATAAATATGACAGACATCCAGTGAAAGAAAAATTTTATAAAACGGAAACACCCAAAGATATTCAAGAAATTGTATCTATGGATGTTTATGAAACTTCAAGAACTAAATTCCTTACATGTATTGATAGATTTAGCAAATTTGTAGAAATTAGATATCTTCCAAATGTATCACATATTACTTTAGAAGAGAACATTGCTGAAATTATATCCCATCCAAAGAAACCAGAAAAACTAATTCTCGATAATGAATTTAATGTCCCAAGAATAATTTCATTTTTAAGGAAAGAAGAAATAAATTACCATTTTACAAAAGTTAGCTCTCATACGGGAAATTCCGACATAGAATCTTTTCATCGAGACTTAAAACAAAAAATTCGCATACTAACCCAAAACAAAATTCATTCTAATACTAACGAAATAAGAAAAAACGTAACTAAAGCCACAAGACTTTATAATACGTCTATACACAGTGTTACCAAAAATACACCATATGATATACATTATGGTAAATGTGACAAGGCAAAGATATATGAATTATTAGTTAAAAATAAAGAAAAAATTATATCCAAACTTAACGAAAGCCGCGAAAGCTTTCATGAAAACAGAAGTCAAGCTTTCATACGAAATCCAAGATCTGATAGGAATAAACTCGAACCAGTATTCAGATACGGTCCACCGGAGTTACAACATAGTAGAAATATTCAGCGGAAAAGAAGAACTCGTAAAAGTTTCGAAAATAAAAATAATCTAGTTTATACAAATAAAAGTCGTAGTGAGTTTGCTAAGTTAAGAGATTTAAATTCTCCAAGAACAGATAATGATTCACCTATATAAATTTAATACCTTAATCATTTTCAAAATGAATCTTCTTTCAAATTTGTTAGTGTTTACATTTATAACCTTTACTGAATGTGGAAAATTGAATATCGAACATATAAATAGTGAAAATGGCTACACAATAATAAAATATGATTACAAAAATATAGTTGAAGATTATAATAACATAGTGCACGTTATTAACATATCAGATATAGAAACATTGGCCGATAAATTAGAAAACACAGTGACTAAACTAAATAAATCGAAATTAATACCCATTGACATTTTTCATAAAATAGTTGAACTTAAAACTCAAATTAAGACAATACAACATTACAAGAACACCAAAGACAAAAGAACTAAAAGAAGTCTTTTCAATCTAGGAGGAAACATACTCAAATTTATATTTGGAACAATGGATGAAGAAGACAAATTAGCTATAGAAGAGCAACTTAGGGTACTTAATGACGTATCTCAAGCATTAATTGAAAATAATAATAAACAAATAAAAATCAATTTTCAGTTACAAACAAGTATTAAACAAATACATAATCGAATTGCAGCAAATGAATTAGACATACCAACAACCAAATCACAAGGAGAACTTGTTATTTTACAGTTAGAAAATAGACTCGAACAGATTGATCATATAATAGAAAAAATCCAAAACAATATTTTAAGTAGCAGACTAGGTATACTAACTAACAATATTCTAACCATTCAAGAAATAGATGAATACGATATAGATTTTGATAAACTCAGAGAGATAAAAGTTAGCAGCGCTACCTTTGGTAAAAATCAAATTATTTTTGTAATACAAATTCCAAAAAATATTATTCCTTTTCATCAAGCTTTTATTCTACCAATGTCAAACTCTATTAAAGAGGAAATAAAGCTAAAACCAACAAAACTTTTAATTAATAACAAAATATATTTGGAGGAAATGAAAATTGAACTAAAACATTTAAAAGAATTTGAAATATGCAATCCTTGTAAGAAAATAATAAATTTAAATGAAAATATTGTTTATGAAATAAAGAATGGAGTAATCATAATAAAAAATTCATATCTAACATTATTAAGCAATTGTGATGAGAGAAAAAATATAAAGGTTCAAGATAATGTAATTATTAAATTTGAAAATTGTGAAATTAAAATTTTGAATACAACTTATAAAAACTATGTTAATTTTGTGTATGAACCTATAAGCTTAGATATAACAATATCTAATTTAACCACTTTTGATGTGAACCTAGAGTTAGATAACATAGACATTATTAAAAAGGATTTGATTACTCATACAAAAATAAATTACTTCAATGTCATATGTATTTCTTTGATCATTATAATTTTATTAAGTATATTCTGTCGAAAAATGTATAGTTCCATCAGGAGACGAAAATCTAAGGGTGGTGGAGTTATGTTACAATAGTTACGTTTTTATATCGCGGTTTGTTCTTAAAAAAAAACATTAGTTTTTTTCTTTCTTGTTTTTTTGTTTTTATTTATTCATTATATTAATTCTTAAAATTTATTAATTGCTAAGGAAAAGCCGCTGTCCTAAGCGAGGCTGCACTTCTCAGTAGCTTGGTGAATTAAAGACTAATTTTACAATCATAATTTATTTCTAAGCTAAGTTCGGTATTGGGAAAGGAATGCACTTGTTGACAAAATATTCATATTTCATTTGAGTCAAATGAAATATTAGTAATATGAATATTATTTTATTCATTTATTATGTGCAGGGGAAAAGGGGGTGTATCCGTTATGGACATGTTTTGCATATTAAGCAGAAATGGCGTGGGATACCGTTATGGTATTTGTGGATGTGCCGTTAGGCAAGGTGGCGTGTGGGGAATAGCGGGTTAATAGTTGGAGGTGACGTCTGAGACGTAACTCCTCCCCCCTTAGGATTCTGCTCCGTAGAATCTTTAATGCTTACATTAATTTTTGTATTGTTCTTTTTATTTTTTGAATTAAAAATAGAATTGATTAGAATAAACATAATAATTATGATAAGGCTAACTGTTCCAAAATTTAAATATTCATGTATATTTGTTCTCACTTTGATTTGTTCAATTAATTTTCGGTTTTCTATCTCTTTTATATGTAATGTTTCTGTGGAATAGTTTCTTATAATATTTTTTATTGATATTTTCTTAAAATTAGGTAAAATAAAATTGTCATAGTATAGGAAATTTTCGTATTTTATATTATTTATCTCTATTTTACAGTTTTCAAATTTTAATAAATAATTTCCTTTTATAGTTACATCGTAATTGTGACAATTATGAATTATTTGAGTAAATGGTAAATTTTTTGTTATTAAAATATTATTGGTAATTTGTCTGATTTCAATATCCTGGTTTTCTTTAAAATTACATTCAGGATTATCCTTAAAAATGTTTTGAATACAAGGATCTTTTATTTGTTTTAATTGTTTAAGCTTAACAGTTTCATTCAGATTTTCATAATTGGTATTACCATTAGTTATTATTTCTTTATGCGACGTTACAAGTTCTAAATTATTATTATTAGGAATTGGTTCGATTAGGATTTTATAAAATTTTTCATTACAATATTTTGGTATTAAAAGTATAAATACAATTTGATTCTCATGGATAATTACTGTGCTCTTAATATTAGTTAATTCATTCATAGTAATATTAAATTTGGTTATTTCTTTTTGTGTTAAAATATCATGTCCTAGAATTCCTAACTGGCTCATAAGTAGATTTTCTTTGATTTTTTTAACTTGATCTTTGAGTAATTGTATGTCGTATTGCATTTGGAATGTATGTTGCATAGTTGCTATTTCTGCAAGTTCTTTGTCGACTGTGTTGCCTAAACTAGTTAATTGGCGTTTAATTTCAAGCTGTTGTCCGTTAATGTGTTTTGTTATGTTGTCAAATGCTTCGTTAAAGTTATGATTAATTTTGACTTGGTCGTTAAATCCTTCGATAAGGTTCTTGGTATTTTGTTCGTTTATGTTTAGAGTTTGTTTGATTTCTGTTTCGTCGTCGTAGTCCATTGTCCCAGTGAGGTATTTTAGTCCTTTCCCTACAATATTAATAAGTCCTCTTTTTGTTTTATGGCGATAATGTCCTAACAGATTTTCTACTTCTTCAGATAAGAGTTTAAAGTTGTGTGTTAATGTTGGGTATTTATCCCTAAGATTAAGTTTGTCTATGTTATGTTCTATTATATTTAGGTTTTCCGTCCATGCAGTTAGATTTATATTATGTAGTATTTTAGTGTATCCTGTTATGACTTGAATTTTTTCGTCTCTAATTGTAATGAACCCGTTTCCTGAGTTCAGGTTTTGTACTTCTAGTTTCTGTCCGTTAGTAACTGTTGTTAAAGTCAGAAAGGTGATAAATAATATCTGGGAAAGAGAATTTTAGGTATTTTCGTATTTATAGTTGCATTTTACTTGTGTTTTGTAGAATTTACTTCCTTTTTCATCTTTAACATGATCTGGGTCAACCAATTTTGTGGTTGCTTTTTTGTATATTGGTTTGATCTTATTCCCTGTTCTAATTTTTAAGTATTGCTGTTTGTTTTCGGTAAAATCAATATTTTTCCTGTCTTTATTTAATTTATCTATATAATTTTCTTTATTTTTTTGGACAATTTCTGTAATTTTTGGGTATTCCTCATTTGATATGGTTCCGTTTAAGAAATCTATTGGTCTCTTTTTTGTAGTGGAGTGGATTGTTTTGTTGTAAATAGTTATTGCTTTTAATACTTTTTGCCTAAGAGTGTCTGTGTTATTTTTATCGGCGGTGAAAGTTCTAATATGCTCGTTAAGAGTAGAGTGGAATCTTTCGATATCCGAATTGGCAGTTTTATTATATGGGGTGAATATGTGTAGGTCAACATTATTGTTTTTTAGAAATTCTTTAATGTTTAATGATGAAAAACCTGTTTCTCCTTCTGTTACTATTCGCTCGGGAATTCCTAAAGTAGCGAATCTATTTTCCAATGTATGTAACAAAGAAGTCCAAGTTCTATGTTTGATTTCGTATGCTGTGACATGTTTTGAAAATTTGTCAATCATTGTGACGTACATTAAGTTTATATTTGCATACCAAATATAAACATGTATGATTTGGTTACATTTTATAGGGGTTTCAGTTAGTTTCCATGGGACTTTATTGGGTTTTCTCTCATATTTAGCTTTATTGCAGGTTTCGCAGTTATTGATAAACTTTTGGATTTTGTCTTTGAGATTTGGGCAATAATATATATCTTTAATTTCTTCATAGGTTTCATTAATTCCTCTGTGATTTAGTGAATCATGTGTTTTCGAAATCACCAGTAATTGTTTTTCTTCGTCTTCGAGGTCTCCCAAGAATTAACTGCACTTAATAAACTTTAAGAGTTTGTTGTTACTAAAATAATTGATATAAACTTCCTGAAATTGGGCAAACAAATGATCGTCTTTTGTGAAAATTCCTACTATTCCTTTAGGTGGAATGAATTTTTTTAAGATTTCAATGATTAATTTTTCATTAAAGACTTTTAGTTCAGTTACAATTCTTTTCTTTTTAAAAGGGTGATATACCTTGTGATTACTTGGGTTTGTTGTAGTGTTTAAAATTATTTGTGTTTTATAAATGTTTATAGGGGATTCAATAATCGGTATGTGTTTACTACTGTCTTCATTTGAGCTGTGGACTGTAGCTATGATGGATTGTTCATCGAATTGTGATTCATTGTTTTCAGAATGGTAATTTACGTTTTGATTATGGTAGACTTCTATTCTTGACAAACCATCGGCAACCTGGTTGTCCTTCCCTTTGACATAATCTATGTCGAAGTTGTATGCTTCTAATTTAATTTTCCACCTCTGTAGTTTGGCGTTTGGTTCTTTGAGCGAACTTAGCCAAACAAGGGGTCTATGGTCGGTTCGCACCGTGAACTTTCTGCCAAAAAGGTATGGTCTGAAGTATTTCGTGGAATCGACTATTGCGAGAAGTTCTTTCTCTATAGTAGAATACTTTGTTTCGTGTTGGTTGAGTGTACGGCTAAAGTAACAGATTGGATGGTTTTCTTGGCTAAGAACACCACCTATAGCATAATTTGATGCATCTGTTGTCATCGTAAATTTTTTTGCAAAATCTGGATATATAAGGATAGGTGTGGAAGTAATTAACGTTTTTAATGTTTCAAAGCTTTCAATATAATCTTTGTCCTTAATGTCAATTCTAGCATCTTTTTTTAGGAATGATGTCATAGGCTTGGCTACTTTTCCATAATCTTTTATGAACTTACGGTAATAGCCTGTGATGCCTAAGAATGCTCGAATTTGTTTCATGGTTTTAGGTAGTGTATAATTTTGAATGGCTGCAATTTTGTTAGGGTTAGGTTTAATTCCAGTAGTGGTTACTATGTGGCCTAGGAATTCAGTTTCTTTTTTGGGAAATTCACTCTTATCTAATTGAATTTTTAGGTTTACTTCTTTGAGTCTTTGAAAGATTTTTTTTATGAAAACTAAGTGTTCTTCAAGGCTTGTCGAGAATATGATGATATCGTCTATGTAGACATATTCTCCCTATGAACTCGTGAAGTACCGAATTCATCAAGCGTTGGAATGTCGCATGAGCATTTTTCAGTCCGAATGGCATACGAACGAACTCGTAGTGTCCATTGTCGGTTGAAAAAGCCGGTTGAACTGCTCGGCCGTATAATGCCTTGACGCAGCATCTCATTAATTTGAGATCTAACTTCACTCCTATGCACTTCAGGATATCGATAGCTTTTTGTATATATTGGGACGTCATTTTTTGTTTTTATTTCTTGCTTTATCGCATTTGTAAAAGTGAGGTCAGTCCCTTCTTGGTAGAAGACCGAAGAGTATTTTTAAACTAATCAGTTGATTCCATTTCGTTCTTCTTCATTTAAGTGGCTTGTTCTTATTTGTTGCAAAATAGGATCTTTACATACTTCCGTATGGTTCACTTCCATGATCGGAATGACTTTTTCGTAATCATCATCTGTTATATTTTGTTCATTGTTGCATGGTATTGAAATTTCTTTAACGAAATTTTCATTTGCTGTTTTTTCTTCGTAGCTGTTATAGTAAATTGGAATTTTAGTTTCCTTTACTATTAATATTTTTTTGCTAAAGTCTATTACTGCTCCGATGGGGAACAATATGTTATTTCCGATTAAACCATCGTATATACTGTGAAACTTGTGTTCGAGGAATTCAGCAGTTTTATTTATCATGCCGAATTCTTCGAACAGTGGAATCGTTACTTTAGAATAAGCGTATATTGGCATTCCTCCGGCTGTTTTTATTTCTATTGTTTTTTTTAATTTCGTTTGCCATTTTGGGTGGCAAATCCCTGGGTTGAGGATACTCGTCTCCGAGCCTGTGTCTATGAGTAACCTTAGTTTGTATTTGTTTTTTGTTATTATAATTATATAGGGAAGTCGGCTTTTTGGTTGCCTTCCCGAAAATCCGAAATATCATCGAGAGTATTAACCTCTCTTTGATATGATGCTGATAATGTATCCATTTGTTCAGCTGGATTTCTAAAATTACCTGAGTAATTATTCCTATTCTGTCCGGATCGATTGGAGTAAGTGGGGTTGTTATAAGAGTTATTACCTACATTGTTCTGATTATACCTATTGTTGAAATTGTGTTGACCGGATCTATTAGGATTGTTATGATTAAATGTACCTGAAGTATTTGAATTGCGTTGACTAAATCTGTTGGGGTTGTTATGATTAAATGTATCTGAAGTTTTTGAATTGCGTTGACCAGATCTGTTGGGATTATTATGGAAGTTATTATTCTGATAACTAAAATTAGTGGGTCTATAATTTTGTCTAGGATAACCTGAATTGTTTTGGTGATAAGGTTCAGTTACTTTTAGGTTTCCCTGGTCATGTCCTATAAATTTATTTATCATGTCTCTAATAGCAAAAATATCGAACAGGTTAATTATTGAAAATGCTAATGAGCCAGCTACTAATTCTTTGACCTTCTGAACCAACATATTATTAAAAATCATGGTCATTGTAGGACCGTTTTCGCAAAATGTGGAATATTCTGAGATATTTTCTATAAGTTTTTTTAGTTTTTTGTCTAAATCAAAAATTGAACTTACATTGAGTAATCCAATGTCTTTTGTTATCGTCATCTCGTCCCTCGTTGGTCGAAAATGATTTCGCAGCTTTTCCAGGCATTCAGTCCATGTTGTTGGTGGGTTGTTGTACATTAAGTTTTTCGCTGGTCCTTGGATTTTGGTATCGTATATAATTTCAAAAACTGCTGCTCGTTCTTCCTCCTGATGGTCACTGAGTATTTTATTGACAGAACTTACGAATGAAGGCAATGTACCCTTATCGCCTTTAAATGTCTCCAGGAATCTGATTTCCTTTTCTATTCGTGCTCTTGTGCTGGATGGTCTGTTGTTTTGTTGGATGATTTCTGTGAGTGCGGCTTGGCACTGTTCAACATTGAGCTGAGCCATCCTGTTAGCTCTTATGTTATCGAAGATTCTATTTCTTTTGTTATTAATTTTGAATTGCTTTAAAAGCACCTTTAATGCACAATTTGTTTGTTTTGTTCTTTATCGAAAACATTTTTTTTTTTATTTTATTGAACTATATAAATCTGACGTGTTTTGCTTTTTCGCACTTATAACACTTATAGTTTAAACGTTTTTTATCGAACTTTATAAATCACACGGATTTTGCTTTTTGTATTGTTTTTAATCGAACAGTATTTCATAAGTTTGCACTTTATCGCACTTTTTCGTATCGTTCTTGATCATAAGTTCTTAATCGAACATTTTTTTTTCGAGTTTGCACTTTATCGCACTTTTTCGTATCGTTCTTAATCATAAGTTCTTAATCGAACATTTTTTTTCGAGTTTGCACTTTATCGCACTTTTTCGTATCGTTCTTAATCATAAGTTCTTAATCGAACATTTTTTTTTCGAGTTTGCACTTTATCGCACTTTTTCGTATCGTTCTTAATCATAAGTTCTTAATCGAACATTTTTTTTTCGAGTTTGCACTTTATCGCACTTTTTCGTATCGTTCTTAATCATAAGTTCTTAATCGAACATTTTTTTTCGAGTTTGCACTTTATCGCACTTTTTCGTATCGTTCTTAATCATAAGTTCTTAATCGAACATTTTTTTTTCGAGTTTGCACTTTATCGCACTTTTTCGTATCGTTCTTAATCGAACTGTATTTCACGAGCTTGCACTTTATCGCGTTTTCTCGTAAACATACTCGGTCACGTTGTTCTTATTTTTTTGTTGTTCTTGATCGAACTACCAACTGCGCCAGTTACGTTTTTATATCGCGGTTTGTTCTTAAAAAAAAAACATTAGTTTTTTTCTTTCTTGTTTTTTTGTTTTTATTTATTCATTATATTAATTCTTAAAATTTATTAATTGCTAAGGAAAAGCCACTGTCCTAAGCGAGGCTGCACTTCTCAGTAGCTTGGTGAATTAAAGACTAATTTTACAATCATAATTTATTTCTAAGCTAAGTTCGGTATTGGGAAAGGAATGCACTTGTTGACAAAATATTCATATTTCATTTGAGTCAAATGAAATATGAGTATCACTTTATTAAATGAAATATGAATATTATTTTATTCATTTATTATGTGCAGGGGAAAAGGGGGTGTATCCGTTATGGACATGTTTTGCATATTAAGCAGAAATGGCGTGGGATACCGTTATGGAATTTGTGGATGTGCCGTTAGGCAAGGTGGCGTGTGGGGAATAGCGGGTTAATAGTTGGAGGTGACGTCTGAGACGTAACTCAATCAACACCGACAATGGTGAAATCTGATCTTAACATAACCTCAGACAGTCTCCAGCATCCGGCCACTGGCACTGTAAATACATTTTGTTTATCATCATGCTGATTCAGCATGATGACTTAGGGTTCCACGACAGAGGAACATTAATTTTTAAGTTAGTTTTTAAATTTGATCGTAAGAAGAACGGATACAAACCAATAAAGACTCAATAAAGTAATTCCTTTTTCTTTTTTAAAATCCCAAAAAAAGGAAGTATAACTTATTTCGTGTGTCGAAGCCTCCCGCTTTTACCATGCTTATAAATGGAGAACCAATCGAATAAGAACCTGTTTTTGCATTTCTATGCAGTCATCAACGATCGAGAGGAAGACGAAAGACAATGCAATGATGTTTGTTTTTGTTTTACTGTGTTCTATGTAAATATAAAAAAATAAAAAGTATATCAATTTTTGTCTGCATTGATCCATTATGTGGATATATTCTTTATGTGGGTGATAGAAACAAATGTGGGTATTCGTTTATTGGTTGTAGGAGGTTTCTTATGAATAAAGATTTTCAATGAGTGTGTAGTTTTTAGCAAGTGAGGTTACACATAACCCCACTATCGTAGAAAACCCCTGATATCTATTGTTTTTGTTCCTGTATCTTTCTATAGGTCGATCTATTCTCTTATTATATTCTAGGCAGTATGTTGCTTGTAATAACGTGCCGAGGTAGGTTATTGTTTTGGTTTTATTTATCAATTAATATTGTTGTACGGTAACCAGTCACCCCCTTTGCTATTTCCGTATGCTTTATTTCTTAATGGTGCTTAGTTAGATGCTTGGTTTTTAGACCAAATTGGCTTTGCTTTCTGATAATCAAATTGAAACTTCCAAACAAGTTTTGAATCAATTTAAAGCTTGATGGCATTACAACTGTAGAAACTAGTTACGATGCTTCGACTGACTTAAGATTTTCTATGAGAATTAGGAAGCACTTTACGGAATATTCTAAATATGAACTACGAACATTTTGAAGATAAACCCTGGTTTAAATTTAAAAAAAAGGCTAGATAAACACTGTTTCCTGGAAAATGAAACAAAAAAGTAAACATTTCTAGCCTAAAATAACAATTACCCGCATACAGTAAATACCTCCTAAGCTATTTAACTTAACTCCAAAAATTATATACTTAGATTCAAATAAAATAAAGAAACAATTTTTCTCAGTTTTGTATTAATGTGATTATGAGCTCTCATAATAAATAAGAATTATTTTTGCCTTAAATATTGTTTTATTTACAATAAAATGTGGTGGGGTGAGGCACAACCCCAGTTGCCTTTCACGTACAAAAAAAAACCTTTGGAAGGTTAAGATAATTATTTTATTTAATTTCTTAAATTAAGAAATTATTAATAGTCCAGTTAATTTAGTATTTTAAATCGCATTTTTCGATGGACAACACTTTTTCTATGGAATCTGTTTGGGTACACCTCCTGATTGTAAAAACGAGTTTTTGGTATTTTTTGGGCTAAAGAAGAACCATATTCTTGAAAAAAAGGTTTTTATTTAATAACTCTTTCACAAATTTATTTTAAAGCAAAATGTCCAAAAAATCTTCAAAATAAGCCATTAACGACCTCTGCCTCTGACAGTTGTTGATATCTCT
The DNA here is from genome assembly GCA_946251815.1 of Dasysyrphus albostriatus. Taxonomy (NCBI): domain Eukaryota; kingdom Metazoa; phylum Arthropoda; class Insecta; order Diptera; family Syrphidae; genus Dasysyrphus; species Dasysyrphus albostriatus. Next base: position 138,815,951 of record OX276335.1, on the reverse strand, counting down.
TTCCTTCTCCTTTCCTACCTATAAATTAGCCTTTTCGACTGATGTTGTTGGCCACATGTTAGCCGTAATTTGTTGAAAATTTGTAACCCAGCCAGTTAAAATCTTACACGCATTGCAACAATAATCACCAGCACTGGAACAGTTCGGAACTATGAAATTCACATACAAAAAGAGATTTATTAACCAATTTGTTCTGCACCGTTTTGTTGAAAAGCTTCTGGCCGACTGTATAAGTAAAAATTTTCAAGAAAACACTTTTTTCTTATTTTACAACCAGTCTCTTTAGACTCTTTATTATTTTTTGATTTTGCTTTAAGCCTAAACTGCTTATTCACTAAATTACTTATTATTCATTTCAAGTGTTGGCTTACTATTAATTGGAAGTGCTGACAAGGTCAGCGTGTGGAGGAAATTTGTTGGTTGGATGGGAAATGGGTTCAGTGAATAAACTGAATGGAAATAGGGGTTGGGTTACGGATGGGCTGAAGGTTTATTATGTTTATTGAAGGTTTATTATGTTTACTGAAGTTTAGAAGGTATTGTTGTTGTTAACTCCTCCCTTCCTTAATTTTGAACGTCCTCGTTCATTATGTTTAGTACTCGCATTTTTAAAAAGTCTTTATGTAATGCTAATAAACCGTTGTCTGATTTTGTTGTAATTTTTACAGCTCTTGGCCTTACTTTTGTATAAAGAAGTACAAAAATCACAAAAGCAAGCATTCCCAACCACCTCGAAGTCAGCCAGCGCATTTTCGATTTTCGCGAAAAATAAAATCTTAGGCGATGTATTCCTAATTGCACATTTCAAAATGTGTTTTTTTTTTTTTAATATAAACAAATTGCACTTTGTATAGAAATTTCAAATGCTCATATCTTTGTAAACCAGTCGAATATCAAAATGCACAGGAGCTTAAATAATTGCTCATTTTAAAATTTAATTTGCACACCAACATTTTTTTTTGTTACATGCTCTCTCAGTTAATAAATCAATTATTAAAATTTCGACCAAATTTATTGTTTAATAATCCAAGTAGATGTTATAAGAAACCAACCAACAGAATTTATAGTTATCAATGGCGCAATGGAAGAGTATCCGGCCGGCTTGTCAGTGGACTGCTGACAAGACTAAAACTCTTGTACCGACAGTTAACTGACCCTCATCATCTGGAGATTAGGACACTGAAGTCGTCGATCAAGAACATCAACCAACTAATTAAAGAGAACTATCAGTTGTCAATTAATTTGTATTGGGATAACAAAATTCGGGCCGTTAATGCAAGCGACCCGAGCATGTCTCCGCAAATTAACAAGATATTTAAAAGGAATGATCAGAACGACCTTCCTTGTCTTAAGCTTCAGAGAACGACAGACAACAGAGACGTACTTCTGACAGCAGGAATTAATCCAGAGGACGCCGTCTTGGACGATGACCTCTTTATTGTCGAAGATCCACAGGAGAAAGTGGAGGCTGTGGGGGCTGCTTTCCAGCAAGTGTACAAGGTGAATGCGTGCATTCACCCCAATCATGACCTGGAAAACAGAGCCTTGCTCCATCACTTCTACCTTCGGAACGACATCACGCAATGGCGATCAGAGAACCTTGGTTTCACCGGGTTCAATGAAGATCATTTTGCAAATGCCATAATCGCCGAACGAAATGGGCCCAGTTCCCTGTTAATCACGAAGGTGGAGCTCCAGCTCATTTTCGATTCGTTAAAGAAGAAGAAGTCAGCAGGTGTCGATGGCATATCCAACGTTGTACTTCGACATTTACCTCAAAAAGCAGTAGACATTTATACCACTCTGTTTAACAACGCTCTGAATAATGCATATTATCCAGTGCGGTGGAAGACAGCTGTGGTGCATCCTCTCCCGAAAAAGGGAAAGGACAACTCCAATCCGGCAAATCTCCGGTCGATAAGTCTTCTTCCGAGTATCAGCAAGGTATTCGAAAAAGTTATCAATAGAGCTCTGTCTAAGTGGGCAGAGGACAATAATGTCATACCGGACAATCAGTTCGGTTTTAAGGCGGGACATGACACCATTCATGCCGCGTCGAAACTCGTTTCTGATGTCCAATGGAACAAATCTAAGAAGCAGTGTACGGGTGCCTGTCTGGTTGATTTGGAGAAGGCCTTCGACACTGAATTGCTTACAGAACAGCTCCAAAAGTCGAGGTCATCAGGATTCTTTTGCAGCGTGACTTCGAGAAGATTCAGCGATATTGCGATGACTGGAAGTTGAAAATCAACTTTCAGAAATCAGAAACTATCTTGTTTAGGACTCCGTTGCTTAGAGCCACAAGGGATACGAGAAAGAACTGGCGCAAGCTGGTGATCGTAGGGCCAAATGGACATCCACTGGCGAGTAAAAGTGTAGTAAAGTACCTTGGCATCTGGATGGATCAGTATTTGTATTTCGACCGACATATAAATGCTGCTCTGACCAGGGCTTTTGCCCTGACGAAACGGTTGTTTTATAGCAGCCGGCTGGACAGCAGGGTGAAGGTGATTTGCTACATGGCCCTTATCCGGCCGATGATTGCCTATGGATGCCCGGTTTGGTTCAACGTTGCCCCATCTCAAATGGAAAAGATTCGGGTGTTTGAGAGGCAGTGTCTTCGACGCTGCCTTGGATTGCACAGAACACCAGAGTCGGAGTACAAACACTACTATTCCAACCTGGCTCTATACAACGGGGCCAAAATAAACAGGATAGATAATTTCTTGCTGAAGCTTATTCGAGGTCACATTGCAAGAGCGATGTCCTCGTCTAACAGCTTAATTTTCGGGGCTTACTACCCCAATAACGAATACTACGAGAGTGTGCGTCTAAGCGGCTTTATTCCGCCCGATGCATTCCTCCACCTAGACAGTCGAGGGCTGATCCAGGATAGAGCGGCGGCTCCGCTAATCTACCACGTCGGCCGTAGAACTGTGGATCGGCGGCTCCTTTACAGTCGAGACGTCCTCGCACAAGACGGAGCTGAGCACCTTCGGTTCAGTAGGACTGTGTCCGAACGGGACCGAAGAGATAGGGTAAGGCAGGAGAACCAGTTCTGGTGGTTGAAAAACGAAGATGAATTTCCTTCAGACATTTAATAGTTGACCTTGCTATTTTCTCTTGTATGGCCAACTTACATAGGTTTAGGTAGTTAGTTTTAAGTAGGGACAGTCAGGGTGGCACCAAAAAAAAAATATATAAAACATACAAAAACACCAAAAAAATTATAAAATCAACAAAAATACAAAAAAAATATAAAAACCGGAAAATGCTTGCTGTGGCTGTTCTAGTTAGTAAGTAGCTTATAAGTAGGTTGTAATTAGTTTAAAATTAGTTGTAAGTAGTTTAAAGTAGTTTTAATTAGCTTTAATTTAGTTTTATGTAGTTTGTAAGTTTTATATAAAACCAAAAAATAAAGACATAGATACCGAGTTTTTTTGTGAAATTCTTCTCAGTAAAAATAAAACCGACCTGGATTTAGTATTAAGATAGTTCTTAGGCCGAAAGGCATTAGCATTAAGTTATTATAGTTTAACTTAGAGCGCCCGACTGGTGCCAGTAAGTTAGTTTTAAGATATTGATAAGTAGGCTAGTTTTTATGAATTTTTGTCTAGCTTTAAGATAGTTCTAAGATAATTGAAAAATAAAAATGAAAAAAATGAATTTACAAAAAAAAAAAAAAAAAAAGTATCCGGCCGGCAGCCGATTGTCATGGGTTCAAGTCCTGTGTGGGCATACACTTTTTTTTTTTTTGTTTGCATGTACTCATTGTTATGTTGCATTTCTTAATTAAAAAGCAGATAAATGATAATTAATTACATTATAGACTAAAGCAAATGTAAAATTTGCATTATTGCACATATAAATTATCGAAGTTGTACTAACTCGATGTAAAAAAAACACAGTTTGGTTTGGTTGACTAACGAAGAGTAACTTTATTGATTCTTTTACCTTCTATTTATAAAATATAATTCTTTAACAATATTTTTTAGTTTCCAAGAATTCATTATTGCAAAATTAACAAAATTTTCATAACAAATAACAAATATAATATTTTTGATAATGCTGATTTGACAAAAGTAGGTGTCTGCATTGTTAGCAACGGAAATTGGGTAGGAATGTAAATGGGAATGTGAATGGGAATGTATCGTGTTAACTCCCCCTTTCTTAAGTATCTGCGTCTCGTAGATTAGATTTTGAGAGAAATTTTTTTTTGTGAATTAATATGGGAGTTTGGATCAACTACGGGGATGTTTAATTTTAAAGGTTCAAATGAGGAAAGTTGAATTTGTTTCTTGTTTTTTGACTGTTGTTTCAAAAAGATGAATAGAATCAAATTGATTGTTGCCCCTATGAGCAGAAAAGTTAGGTTAGAACCTAGGAATAGTTTACTGTTTGAAGAAATAAAGGATAGTTTTTCTACCTTATTTATATCTGTGACTACTCTTTGTGTAATTCTTATTTTATATTGGCTTTATAAATTTCTTGTAAGAGTGGAATGAATTTTTCTGGAATTTTGATACCATTAAGTGTATTAGGATTTGATTTTTCCTTTAAGAATTTTGTAAGAGTTTCTTCGTCGTAAGAGTGCAGCTTGATAGAATGTCTTTGATATTTTGGGTGAGGTTCTTCGTAGCATGTCATTTCATTACCTTCAGAAAAGATAAGTTGGTTTCTAAAAACGTTAAAAGGTGCTTCGCAGTGTGGTATAAGATCACTGCTATCTTCTTCAGCACTTTGTTGAGTTCCAGAGGACGAAGTTATAGTATTAAGCACGGGGAGTCGCGACAGTGCGTCTGCGACGACATTTGATCGTCCAGGCTTATAGATAAGAATACCGACATACTCTTCTATTCTTGCCTTCCATCTTTTTAGTTTTGCGTTAGTATTGCGATTACTCAGCGCGAATGTTAATGGCTGATGGTCAGTAAAGATATTTATGTTTTTGGCTCCGTAAAGATATGTTCTTGATTTATCAAGGGACCATATTATCGCTAGCATCTCCTTTTCAATAGTTGAGTACGCCTCTTCTGTCTCGTTTAGAGATCTAGATATAAATGTAATGGGTCTTTCTTTCCCAATTTCGCCTTGCGAGAGGACGGCTCCAATGGCGTAGTTGGAGGCATCGGTTGTAAGGATGAAAGGTTTCTCAAAATTGGGGAATATAAGAATATCCGAAGATAAAAGAATGTCCTTGAGGCATTTAAATGCGTTTAACGCTTGATCGTCAAGATGGATTTCGACTTTTTTCGACTGATTTGCTTTAATTTGGGCATTTTCGCCTCTTGTTAGATTCATTATTGGTTTTGCTAATACAGCATAATCTTTGATAAACTTTCTATAGTAGGACGCGAGACCTAAACAGCTCTTTAGCTCTTTAAGATTTTTTGGGGGTGGAATCTTTTGGATTGCCGCTATTTTTTCAGGATCTGCCCGAATTCCTTCTTGATTGATTATATAACCCAAGAAATTTACTTGAGTTCTTAGGAACTTTGATTTCTCTAAGTTCACTCTTAGATTTGCCTTATCAAGATACGATAAAACTTGCTCAAGATTGTTCAAATGATCAGATATACTTTTGCCGAAGACGATTATATCGTCTATATAGACATAGCATATTTTGCCTATAAGAGGTTTAAGCACGTATTTAATCGTGCGTTGGAATATAGCGGGTGCGTTTTTTAACCCGAACGGCAGACGAGTAAACTCATATTTGCTATTTGCCGTTGAAAATGCAGTCTTTGCTATGTCGCTTTCTTTCATCTTAATCTGGTGAAAGCCAGACGTAAGATCAAGGGTCGTGAAGTATTTATTTTCCCCTAAACTTGCGAGAGTATTTGTTATGTCCGGAATCGGATAAGCATCTGCAATTGTTATTGCATTCAGTCGTTTGAAGTCAATAAGAAGTCTATATTGCCTTTCGCCTGCAGAGTTGGGTTTCTTTGGAACAATCCAAAGTGGAGAATTGAAAGGACTTTTAGATGGTCTTATAACACCATCAGAAAGCATTTTGCTGATTTGAGCTTCGACTTCTGCTCTTAGGTTAGCGGGGTAAGGGTATGATTTTGTGTATATAGGTTCGGATGAAGTAGTTTGTATTTCAGCACGAACGCTGGTATCTATTGTACCACTGTCTGAGATTGGTCCGAAAAGTTTTTCATACTTGCATAAAAGTTTTTGAATATTTTCAGGGTTTATATCAGTTTGGATATTATTAACTTCTTTTGATTGTTTTTCTTTGAGACTAATTTTAATGCTTGGGGCTAAAATGAGCATATTGTTTTTCCTGTCTATTACAGCCTCTAATTGTTTGAGGGTATCATCACCAATAATCCCGTCAAATGATTTGAGTCCTGGAAGGACAAAAAATCAAAGGAGGTACTATTGCCGATAGGTTTAAAAAATTGGGCACTAATTTTACGATTTATTTGTAGTTGTCCGGTAGCGGACTGTATTTTGAATGGAGAAGTGACTGGTTTACAATTGTAAGCAATTCTTTCAGATACAAAGTTCTTGTTAGCTCCAGTATCTACCAACAATTTTAAGACTTCACCATCTCTAGTAACATACTCTAGGTATGGTACGCTAGAGAGGCTTCCGTTGTAAAATTTAGCTCTGCTAAATCGTCATTATTGCCATCGTCATCCCATGTTTCCTGGTATACTTTGAAATATTCCTCGTTCAATGGATCCTCTTCATCTTCTTCTATGGTATCTTGATCTGTGATAACGTTTGTTGCAAAGAGACGTTGTTGTTTCCTCGGAAGGTTATCAGATCCATTAAATCTTTTTGGCATTATATTATTTTCAGGTCGGTTCATATAGTTGATTTGATTTGACGACTTTGTGGGGGTTTTGGACTAGTTGGTCTAGGAGGGGGTGAGCTGTTCCATGTTGGTTTTGCATAATGCTGGTTGTTATTCATTTGGTTTATTGGAGCAGTAATATTGTTGTTGAAACTTTTCTTATGTATTGAGAAGTTTCTAAAGTTAAGGTTTTGAAATTCTAGACAAAAAGTATAAGCCTCTGGAAGGGTTTGAGGTTTCTGAATCATGAGCATTTTTGATACGTCACCATTGAGACCTCGGACGAAAATGTCTAAAGGTCTGTTCCTATAATTCTCTGTCAGGGTCGTAATGGTCTCCTGAGAATAATCTTCCGTTTTGATTTTGTTTATAAGAAGGGACAATTGATGGTTGACCCGTGCATAAAATTCGTCGATGGTTTTATTCGCTTGGGTCATTCTATTTAGTTCATGTTCTAAAGTTCTAGAATCACGCTTGTCTGCGTAGTGCAGTGACAGACATTTTTTAATTGTCTGCCAATCTTCGTCAAATATGTTATAAGATATGAGGGCGGCATCGGCCGGGCCTCTTACTTTTTGCCTAATATGTTGAAATATTGCCCTGTAGATAGGTTAATTTTTGACGATTTGGTAATCGTTTAGTATGGACTGCACATTGTGAATCCATGAAACGTACTGTACTGCATTGCCATCAAAAATTTGAAGGTCTCTTACGCAGTCAGGTAATTTTCTTATATCTAAAAGATCCTGTTCAGTTTTGGGGATTGGTAAAGTGGTAGTATTGGAAGGATTTTGAGGAGGTGTAATCCTACTCTCGAGGTGGTGTACTTGATTGTTCACCAGTTTAATTTGTTCAATGTTCTGATTTACAGCACCAACCAGCTGTTTTATTTGCTCAGACAATTCTTCCAGTGTGATAGGCATTTTGGAGAGGAACGATATAAAATGGGTAGGATTGGATTTTTGTATTAAATTGGTTAGGATTTTTGGATTTTTTTTTGTTTTTACAGTATTCTATATGATTAAGGTTTTTATAAGATTAACTTTTTCTTGGAAGGTATTACTATTCAATTGTATAAATATACTAGTATAATAATAATAATAATTATATAAGAATAAAGGTATTTAATAATTTTTCCTACCAAAATTTATATTTAACAGTTATGATAATTTATTTTAAATTTTATTCATTAATTGTGTTGTTCTTACAGCAAAACTGTCTGGTTCGTTGGGGTTCCGTTGGTATCCTCTTTGCGTTTTTGCTACTAGGGAACGGTTTCTTGACTGCCCACGGTTTGAATGCAACAAAGTTTTTTGTATAGGTACACTGTGCTTTACGCACTACACAACACTTTATTGTGCGGTTCTTATGTTTTACGCACTAGGTCTTGAAATTTAAAATCCGTTTATTGAGTACGTGGTTCTTATGTTACAACGTACTTTCACTTTGCTCGGATTTATTTTACGAACTTGGTTGAGAGTTTTTAATCCTTTGTAGTGCTTATATTAATTCGAACTTTCACTACACGCGGTTCCTATGTAACACAGTGCGTCGATGGTTTTATTCGCTCAGCGCGAATGTTAATGGCTGATGGTCAGTAAAGATATTTATGTTTTTGGCTCCGTAAAGATATTTTCTTGATTTATCAAGGGACCATATTATCGCTAACATCTCCTTTTCAATAGTTGAGTACCCCTCTTCTGTCTCGTTTAGAGATCTAGATATAAATGTAATGGGTCTTTCTTTCCCGATTTCGCCTTGCGAGAGGACGGCTCCAATGGCGTAGTTGGAGGCATCGGTTGTAAGGATGAAAGGTTTCTCAAAATTGGGGAATATAAGAATATCCGAAGATAAAAGAATGTCCTTGAGGCATTTAAATGCGTTTAACGCTTGATCGTCAAGATGGATTTCGACTTTTTTCGACTGATTTGCTTTAATTTGGGCATTTTCGCCTCTTGTTAGATTCGTTAATGGTTTTGCTAATTTAGCATAATCTTTGATAAACTTTCTATAGTAGGACGCGAGACCTAAACAGCTCTTTAGTTCTTTAAGATTTTTTGGGGGTGGAATCTTTTGGATTGCCGCTATTTTTTCAGGATCTGCCCGAATTCCTTCTTGATTGATTATATAACCCAAGAAATTTACCTGAGTTCTTAGGAACTTTGATTTCTCTAAGTTCACTCTTAGATTTGCCTTGTTCAAATGATCAGATATACTTTTGCCGAAGACGATTATATCGTCTATATAAACATAGCATATTTTGCCTATAAGAGGTTTAAGCACGTATTTAATCGTGCGTTGGAATATAGCGGGTGCGTTTTTTAACCCGAACGGCAGACGAGTAAACTCATATTTGCCATTTGCCGTTGAAAATGCAGTCTTTGCTATGTCGCTTTCTTTCATCTTAATCTGGTGAAAGCCAGACGTAAGATCAAGGGTCGTGAAGTATTTACTTTCCCCTAAACTTGCGAGAGTATTTGTTATGTCTGGAATCGGATAAGCATCTGCAATTGTTATTGCATTCAGTCGTTTGAAGTTAATAACAAGTCTATATTGCCTTTCGCCTGCAGAGTTGGGTTTCTTTGGAACAATCCAAAGTGGAGAATTGAAAGGACTTTTAGATGGTCTTATAACACCATCAGAAAGCATTTTGCTGATTTGAGCTTCGACTTCTGCTCTTAGGTTAGCGGGGTAAGGGTATGATTTTGTGTATATAGGTTCGGATGAAGTAGTTTATATTTCAGCACGAACTCTGGTATCTATAGTACCACTGTCTGAGATTGGTCCGAAAAGTTTTTCATACTTGCATAAAAGTTTTTGAATATTTTCAGGGTTTATATCAGTTTGGATATTATTAACTTCTTTTGATTGTTTTTCTTTGAGACTAATTTTAATGCTTGGGGCTAAAATGAGCATATTGTTTTTCCTATCTATTACAGCCTCTAATTGTTTGAGGGTATCATCACCAATAATCCCGTCAAATGATTTGAGTCCTGGAAGGACAAAAAATCAAAGGAGGTACTATTGCCGATAGGTTTAAAAAATTGGGCACTAATTTTACGATTTATTTGTAGTTGTCCGGTAGCGGACTGTATTTTGAATGGAGAAGTGACTGGTTTACAATTGTAAGCAATTCTTTCAGATACAAAGTTCTTGTTAGCTCCAGTATCTATCAACAATTTTAAGACTTCACCATCTCTAGTAACATACTCTAGGTATGGTACGCTAGAGAGGCTTCCGTTGTAAAATTTAGCTCTGCTAAATCGTCATTATTGCCATCGTCATCCCATGTTTCCTGGTATACTTTGAAATATTCCTCGTTCAATGGATCCTCTTCATCTTCTTCTATGGTATCTTGATCTGTGATAACGTTTGTTGCAAAGAGACGTTGTTGTTTCCTCGGAAGGTTATCAGATCCATTAAATCTTTTTGGCATTATATTATTTTCAGGTCGGTTCATATAGTTGATTTGATTTGACGACTTTGTGGGGGTTTTGGACTAGTTGGTCTAGGAGGGGGTGAGCTGTTCCATGTTGGTTTTGCATAATGCTGGTTGTTATTCATTTGGTTTATTGGAGCAGTAATATTGTTGTTGAAACTTTTCTTATGTATTGAGAAGTTTCTATAGTTAAGGTTTTGAAATTCTAGACAAAAGGTATAAGCCTCTGGAAGGGTTTGAGGTTTCTGAATCATGAGCATTTTTGATACGTCACCATTGAGACCTCGGACGAAAATGTCTAAAGGTCTGTTCCTATAATTCTCTGTCAGGGTCGTTATGGTCTCCTGAGAATAATCTTCCGTTTTGATTTTGTTTATAAGAAGGGACAATTGATGGTTGACCCGTGCTTAAAATTCGTCGATGGTTTTATTCGCTTGGGTCATTCTATTTAGTTCGTGTTCTAAAGTTCTAGAATCACGCTTGTCTGCGTAGTGCAGTGACAGACATTTTTAAATTATCTGCCCATCTTCGTCAAATATGTTATAAGATATGAGGGCGGCATCGGCCGGGCCTCTTACTTTTTGCCTAATATGTTGTAATATTGCCCTGTAGATAGGTTAATTCTTGACGATTTGGTAATCGTTTAGTATGGACTGCACATTGTGAATCCATGAAACGTACTGTACTGCATTGCCATCAAAAATTTGAAGGTCTCTTACGCAGTCAGGTAATTTTCTTATATCTAAAAGATCTTGTTCAGTTTTGGGGATTGGTGAAGTGGTAGTATTGGAAGGATTTTGAGGAGGTGTAATCCTACTCTCGAGCTGGTGTACACGATTGTTCACCAGTTTAATTTGTTCAATGTTCTGATTTACAGCACCAACCAGCTGTTTTATTTGCTCAGACAATTCTTCCAGTGTGATAGGCATTTTGGAGAGGAACGATATAAAATGGGTAGGATTGGATTTTTGTATTAAATTGGTTAGGATTTTTGGATTTTTTTGTTTTTACAGTATTCTATATGATTAAGGTTTTTATAAGATTAACTTTTTCTTGGAAGGTATTACTATTCAATTGTATAAATATACTAGTATAATAATAATAATAATTATATAAGAATAAAGGTATTTAATAATTTTTCCTACCAAAATTTATATTTAACAGTTATGATAATTTATTTTAAATTTTATTCATTAATTGTGTTGTTCTTACAGCAAAATTGTCTGGTTCGTTGGGGTTCCGTTGGTATCCTCTTTGCGTTTCTGCTACTAGGGAACGGTTTCTTGACTGCCCACGGTTTGAATGCAACAAAGTTTTTTGTATAGGTACACTGTGCTTTACGCACTACACAACACTTTATTGTGCGGTTCTTATGTTTTACGCACTAGGTCTTGAAATTTAAAATCCGTTTATTGAGTACGTGGTTCTTATGTTACAACGTACTTTCACTTTGCTTGGTTTTATTTTACGCACTTGGTTGAGAGTTTTTAATCCTTTGTAGTGCTTATATTAATTCGAACTTTCACTTCACGCGGTTCCTTTGTAACGCAGTGCTACTGTTCGGCTGTGTTTAGTTCTTACGCACTTAATTTAGAGTTTTTAATTCTTTGTAGTGCTTTACGTCGAACTTTCACTTAACGCGGTTCTTATGTAATGCGGTGCTAATTGTTCGGCTGTGTTAAGCTTTTACGCACTTAATTTAGAGTTTTTAATTCTTTGTAGTGCCTTACGTCGAACTTTCACTTTACGCGGTTCTTATGTAACGCGGTGCTAATTGTTCGGCTGTGTTAAGCTTTTATTTATCTGCCAGGTTCTTATGTTACGCGATGTACTTAATGTGGTTCTTATGTTACGCACTAAAGAGCAGCTCGGGCGCCAGTTATCGAAGTTGTATCAACTCGATGTAAAAAAAACACATTTTGGTTTGGTTGACTAACGAAGAGTAACTTTATTGATTCTTTTACCTTCTATTTATAAAATATAATTCTTTAACAATATTTTTTAGTTTCCAAGAATTCATTATTGCAAAATTAACCAAAAGATAAATTAACAAAAAGTTGATTAATGTAAATGTTTTAATTTCTAAGAAATTGCAAAATTAACAAATAAAATATTATTTGATTTCCAAGAATAAGATTTTCATAACAAATAACAAATATAATATTTTTGATAATGCTGATTTGACAAAAGTAGGTGTCTGCATTGATAGCAACGGAAATTGGGTAGGAATGTAAATGGGAATGTGAATGGGAATGTGAATGGAAATGTATCGTGTTAACTTATATGTACTTAACTCTTTTCAAGGTACAATACATACATAGTACGTAATATATGTGTTTGTAATACGAGTATGTAAATTAAATTAAATTTCCAAAAATTGTCCATTTATGAATTCAATATGCACCCAATGATAATTTGCATACTAAAATTTTAAATTTCCCTACCCCGCACTTTTTTGAACTAAATATTAAAATCATTAAAAATAATCTACCAAAAAGACGTTTTCGTGTTTGACTAAAATTGAAATATCTCGATGGAAAAAAATAATTTTGAAATTTTAGTAATTTTTTTTCAATAAACAACGTCAAGGTAGAATTTGCACACAAAAAGTTTTTTTCCCACCCCCCCCCCCTTTTCCCTAAAATTGATTCTTTTATTTTTTTGTTGTTGATAATGCGTAACTTGTATAAGTACGGCAGGGAAATTTTTTCATTGAAGTTCGCTTCATTAAGAATGGTTCGTTTTGGTGCTGGTAGGTGGTTCACTTCTAAGGGCACATCTGTTTTATATTCTCTTTCGTTGATTTGGATCTAAGCATCATATATAATGAGGAAGGTTCCATTTAGCACAATACGCTAGTCTTTTTCTTCTACAGTTATGTTTTCGTCCCTGGCGACGATTAATCCATCTTTGACGACTTCAAATGTGGTCTGAGTTGTTGGGCAATGCGCCGTATTGTTATTAAGAAGTTGGAAAAGACAGGAAATTAGGGAATCTATTTCACAGTAAAAATATAAGGGAGCTTTTTTGCATGCTTTTAAGGGATATTGTATTTTTTTTTTACAATTTGCAGAAACGCTGGAACTTAAATCTTTAATCTTGTGGTTATTTATTACTGGAATGATTGGAAATAATTTACAAATTTCTTGAATATTTAGAATTTTAATAAAGTATACTAAAGTGTTATATTGGTAATACATTTTAACATTGGCAACAGGTAACAAATTACTTATTTCGGTTATAACATTTTCATTTTCTTGAAGTATTTTTATTTCTTCTATGCTAAGAATTAAAGGATTTACAATATTATTTTTAGCAAGAATCAGAAAATAAATGTTGTTGCTTAAATTATTTATTATTATCCTATTTCTTTTCGACAAAATTGCAATTAATTTCTCATAGTTATCAGCGATAAATTTAATTGTGGAACCTATAAAATCTATAGATCGTCTATTGCTGGTGGGGGGTTTTAGCAATGTTAGCAAGCGTTCCATTTTGTTTAAATCTTGTAGAAGTATTTCTTTGCATCTTTCGTTTTTTATTTCATCTAATAAATTTCTCCATCCCTGCCAACAACACGCACACAGGAATGGTTGAGAGTTGTTAGTCACTAGGCCCTGGTTCTCCATGAGCTGTTGCGCCACAAAATTTATTTATTTTTTTTAATAAATTTCTATTTTCTGATATAATTTCTTCAATAGTTTAAAAATTTGAAGAGTGTTTCAGGTATAAAAAGTCTTTGTAAATGGCAACTTCTCCTACAGGTATGGGAATGAATAATGTAGAAGAATAGTCAATAATTTTAGCAGCGCCTAGCCATACTTGCATGCACCTAAAAGTAAACTTTTATCTAAAATTCTTTTTATGAGCTTGTCTCCCTTCAATTAAAATGGCTGTGCCTTAATCTGCTTGTACTATTTTTTGGTTGTATGGCCTCGACATTTTATTTCTTATTCTTTTATTGGTTTTCAAAAATACTTCGTCATTGAATTCTAAATCTTTAATCTGCTTGTTTTTGAGTTTCTAATATATTTCATTTTTTATTTCTCTAGAGTTGTCATGAAAAATGTCTGATGGCTTATGATATATAACTGAATGAATTGAATTATTATACTTATATGTAGAAAGAAGTATTAATTCAACGCCATCGGTATAGTTCTCTTTTGTAGATCTAGCAATTTCAGCAAGAGTAGAATGAAAGCGTTCCCTTTTGTCCGTTGCTTTGACGGTGGAGCCGCCCTCCACAGTCAAAGCATGGGACAGGACAGTCCTGCATGCATTTATATAGTTAAATTCGTTTTTTAACAGTGCTTGGGTAACATTTGATTGGGTCAAATGCAAAAAGACGAATCTTAAGCTTTTTTCTCACTTTTTTTAAATCTTTCCTAGCATGGTATGCAAAAAAAATAAATTGACTTAGTTATATCTCACGTGGTGAGATCGATCTCACAGCGATGAAATCGGTCTCAAATTGAAAGCTTCTATGAGACAGAACTCGTTTTGATATCCAAAAAGATGAAAAAACGATTGATTGCATGAGATAGATCTCATAAACTATTAAACATGGGGTTTCTCTTACTCACTTTAGGAAAATTGTGTTATAATCAGGGGCGGATTAAGGTATTTTGCCGCTCTGGGCCAAACAGTGAAACCCACAATGCATAATTTTCAGTATAAAAATCTACCATACCTAACTTGAAATTTGACTTCTTATAACGTTGTAATCAATGATTTCTTCATTTCTAAAATACGTGTGTAAGTCTCATATCAAATTGCAAAATGATGTATTCAAAATGTATTGAAAAATTGCGAAAAAAAAAATCTATTTTGCAAAGTATCTACTAGTTTATACTTTTATTTTTACTCGAAAGTAATTAGACTAATTTTAAATCACCTTTAGTTGATTTCATTTGATTAAGTTAACGTTACTTATAAAAATATATTATAACTGAACTAAATCAAATAACTAAATAACATAAAGAAACTTTGAATGCATTTCGAAACCCATTCATTTAAGCTTTGTTTACATTAGGTACATATTTAATTTTTGTTTTATCTACTTCGGTTTCAATGAGTTTTTTGAATAACGTGTAACTTCTAAAGTGATATCAAATTCATCGCAAGAAAAATTGTATCGATCTTCCAAGAAAACAAGTGGCATCTTCGATCAAGCTTTTCTTTTATGCTATTCTAATTTCATTTGTGTTGTTATTCCTTCGGAACTTCAGTAGGACCTTCAGTAGATACTCTGAAATGTGAATTCCAAGGCAGATATCACAGAAAATGTATAATATATAAATACAAACCATATTAAAAGTGAAGATCTCAAACTTTAATTTTAAAATAATAAAAAATAAAGCAGAAGGAAAAAAAATTATGTATAAAATAAATATATGTAGTGGAAACAACGAAAAATACTTATGTATTTACAAACGATTATATGGTTTAGTTATTTTATCATGTTTTTCCCTCATGTCTTCAAATAAGATGTGATTTTTAATTAAAGCTTTTATTTAACTGAATATTAGGTACTTTTAATAGCATTTATTTATTTTAAATCTTGACGACTTTGCGTCAGGATTTTATTGCTGCAAAATCAGATATAATGTCTTCGAAGATCATTTCTTCAATAAGTTTGGCTTCGATCGATAATATTGAAAAATTATTTAGTTTTTTTCTGACATGGAAGATCTCAAAAAATTTTGTATCCTTTTTAACGCCGAAAATGATCTTTCCGCTGAACAGTTTGTTGCAAAGAGGCAGAGATAAATTCTTAAAGCGATATCAATGTTTGGATAAATTATGTGCAAATTATTTACCCTGATAAAGTTTGACATCTGAATTACTATTTTTTCTTTACTATGATTATCTGTTTTCATATTTTTGCACCAATATAAGCATAGACTAGATGTTGTTGTTGTTAGATTCTCAACTGAATGTAATTTTTCATCAATTAGAGCTTGACAATGTAAGCACTCCGATGAAAATGAAGATTCCAAATCCTTCAAATGCTCACTCCTGAGATATTCTGCATGTTGTACTATATTATTTTCAGAAATTGTTTTGTCTGGTAAAATCTCTAAGACTTTAAACTTTTTGAAGATATAATTATAGCATGTACTTCGTTCGTTGATTTCCATTATAATTCTATCAAAGTTGACAATGAACGTCTCGATTTTAAATTTTTGGGACCCCGTAAGCTCAATATCTCCTTCTCTTGGTTCTTCTGGTTGCAGCTTCCTAATTCACTTTCGCTCGTTTGATCCAGTCTTTTTCAGATGTAAGAGCTATTGTCATAGCCTCTTCTTCGAAAAGTTCAAACTTATCTCGTTGCATCGTAACAAATCATAGAGAACAACAACTTCATTTAAGCAAATATTTGCAGACTGAAGTCTTGATTGAGCTGCATAAAATTTTCCATTAATGTTGACCATACAACTGTTAAAAGTGCAGTTTCAAATCTCTCCACGTGGTGAATTATACCCTCTGCTTCAGTTCGGGTTGTTGGTTTTTCATGGCAATCATCGGCTATTGTAGTAAGAGCTTCATGTATCGTGCAGTAATTTGTTTTCAAACCCTTACAAGCATCAGCTCTGGCAGCCCATCTGGTAATGGAGAGACTTTACCATAGTACTTCCATTTAGTGTTGTACATAGAATAGACCATCTATGTGTTGAAGCCGAAAAGAAATTGTAAATAGTTTGAACTACGTTAAAAAATTTGTCGAGCTTCAAAACAACATTCTGCGGCACGTAAACCAACCAAATTTAGGGAATGTACAGAACAAAGGACGTAACATGCTCATGCATTCAGTTCCTTCACACGGGCTTGCATTCCAGAATAGGCACCAGACATGTTATTAGCGTTATCGTAACTTTGACCTCTGATATCTTTAATATCAATGTCCCAAGTTTTCATAGCTTCTATTATAGCATTGACCATGTCTTCAGATTTATGTCCTACATTTTCTTCAAATCCAAGGAATCGTTCAACTGGCTTTCCTTCTTTATCGCAACTTCGAATTACAAAAGTTTTTTTTTGTTGTATTTATTTTCCCGTGGGTAAGTGCAAAACCTACATATCAGGCTCTATGAGGACCGAAAAACGCGTGCTCATAGAAGTGTGAGATTCTTACTACACTAAAACCACCTCCACTTCCCGATTGCAACTAAGTTGAGGTGAAAGTTCCTGCTTAATCCGCGATTTTAAAGCGGTTTTCTGTTCACTGCCCAAGTCGGAAGGTTTTGTTCTTCGCAGACGGCGTACTAAATTCAACTCGTCAAGAATGTCAATAATCGTTGAATTAGCGTGTTCTAATAGTCAATTTCTATGTTTTCTCGCGAAACAATTTATTTCCTCCCGGACCGTAGGAATCCCGAGATCCCTGCAAAGATCTTCGTTTCTTATATACCACGTAGCATTTACAATTGACCTAAGCAATTTATTTTCAAACGTTTGTAAGTTATTTAAGTTTGTATAGCAGGTACTAAAGTTGTATACCCTGAGTCCAAACAGGTTTAAGAACCTGTCGCTATGAAATCAATTTATTTTCAATACTAAGCTTTAAATATTTACCGAGTAACCAGTTCATATCTCATAATTTACTTTTTAGTATTTCGAATTTCTTTTTCACGTGCGGCTTCCATTTTAATTTCGCGCCCAGAGTCATTCCCAGATAATTTGCCTCATTTGCAAATGGAATACGAGCGGTATTAAGAAAGACGGGTAATCCTTTTATTTTTCTCATTAACATTATTAAGAGCGTTTTGTAATTTAATTGTAGCTTCGCTAATCGTCTTGCCTACTGCTAGTATTGCAGTATCATCAGCAAACGTGGCTTCAATAGTATCTTCGGTTTGAGGTATATCGCGTGTAAATAAAAGGTACAGAACTGTACCTAGAACACTGCCTTGTGGTACCCCAACCACTATTTCTTTGAAATCAGACTAGTAATTTCCATGTCTTACACGAAAAAGTATTTCATTTAGATATCCGTTTAGAATATTGTAAAGTTCTTCAGGCAGAACTTGTCTTAATTTGAATTTGAGGCCTTCGTGCCACACCTTGTCAAACGCCTGCGACACGTCCAAAAAGACAGTCGAACAGATTTTATTTTCTTCAAGAGCTCTCTCAATTACGTCAGTAATTCTATGCACTTGATCAATTGTCGAATGCTTCCTTCTAAATCCGAACTGATGTTCAGGTATTAATTGTTTCTCTTCTTTTATCGGTTGCAGGTGCAGGAGTAGTATTCTTTCAAAAACTTTTGATATTATTGCAAGAAGCCAAATCGGCCTTTAAGACTTCTTTTCGTGAGATGGTTTGCCAAGTTTCAAAACCATTATGACTTCCGCAACTTTCCATTGGCTCGTAACATATTCTAACCTTAGAGCGGCATTTATTATGTAAAGGAGGTTAATAAACCCTTTTCGAGGGAGCATCTTTAAAATTTCTGCCGTAATTAAGTCATATCCTGAACCTTTTTTGGACTTAACCTTCCTTATTTCTCTTTATAATTCGGCAAGTGTAGCATTTCTCGTTATGTAGCTTTCATTTGAGGTAAAATTCATATTAATATTTTCGTTGAGTTCTTGCCCATCGAACGGCTAACATGTTTCCTCTAAGTAATCGGCGAAGACCGTCGCTTTTTCTTTGTCACCTTTAGCCCATTCATTTTTGCTTTTCTTTATCGGGGGCACTGGAAGCTTTGGTTTTTTCGTGGTTCTTATAGCTTTCCAAAGTGAGTAGTTGGATTCTTTCCCCGTTGTCAAGCCTTCAAGGAAATTTTAAACTTCAAGGTTTTTGAAATCTAATATCATATTGCATATTTTAACATATTACGAGCACGCTGTCATTTCTTACGTACTTTTCGTTTCTCTTTCACAAAATCTTTTATTTCCTCCGGATATTTTATGTCTTTGATAAGGTGTGTTATCCCAAGCAGCTTTTTGTATATCAACAAAGGTATCTACTGCGTCTTCAAGTTCAAGAAGCATTTGTAATGATACCCTTAACTCAATGTTGTCCTCGATATTTTTTTTAAAATCCATCCCAGTTGGTTTTACTGTTTGTTAACCTGGGTGGTTTTTCAATTTTAACAAGGCTTTCGCTCATAGTGAGTACGACGGCAGAATGATCTGAGAAGAGGTCATAGCCCTCTGAAATTTCTATACGGTTAGAGGGTATTCCTTTTACCATGAATAAATCGATTAGGTCAGGTATTTTCGACGGATCAGTTGGCCAGTAAGTTGGCTTGCCAGTCGAATGAAAGTCACAATTATTTTCCATTCTTGCTTCACATAGCATGCAACCCTTTTAAGATATGCATCGTGAGGCCCAGAAGGTGTGCTTTGTATTAAAGACACCACCCCAACAATTAAATTTGGGCTTAGTGACTATAAATGTCGTAAATTTACTCTTATCAATATTTTAGGAATATTTTTAGTTTTAACCTGTAGACTACTCAATTGCATTGATTCCGTCTCCATTTTGAGACCTATCGAGTGTTCAATTTCAATGCATTCTATTATATACAATGATGATCCGCCTCTTGCTTTGTTTGACGGATCAATAGCGTGGTAGTCACGAAACCCGTGGATTTTATGGATATCAAACATATGTCAGTATTATTTTCTCGCATATACATCGCCAATTCTCCAAGTTTTTGCCATAATCCGTTGGCATTCCACGTAAGAATTTTAAGCTTTTTCATCATATATATTCTGAAAGAGGTTTGGGTTGAAAGCAATTTTCGAGCTTACTTAACCTATCAAAGATAAGTTTATTTGTTTCACATTGTTCTTCAAGTTTTGACAAAATTATTGAAAGACTTTCGAAACCGGGCCTGTTTCAGTGTCGTTATTTATGGGTTTATTTTTTGCTGCTCTTTGGGCATATGTTTTTGCATTTCCTTGCTTCGATAATTTGTCCGAAGGCACTGACACTGTTTTCTTTTCCTTACGGATACTAGGTTTTGGACCTTTAGTAGATTTGGCACTCTTGGGAATTGCGGTTTCTAATTGCCTTAGTGGGTTTCTTTGTGTTTGGGCAGATTTTGATCGTCGCTTTTGTAATTTTTTAGCTACTTCACTCCCCCATTAGCTTGCTGGGTGATTTCCATTACAATTAATTAACGTCGGTTAACTTTCTTTTTTTCCGTTGCAGTCATCGGTTAGATGTTCTCCAGCGTATTTTACACACCTTGGCTCTTTTTTTCAATAGTTTTGGGTGTGATCAATACGTAATGTGGTGCTAAGTAGACGTGTGTGATTAATCGGCAATATTAAATCGGGCTTTTAGCAGTTTTATTACATGCCAAGTTTTCTATTCTTGTTAAAAATAATAAACAATTGTTAAGTAAAGATTTTGGTCCCACTTGAAAAGTCCAATCATTTGCTAAATAACGAAAATTAAAATAAAAATTGCCTCAATTTTCTAACCCATAAACTTTAACTTATATGTGCCTTTGTTTTTGCAATATATAACAACACAAAGTAAACACCAATTCACCGATACCTCGTATACAAACACTATATCGCACTTCATACTTACAAAGAACATGTCCAAAAAACTTGAAGGGGAGATGTTGAAGAGAATCGAAGATGCCATAGCAAACCAAACATCTCTTTTAACACTTAAAATTACTGAGTCCGAAGAGAGGATAACAAACAAAATTGACACAGAGATTAACGCACTTAAGAGCACAATCGATGATGTCAAAAACAGATTGTCTGCACTTGAATCAAACTTTCCCGATATTGAATTATTAAAAAATGAAAACATTGCACTTAAAGGAAAGGTTCAACAGCACGAGGCTTCACTTATGGAAATAACCACTCGCGTCGAATTGCACAAACAATGAACGATGCGCTCCTGCACGGCGTTCCTCTTTTGCAAACCGAAAACCTTCACTTGCTTTTCAATAATTTATGCCAATTCATAGATTTTACAACACCTCAAATTAAAAATATTTTTCGATTCCGATCAAAAGGCAAAGTAATCAATCCACCGATCATGATTAAATTTTTATCTCCGACCGACAAGAGTTCTTTTCTGCGTGCGATTGCGAACTACAGGAAAACTAATAAACAACAACTTCACCTGCGTGACCTTGGTTTTAGTTCTGATGACCATAGTGAAACTCCCGTTTATGCTCACGAATGCCTCACAGTAAAAAATCGAAGCCTCTTACAACTTGCTTTAAAATTAAAACGAAACGACCAGGTATCATCTGTTTTCACTATGCGTGGTCTTGTTTATGTCAGACACCACAACAACAAGAATCCTATGCTAATAGCAAATGCTGAAGACCTAAACAATTGCATTGCGCCGATATCACCGATGACAACAACAACATCAACAACAACATGAATTACTTCATACGACTGATGGTTACTCTATAAAAACAAATATTTAGTTACTATACCTATATAAAGGGTGATTTCTTAGCTGGTTTGGTTTTGGCAACACTGGTTTTGACAGCTAACGTGTGTTTAGTACCTTGTGTCACTGTCAAACAGCTTCAGTTTGGTTTGCAATTTAACCATGGATCGTCTTACAAATGAACAACGCTTGCAAATTATTGAATTTTACTATCAAAATTCGTGCTCGGTTCGAAATGTTCATCGCGCGCTGCTTGTTGTTCAGCGATGAGGCTCATTTTTGGTTGAATGGGTACGTAAATAAGCATAATTGCCGCATTTGGAGTGAAGATCAGCCAGAAGCATTGCAACAGCTACCAATGCATCCCGAAAAAGCCACTGTTTGGTGCGGTTTATGGGCCGGCGGCATTATTGGGCCATATTTCTTCAAAGATGATGCGAATCGCAGCGTTACTGTCAATGGTGAACGCTACCGAGCGATGATAACAAACTTTTTTTGCCCGAAATGGAAGTTCTTGACTTGCATGATATGTGGTTTCAACAAGACGGTGCCACATGCCACACAGCACGCGAAACAATGGCGCAATTGCGAGGCGAGTTTGGTGAACAGTTAATTTCACGTTTCGGGCCGGTCAATTGGCCGCCTAGATCGTGCGATTTGACACCATTAGATTATTTTTTGTGGGGGTATGTCAAGGCTAATGTCTATAGGGACAAGCCCGCTTCGATTGACGTACTGGAAGCCAACATCCATGCATTCATTCGTGAGATACCGGCCGATATGTGTGAAAGAGTATGCCAAAATTGGACTCAGCGGATGGGCTACCTGAGACGCAGCCGCGGTCAACATTTGCATGAAATTATCTTTAAACATTAAATTGCAAGGTTCAAACTATCGATTCAAATAAATATTTCATTCATTTTTTCGAATTGTTTGTGTTTTTTTTTTTTAAAGTTCTAAGCCTCTTAAAAAATCACCCGTTACATATACATATAACTTTACATTTTGTTTACATTGTACTTAAATATTTCTTTTTACTTCCTTTTTTTCTCATTTATTTTCTTTCTTTTTTTTTTTCTTTTATAAATTTTTTAATTTTATTATTTAAACACATAATTAGTAATTACATTTCTGTAATGGATTTCTCAATTTATATTCGCTGTATTAAATCTAAATTATCCTCAATATGTGTGCCTATATATGTTGCCTGGTATCTGTTTCTGTTTGATGATGTGCAGCCAGTTGGTCTGATTACTCTGGTACACTTTTTTGGGTACCAGCCATTAATAAATTATTGATGGTTGGCCCTAATCAGTCGACTTGGGATCCCACAGCTGTGAATAGAAATTATATCAAGCGCTCAATGATTAATATATTATGTTCTCAGCAAAATGGTTTTCGAGTTTGCCATATTAATGCTCAAAGCTTGCGTCCTAAACTAGATGAATTTAGAAACATGTTTGAAGGATCTAATATGGATGCTATATGTGTCTCTGAGACTTGGTTTAGGCAGGAGTTAAGCGATGCCATGTATCTTTTGAATGGGTATAAATTGTTTCGGTCGGATAGGATTGCGCGCGATGGGGGTGGTGTTGCAGTCTATGTACGTTGTGATTTAAATTGTAAGTTTATACGTAGATCTCCGTGTAGTAGTGAGATCGAGTATATATTTGTAGAGATCAACTGCAACTTAAATAAAATATTACTTGGATCTATTTATCGACCTAGGCGAAGCATTAATTTAAATCCTTTGATTGCTGTAATAGACGAACTCTCTTATGTTTCACCTTTTGTTATTATAGCTGGTGATCTGAATTGTAACATTCTCGTAGATTCAAGTCTTATAGACTGTATGAAATCACTCAATCTCTTGCCTGTAAATGTGACAACTCCAACTCATTTTTCCAATTCAACAAGTACCCTTCTTGACGTCTTTTTTGTCAGTGATTTAAATAAAGTACTTCTCTATGATCAACTCTCAGCTCCCTGTTTCTCGCGTCATGACCTAATTCATCTTACATTACAGTGTTTTCCAACTCGTTCAAATAAGGCCTTTAGTTTTAGAGATTTTAAATGTATTAATCGAAATCTTTTGGAAGAAGATGTCAGATCAATCGAATGGTATCGAGTGTTTGCTATGTCATCTGTTGACGATCAAGTGTATTTTATTCAAAACAATATAAGTAATCTTTTCGATGAACATGTTCCACTTAAAGAACTAAAATCAGGTAAAACTGATCAAAAATGGTTAACTAATAAAGTTAAAGAATTAATCCTTAAGCGTGATCAAGCTTACAAGCGTTGGAAATTTTTTAGATTGAATGTACTTTTTGATATTTATAAAGTTTTTAGAAATAGGGTTGTTTGTGAAATACGGGAATCAAAAAGAAAATTGTATGCCTCTCGTTTGGATTCTTCGGTTGCTCGTCACAAGCTATGGAAAAATATAAGAGAACTTGGGATTGGTAAAACAAGTACAAATTTAACAGATATTGACTGCGATGAACTTAACCGGAAATTTATAGGTAACGCCATTGTTTTTCCGGATAATAACATGAACGTTTCACCAAACTTTGAGTCTGACGTTGAGACATCCCAAGGATTTAGCTTTTCTGGTGTAGAAGAAACCGATGTGTTGGAAGCTTTATTATCTATTAAATCAAATTCTTTAGGATTAGATGAATTGCACCCGCTGTTTATAAAAATTATATTACCATATTGCTTAAAATACATTACTCATGTTTTCAATACAATTTTAATGACAGCAACTTTTCCTACCGCCTGGAAACAATCTAAGATTATTCCTATTCCGAAAGGTTCAAATAGTGATGAGTTTAGACCAATCGCAATATTACCTTTTTTCTCTAAAATGCTTGAAAAAATCATGAATGCTCAAATACGCAAGTTTTTGATTGAAAATGATATGTTGTGTCTCAACCAGTCTGGATTTCGTCCTAAACATAGCTGCACCACTGCATTATTAAAAGTGGTAGAAGATATCAGGGAATCTACAGATGATGGAAACATAACATTTCTTACGCTTTTAGATTTTTCAAAAGCATTTGACACAGTAAATCACACCATGCTATGTAAAAAGCTACTAAATATACATAACTTTTCTTTATCAGCTGTAAAACTTATTTATTCTTATTTAAGTGGCAGATTTCAGGCAGTTGTTGTCAATGACAACACATCTAATTTTCTCCCAGTCAGGATGGGTGTCCCTCAAGGATCGATCTTAGGGCCTTTATTGTTTACGCTATATATAAATGAACTTCCTTCCCAAGTAATTAATTCTTCTTTACATATGTATGCTGATGACGTTCAGCTATACAAAAGTTGCCCATTAGGCCTAATCGAAAACGCTGCATATGAAATTAATAAAGACCTCGAGTTTATTTATCTTTGGTCAAGGAATAATGGATTGTGTTTAAATCCGACCAAATCAAAATGTTTGATTATTGCAAGGCAAAATATTGATACTTCATACTTTCCTCAAATACTTTTAAATGATACACCCATAGATTTCGTTGACACAGCTAAAAATCTGGGTATCACTTTTAATAAAACTGTTACCTGGGATAATCATATCAGAATAGCACTATGTAAGGTTTATGGTGGTCTTCGTACCCTTTGGACAACCCAATATTTCACCCCAATCAAAACAAGGAAAATACTTGCCAAGACTTTGCTTATTCCCATAATTCTTTTTGGATGTGAAATTTTTTCAAATTGTGACTATGAAAACAAACGTAGACTTAATGTAGCTTTTAATAGCGTTGCTCGTTATGTGTATGGTCTGCGACGGTTTGACCATATCTCATTATTCTCTAAATCATTATATGGCATCACTTTTCAGAACTTGTTGAATTTTAGGACGTTGACTCTTCTGCATAATATAATGCAAACTCGGCAGCCATTATACCTTTTTAATCGAATTCCTACTGGGTCTACTAGAACACTTGATATTGCACCCGTTCGTTACTTTTTCGTTGTGTCCAAAAGGCAATTTTTTGTTAATGCAGTCCAGCTGTGGAATTCTCTCCCTAGATGTATCAGATTGATAGCTAACACGAATCAGTTCAGGCAGAGACTATGGCGGCATTTGGAGGCACTTTGATAAGGATTATTTTTTTTTTCTATTATGATTTTTCAAAATATTTTTGCTTTCTATTTTATTTGCATATGTTACTAAAAATATTCTTATTTTTCAATATCTTTTTGAAGTCATTATGTATTAATTGATTTTGTCACTTAGTATTCACTTATAATCTTAACTCAGTATTATATACCGAAGCTTACACTACTTTATAAGATATTGTATTTTACAGTGTTAAGACTAGTCCTGTTCTAAATAAATTGAATTGAATTGAATTGAATTTTTTTTTTTTTTTTTAATTCATTTTTATTTTTCAATTTTCTTAAAACTATCTTAAAGCTAGACAAAAATTCATAAAAACTAGCCTACTTATCATTATCTTAAAAACTAACTTACTGGCCCCAGTCGGGCGCTCTAAGTCAAACTATAATAACTTAATGCTAATGCCTTTCGGCCTAAGAACTATCTTAATACTAAATCCAGATCGGTTTTATTGTGATTGAAATCTTGGCAGCGTTTACACTGAGGGATTAACCTTGTGCCCTTTCTCAGAGGTTCGAATTGTGAGAATTGTTGTATTTTTATAAATTTCGTCTAGTTTTGTCAGTCTTATCGAACGAAAGTATAAATAGTGGGAGACCACGTTGTACCACTGTCGCTTCACCCTCTTTTTTCTGTTTCTCTCTTTTGACAATGTTCGTACCATCTAAGATTTTGAGGTTGCGCTCTTTTAGATCACTAATCATATCGTCTTTTAAACATGATGCGAGTAGACCTCTTGCCACAACACGTAGGGGTCTTTCCGACTTATTTTCATTGGTATACCATTCTACTTTTTCTTCGTTTAGTTTTCGTGACAGAAGACAATAACTTTCGGGGTCTTTCACACAAACTTTCCATTTGTTGTTATTAAGTGAAATCATTTTAAATGGCGATGGTAATAATGCCTTTGATATGGTTTGCAACTTGTTATACTCCGCAATACCGATAATATTTATCGGTGGTTGGGGCAGTTTCTTAACAGGTTTTTCTTTTACTGTCGCATGTTTTGGTGAAACTCATATTTCAAAAGAAGAGGCTGCTTCAGGTGAAGAGCCAGCTTTACGCTTTTTACTCAATCTTTTCTTTGAGGACTTCTCCGTTTCACGTGCTAGCTCTTCTTCGTCCGTCTGTCCGTCATATCTATAATTATTGACTTGTGGTAAGCTAGACTTTGAGTTTATTGGAGGATTTTCGCTTTTTAATATCTCATTTTCTTTTCGAAGAAGATCGACTTCTTTTTTTAGCTCTTGATAAAGTTCCAATACTTGATCAAGTTTTTGTTGAAGTTCATTATTATCTTTTTCAAGATCTTTTGTTTTATCTGAGTCTATTTTGGCACGCGCAGGCGTGTCGGGTGAACTCTTTTGCCAGAATTTTGATGGTTTTGCACTCTATTTAGATGGTGGTGATCGAGATACCCTTGCACTTTTTAGGAAGGGATTTATTAAATGCAATAATTGGTTCTCCCCAGAATCCATAGAGCCGACTTCCGAAGAGGGTGGATTTTCCATTGAACCTAAACTGCCACCTGGGGTACTATATCTTATTGTTTTGCTCATTGCATAGTTATGTATACATCAATCTCAGTATACGGAGTTTGGATTTTAGTCGCCTCTTACGGCAGGCATGCCTACCTCGGGTATATTCTTTCCCCTTACCCGCAGGGGGTTAAATCAATTAAATGGTGTTTTAAAAGATATTTTTTTCGAAATTAAAACAATTTACATATGTATATACCCATCATATATCGTCCTAAAATCGGTTTCTCCTGAAGAAATTTGTATATCTAAAACAAACCTACTAAATCTGACTTTCTCGCAACTACTAATAAATTAGTCTAATCCAGGTACCTACCCATTTACGAAAAAAAATTCAGGGACATCTACATAAATAATTTTTTGGAAGCTTAAACAAATAAAATTCTTCTCTGAAATTATTTATTTGTATTCTTTTCTTTGCCAAATTGTTAATTGAAATATTTTTTTTCAATCAAATCACCTCTGTCATTTACCTATATATATAGGTATACCATACCTATTTATTGTTATTTTTTTATTTACCTACTGAACAAATAAATAAATGAAA
Organism: Dasysyrphus albostriatus; assembly: GCA_946251815.1. Classification (NCBI taxonomy): domain Eukaryota; kingdom Metazoa; phylum Arthropoda; class Insecta; order Diptera; family Syrphidae; genus Dasysyrphus; species Dasysyrphus albostriatus. The sequence goes on along the minus strand of OX276335.1, from coordinate 138,788,096 downwards.
CGAAATAAATATTTTCCACCCCCAGAAGCGAGAAGTCGAAAAAGACAAATTTATAAAATAACAAAGTTTACCTTGAAAGAAGAGATTATCAATTATAATTATATTGATAATCTCTGCTTGAAACCATCACCATATATACATACCTACATACAAACAGAAGAAATATCTAATAAGAACAAAAATTCAATCATCAAGAACGAAAAAGCAGACGAACGCGGACAAAAAAGAGGATAAAACAACAAATTAAAACAAAAAAACCGCCACCATTGCATTTCAAAACTGTTTCATAGCAAAAGAAAAAGAGAATCCATACCCATAAACTAACAACAAAACCAGATACAAATGCTATTGTTATGAACTAAATTTTCAAAATGTTGAAGCAACTTTAGCGACGCGAGTGCACCACTGGACAAACAGCGCGTAAATAAAAACGACTCCATGATATTACTATGAACTTTATCTATTAGTATTTTTTAAAGGCGAGCTGGAGTTTGAGTGACGGTGATGGTGAGAAGGGAGATGTCAGGAAAGATTTCACTGCTCTCATTTCGAGTAGAGACCAGTGCATTGCACTCTCTACTTTTACTTTCTGAGTGAAATGCACAGTGGTACCTTTGTATATAAACTTTATAGTAATATCATGAACATCGCTGATTTTAGCGTCAACTAGCGGTCAAACAGCTTGCCTACTCTCAACACAAAATGTTGAAGGAAACATTTGGATGTTTTTTTTCATTTTTTTTCTTCTACTTTTGTGTTGTTTTTGTATTTTTATTTTTAGTCATAAGAATGCATTGGTTAGGGGTTGGTCGCCGCTCAGCGCTCCAGAAATGAATAAATTTCTTGTTGTTTATTGTAGGTAGGTCGTATAGGCAGGCTGGTCGCCTTCCGTGGTTCGTTCTGTTGGATGGTTGGTGGGGTGGATGGTTTGTTATGTGACGTTTTCGTTCTGATGATTTTTTTTTTACTTTTGCTCTATCCCTTTTTTGCGCATCTGCGTGTGGATGTGTATATTTTATTTTCATATGGCTCGATCTTGACAAGAATTTCATTTAGTATTTTCTTTTCAGAATTTTTGTGAGGCATACCTACAAATATTTTAAAGAAAAGTTGGTGGACTTCTCTTGTTTGCGGGGGGAAAACATTATGGTAGCCTTGTTGGCGGTTGTTTTTTTTTTAATTTTTAGCTTTTCCTAGTCCTTTTTTGTGCAGGTGCATGTGTACACTTGCAGAGGTATACCTTTATTATTGTTCTCCTCGATCTTTAAATAATGGCAAGAGTTCTCATTTTTGTTATAATTTAAAGGATTTCTGTTCGGAATGAGCCAATATGAATGTATTTAGATAGGTACCTAACATATTGTAAAGTTGTTTTGAAAAATTTCTTCGTTTTGATTTTTAAGGGTGAGTAGTGATTGTGTTTGTATTATTTGTTTATTTATTTCTTCAGTTAGTAAAGAAAATTGCTAAAAGAAATGATGTAGGCATAAGTTAATGAGGAAGTTTTTTAATTAAAAAATAGAAGGTAATATTTTCAGTTACAATTTGAAAAAGAAAATATGTGGGTACCTACCTTATAAAAATCAATAGATGTAATTTTGTAGAATATTGATTTTTTGAATTCAATAAATATCTACACCCAAAAAAATAATTAGTGCATTTAACCAAAAAGTTCGTTTATTTGACTTTCGTGGTGGAAAACCCCAAATATTTTTCTTAATATACACTAATTGACTTTCGTTAAATTACAAATAGCAATGTTTATTTCATTCGTGAATGCTACGAAATTCTTGTATTTTTACAAATAAAATAAGGTTGAATTTACGAAATATTTTCTCAAAAATTTTGTAGAATATACTTACAATATATTTTGGGATATTTTGTGTATTGTTCGAAATCTTTGGGTATAAATTATTTTTTCACTATATGTTAATACAAATATTTTACTAAAAACTCGTGGAGAGTTGAGAGAGGATGACTTATTTAAAAGTTTTTCTGTATACGTGTCGCAACTTGTAAGTCGACAGAAAGATAGAGGACCTATAATTCTAGGATCTCTTTTAACGAGGGAAAACGATATTTACTGAAGGATTTTTCACTTTGTTGCAAGAGGCAGTACGTCTTAAAAAGGATGATGGTCCTAGATGGGATAGGCTGGAAGTTGATAGTAGATATCCGAAAACAGTAATTCATGAAATTTGTTTGTACCTACAACACTTATGTACTTACAGAACATTTTCAAGTTAATATTGATACTATAAAAGGTAATAGAAAAAGAATTATTATACAAATTAGTGTTAACAATATTCCTACTTTAACTACTGTATCTACTCTCTCACGAGTCACGACCCAACACTTTAACGATTGAAAAACAAATACAGCCGAATTCATTAGATTTTCTTAAAATGCCTCTTAGAGGTTATTTAGTTAAGTTTGCTTATATATTTAAATTGTCTTTAAGTCACGTTACTTAAATCCTCATCTAAAATCAAATTTCCATTGCTACTAAACTAAACGATTGAAATGTAACGTAACGTGAGAAAACTCACTAATACATATTCATTTCAGCTGTTTTTTGACAGATTGCAAACAGTGCAACCAAAAGATGAGCATATGTATTTATATGAGAGAAAGAGAAGCAATAATAAATGCAAACGAAAAGAAACATGATTCCATTTTGGTTTGTGATGCTTTTATGTTTCTATTCAGAAACCTTATTATTTAAATTTTTAATTCACACCCTGGCCTGTTTACAAAAAAATATGTTAATAAATCGATATAATTTATTTTACAATTCAATTTATGAAAGCAAACCACAAATCTTAAAACTTTCATTAGGTATCTGCAGCAAAAATATTAAAACTACGTACATACATACCTAGGTATAGGTACCTATATCTCTGTAGTAAAAACAAAAAACAATTGGCCTCGAATGTCAAAATATGTTTAAGATGGCTTTAAGTAACCTTTAAACGCGGTGAATGGCGTTTAAGTTAAGATGCATTTAAGTAACGTTGCTTAAAAGTGAAAATTGATTATAGATACAGATTTCGCACTTAAGAGCAATTTAGAGGGATTTTAAAGTTACGAAGCCTTTGAATGTTCTTTATAAATACGGCTGATAATGTTTTTATACGCATAATCATTTACGGAATCGGGATATTTTGAAATTTTTCAAATGAATGTCCATTAACTTTGGTACTATTTAAAAAATATTTTATTGTTATATCGTAAGTAAAATGACTACAATAGAAAAAAATAAACACTTCTCCTTATCATCGAACGAAATATTTCGTACATATGAGTTAAAATTTGTTCAAGACAAATTACGAAAGGCCTTTTGTATATACCACGAAGTGTTTGTTATGCACAATTTTCGTATCGAATTTTTCCTACGAAATATTTGTTGAATTGACCAAATTTTGTATAATGCACGAATAAAAGTTTTACGAACAAAATTGTTGAAAATATTTTATTAATACACCTTACCTAATTTATGTGCCAAGTTGAAAGATTTTCCATAAACTTTTACAACTTTGCTGATATTTTGAGTAAAAACTGTGGAAACCCCATGTATTTTGTACGATGTAAACGTTAACCGATTTCTATTAAATTTTACACAAATTTGATTTAATAACCTTGATTACTTTTCTCATTGATGGCAATAATTAAAAAATTCAAATAAAATTATATACCTAGGAATTAAAATGAATTTTAAATCGTACGTGTCTCCTCCGTTACCATTAGCTATCTTCTCCGTTACCATCTTTAATATTTTTTATTAAAGTAAAATGAAACTAAGCATTACACCATAGATGGTTCTTAGAATATGTAAGCTTAATAAAAGTGTGCAAGAAAATCAACTTCTATCTTGATGGACTGCGCACAATTTTTAACTTTAAGAGTGTTCCCAACTGAACAAAACCAGTAATTTGCCAACTTTTTTTTTGCATATATATAAGGTCGTTTTTCACTTTCATAACATACTCTGTTTTATAAAACTTTTTATTTTTTACTAATTGGTCACTTGTAGGGGTATTTATGCACTAAAAAAATCATTTTGTAAAAATAACTGATTCTAACTTCGAAATTTACATGAATTTTCTGTCAAGAAGTGCCTTTTAAGAACTTAAAATATCAATGTCAAATGATATAATTATAATTATATACTAAATGAAAATCGTCAATGAATTGAATTTATATCCACTAGAAAAAAAACATCAAAAAATACCGTTAGCTATAGGAAACTGACTGTCAAAGATTTGTTTTCATTTTGATCGGACAACTACGCGCTACACAATCTTTTTTTCTCAAAATCGCCATCCGGATCACTCTTAAGAAAAAGGCCGGAAATCTATAAATTGAACGTGTCTACTCCGTAACCATCTATTTTTTTGTACATAGGTATAAACTTGCCAGGTACATTTAATTATTTTTTTGGGGAAGCATATGTGTCATCTACTCTGTGATGAATTCTTAAAAACCACAGAGTTTCGTGAACAAATATAACCTTCTTATAAAAAACGCTTTGGAATGGCCGTAAAAGCACCTACTATGATTACATACCTATGTATATCAATCAAATGGTATTCAAAGGATATTTCTTAGAAATTAAAATTATCTACATATGTATGTATATACCCATATCATATCATCCAAAAATTGGTTTCTCCCGAAGAAATGTTTGTATCTAAAACAAGCATACTAGTTCTGACTTTCTCGCAAATACAAATAAATTAATCTACCTAATTCAGGTAGGTACCTACCCATTTACGAAAAGAAAATCAGGTAGAGACATCCACATAAATAATTTTTTTGAAGTTTAAACTAATAGGTAAATACTTTTTTGAAATTATTATGGTATTTGTGTTCTTTTCTTTTCCAAATTGTTAATTGAAACATTTTTTTTTCAATTAAATCACCTCTGTCATTTACCTAAAAGGTATACCTATTTATTAAAATTTTCATACCTACTGAAAAAAAAAATGAAACGAAATAAATATTCTCCACCCCCAGACGTCAAAATACACAAATTTATAAAATAAAAAAGTTTACCTTGAAACAAGAGATTATTAATTATTATTATTTACCTATAATCTCTGCTTGAAACCATCATTCATATATTTTTCTGTTTTACAAACAGAAGAAATATCTAAATACAAACAAAAATTCATTCATCAAGAACGAAAGAAAAGACGAGACACGCACCACTGGACAAACAGCGCGTAAATAAAAACGACTCCATGATATTACTATGAAATATATATACAAAGGTGGTACATAGAATATACATACATATATTATGGTTGATATGATATAATTCGCATGTTGTTATTCTAAATTTCTCAGGCATTATGTCACTGAGTGATATAATTCGCTTTGCATTAGTTTTTGGGTAGTTTTTTTTACGCGTTTTCTTTATAAAGTAGCAGAGCGAATAAGAAGTTCAAGAAATTGCATGAATAGCACTTTTTGTTTCCACTTAGCTACAGTGTTTTGTCTATGTGTAGGTATCTGCAGAAAAATATAATTCGTGTTTTTCCGTTGTCGTGCGTAAACTGGTGCACATGAAGTGATGATCTTAAAAAAAACCTTGAATTGTGTGGGTATACAAGTTTTTGATTGTGCTTTATGGAAAATATGTAAGGAAAACCAAATATTTATTTTGCAGTTTTGATGTAAATTTTAAAGTTAAACGATTATAAAATTAAAGTTTTAGATGAGAACAGATCTTATTTCCTCTTTATTTTTTTCTTATAGTAAGTCTTCAAAGTTTGCCGCCCCCTAAACCCCCCTATGGCTAATCCAGGGCTGGTTATAATTCGAATTTATAAAAGTAGAATGTGTCCAACTGGTGAATATTTTCCTCAGTAGTATCGTTAGTGTAAGTGTAAATGTTGGAGGAACTGGACTTTTTCAGTTTTGTGGATATCTACTCTAATCAAACAAATTAAGGGGGCAAGATATTTTTTTTCAATTTCGTTTACGTTTTTTAAGGAGCTGTATCTTTAGGAAAGGTGGTCTTTGAGTCAATCAAATTAATTTTCCATATTATTAAATAATTTTAATTAACTTTTTTAATTTGTTTCACAATTTTGTTTTGCCTGAGATGTTTTTACATTTCAAGAAAAAAGATATCTTCAAAAATTACAACACAAAATTCAAACTTGAATGAGGTCCTATTCTAAAACCCTTTAAGGATTTTATGGAGAAAAGGGTAAACAAATATCCCTTTGTTTACCGTTTATAAGAGAAACTTCAGCAAAATGAAAAACTTACAGGAATATTAAAGGTAATTAATCTAAATACCAACATAAATTATCTAATTTAATATTTTTAAAGATCATCAAAAAAAGTTCTTTTTTAACCATAACAACGGGTAAGGGAAAAAAAATTAATCCTATTTGATCTTTGAAGGGTCTTTCAAAATACATACTTAAGTTTTCAAAGCTGTCCTTGAAAAATTTCTGGAGAGTGGAACCCTTCAGATAATAAAAAATATTTGTCCTGCGTGATAATAGAACCTATCTTTAAAAAAAAGCATAAAACCTCAAAATAAGAAACATGAAGCTGTGGAATGTTTTTGTTTCATCTCAATACGACCATCCTTTACAAAGATCTCTTCAAAAAATATTTTTAAGAATCTTGTTCTCTTAATTTTTTTATTAGTGTTTTCGCCTTTTAAACGACCGGCCACTTTTTATTTTTTTTATTTGAGTCGTCACCTCTGTCACTCTCGAAACTAATACAAAGTTTTTTTTTAATATAGCGTTTCGTTTATGACAGAAAACGTAAAATTATATAAACTTAAAATGTTTTTTTTTTTTATATTTTGTAACAAATTGAACTTAAAAAAATTAACAACAGCTTACCTAATTATATACATAAAAAAAATCTTTTCAAGTTTTTATTCCAAATAATTTTGTGAGTGACTGCACGGGCGGTATTCATCAAGCACTCACGGCTCTTAAGTTAATAAGCTCATAACTCAAATAATATTTGTGCTATTCACCAAACTCTCATAACTCTTTTTCGAAGTCCGAAAATGAGAAACTGTTTTCAGACCGGCCCAACTTTGTTGGCACTTTTATGATCCGTACAAAAATGAACGCACATTTACACAAATTCTTTGTGACTAGAGTGATTTTGTTTTATTTTCATTTATTTGTTTTTATTACTGTTTTGTAAATCCATGTTTCAGTTTGTTTTATAAAGTGGTTTCGCAAGGTATGTCGTTCATACGTTGTTTACTTCATTTGCGGACCCAAAATGAACTCCTTTGATTGAAGGGGAGTGAAGCTGAAGGATTTGTATTACTGACGTTTTTTTTAAGTTTTCACGGACTAAAACCAGTAATGATCTTTACCTTGTAACCTACAAAAATAAATGGGAAAAAATAAAATCTCTGAAGACAAATAGAATTATAGTATGTGTGTGTGCGACACTTGTTTTCGTAAGGATCCAAGAAGTAAAGACAAAATGGATAAGTGAATTTGCTTGAAGGGTTACTTCGAAGGTTTTAGAATAAATTTTCCGAGAAAGCGCTCATAACTTTATGAGTGGTCACTACCACTCATAACTTTAATGAGTGCTCTTAAATATTCACTTTATTGTTTGGTGAATTTGTTTATGAAGCTCTTAAGTTATGAGCGTTCGGTGAATACCGCCTCTTCATGTAGCATCTCCTTTCTTCGCTATAATGGCATCTGAGAACTCTTCCGCAAAAATGTATTAATATGATCCTACATAATTTAAGCCCCTCACTTTCTTTTCCGCTTTTAGAAGAAATTCTGTTTTTTCTTCTTCTACTCAATTCATAGAAATTATAATCACATTTATTTAAGGTGAGGAGCTTTGAAACCGATCTCACATTCGTCGAGTCAGAGCTGTTGATATCAAATTCAGTTTTTTGCATACGAAACCGAGTCCGAGTTCGACTCTGGTCGGTCGTTCTCACATGTGAGTTCAAGCTTGTTGGCTCAGACTCAGAGATCGTGCTATGTATCATCAAAGACCATATAATACCAAGATACCGCATCTCAACCAACCACCAAAAATCAGCTTTAGATGCGGTCGGTAGGGGGAAAGGGAAACATTCTCACGTATTGTAACTCATTCTGTTTGTGGATGGTGTTACGGTTTTTGATTCACAGTTTTATTTTTTGGATCCATCTGGATATACACAAACATACAAACTTCAAAGGCTACTGCTCGTTTTCGTCGTTTTGCTTTTTTTTTGTTCTACGTTGGGTTAAGCAAGGAAAGCATAAACGAAGAGGAAATATATTTACCCTGCTGTTGTCTACTCGTAAGATACTACAAGCAACACTGAAGTGCTGACTCCAGTAGTCTATGCATTTTTTTTTGTTTTGAAAGATCTTCATTTGTTCACAATAACTTCACATATTGAATTTTGGATTAGGTACCTACTTTGTTTTTCAACTTTGTGGAAGAAGGTTACGTTTGCGTCTTGAGGTCTTATGGTTTTTGTCGTTATATTTAATTGTTCAAGTCAACAACTTTGTCTATTGCTTTTCTGTTACCACGTTTATATTATTAAAATTATCATAATCATAGCTATTATCTGAGTTATTACTATTACTTTTATTATTAATACTACTAGTTTTATTGCTATTGTTATAATAATTATAACTATCATTATTAATACTCTTTTTATTAATGTTTTATAATTTGATATTGTTACTTTTTTTGTTCCTTTTCTTAATATTATATATTTCTATTATTATTACTTTTATTACTTTTTCTAACATTATATATTTCTATTATCATCTATAATTATTTTATCATAATTATCACTCACCATGAGCACCGATAAGAGAATATCAGGACGAAAGTGTTGTATTGTAAGCTGCCAACGCTCAAGAAGAAGTACTCCAGGCCAGTGGCGGACTAAGAGGCCGTGACACCCGGGGCGGTAAAACAAGCTTACACCCCTTGAAAAATTTAAGAAAAAACACGAACAAAGATTTTATTTAAAGGTGCTTACGAGCTTTTATTGTACTGAATGTTTCGATTATATCATCAAAATCTATATTTTTTGTGTGCTCCGTTTCGATTGAAAGTATAGCCAAATTAGTCAACCTATTTTGGCTCATCGTTGATCTTAGATAAGTCTTTATTAATTTTAATTTGGAAAAGCTTCGTTCACACGATGCCACTAAGACGCAAATTGTTAAATAAATTCTCATCGCCAATGACAGACTCGGTAAAGAGTCTGAAAAATCCCACTTAACAACGAAGCTTAAAAATTCAAAGTCTGTCCAAATTTCTGCATCTTTTAAATTTATCTTTGAAGCTACCATGTGACGCCGAATTTGCTGGATTTCCAATATGATACTGTTGTCTGTAAGTTCTGTAAATGTCGAGGTAAGCATTGGAACCACAGCCCGCTGTTCTTCTTCCGTTCCATACAGCAATATTTTCGGTTGAAGAGCTGAGAAAACAGACGCAATATCTTCCATGGCCTTAGATCGATGCACAAGTTCAGTATAAAATGTATCCTGACATTCTAACATGGCTCTTCGTGTTTCCTCTTCCAACGTCAAACCAGCATCTTGAGCCTTTTCGCCTGGCATAATTTTCTTCTTTTTTCTTCTTCCCCGCCTTTCAATTGAAATTTCTAGCTCGGTGCATTGTTCTCTTGCGTATATTACGGCCTTTTTCACGGATTCATCACGGTGTTCACGAAGAAAACTCGCTAGTGCCTTAAGTTTTATTACACTTTTTTCTAGAGTGAGCCCGGATTTTTGCAAGTATTTCTGTGCTGAAAGATAACATAAAAACGTAAAGTCGCATACAGCAGATAAGAGTATGGTTGCAGCACCTCTTGTATCTAAATTTTCCTTTTCAGGATCACAAAGGAGTTCAAGAGTTGAAACTATCTTCACAAAATTTTCCTTCAATGGCTTAACAGCCTCGTGATGAGCGCTCCATTTAGTGTCTACAAGTCGCTTGACTGACACACCTACATTTTTTATGAGAATATCCCAACGATGCGTAGATGCTGAGCAAAATGTGTAAAGTCTTTCCACTGTCCCAAAAAACGTTGTACTTGAAGGAGTGCTTCCCAAAGAGTGAACTCCACAAAGGTTTAAAGAATGGTTTGCACATGGCGTAACCAAAGGTTTTGGATTAATTTGTCGAATTAATTTTTGAACTCCTCCATGAATACCCGCCATAGTCGCAGCATTGTCATATCCCTGAGCCCGACAAAGATTAATGTCAAGACTATCTTCATTGAGTTGCTTTAAGATATCGTCGGTAAGTTCTTTGGCAGTCTTTCCAAAATCTAATGACCTCGCTCATTTGGTCGATATGTGATTCATTGGGTGTGCTGTCGAATATAATGCCAAAGTACTTCGCCTGGTGGATGTCTTGTTGTTGCTCTTGGGCGATAAATATTTTATTTCCATATTACTTATATTAAGAGAATAGGCCAGTAACGAAATTCATGCGCACATATATATAGGTAGGTATTTGGGAAACAAATTTATTGTTTTATTTGTGTTTTTATTTTTTGTAGTGTGCAAAGTTATTTTTCTGTTACTGACGGCACCCCCTATAAGTCTGCCACCCGGGGCGGACCGCCCCCACCGCCCCCCCCCCCCTTAGTCCGCCACTGCTCCAGGCTTAAGATTGTTTCAATTCCCTTTGGCTGATTCTGAGGTCGGAAAAATCTGGTATAAATCTTGTAATGTGAGATGGGACTCAAAAAAAAAACTGCTTATTTGTGATCGACATTTTGAAACTAATTGCCTTGGCAAAATCAAACTTAAGCCTGGCGCAGTTCCAACACTTTCATTAGAAAGCACCTCGGATTCGGAGAACTTTACGGAAGAAATATCTTCGCTACGATCACCTTTAAAAAGAAGACGTATTTCAAGGAGCCCATCTCCTGCGTCAAATTGTTTTAATTGTGAAAAATATGTGAGACTTACAGATTTTTACCCAAAAAAGTACATACAAATTCAAAAAAAAATGTAAGAATGAAAAATAAAATTGAGAACATGTAAAGAAATATAAATCGTGGACATAAATCGAATTCAAAAAGAACAAAAACAAGACATTATTAAATGCTATTGACTCCTGTGACCTACAAAAAGAAAGGAAGACTCTTTGTAAGCTGCTGCTTCGGAGCCGTCCAATGCTATATAGCGTTGAAGAAAAGTGGCTCTTACAAAACATATTTTATGTATCACCAACAGCATATCAGTTTTTGCGAAACAAATTACATCTTAATCTACCTCACTTGTCAACTTTGAATAGGTGGGCTCCAATTAAATCCCTTCAACCAGGTCTTATTAATAGTTCATTTGACGACTTAAAAAAAAGTGTTCTCTTTTTGAGGAACGAGATCGTAAACATGTTGTTATGATTTTTGACGAAATCACCATTCGGAGAGAGTTAAGATATAATCAAAAACTTGATTTGATTGAAGGGTTGAGGATTTAGATTTTGAAAGAAATAAAAAAAATTGGAAAACAGGTATGTGTTTTCATGATAAGGGGTTAAATTTCAAATTTAAAGTTTGTCTTAAACTATTTCGTATCTGAAAATGGATTGTCTGGCAAATATCTAACAAAGATAATCAAAGAAAACCTCAAAATTCTCTCAGAAATCGGAATCACAGTGCGAGCCATAACTGGCGACCAGGACTCATCAAATAGAAAATGCCTTACGCTGATGTGGGTAACCACCACAAATCCTTTCATTATATTCGAAGAGAGTAAGGTATTCTGTTTGTTTGACTTTCCACATCTTGTTTAGTCGTTGAGGAATGGGCTTTTAACATAAAATTTAAATAATTCAGACGGAATGGTAAGCTTTAAAATTTTAAAAGAGCTATACGAACTTCAAAAAAGCGGCAAAACCAAAATGTGTGTGAAACTGACAAGCGAACATATAAACCCTAACGCTTTTGAAAAGATGCGGGTTGGTCGGGCAACACAAGTTTTTAGCAAAACATCTTACGCCGCAATTATGACCATTTTAGATACAAATGGATTCAAGCAAGACTTCGAACTTGCAAAAACCACTGCTTATTTTTAAAAAAAAGTGGACCAAATTTTTGATAGCATGAATAGTGCATCTCTTTATGGAGATAACAATTACAGATCAACTGTTCAAGTAAACAGTGCACATGCATTTATTCAGGAGTGTTGTATAAACCTTGAAAGGTGGGCATTTGGGCATTATTAATAAGCGAAAAACAGTTTTTTTTTTATAGAAGGAATGAAACAAACATTAAAAGGTTTATTGCAAATGGTTGATGATATACTGAAATCAAATTATAACATCTTCTTTCTTATGACCAAGTGTCTTAATCAAGACCCCTTAGAAAATTTATATAATAAAAAGGGCGACAATAATCACAATCCTTCCATGGTGGAATTCAATACTGTAACGACTCACACATTTGTAATATAACGACTCTGGAATGAACTAACGGGTGATTTTTTAAGAGGGTTAGAACTTTAAAAAAAAAAAACACAAAAAATTCGAAAAAATGAATGAAATATTTATTTGAATCGATAGTTTGAACCTTGCAATTTAATGTTTAAAGATAATTTCATGCAAATGTTGACCGCGGCTGCGTCTCAGGTAGCCCATCCGCTGAGTCCAATTTTGGCATACTCTTTCACACATATCGGCCGGTATCTCACGAATGAATGCATGGATGTTGGCTTCCAGTGCGTAAATCGAAGCGGGCTTATCCCTATAGACATTAGCCTTGACATACCCCCACAAAAAATAATCTAATGGTGTCAAATCGCACGATCTAGGCGGCCAATTGACCGGCCCGAAACGTGAAATTAACTGTTCACCAAACTCGCCTCGCAATTGCCCCATTGTTTCGCGTGCTGTGTGGCATGTGGCACCGTCTTGTTGAAACCACATACCATTTCGGGCAAAAAAAAGTTTGTTATCATCGCTCGGTAGCGTTCACCATTGACAGTAACGCTGCGATTCGCATCATCTTTGAAGAAATATGGCCCAATAATGCCGCCGGCCCATAAACCGCACCAAACAGTGGCTTTTTCGGGATGCATTGGTAGCTGTTGCAATGCTTTTGGCTGATCTTCACTCCAAATGCGGCAATTATGCTTATTTACGTACCCATTCAACCAAAAATGAGCCTCATCGCTGAACACAATTTTTCGATAAAAAAGCGGATCCTCGGCCAGCTTTCCAAGAGCCCATTCACCAAAAATTCGGCGTTGTGGTAGGTCGGCTGGCTTTAGTTCTTGCACCAGTTGTATCTTAAAAGGCTTTACGCCCAAATCCTTCCGCAAAATTTTCCACGTAGTGCCGTAACAAAGGCCTAACTGCTGGGAACGGCGCCGAATCGACATTTCGCGGTCTTCTGTCGCACTAGCTGATACGGCCGCAATATTTTCTTCACTACGCACAGTACGTAAACGTGTTGGTGGTTTAATGTCCAACAAAGTAAATTTGGTGCGAAATTTGGTCACAATCTTCCGAATAGACTGCTCAGAAGGTCGAGAATGCCGACCATAAAATGGAAGCAGCGCGCGATGAACATTTCGAACCGAGCACGAATTTTGATAGTAAAATTCAATAATTTGCAAGCGTTGTTCATTTGTAAGACGATCCATAGTTAAATTGGAAACCAAACTGAAGCTGTTTGACAGTGACACAAGGTACTGAATACACGTCAGCTGTCAAAACCAGTGCTGCCAAAACCAAACCAGCTAAAAAATCACCCGTTATAACCACTCTCGAACATCGAATAAAAGAAACACCGAATTTCGAATTAGACAGGACACAAACCAACCTTCGGAGAGTTTTGGTGAGTTTTCGAACTTCCAATACTACACGTCAAAATGAAAGCTTTGGAAAAGGAAATGTATGGGAAATTTCCCCTATGGAAAGCTCTAGAAGCAAATACTAAAACCTTCTAGCTTTTTCGGGAACCTTGTGAAAAATATAAAAGCAGATGTCTGACCGGCAGAGGACGCAGTTAATTTTTAATCGTGAATGCGTAAAGTTGGTTGTAATAAAAGTCAAGTGAGTTAATTTCAGTGGTGAACAATAAATTGCGTTGTAGTAAGAAAAGTAAAGTGTTTTATTTTGTAAAGTAAATATGTGGAGAATTGAAATAAAGTGAATTAAGTTTTATTAACGAACCTGAGAAAATATTACATTGGTGTCAGAAGTGAGATAAAACTTAATTTATTTGTGCTTAGATAATTTATTGTGCTTTGACAGACAATAATTACAAAAAGTGAACGTAACTGTGAAAAAAAAGACAATGGGTAAAACTCTAAATGATTTAAATTTAGTTGAACTTAAGGCAGAGCTGAACAACCGAGGTCTTCTTACTGCTGGAACAAAAAATGATCTTATAATTCATCTGCAAGAGGGTTTCAGAAAACGTGGAGAAAACCCAGACACGTTTATATTTGACATTGAAATGGAGGAAGAGCAAGAACAAGCAAGACCTTTGGACATGAGCAGTATGCTGTCTCACCTACTCGCCAAATTTGAAGAACAACGCAATGAAAAATTCGATGAACGATTCGAACAACAAAGTCAAGAACAAAAGAATCTTCTAGAACAACAAGGCCAAGAACAAAGGAATCTTCAAAATCTTCTCGAAGGTAAGTTAGAAACCTCTAACAAAAGAATTATTGCACTTGACCAACGTGTTGATAAACAATTATCGACAATAGAAGCAAAGTTCGAAGATAAAATCGAATGCATTACAAAGGAATTGGATAAAGTAAAGAGAATGAAGGGTCGAGAAAGTTCTGGTGAATGTTCAAAGAGAAAGGAGATGCATCCACCAACCTTTGATGGACAAACTTCTTGGTCAATCTACAAGAAACAGTTTGAGGCAGCCGCAGAAACGAATGGCTGGGACGAAGAGGACAAATTTATAGCTCTGACGCTTGCATTAAGAGGAACTGCTGCTGAACTGCTACAAACCATACCAGGAGATAAGAATGGGAACTTCAGTGCTCTTGCTCAGGCCATTGATAAACGCTTTGGAGATGGCCATATGCAAGAAGGCTTCCGCGTTCAACTCAATACTTGAGTCCAGAAGAGAGGAGAAACTCTGCAACAGCTCCAAGCAGACATCGGACGGTTGGCACATCTGGCATATCCTGCTGCAGGGGATGAAATCATCAACCTATTCGCTACAGAAGCCTTTGTCCGTGCTGTATCTGATATCAACCTTCAGCGAGCAATTCGAACTGCTGGAAAATGCACACTTCGTGAGGCATTAGCGTTTGCCCTGACTATGGAAGCAGCAGAACAGGCTTCTCAAGGAGTCCATCGAGTAAGAGAGCTAGAAATTGAGGAGTGTTCATGCCGGAGAACGGCGTTGCAAAGGAACCAGCGAAATGAACCTACTCGATGCTAGAATTGTAACAAGACCGGACATCTCCAACGCCAGTGTAGATTCCCACCTAGAAGACCTGAATTTTGGGTTTGTACCAGGATCGGGCACCTTCTACGCCGGTGCAGACTGCATATTGGAATTGCAATAAGACTGGACATCTCCAACGCCAGTGCAGATTGCCACCAAGAAGACCATGGAAATCCGACTACAAGCATTACACCTGTGAAGAAAAAAAGGAGGTTGTTGCTATCCAGAGATTAAGAGCGGATTTCACTGACGATTGGAGTAAAGAGGAAGTAATAAATGCTCAAGAAGATGACTCCAGATCTGGATTGTATCCATGCCATACATATCAGGGAAAGGGTGACAACCGACATTCCAAAGAAAGCTACGCAGCTGGGAAGCACGGTTATCAAGTAACATTCGGAAAAGGACAACAAACAAGTGATCGGATGAAAACACGATACGACACAAAAGCAACAACGAACGAATTCCAAGCGGGAGATCTTGTGTGGTTTTATAATCCCCACCGTCAGAAGGGACTTTCACCGAAACTTCAACAAAATTGGGACGGCCCAGAGAGGACTTAGAGTCAAAATGAAAGTAGTTCACAGTGACCGTTTACCCCCTTATAATGGTGAATAATGTGATAGATTTGCTCGGGGCGATCAATCTTAAGGAGGGGGCAGTGTAACGACTGTCACATTTGTACTATAACGACTCTGGAATGAACTTTAACCATTCTCGAACGTCGAATAAAAGAAACATTGAATATCTAATTAGACAGGACACAAACCATCCTTCGGAGAGTTTTGGTGAGCTTTCGAACTTCCAATACTAAACGTCAAAATGAAAGCTTTGGAAAAGGAAATGTATGGAAAATTTCCCCTATGGAAAGCTCTAGAAGCAAATACTAGAACCTTCCAGCTTTTTCGGGAACCTTGTGAAAAGTATAAAAGCACATGTCTGACCGGCAGAGGACGCAGTTTATTTTTAATCGTGAATGAGTAAAGTTGGTTGTAATAAAAGTCAAGTGAATTCATTTCAGTGGTGAAGAATAAATTGTGTTGTAGTAAGAAAAGTAAAGTGTTTTATTTTGTAAAGTAAATAAGTGGAGAATTGAAATAAAGTGAATTAAGTTTTATTAACGAACCTGAGAAAATATTACAATACCATTATAGCGAAGATTATTGCGTCTAATACAGTACAAAGTACCACCGTCTCGAATTGCGAAGAGGACATTTATGAAATATTGGATATAAACATCTCAAAATTAAATGAATTTAATGTAAATATATGTGAGGAGCAAAGTGAACAGAGTCTTTTAGAGCAAAGTGAAGGATTAGATATTTATGAACTGTATCCAAATTATTTCATTGATGATAAATTTGAAAATGCAGCAAAATTAAACATTGATTTGCAGTAATGAGATATTTCTTGGGATATGTGGCATTTAAGATGTTACCCAAATTGAAATGTTATGCCTGCCAAAGAGCTATAAAAAAGATGATGAAATGCTCACTTGCCCTTTGGAATTATTTATTTTTCAAAAAAATTATAAGACTGATAGTAATTTCGGTAGGTTAAATGCTCTATCCGATGAGTTTTATGAAATCGGCAAAAAACATATTTTGATATTCCACTCTGTATTTTCCAAGAGGCCTGAAATAAAAGGAATAAGGGCATTTATCGTCGAGAAATGTAAGCAATGCTTCCCAATTTGGTTTGATATCGCAAACGTTTGCTCTGAACATAGATTGGAAATTCTCAATTTCACTGTCCTTGTTTTATTTAGGAAGCATTGTGCCTGGGCTATAGAAAAAAATTAACGAAAAAATACTAAAAAATTACAAATTCTAACGGATTAAATTTGTATACTTTTTGAACGGGATATTATAAGCTTAATGTTGTTTCAGCAATTTTTTCTTTCTTTGCAAAAATTGTAGCCTCAACAAATACTTTCTTAAAATGTATAATAATATAAGTAAATATCTATGAAAACAACTTTCGCTAGCTTTGTTCCATTGGGCCTAGCAAACTACTTTTAAGTAGGTACTTCCCAGTAGATGATGAAAATGAAACGATTACATTCTGCCAAATGTAAAATCTAACCTCGATATTAATGTTATTTTGGTTGTTTGTTTTTATATTTCATTCTAAATTAAAAAAAACCAACATGGTGTTTTTAACTTGTTTTGATACTGAACGCACAATAAAAATAAAAATGCTCACGCTTTTTGAAAAATGATCTAGCAAAGACATTTTTCTAAATTCAATTTTTTTTTTTTAAGTTTCCACAAAAAATGTTTGTACTCATAATTTTAAGTTTGTCCAGCAACTGTTATTTCACAATTCTAAAAAAATTAATATTAATACCTTAGCCAAAAATATAAGTTGTTCTTCTTTTTTACAATGAACCTGATTGCGAATGAAATGGACTGTATTTTTTCTATGTTGGGTTTGTTTTAAAATGTTTTATGTTTCTGTTGCCGAAATGTCTTTAGATATAATTGATTAAAAAAAAAATGCAAGGATTAAATTTCCAACAAAGTATAATTAAGTATAATTTATTATGTAGTTGATACAATATGTTACCAAGATGTGCACAGCTTAACGATCGAATTCCAAGAGATCGATGCTAACAAAAATTCTTGTTTAGAAGTTATAAAAATATGAACACAAAAGAAAATAACAATTGAGTGACAATATGTAACTGTGCTGATAAGAGTTTATGTGCATGAAAACTAACACTAGATTTAAGTAGGCAAAAAAAAATAATAACTGCAAGTTAAGTAGTTAGAAAAAATAACATAGGGAATGATTGAAATGTTTGACAAGTTGATAAGTTTTATAAAATTTGTTTGAATTTAAGTGTGAATGATTTTAAATGGAAAAATTGAATGTAATTAATAATTAAATGAAATGAATAGCAGATTTTAAATTTATGCTGATCAATCTTAAACATCCCGGCCCCCCTGGAACGAGTTTTAGGACATGGGGACTAGAGCCAGCTTGGTGATTGGGCGTACAAAAGTTCCACCAGTCGTCTTTACAGTTGCAACTCTTACATGGCCATCAGAACCAGGAGTCGTAGCTTCGATTCTGCCCAGTAGCCACTTTGTTGGCGGAAGATTTGGCTCCTTTATGATGACAAGATCCCCTTGTTTTAGATTTGGAGTGGACCTATTCCACTTTGGTCGTTCTTGAAGGGTGGTGATATACTCCATATGCCACCGTTTCCAAAACCCATGTACCATATTTTGGAGGTGATTCCAGTGGGCGAGTCGGTTAATTGGCGTATTTAAAGTGGTTGGCTCTGGAACAGCAGTAAACGGCTCACCTATAAAAAAATGAGCTGGGGTTAATGGGTTTAAATCATGATCTGATAAAACACAAAGTGGACGAGAATTAAGGACAGCTTCAATTTGAGTAAGAACTGTATAAAGTTCTTCGAAAGTTAGTGTTGTTGCTCCGATTACTCTTCGCAGGTGAAACTTGACGGACTTGACACCTGCCTCCCACAGACCACCAAAATGGGGTGACGATGGGGGGATAAAGTGCCACTCGACGTTGTCCTTTGCCAGTGATGTGGCAACAGCTTCATTATACGCTTCTGAGACTACCAACTTGTGCATCTCGTTGAGACATCGGCGAGCACCTTGGAAGTCGGTTCCATTGTCCGAATAAACATTCGAACAAAATCCACGTCTAGATACAAAACGACGGAAGGTGGCAAGAAATGCATCGGAAGTAAGATCACTCACTAGCTCGAGGTGTATAGCTTTGGTAGCCATACATACAAATAGACATATGTAGGCTTTTGAAGTTTTGGGGTTACGTCCTCGTGACAGTTTTATCGTAAATGGCCCAGCATAATCGCAACTAGTATGCGAAAAGGGACGGCTTTGCAAAACTCTTTGCGATGGTAGGTCACCCATGAGCTGCGAAGTTGTAGCCTTTCGTAGCTTAAAGCACTGGTTGCAATCGAAAACAATCTTGTGGGTAAGGTTTCGACATCCCAAAATCCAAAACTGCTGTCTTACAATGGCGAACGTTGCGGAAACGCCTGGATGTAAGTTGCCTTTATGAGTATCTTCTATAATAAGAGAAGAGAAACGGTTAGTTGGTAGAATATAAGGATGTTTGATATTAAAAGATAGGTTAGCATTTTTTATTCTCCCTCCTACTCTGAGAAGACCTTTGCTATCAAGAAACGGAGAGTATTTTAGAAGTTTTGATTTTAAGGGTAATTGGGTTTTATTTTTAAGGGCGCGAATATCTTCACTGAATGAATTTTGTTGGACCGATTTAATGATGGTTGTTTTAACGACTTGAATTTCTTTAAAAGTTAAGTATGAGGTACGACGATTAGATTTTTCACTTAGATAATTGAATATAAAACAAACAACGTAAGCGAGTATCCTTTGCATACGAAACCACGACGAGTTCTTATTGATTATGCAATCGATGACATCAAAATCGTTTGAAGAAGTTACAAGCACTTGGCGCGGACATTGTCTTCTTTCCGGCAAAGGTTCGTTATCTTCCGAGTTTAGAGTCCTAAGTTTAGGTTTTGGCCATTCGCTTGTGTCCAGTGATAACCATGATGGACCAGTCCACCAGAGATGATGGTTTGGGAGATCCGAAGGAAGAATACCGCGCGACGCACAATCTGCTGGATTAGACTCCGATGAAATGTGGTTCCAACAGTTCCTTGGAGTTGTTTCCAGGATAGCAGCAGTTCTGTTGGCGACAAACGCTGTCCAGCGACGAGGAGGCGAAGAAAGCCAGTGCAACACTATTTCCGAATCACACCAGGCCACGGTTCTTGAAAATTTATGCGAAAATGACGATTTTACGAGATTGAATAAGCGAGTCAAAAGCAAAGAACCACATAGCTCCAAACGAGGAATCGAGATTGGTTTCAACGGAGCAACCTTAGTCTTGGCTGCAATGATGGTTAGTTTATACTTTCCTTCAGCAATTTTGCAACGAGTGTATAAAACAGCACCATACGCGAGTGAGGATGCATCACAGAATCCATGAAGCTCGATGTCGTCCAATGAAGAAGAAAACAAGTTTCTTGGGATTCGAACCTGCTCGAAAAACTATAGTTCTGCTCTGTATTTTGCCCATCGATCAGCTAACTCCGAAGGTAGTGGGTCGTCCCATCCTAATTTTAAGTCCGATGACCAGAGTTCCTGAAAGAGGATTTTGAAGAGTACGACAGATGGTGCTAAAAGTCCTAATGGATCGAAAATCCGCGAAACTTCAGACAACAGTGAGCGCCTCGTCAACGAAATGGTTGGAAGACACTTTGACAGGCGAAAAGAATATTCGTCACTTGCAGGGTTCCAGTGCATACCGAGCACCTTAACAAACGTTTTTGAGCGGTCTGTGTCATAAATAGAGTACTCACAGTCTTCTTTTGGAAGAGAAGCTAGAAGAGGCCAACAGTTTGAGCTCCATTTTCGCAGCTGAAGTTTGGCCATGGAAAGAAGAGAAACTAATTCCGACTGCAATAAGATGAGTTCTTTAGTTGATTTTGCCCCTGTCATCACGTCATCAACATAGACATCTTCCAAAAGAACACGGGCTGCTTGTGGGTATTCCGTTTTGTAATCTTCTGCAAGCTGTTTTAGAATACGAACGGACAAAAATGGAGCAGATGCAGTACCGTACGTCACAGTACATAAACGGTAGTGTTCGATTTCTTTCGAAGGAGAATCACGCCAAACAATACGCTGATAGTCAGTGTGCGAATCATCTATCCAAATTTGACGGAACATCTTAACCACGTCCGCCGTGAATACAAAAGGATGTTGTCAAAACCGTAAACACACACCTAGATAGATAGATAGATAGATGGATAGATTTTATTCAATAAAAAGTTGTACATTTGTTATCATTAAGAATGAACAATTGAATAATTAAGGCATGACAATATCTGTCGTCTGCCAGAGTGGCACATTTGCTAAATTTAACAATAATTTCAATTTTAAAACAAATTTATAAATTAATAATATGATTAATGTTTTTGTTTAAATTATTTTTTTTTAAAGAGCGAAAACAAAACATTTTTTTTTTTTTTTTTTATAAAGGCTTTTATATTTTTTTTTTTTTTTTTTTAATATAAAGAAAAACAAAAAACCTCACACTAAGTTATTTTTAAAACAATTACAATTTCAAAAGCTTTCTGTGGTTATTCTTCTTCTATAAGCGCTGGCCTTTTGATAGTAGCTGAACAGAAGTTTCCAGTCTAACCTGTTTAGGTACTTTTTAAATTCATCGAATTCAAGAGTATTTTTTCCAAAGAAAGATCGTCTTATCTCCTTCAACACGGGGCATACTCCAATAAAATGAAAGATATTTTCTCTCTCTTGCAGGTTGCACAAATCACAGTTGCTAGTTCCTTCGGTTCCTCCTCTTATTTTGAAAATTGCTCCGATCATAATACATGAGAAACTGCTGTTGAAGTAATTTGCTTCGTTTAAATTATAGTTAACTTTCGAGTAATAAAGCCTCTGTGTTGGCTGGCGGGCTTTTTCAATAAAAGAGCATCTCTCAATCTCATCAGTTGTCCGAATAACTTCATAAAGCCTCTGTTTCCATTGGTCCATTCTAACTTCCGATAAATTCAACACTATACCACAATCTGCAGCCAGTTTTCTCCAATTTTTTGCAAAAAGTATATTCTTTTGGACTGCATACCGCAAAATCTGCTTTGGTAGCCGAATTTCATCCATTTTAACCACTCTTGATAAATAATCAGCATGTAGCTTTAGTGATGAGATAAACAGTGATGGTAAGCCCGACTCAAGGTAATACATATACTTGGGGGTGTTGACTGGCAACACACACCTATCAGGTCACGTTGAATAGGAGGGCCTATTAACAAGGTACTGTTCAAAGACGTTCCTGCTGAGTTCTTGGCTGAACCATCAAAAACGACGCGCAGTTTTGTGGACGAGCTGTCCGGGTTCAACACGGCGTGATGTGGAAGATAATAACACCTGCCATTAGGAGTGTTGATTTGTGCACAAGGTATCTGCGTCATATGACCTAGGTCGATATATTCTCGCATGAAATCAGAATACATCTCTCGCAATTTAGAATTTTGAGAAAACCGACGTTCCATTGCGTGGAGACGAGAAATAGCGAGAGAAAGAGTATTTTCGAAAGATGGATTTGGTGTTTTAAATGGAAGCTGAACAACATACTTCCAATCCGGAGACCGAGAAAATGTCTGACGGAAATGCTCTTCTGCTTTATCAACTACAAGTGAATGATTTGCTGGAGCAACCTCTTCCAGCTCCCAAAAACGTTGTAACATAGCATCCATGTCGACTGTAGAGTGAAAAGAAGTGAAATGATTTGATTCTTCGGCTTCGAAGAACTGTCCCGTTATGACCCAACCAAACGATGTGCTTTGAGCGATTGGGCACCCATCAGGACCACGAATTTGTCCAGCCTTAAGAATGCTCCAAAGCTTATCACCACCAAGCAGAACATCGATGGGAGCAGCGATATTAAAGTTTGGATCAGCGAGGTCAAGATTTGAAATATGAGGCCAAGAAGAAACGTCTATGAATTTCGATGTCAAATTCGAAGTCAACCTATCCAGTATAAAGGCATCAACGAATAAATTAGAAGAGTTGAAACGAAAATGAAGATTAAGCGATATTCTGCCTTTTGTGTATCCTATTTCTTTTGACGATAAGCCCACAATAGGGATGCTTGAATGATTTCGATGATACCCGAGTCTTTGAGCGAAAGATTCAACAACGAATGTCGATTGTGACCCGGAATCAAGAAGTACACGACAGTCTATAAAATTTCCTTGAATATCTTGAATTTTAGCCAAGAGAGTTGGAAGAAGAGTTTTCTTTCGACAGCTAAATTCAAGCGAATGATTACTCATAAGCGGAAAGTTTGTAGCAAGATTTGAAGACGAAGATTGCGATTGATTCGAAGAGTCTGAAAAAGGCGATGGAGACTTCATGATTGCATCTTCGGGATGCACCAGCGGATGATGGCGTGATTTGCACACCCGACAACGAAAAGAGGAATGGCATTTATGCGAAGAATGTCCAGCACGAAGACAGTTAAAACATAGAGAATTTGTCTCTGTAAAACTTCGACGAGATTCAATGTCTAACGCGACGAACTTTGCACATTGAGGAAGTATATGATTTTCTTTACACATTGGGTACTTGGATTGTGAATTTGAATCCGAAGGCCCAGCTAAATGAGCTCGAATGCTACTAGATTGTTTTGTCCGCACTGTAACCGAACGACTACTAACAGATTGACATGCTTCAAGAGCATCGCACCGCTTTTCTAAGAATTGTAAAAATTCTATAATTGTGCAGTCCTCACGGGACCCGATATGTTCTGCCCAAGATTGTTTTGTATTGGGATCGAGTTTGTTCAACAACAAATAAATTAGCCACGGGTCGCGGCCCGACTTGTCCAACGCATTGAGACCACGCACTACTTCATCTGCACCGTCAGAAATTTTTCTTAAAGTTTGTACATTGCAAACACTGGTAGTAGGAAGCGATAAAAAAGTTTCAATAAACGATTGAACGATTAATTGGCTACGATCGTAACGCCTTTCGAGGCGATCCCATGCTTTCGTATAATTCGCTTCGCATATGCTAATATGCTTGATGAGATTGGCTGCATCACCCCGCAGGTAAGATTTCAAGTAATGAAACTTATGAGTTGGACTAAGATTCTTCTTGGTGTCCACTGATCCAAGAAAAAGATCTCGAAAGGAAGGCCAATCCTTGTAGCTTCCGTTAAATGGCGGCACAACGATGGATGGAAGCTGAGTTGTATTCGTATTACTAGACGACAACGAATGAGACGAATTAAGCTTTTCTAGAAATACGGATTGCTGGTCAGCTAACCGATCTAAAGCCGATGTTTTTTCGGAAGATTCATTTGAATAAACCCTATCGCGAATAGCTTTAACTATTTGGGCATTAGTTACAAAATATTTTGTTTCATATGCCGAAAATTCATTTTCGATTTCATCGACTTCATCTTCCTTTGATTGTTCGAGAATCTCGTTATGAAGAACGGAAAATTCTGACCACGCGGTCTCTAGCTTATTTAAACGAATTTCTAGCATTTCGAGAGATGTGGATGCTTCAATTGATTCCACAAATGCTGCCGCCCGAGTCAAACGCCCTTTTGCGTTACCACATTTTATTTTCAGTGCACTCGACATTGAACAATTGATTGTTTTTTTTTTTTTTAATTAATAAAAAACACAAACGAATGTTTTTTTTGTTACCGAAATACTGAATAGTATTAGTATAAATCAATGTAAATTTAACAGTAGGTATCTTTATACCGATCAATCGATCAATTCGATTAACAGGTCGAAATCAATTTGAATTTCACTGAACCACATGAGGAGTTACGAAGTACATATAGATATCATACAATCGATATATGTAACTTCGAACTCATTACATTAAAACTTTTCGATCAAATTCGTTTCTTATAAAATTCGTCTTTTAATTCGGCTGCGAAGGACCAATTCTGATTGCGAATGAAATGGACTGTATTTTTTCTATGTTGGGTTTGTTTTAAAACGTTTTATGTTTCTGTTGCCGAAATGTCTTTAGATATAATTGATTAAAAAAAAATGCAAGGATTAAATTTCCAACAAAGTATAATTAAGTATAATTTATTATGTAGTTGATACAATATGTTACCAAGATGTGCACAGCTTAACGATCGAATTCCAAGAGATCGATGCTAACAAAAATTCTTGTTTAGAAGTATAAAAATATGAGCACAAAAGAAAATAACAATTGAGTGACAATATGTAACTGTGCTGATAAGAGTTTATGTGCATGAAAACTAACACTAGATTTAAGTAGGCAAAAAAAATAATAACTGCAAGTTAAGTAGTTAGAAAAAATAACATAGGGGATGATTGAAATGTTTGACAAGTTGATAAGTTTTATAAAATTTGTTTGAATTTAGGTGTGAATGATTTTAAATGGAAAAATTGAATGTAATTAATAATTAAATGAAATGAATAGCAGATTTTAAATTTATGCTGATCAATCTTAAACAGAACCCTTCATGAGCTAAGCGTATATTAAGTACAGAGATAACTATTATAACTGTGGTAAGCGGTGATGCTTTAGATTTGAGCACAACAAAGTGAATACAAACAAAATATTACTAATTTTATATTACTACCAAAATATTTACCGAGAAAATGTCAAAAATTTCAAAAGTACTACAAAAATTGAAATTTTTTCGGCTCAACTTTCCTTTACGACATCCCGAATTTTGATACGCGGATGGTCTCATTTGATAGATATTCACTAAAAAACAACAAATATCACAATTTTAAGGTGAGGAAACATTTATAAGTATTTTTAATTAATTTTTAAACTTTCACTTTTTCCATACAAAATGCATGGAAAATAAATAAAGAAGACAAAGATGGCGAAGAATGTCGTGACCAGAGAATATCAATTACCAAGAAGCCAATCCTTGGCTGTCATCCGGCTTTGCCTACAAACTGAAACACGCACACATAGACAGTTGGGCTAAGTCCACCACTAGGTTTTTGCACACATTGACAGTTGGCATCGACCCACCACTGATTTATTCGCACACATAGACAGTTGGCATCGACCCACCACGAATATGTCGGTTATTTTTGAAAATCTTCAGTTATTTTGAAATTCACTTGGGCTGCAATGGGCTTGTTCAAAAAGTATAAAAAAGGGAGAAATTATTTATATAGTGCTGACCGGACCTTATGAAAATAAGTTGTGGTTTTTTTTTTAAATGTAAATTGTAGTCGCTTATTACTAATTCCCGCCTGCCTGGAAAATAAATATCTTTAGTTACTTTTTTTTCGATAAACAGTTTGTCTTTTCTGTTTTTTTTTTCTTTTCAACTCCCGAAATGTATAAGGAATTGTAGAAAATTTACTAAAATAACTTACAGTGAGTAAGAAGAAAGTTTTAAATAATTTTGCGAAATGAAAAAAGATATTCACAAACTAAAATGTTGGCATATATACTACGCTTATATGTGTTGTTAAACCTGCTTGAAGCTCGCGTCATTTTTTGTAAGCCTGGGTTGAGTCGAAATGAGCTTGATTTGACTAGATCTCGTTTGAGGAGCGGAGTCGAGTCGAAATTTGTGACGAAAAACCGGGATTAAAGAGATGGTCTTACAGATATTGCATTATGGTCTGTTTATTTGCTTGTTTGTGGGCAAATATAGTTTTGCTTTAATAATCGTCGAGCATCAGCTAACCAGTTTTAATTAATTAGTTAAAATTACTGAATATTGGATTAAATAACTCTACAATGAGCCCTATAGTTTTTGATCAATTGGTTATTAATAATAATAATATTAATATAATGCATATTTAACCGTTTTCATAAGAGCCCAAATGAGGTAATTTTGCAAATTACAGAAAAAGTGTTTTCATCTGTAAATTGGTATTTCTTTTGACAGCTCATTTCATTTTTTGAGTTTCAAACCTGCCTGTAAATCACTTTTTGTTGTTAATTTTTTAATTCAGTTTTAACATTTTCGTTCAAAATCTTTTCAGAGCTATTCAAAATGTGCCCAATTCGGTGTGTTCGTTAGGTTTTGACTTAATTTCCTAGAAAATTGTGTGCAAGTTTGGTTGAAATTATCTCATTTCGAAATTTGAATTTGTGTGGAAAATGAGATGATTTCGTATCAAATTTGAAAATTTTCAACGAAATTTCCTCATTTGGTCTAACGAAAACGTAGTATTAAGGCTCTCCAAAACCAACACGAATACCGATTGATTCGCAGTGAATCATTCACAATAGTACAAAATATGACAAAAACATAGACAATACTTAACAACAACAAAAATTCATCGTCACTCCTTGTTGGCGTTGGCTTGGGAGAGCCTTTAGTTTGTTTTACTTCATTTCTATTTTGATTATACTAGTAAACATGGTCACGCTAGGAGCTACTAGCCATTTTATAATTTTAATTCAGTTTGTCACCCGAGCATATTTCTATTATTTCTCATTACTGTAAGCCAAAATGCTTTAGGTTTGTATTTATTAATTAATCTATTATATCTATCTATGTATTTATTTAACGATATGTGTTCGTATTAATTGAACAGGGTTATTGTTTTGATCCATAGCTCCGCACTTTTAGCTCACTGATTTTGTGGTTTAACTGAGGGTGGTTCAAGCATGTAATTGACTTTTATAACTTACATGAAACCTAAATCATCATTAAAACCCAGTTAATCTACAGAAATTGATGGATTAAAAAATTTTTGAACCACGGAGCATTGTTTAGCCCCGACGTCGTTTTTTTCGTCCAAGCTCATTCAGACAAGGAAAAAACACACCTAATGTGAACCTGGCCCTAGTTGGGTTTCTGTTTGTTGAACACGTCCCGTGGTCAAAATTATTCACCTCGGTCTGTCAATTAGATGTCAAAACAAAACAAAATACATGGTGTTCCCTATTTCATGCAGGATAATTTATGAAATGATATTAAAAAAAAATAGTATGGGAAGGGGGGATTATTTAACCGCTTTTAGATAAGAGTAGTAACTTTCTTAAAAAAAAAAATTGAAAATCAACGGCACTACTAACTTGCAACTTGCAATGTTATGCTCTTTATTTTTGTTTAATTAACTTTTTTGAATTTTACGACCAAATATATTTAAAATGAAAATAACTAAAAAATAAGACAACAGCTAGAAGGTCATGCTAAAATTTCTTAAAACCATTCTCGAATCAATTTTTCTAATTAAGTTGTTTCGTAATCATTTAAAAAAAAAAAATAATTATACAACTTAAAACTTAAAAAAAAATAATGTATTTGTTAAAACTATTTCATTTCTTTTATAGTATGAAGTAAAATTTCAGTAATAAGTATTCAGTACTCCTATTAAACACTCAAAACCAAATGCTTAGATGTCATGAAGTTTAAAAAAATAAATTAAAAATAGCTATTGCTGTTTTATTATCTGCAAAAGAGGGCTGGATTTACTTTTAACACGTGCTACGAAGACGATTTTGAAAACTCCTAATTATTTCTTTTTTGTACTAAAGTTAAATCCAGATCAAAACCCGAATCCCGAAAGAAGATAATAAAACCCACCTGACATCAACTTTAATACTTATAAATTGTAAATTGACAGTTTAGTGGAGTTTAAACAAAAAAACTAAAGTTCTGGTGTCAGGTTGCAGAAAAACTATTCTTTTATTTCTTATTTTTCTTAATTTTTTTTTCCTATGAATATATCCAACAATAATTTTAAAATTATTCTGGATGAAGAAATGGCCACCCTGTATAATATGCGAGATGCATTGAAGATGTTTGGAAATCTGTGTGATTGAAGACATTTTATGGATTCAGTTTTTGTATTTTATTATAATCGTGGATATATATTATCTGACAATTACAATTGCTTGTGCACTTTAAATTAATTAAACAATTTCACATCGATGTTTTTGCTATCAGCCGAAGTAAAATTCTCAAATTATTTTTCCAATTTTCAAAGAAAAAAAACTGAGCTGTCAAAACAAATAAATCTCACCGCGTTACATTGTTGTTGCAATTCACATCTATTCATCGACACGAAGTGAAATTACAAATACAACAATGTAAACAAATGGGTTTTGGAGGGTGAAACGTACGAAAGATTGGCTTCTTGGTAATTGATATTCTCTGGTCGTGACAGTAATGATATGTCAAAGTCATTGCATGCTAAGTATTGCCAGATGTGTTCTTAGGTTTTGGGATGTTTTATTTTTTTTGCGATTTCTGGGATTTTTTTTCGGAATGTTCAGATTTTAGCCTGATTTTTAGGGAAATTATTTATAAATTCTGGGATTTTTTTTTGTATTTTCCGTCATTTACTTTTGTTGATATGTTTTGATCAGTTATGATAAACAAAGTTGTTTATTGAAAGAAACTGTAAAATGTTAACGGTTAAATATGCGGGATTTAAGTCAAAATTGCAATGTAATTTGCATTTTATTTGTGAACAATGGCTGGAACAAGTGCTTCGTTTTCTACTGCTTCCCGTTCTGGGGAAGAAAATCTTGAATTAAATACCACGGGTACACCCAAAGTAATTTTGAGCACTGTTGATGTGCAAATGCAGTGGTAAGTTTAAATATATCTAATATAATGAGTGTTTTATATATTTATGACTCAAGTGATTTTTGAAATGACCGATTTATTTATAAAACAATTTCCTCAGGAACTTGATGAAGCTCTATGAGCGAGTCAAGACCCATTCAGCTGCTTTGCAGTTTGCCGAAGAGCTAGGCCTCCTGCTTTTGGCCCGAAAATGCAGGTTGCATCGTTGCGACATGCAGTTATATAACGCTGACAGTAGGCCTGGATTTTTCCAATGCGGCAAAGGAGTCTGCAGGGGGAAGAAGCGGATTGCTCGTGCTTCGGGGACATGGTTCGAGCAGGCTCGAATACCAGTCGCACGAATATTCTTCCTCATGTACTGTTTCGGAAGAAAATTCTCTTACGAAATGGTACGTATAGAAGATTTTTCGTCGACACAATCGAGCCTGTCCACCAGAACCATATCAGACTGGTATAATTACTGTCGAGAAGTAATTGTAGACTCTTTTTTGGACAGCCAGGAGGCTGTTGGAAAAATTGGAGGTGTTGGTCGAGTAGTCCAAATCGACGAAAGTAAATTTGGGAAAAGAAAATTTAATAAAGGTAAAAGCTTTTTTTTTATTGAATTTTATTTTAGAAATTTTTAAATAATATAGATATATAAAATTTAAACTTATAATAGGCCGTCAAGTGGATGGTCATTGGGTCTTGGGCATGATAGAGGATGGCTCTGAAGACTTGCGGCTGGAGATTTGTCCGGATAATATTCGAAGTGCCGAGGTAGGTGTTATTTTGTTAAATTTACTTTTAAAATAATCACATTTAACAGTCTTTAATCACCGTAATATTTTATATTTATTCTATTGAGACTCTTAGCTGAAAGTTTTCCTATTATTTTATTTACAGGTGCTAATACCTTTGATAAAAAAAACACATCCTGCCTGGGACGACGATCCACACGGATTATTGGAGGGCCTATGATTGTCTCAGTGAACATGGTTATGTTCACAAAAAAGTCAATCATAGTGACCCCGATAATCCGTTTGTGGCTGAAGACGGTACACACACCCAAAGGATAGAGTCCCAATGGCGTGTGGTTAAACGAGCGTTTTATAACGATAACTACAACAACAACTTCGCCTATTGGGTGGTTGAGTACCAATGGCGGAGAAATATTAGAAAAAATTTAAAAGATCCGTTTATAGAGTTACTAAATGGAATAAAACATGTTTACGGAGATCAAAGGGTACTTTGATACTTGTTTGTTTTATTTTTTCATATGTAATTTGGTAATTTCGTTTGACAGCTCATTTCATATTTGAATTTCAACTGGTAGTTATTAGCTTTTTGTTGTTGTTTTTTTCTTTCCACTTTATTGAGCTTTGATATTTTCATATAAAACGTTTTCAAAGCTTTTCAAACTGTGTTCAATAGGTTTTCACTTAATTTCCAACCTAATTTCATGCAAATTTGGTTGAAATTATCTCATTTAGGAATGTGAATTTTTATGGGAAATATGATTTCGTATTGAATTTGGAAATTTTCAACGAAATTACCTCATTTGGCCTAGTGAAAACGTAGTTTAAACCTCATTTTCAAATATATTTTAATACAGGGTTAAATTATACTTTAGATTTTCGCGCAAAATTTTCTTTTAATCCAAGTTTTTTAAATGCTAAAGAAACTTTGCATACACCAAACCTTGCCCCACCCCAAATCCTATAATGAGGCCAAGCAGGGGGGTTGCAGGGGGGCAGCATGCCCCCCCATACATACCTCGCTCTTTATACGCAGTAATGCTGTATGCAAGCACTGTATTTATATAAGCAAGTTTTAAATTTCCCGCAAAATTTCCCAAAATAAAAACACAAGGCAAAAAAATAAGGGTCTGGCAATGCTAAACACACCATTTGACATTTCTAATTGAAAGGCAGTATTATTTTTACATCCATTTTTTTATTGGGCAAAACAAATAGTTATAAAATTAATTAATAATAGTTATAAATGTTGCCCTTCCTTAAAATTGTGAAATTTAGTGTTTCTAGTGATAATCTATCTAATGAGGATATCCGCGTTTCCAAATTCCTTGTGTGAGAAGTGCAATTCGGTAAAAAAAAATACCCGATTTTCAAAAGTTTAAACAATTTTTAAATGCATTTAGGGGGGTTTCCTCACCTTAAGATTTGGAAAATTTACTATTGAGATACCTACCTACCCCTAAAAAAAAATCAACTTCGAAATCGGAATGTCGTAATGGAAAATCGCCCCATTTTTTTCTTTCGAATTATTGTTTTTTTTTTTTGACTTTCAAATGTCCAAGACTTTTAGAGGCACCACATTGCAAGATAATTACAAAATAAGTCAAATCGTTAAAAAGATACGAGTATATGTACATATTTACGTGAACAACCCAAAAATAAGAGTATTTTCTCATAAGAAAACGTGAAATGCAGTTTTCTTACAATTGCTTTGTTAGATGTAGGTACAAAGTTTGATCAAAATCGTTTAAGCTGTTTTCGAGAAAATTTCAAACAACAGAAATGTTTGTATAGCAGCTACCCGTTCTAGTTCAGCTAAAACAAAAATTCGAATTTCACTTCTAGAAAATCACATAAAAAAATACTCTACCAAGTTTAAAGAAAATCGGTTCACCCGTTTAGGCTCTAGCTCAAATTACAGTAGAAACACAGACGCACAGGCTGACACGACGCGTCGGGTGGCCGGACGAAAACCAATTTCTAAGACTCCTCGATTATCGTAGAGTTAGTTTTGATTAAAACCTCTGATTTTTTTTTCTACACGAAATAAATACGGGGACTATCCGTTCATTATGGTAACGAACTGGTTATTATTTGCAGTTCATTATGAATAATTTTTCAAAAACTTAAAAATGATCATGATTTCAAAAGAGCTGTATATATCGAAAACAGTTATGGTTAATGTATTTAATTTGCTCTTTTAAATTATTTGTGTGACGGAGTATTTGGTTAATAAAAGTGTGGGACTGCCAGCTATGAGCCTACATTTGCTGTGATTTCTGGTGACTAAACTTTTTGTGTTATTGTGCCGACATTGGTAGGTCTTCAGGCTTCATTTTTGAGCCACGAGTGTGTTGATGTGACTCAGACTGTACTTGCTGCAGAAAATTATTGCGTCTCTGCTCCGAGAAGATGATATATCTGAAAAGAGTTAGTTTGATTTTATATGGGTTCTACGATACAAAAATTTTGACTTGTTTTTTAAATAATTTAACAAATATTTCTTTTAAAATAAAAAAAACTACGAGAATATTTACCGAAAATTTGTTAAACAACTTTTTTCTTCTCAAATATCTTGAAAACAATCAATGAGATTGGCTTTGGGTTAATTTTATTCTACCAACTTTTCTTCACTTGATTGCACACAAACATGAAACATATCTTGAATTGGAGATTTTCTTTAAATAAAATAACTTCGGTCCACAAGCT
Source organism: Dasysyrphus albostriatus (assembly GCA_946251815.1). Taxonomy (NCBI): domain Eukaryota; kingdom Metazoa; phylum Arthropoda; class Insecta; order Diptera; family Syrphidae; genus Dasysyrphus; species Dasysyrphus albostriatus. Next base: position 138,755,096 of record OX276335.1, on the reverse strand, counting down.
TCCGAGTTCACCAATGGGAATTTACCAATGTGGGTTATACCCAGCCCCTTTTTTTATTTTTCGTTGGGATCGGGCAAGTTTCTGTTTTAGCTGAAGCAATTTAAAGCTAAAGCTCACTTCCATATGGTGCCGAATACATAGGATAGCCAAGTCCAACGCGCGTATAATGGTGTGTGTGTGTACACGTCTTTGGGGTGGTGGACTTCGACTATCAGCTGGATTACCACTGCCACTGCGGCAGGTTTGCCAGCCACACTGCTGCTGTTGTTGTTGATATTGTTGCTGCTGTTGCTGTTGATGTTGTTGTTGCTGCTGCTGCTGTTGCTCTTGGTGTTGTTGCTGTTGCTGTTGCTGCTGTTGCTGAGCTTGTTGTTGGGCCTGTTGTTGGGCTTGCTGTTGAGCTTGTTTTTGTGCTTGTTGCTGAGCTTGTTATTAAGTTATTTGCTTGCTTGTTGCTGAGCTTGTTATTAAGTTATTAAGTTATAAGATGCTGAGCCTGGCATCTCGTGCGATTGTTGGTGACTAAACTGTTGTTGTTGCGCCGACATTTATAGACAATTGTTGCGTCTCTGCTCCAAGAAAATGTAGTATATGAAATTAGAATATGTTGGCTATGATAAAAATATTTTTTATCTTTTATCTTCTAAGTTCCTAATTCTGTGCAAGATGCGGTGAATGTTGATGAGGAAAACTAAGCTGCCGTCGCTGGTACATGCTCGGATACCCTCTAGTCGATTGGACTGAAGGTTCCTTAGGGTGCCTTGGGTGAATGTTGGGTTCCTGTTTGATCTCCTTGGACGTGGGTTAATGATATCATCTACAAGCAGTAGTAGATATCGAAAAATATAACATTTATCTGAGTCGATAATTTACCATTGGGTACGTTCAGATGGCCCAAGGGAAAACCAATCAAATTTAAGTTACTTGTACTTTTGTTTTGGATAAATTTGTTTTACATACGTTTACAAATTCAATTAGTTTATCTTTTGGTTAATGAACTGTCAAATTTTGTATGAGAAATGATTTACCAATTTGGTTAAACTTATCAAAAGATTATGTTGTTTAAAATTATCCAAACTGGTTAAACTTATCTAAACGTCATTGTGACTCTTAGTCTAATTGAATTACATAGCAATTAATCAAATGTATTAAAAGGTCGTTCATGCAAACTTTGCGTAAGCTTATCATCTTACACAATTTGTAAACTTACAACATAGCATGAATACTCTTTTTAAAAATAAATATGAAAAAACACAAATGTCATTTTTTTGCGCACAATAAATGGGTCTGGGTAATTATTTCTGTGCGAAAAAAAAAGTGTAGACTTCTTCAAATGATCTGGTGTAATAATCAATTTCGCTCATCGAACAGCGTACTGAAGAACGGAAAGTAAAACAAAATTTTTTGTTTATGATTTCATTGTCATTTCTGTATGGGATTTTCATTTCGCATCAGCATAGTACTAGACTTAGGTTTTACTGTGTTCGAAAAATTGAGATTTCTATTTTTTCGGGTTTATTTTTGTTGTTCGCATCAGCAGCATAATAGGCCTTACTGCCTACAGAATGGGAAACGAAGCTGTCATATATGTCAAAAATACTGCAATGAAAGTAAAAATTTGTCCAACTTTTGCAGTTGCAGCATTTTTGACAGCTATTGCAGCTCCGTCTCCCATTCTGTTCAGGCATTAACGTAGCCACTACGGAAAGAATTTTTGGATCAGATCACGAAAATTGAGCTGCAAATTACGAAAAATGAATCCCGATTTATACCTTGGCTCCAGATTTCGTAATTTACGACTATTTATTTGCAATTTGCAAAACTGAGCAAAATGAAGATATTGATCCTCAAAAATCTTAAATCAACACTGTTAAGTATCAAGAATTGCGAACATCAAATCGCAATTTGATCCAAACATTCATCAACCACCGCTTTTATTTCATGATATTGCGACTTTGAAAGATCATTCTTACTTCTACCCTTCCATTGCAGGTAGGTATACACATTTAATTTAATTCATTTGAAATAAATACTTTACACTTGACTCTACTTGGATTTGAACTCACATCCCTCGAGTTGCGGAGCGAGCATTTTTTTTTTTTTTTTTTGTAAATTCATTTTTATTTTTCAATTATCTTAGAACTATCTTAAAGCTAGACAAAAATTCATAAAAACTAGCCTACTTATCAATATCTTAAAACTAACTTACTGGCCCCAGTCGGGCGCTCTAAGTTAAACTATAATAACTTAATGCTAATGCCTTTCGGCCTAAGAACTATCTTAATACTAAATCCAGGTCGGTTTTATTTTTTACCGAGAAAAATTTCACAAAAAAACTCGGTATCTATGTCTTTATTTTTTGGTTTTATATAAAACTTACAAACTACATAAAACTAAATTAAAGCTAATTAAAACTACTTAAAACTACTTACAACTAATTTTAAACTAATTACAACCTACTTATAAGCTACTTACAAACTAGAACAGCCACAGCAAGCATTTTCCGGTTTTTATAATTTTTTTGTATTTTTGTTGATTTTATAATTTTTTTGGTGTTTTTGTATGTTTTATATATTTTTTTTTTGGTGCCACCCTGACTGTCCCTACTTAAAACTAACTACCTTAACCTATGTAAGTCGGCCATACAAGAGAAAATAGCAAGATCAACTATTAAATATCTGAAGGAAATTCATCTTCGTTTTTCAACCACCAGAACTGGTTCTCCTGCTTTACCCTATCTCTTCGGTCCCGTTCGGCCACAGTCCTACTGAACCGAAGGTGCTCAGCTCCGTCTTGTGCGTGGACGTCTCGACTGTAAAGGAGCCGCCGATCCACAGTTCTACGGCCGACGTGGTAGATTAGCGGAACCGCCGCTCTATCCTGGATCAGCCCTCGACTGTCTAGGTGGAGGAATGCATCGGGCGGAATAAAGCCGCTTAGACGCACACTCTCGTAGTATTCGTTGTTGGGGTAATAAGCTCCGAAAATTAAGCTGTTAGACGAGGACATCGCTCTTGCAATGTGATCTCGAATAAGCTTCAGCAAGAAATTATCTATCCTGTTTATGTTGGCCCCGTTTTATAGAGCCAGGTTGGAATAGTAATGTTTGTACTCCGACTCTGGTGTTCTGTGCAATCCAAGGCAGCGTCGAAGACACTGCCTCTCAAACACCCGAATCTTTTCCATTTGAGATGGGGCAACGTTGAACCAAACCGGGCATCCATAGGCAATCATCGGCCGGATAAGGGCCATGTAGCAAATCACCTTCACCCTGCTGTCCAGCCGGCTGCTATAAAACAACCGTTTCGTCAGGGCAAAAGCCCTGGTCAGAGCAGCATTTATATGTCTGTCGAAATACAAATACTGATCCATCCAGATGCCAAGGTACCTTACTACACTTTTACTCGCCAGTGCATGTCCATTTGGCCCCACGATCACCAGCTTGCGCCAGTTCTTTCTCGTATCCCTTGTGGCTCTAAGCAACGGAGTCCTAAACAATATAGTTTCTGATTTCTGATAGTTGATTTTCAACTTCCAGTCATCGCAATATCGCTGAATCTTCTCGAAGTCACGCTGCAAAAGAACCTTATGACCTCGTTTTTTGGAGCTGTTCTGTACGCAAAAAGATCGTTGGCATACGCCATTGCCTGAGTTAGACTACTTATCAGATCGCTGGTGTAAATGCTGAATAGAATCGGCGAGTTGACCACTCCCTGCTGAAGACCATTTTTAATATTAAAGGTTGTGGCAGAAGTTACACTGCCACTTTTGACAACAAACTTTCTGCCATTGAGCATATCATAAGGCATATACAATAGTGGTTTACTAATGCCAAGTCTGGTCAGCTTTAGATAAAGACCCTCTAACCATACGGTGTCGAAGGCCTTCTCTAAATCAACCAGACAGGCACCCGGACACTGCTTCTTAGATTTGTTCCATTGGACATCAGAAACGAGTTTCGACGTGGCATGAATGGTGTCATGTCCCGCCTTAAAACCGAACTGATTATCCGGTATGATATTATTGTCCTCTGCCCACTTAGACAGAGCTCTATTGATAACTTTTTCGAATACCTTGCCGATACTCGGAAGAAGGCTTATCGACCGGAGATTCGCCGGATTGGAGCTGTCCTTTCCCTTTTTCGGGAGAGGATGCACCACAGCTGCCTTCCACTGCACTGGATAATATGCATTATTCAGAGCGTTGTTAAACAGAGTGGTATAAATGTCTACTGCTTCTTGAGGTAAATGTCGAAGTACAACGTTGGATATGCCATCGACTCCTGCTGACTTCTTCTTCTTTCATGAATCGAAGATGAGCTGGAGTTCCACCTTCGTAATTAACAGGGAACTGGGCCCATTTCGCTCGGCGATTATGGCGTTTGCCAAATGATCTTCATTGAACCCGGTGAAATCAAGGTTCTCTGATCGCCATTGCGTGATGTCATTCCGAAGGTAGAAGTGATGGAGCAAGGCTCTATTTTCCAGGTCGTGATTGGGGGAAATGCACGCATTCACCTTGTACACTTGCTGGAAAGCAGCCCCCACAGCCTCCACTTTCTCTTGCGGATCTTCGACAATAAAGAGGTCATCGTCCAAGACGGCGTCCTCTGGATTAATTCCTGCTGTCAGAAGTACGTCTCTGTTGTGTGTCGTTCTCTGAAGCTTAAGACAAGGAAGGTCGTTCTGATCATTCCTTCTAAACATCTTGTTAATTTGGGGAAACATGCTCGGGTCGCTAGCATTAACGGCCAGAATTTTGTTATCCCAATACAAATTAATTGACAACCGATAGTTTTCTTTATTTAGTTGGTTGATGTTCTTGATCGACGACTTCAGTGTCCTAATCTCCAGATTGTGAGTGTCAGTTAACCGTCGGTACAAGAGTTTGAGTCTTGTCAGCAGTCCACTTTTTTGTCGGTGTAGTGCGTCAATGGTTGCGTTTCGATACATGTCGGTTGCGTCCCGTTGCTTGTATTTCGGTATTGTTCTGTTCATTGTTCGTTTGATTGTCTCATCCATTTGTTCTAGGTATTGGTCTATTTCGTTATTTGTCAAATTCCTGTCATTTGGTGGGGATAAGTTATTCGAACTGATTTTGTTCGATAAGGCGTTGGTAAAGCGTGGCCAGCGCACCTTACTGTAATTGTAAGTGTGCAAAGGTACATACTCATCCAACCACACGAGCTCATTCGGAAGCTGTATTACGGCAGCGAGTCCGCAGTGATCACTGTCGTACTCGGTCGTTCGTAAGCAGTTTCTTGGTCTCTGACCCACAGTGTCAGTAATTGTCAGTCTTGCGTCTATTAGCAATAGATCCAGATAGGCACCGCTTCTTGGAAACGATGGCCGATCCGTAGCCAGCAGGTCGACACCATACTCAGTGTTGTATCGACTCATCCAATTGAAAAGATGAATACCTCTTTGATTTTGAATTTGATTTCCCCAATCTTGGTGTTTGGCATTCAAATCACCGGCCATGAGAAAGTAATTTTCTTCCAAGTTCAAGCGTAGACATTCGAAAAGTTTTTCGAGCTCTGACATAAAATCAGTTGGCTGAGGTGATGCCGGTGCATAAGCCGCGATCACATACGTTCTCTTCCCCTGTTGGAGAGGAATGCATACGATGCACGCCTCTAACAGCCGAAATCTGCGCAGATCACTATTATATATAACTTTATGATTAATGCCTTTTCGTATGAAGATTGCGACGCCCCCCCTTGAGTGGAGTTGGGTCGATCTCTTCTTATGATATTGTAATTGTTGTTAGTCAACTTATGTTTCTGGTTCAGCTTAGTTTCGCTGGCCATAAACACATCTGGACTTTGGTCTTTCAACAATTGGAAAAGATTAGCTCTACGTTCGGTCCTAATTAGTGAATTTACATTCACAGCAAGGATCCTAAGAGGCCTCTCTGACAGTGTGCCATTTAACCTCTAATTTGCGTTAGGCCTTGCAAAACAGAGTAGAGATAGTCTACCCCAGTCGCCTGCTCCTTTATCTGGTTGTGAAGTCCTGTTAACTGGCCTTGAATTGCCAGCAACATGCTTCTTATTTCGGCCTGAGCGTCCGGTGCCTTTGGCACTAGGGCCGGTTGGGCTGCCTTAGCTGCAGGCTGTACCGTTTTTCCCTTTCCTGCCGCCATTTGGGCTCAGGAAATTTGGGGATTAACGGGCATTGCTGTAGGAGCACGCGTTGATGGGCGTATCTCTACCGCTGTCTGCTTAGCTGCTTTGTTGTTTCTTATTTGCTGCAAAGCTGAGCAACCCCGATAATTAGCAGGGTGCCCCTCCTTTCCGCAAAGTGCACATTTAAGCTGGGTCATGTCTTCGACCCGTTCTTCACCGAGCTTGCACTCCCCCTTAATGTGGTCCTCACCACACTTAACGCAGCGTGACTGCATTTCGCAGTTAGCTGCAGCGTGGCCAAACCTTTGGCAGCGCATGCATTGAAGCATGTCGCCACGTCTCTTTAATTTATATCAAGTAACAACCTGGTAGTTGAGGACGGAGATACTCCTCAACCTATCCAGTTTGCTGCTGGGCGATACCTGAACTAAGAAGAACGGAAAGGCCGCTTCTCCCGTCTGGCTCTGACTGTGGCGAACGGCTTGACCCCGATAAAGTCGAGATCGCCGCTCGCTTTTTGACGGAGCTCATTTAAGAGCACCTGTGGTTCTGTGCAGGAATCTATGCCCTTCAAGAGGACCGTTTGGTATTTATCCACTTTGGGGGTAAAACTGAAGAACTCAGTCCTGGATTTTTTCAACAATTCTTTTATAATTTTGTGCTGCTCCACTGTGGAGCAGTGGATAGCATGTCTATCTCTACTCAAACGTTTAATAAAAAAGTTTTGGCCTATGGCCGACTTACACAGGTCTGTGGTTTCCTGTAGCTCCATTTTATAGGTGTTTATTGGTGGCACCTTTTCTTTTTTATTTTGGGGCGGCTGTGGCTGCTGCTGGTGTTCTTCTCGCTGCTGCTCGTTCCGCTTCTGCTGACTGCGCTCCTGTGGTAGTTGTTGCTGCTGCTGCTGTTGCATTGCTTTTTTTGGACGTTGCTCCTTCGGCTGCTGCTCTTGTTGTTTAGTTGGCAGTCGTTGTTGTTGCTGCTGTTCTTGTGCATTTTGATTTGGATTTGGCTGCTCTTGCTGTGGCGCTGCCTTTTTTGGCGCCTGCACCACTTTTTTCTGCTCGCGCTCCTGTTTCTTCCTTTCGCGTCGAGCTTCTTGCTTTTGTCTGAGCGCTTCTATCAGTGGGGTCACGATGGCATTGAGACGTTTCATCTCCCCCCGAATGACATCTATCTTTTGGCTGATGGCCAGCTCGTCCAATTCTTGCGCCTCGTTTTCCTCTTCGGAGGACGCCTCTGATGATGTGAGGTCAACAAGCAGATTGCTGTTGCTGTCCCCCGTTGTATACAATCCCTCGCCACCCTCTGACATATATTCGATGTCATCGTCGGATGGCGAGGTATTCAGTTGTTCTTGTATTTTTGCTGCTGCTGTGGTTTTGGCTGTGCGCGCCGTCTCCTTCACCCCAGCTGGCAGCTGGGCTGAGGTGATGGTGGAGCGGCGCTTCACGAGGTTCGGCGCACAGCTAATCCTCTTCCTCTTCTTATTTTTAGTGTCGGCTGTTGTTGCCGTTGGTGGGTGTGCCGTTGTTATTACGGCACTTGTTGATGGCGTGGCTGGTGGTGCCATCGCTTGCTTGGTTGTTGTTGTTGCTGCTACGGCTTTTGCTGGTGGTGCCATAGCTGGCTTTATTGTGGTTGCTGGGACACCTTTCGATGTCCCCGCCGTGTTGTTCGATGCCATTTGCTGTTTTTCCCACTCGATGAAGTTTTCGACTTCTCGATTATGGAAAAAAGCAGCTAAATAATTTTTCCCCGACTGGGACTCGAACCCGTGATCCTCAGGTTGTGGGTCTGCCACCTCTTCCTCTGTGCTATTAACACTATTGGGAATCGCTTGGTTTAAATTGAACTTGACTACGTCACACCGAGATAATTACTTTTAATAAACTGGGAAGCCGAAAACGTCTACACACTTCCACAGTACGAGATCGACTACTCACGGAGCGAGCATGCAAGCACTAGGCTAATTTGCATTACAGATCGTTGGTGTCAAACATTAATCATTAGATACATACCATGTTGTGGTGTTTTACCTCTTCGAGAAGTAAATTGCGATAAGAAAGTCGTGATTTAAGAATTTTTTGTTAGTGATTTGCAGTTATTCTCATTGAGTTGCAAATTGCGACAAAAAAACGTAAATCTGTGATTAAGCAATGTAAATTACTAGATATTTATTGCAAATCAATATTTTTAAATGCTGTTTGTGAAATTATTCTTTTGGAGAGTAAATTACGCCAAAAAAGTTGTATTTTGCTATGAAAAGTACAAGCTTGAATCATGAATTTTAATTGCAAATCTCGAAAACACAAATTTTGCAAATTGCTACGTTTTGAATGTTAAATTACCAATTTTTGTATCATTTTTTTACTCAATTATTGGCATCCTATTATTAATAGCGATTTTTTCAATAGCCCCTTGTCCGATTAAGTTATTTTTTTTTAATTTAATGTTGCACATATTTATCTATTTATCACGTTTCTACGGCTTTGGTTTAAACATATTTTCTTTTTTAAATAAAAGTGAAAGCACATGCTAGATAATATAAAAAATGTGGAAAGTTGGGATGTTTATGTCAAGGACCCATAATTTGGTATGATGTTTTTTGAAATTTTTAAATCAATTTTTTGATAAAAACTTATTTTGTTTTGTATATTAATGCTTTAAATAAGACTAATTTAAATTTATTTTGATAAAATATTCATTGTTTTATTAGTAAAGTGGGTGCCAAAAATTAAAAAATTTGGTGGCACAACAACTCGTGAACAACCAAGGCCTAGTGACTTACAACTCTCAACCATTCATGTGTGCGTATTTTTGGCAGGGATGGAGGGGACCTACAATTTTTTGCCGAGTCCAAACGGCTGGATGAGAAGCACTTACTCATGACAAGTATTTTCTAGGATAATTTGTCGGTTCCTCGCAAGAGGCAGTACCTCGCGAAAAAAACATTTCTGTTTTTAGGTGGCAGCGGCTGAGAATCGGACCCAGACCTTTGGCATGACAGTCCTACGCACTTTTTTTTTCAATTTTATTAAAACTATCTTAAAGCTAGACAAAAATTCATAAAAACTAGCCTTCTTATCAATATCTTAAAACTAACTTACTGCCCCCAGTCGGGCGCTCTAAGTTAAACTATAATAACTTAATGCTAATGCCTTTCGGCCTAAGAACTATCTTAATACTAAATCCAGGTCAGTTTTATTTTTTACCGAGAAGAATTTACAAAAAAAACTCGGTATCATTGTCTTCATTTTTTTGATTTTATATAAAACTTACAAACTACATAAAACTAAATTAAAGCTAATTAAAACTAATTAAAACTAATTAACACTATTTAAAGCTACTTTAAACTATTTACAACTAATTATAAACTAGTTACAACCTACTTATAAGCTACTTACAGACTACTTACAAACTAGAACAGCCACAGCAAGCATTTTCCGGTTTTATCATTTTTTTGTATTTTTGTGGATTTTATAGTTTTTTTGTGCTTTTGTATGTTTTGTATTTTTTTTTTGTGCCACCCTGAATGTCCCAACCTAAAATTAACTACCTAAATCTATGCAAGTCGGCCATACAAAAGAAAATAGCAAGGTCAACTATTAAATGTCTGGTTCTCCTGCTGTACCCTATCTCTTCGGTCCCGTTCGCACACAGTCCTACTGAACCGAAGATGCTCAGCTCCGTCTTGTGCGAGGACGTCTCGACTGTAAAGGAGCCGCCGATCCACAGTTCTACGGCCGACGTGGTAGATTAGCGGAACCGCCGCTCTATCCTGGATCAGCCCTCGACTGTCTAGGTGGAGGAATGCATCGGGCGGAATAAAGCCACTTAGACGCACACTCTCGTAGTATTCATATTTAGGGTTATAAGCCCCGAAAATTAAGCTGTTTGATGAGGACATCGCTCTTGCAATGTGACCTCGAATAAGCTTCAGCAAGAAATTATCTATCCTGTTTATGTTGGCCCCGTTGTATAGAGCCAGGTTGGAATAGTAGTGTTTGTACTCCGACTCTGATGTTCTGTGCAATCCAAGGCAGCGTCGAAGACACTGCTCTCAAACACTCGAATCTTTTCCATTTGAGATGGGGCAACGTTGAACCAAACCGGGCAGTCATAGGCAATCATCGGCGGGATAAGGGCCATGTAGCAAATCACCTTCGTCCTGCTGTCAAGCCGGCTGCTATAAAACAACCGTTTCGTCAGGGCAAAAGCTCCCCTAGCCCTGGCCAGAGCAGAATTTATATGTCTGTCGAAATACAAATACTGATCCATCCAGATGCCAAGGTAAATTACTGCACTTTTACTCACCAGTGGATGTCCAACTGGCCCTACGATCACCAGCTTGCGCCAGTTCTTTCTCGTATCTCTTGTGGCTCTAAGCAACGGAGTCCTAAACAAGATAGTTTCTGATTTCTGAAAGTTGATTTTCAACTTCCAGTCATCGCAATATTGCTGAATCTTCTCGAAGTCACGCTGCAAAAGAATCCTGATGGCCTCGACTTTTGGAACTGTTCTGTACGCAATTACATCGTCGGCAAACGCAATTGCCTGAGTTATACTACTAATTAGATCGCTGGTGTAAATACTGAATAGAATCGGTGAGTTGACCGCTCCCTGCTGAAGACCATTTTTAATATTAAAGGTTGTGGCAGAAGTTACACTGCCACTTTTGACAACAAACTTTCTGCCATTGAGCATATCATAAAGCATATACAATAGTGGTTTACTAATGCCAAGCCTGGTCAACTTGAGATAAAGACCCTCTAACCATACGGTGTCGAAGGCCTTCTCCAAATCAACCAGACAGGCACCCGTACACTGCTTCTTAGATTTGTTCAATTGGACATCAGAAACGAGTTTCGACGCGGCATGAATGGTGTCATGTCCCGCCTTAAAACCGAACTGATTATCCGGTATGATATTATTGTCCTCTGCCCACTTAGACAGAGCTCTATTGATACTATTGATAACTTTTTCGAATACCTTGCTGATACTCGGAAGTATTGGAGTTGTCCTTTCCCTTTTTCGGGAGAGGATGCACCACAGCTGTCTGCCACTGCACTGGATAATATGCATTATTCAGAGCGTTGTTAAACAGAGTGGTATAAATGTCTACTGCTTCTTGAGGTAAATGTCGAAGTACAACGTTGGATATGCCATCGACTCCTGCTGACTTCTTCTTCTTTCATGAATCGAAGATGAGCTGGAGTTCCACCTTCGTAATTAACAGGGAACTGGGCCCATTTCGCTCGGCGATTATGGCGTTTGCCAAATGATCTTCATTGAACCCGGTGAAACCAAGGTTCTCTGATCGCCATTGCGTGATGTCATTCCGAAGGTAGAAGTGGTGGAGCAAGGCTCTGTTTTCCAGGTCATGATTGGGGCGAATGCAAGCATTCACCTTGTACACTTGCTGGAAAGCAGCCCCCACAGCCTCCACTTTCTCCTGCGGACCTTCGACAGTAAAGAGGTCATCGTCCAAGACGGCGTCCTCTGGATTAATTCCTGCTGTCAGAAGTACTTCTCTGTTGTCTGTCGTTCTCTGAAGCTTAATACACGGAAGGTCGTTCTGATCATTCCTTCTAAATATTTTGTTAATTTGGGGAAACATACTCGGGCCGCTAGACTTAACGGCCCGAATTTTATTATCCCAATACAAATTAATTGACAACCGATAGTTTTCTTTAATTAGTTGGTTGATGTTCTTGATCGACGACTTCAGTGTCTTAATATCCAGATGGTGAGTGTCAGTTAACCGTCGGTACAAGAGTTTGAGTCTTGTCAGAAGTCCACTTTTTGGTCTGTGTAATGCGTCAATGGTCGCGTTCCGGTACGTGCCGGTTGCGTCCCGTTGTTTAATTGTTGTAATTATAAGTATGCACAGGTTCATACTCATCCAACTCCACGAGCTCACTCGGAAGCTGTATTACGGCGGCGAGCCCGCAGTGATCGCTGTCGTACTCGATCGTTCGTAAACAGTTTCTTGGTTTTTGACCCACAGTGTCAGTAATTGTCAGTCTTGCGTCTATTAGCAATAGATCCAGATAGGCACCGCTTCTTGGAAACGATAGCCGATCCGTAGCCAGTAGATCGACACCATATTCAGTGTTGTATCGACTTATCCAATTGAAAAGATGTGTACCTCTTTGATTCTGAATTTGATTTCCCCAATCTTGGTGTTTGGCATTCAAATCACCGGCCATGAGAAAGTAATTTTCTTCCAAGTTCAAGCGTAGACATTCGAAAAGTTTTTCGAGCTCTGACATAAAATCAGTTGGCTGAGGTGATGCCGGTGCATAAGCCGCGATCACATACGTTCTCTTCCCCTGTTGGAGAGGAATGCATACGATGCACGCCTCTAACAGCCGAAATCTGCGCAGATCACTATTATATATAACTTTATGATTAATGCCTTTTCGTATGAAGATTGCGACGCCCCCCCTTGAGTGGAGTTGGGTCGATCTCTTCTTATGATATTGTAATTGTTGTTAGTCAACTTATGTTTCTGGTTCAGCTTAGTTTCGCTGGCCATAAACATATCTGGACTTTGGTCTTTTAACAATTGGAAAAGATTAGCCTTACGTTCGGTCCTAATTAGTGAATTTACATTCACAGCCTCTCCGACAGCGCACCTTTAACCTCTAATTTGCGTTAGGCTAGGCAAAACAGAGTAGAGATAGTCTACATTAGTCGCCTGCTCCTTTATCTGGTTGTGAAGTCCTGTCAACTGGCCTTGAATTGCCAGCAACATACTTCTAGTTTCGGCCTGAGCGTCCGGCGCCTTTGGCACTAGGGCCGGTTGGGCTGCCTTAGCTGCGGGCTATACCGTTTTTCCCCTCCCTGCCGCCATTTGGGCGTAGGAAATTTGGGGATTAACGGGCGTTGCTGTAGGAGCACGCATTGATGGGCTTATCTCTACCGCTGTCTGCTTAGCCGCTTTGTTAATTCGATTTTGCTGAAAAGCTGAGCAACTCCGATAATAAGCAGGGTGCCCCTCCTTTCCGCAAAGTGCACATTTAAGCTGGGTCATGTCTTCGACCCGTTCCTCACCGAGTTTACACTCCCCTTCATATGGTCCTCACCACACATAACGCAGCGTGACAGCATTTCGCAGTTTGCTGCAGCGTGGCCAAACCTTTGGCAGCGCATGCATTGAAGCATGTCACCGCGTCTCTTTGATTTGTCCTAAGTTACAACCTGGTAGTTGAGGACGGAGATTCTCCTCAAAATATCCAGTTTGCTGCTGGGCGATAGCTGGACTAGGAAGAACGGCAAAGACCGCTTCTCCCGTCTGGCTCTGAATGTAGCGAACGGCTTAACCCCGATAAAGTCGAGATCGCCGCTCGCTTTTTGACGGAGCTCATTTAAATTTGATATTTATCCACTTTGGGGGTAAAACTGAAGAACTCAGTCGTGGATTTTTTCAGTAACTCTTTAATAAATTTATTACTGTGGAGCAGTGAATAGCATGTCTATCTCTACTCAAACGTTTAATAAAAAGTTTTGGCCTATGGCCGACTTACATAGGTCAATGATTTCTTGCAGTTCCATTTTGTAAGTATTGATTGGTGGCACCTTTTCTTTTTTATTTTGGGGTGGCTGTGCCTGCTGCTGGTGTTCTCCCTTCTGCTGCTCCTGGCTCTGCTCCTGTGGTTTTGTTGCTGCTGCTGTTGCTGTTGTTGTTTCTTTGTACGTTGCACCTTCAGTTGCTGCTGTGGTTGTTCATTTGGCTGCTTTTGTTGCTTCTTCTCTCCTTCCGTCTGCTGTGGCTGTTGTTCTTGCCTTTGCTCTGGCTGCGCTTTTTTCGTTTGCAGCTCTTGTTGTGGTGCTGCTTTTTGTGGCGGTGCTTTTAGTGGCTCTTGCAGCACTTTTTTAACTCACGCTCCTGCTTCTCTCGTTCTCTTCTAGCTTCCTGTTTACTTTTCAGGGCTTGTATTAGAGAGGTAACAATGGAATTGAGCCTTTCCATCTCCCCCCGAATGGCATCAATTTTTTCGCTAATCGCTTGCTCATCAAGTGCGACTAGTGCGCCTTGTGCCTCAGTTTCCTCTTTGGAGGACGCCTCTGGTGAGGTAAGATCAACAAGCACATTAGTGTTGGAGTCCCCCGTTGTGTATAATTCCTCGCCACCTTCGGACATGTATTCAATGTCGTCATCGGATGGCGAGGATTCTAATTTTTGTAGAATTTTTTCTGCTGCTGACGTCTTCGCTGTGCGCGCTGTCTCCTTCACCCCAGCTGGCAGCTGGGCTGAGGTGGAGGTGGAGTGGCGCTTGGCTCGGCGCACAGCTTATCCTCTACCTCCTCTTGTTTTTGGCATCGGCTGTTGATTCCGTTGCTGGTTTTGCCGTTGTCGCTACGGCACTAGTTGATGGTATTGCTGGTGGTGCCATCGCTTGCTTGGTTGTTGTTATTGTTGATGCTACTGCACTAACCATGGCTTTGGCTGCTGGTGCCATAGCTGACTTTATTGTTGTTGCTGGGGCACCTTTCGATGTCCCCGTGGTGTTGTTAGTTTGCATTTGCTGCTTTTCCCACTCAATGAAGTTTTCGACTTCACGATTGTGAAAAAAGCAGCCAAATATTTTTTGCCCGACTGGGACTCGAACCCGGGATCCTCTGGTTGTCGGTCGGCCACCTTTTTTTTCGGCCACCTCTACCACTGTGCTATTGCACTATTAAAAATAGCTGGGTATAATTTAAACTTTGAAAAGTCACTCCGATTTTATTTAAAGAAAACTGTGAAAGCCGATGTGCGCACACTTCCACAGATCGAGATCGACTGAGTCCTACGCACTAACCATCATGCCACGAGGTACTACATATTATATGTCAAGCCAATAATTAGGTCCAAGGAAAAATATGGTTCAATAATTGGCATGGGGTGCCAATAAATACAACCTATGTTAATTGAATAATTGACACTGCTAATAATTATACTCTTAATACGACATATAGTTGTAGCACGCATTTGTTATTAATTTTAGTTTGAAAAATTGCAAAATAAACGTTAAAAATCAAAAAATCTTATTTTTACCACCAAAAATGGTGCCAATAATTGAACTCTTTTTAGGTGCCAATAATTGTAGTTTTTGGTAAGTTTATTTTTATTTGTCTTTAAAAGTTTAATTTAAACAATAAAATTTATATTTAATTTAATTACCAAACGAAAATTTTATTAAATAATACTTCGATATACAAACGATTATCACGACTATACAGATAAAAAAGTTGTGTTTGATCAACGTTGAAATTTCCTCAGGGGAGCCAATAATTGTATACATTACGCTATTCTTTAAATTTTAAGTAAAAATGCAAAATACATACAATTTCTTTTCAACGAAAAAAAGTGGTTATTTTATTGACATGACATATTGATTAGAATTGAATTGTCTATACAGATCTTTTCTTGGAAACTATTACAAAACTTAGGAAATTAAAAATTATTTTATTTTTTTTGCAGAAAGTTGGCTGTAACTCTGTGAAATTCCAAAAGTCTTGTTTGGCTGAAAAATTTACAAAAAGTGCGCTAGACAGACTTTATATAGGCAACAACTCTTGGGGAGCTACATACGGCGAACACAAAGCCTACCTAGAATTTTCGATACATGAACACAGAATTTTAAAAAACTACTGCCAGGACCTGGATATATATTTTTCAGCTTCAGCAATGGATGAGGTATGCGGGTTAACTTGATAGTGGAGATTTTCAACGTGTTTTTATTTTAATAAATTAAAGATGTTATTTTAGTAACTTAAAGCACAATTTATTTATAAACGTATTTGCTTATATTGCCGATAGCGTTGAAATTCGTTTGTCTTTGGGTTATTTTTACTTTTTTCAGCTCCTAACATGAAAACAAGAGAATATACTTATACAAATTTTACAAACTATTGATAAGAGGTTTTAAAGGAAGCTGTTATTAACTTAAATAAAAATATTAACAAATTATTTCAATGAAGCCATGTGCAAGAGTAAGATGTTCTTTTTAGGGGAACAATTCCGGAAGTCTGGGTGATTTTCCGTGAACACACTATATTTGACAACAACGAAAAGTATATAGAATTTTGTGTATCTTTACTAATAAAAATAACACAATTTGTATAAATTTTTATCTATCAAAAACTTTTTAATGAATGCATTTCGGCATCATTAACGTGCCATCATCAGCTTCACGCTTAAAACAAAAGTTAAAGAGAGTTTACATAAATCTTCCTTTTTTGTACATTTATAAACAAAAACATAGAAAAGAGATCAACAACGATAAGAACATAGACAAAAGTGTACTCTGAGTAAGAAAACGACAACTACAGTTGAAAGTAGTAGTACACGTTTTATTTGGCAAATTTGAACAGATTTGAAATGATGTTCCTGCTGTCTGTGTTCATGAGGTGCTTTCCTTTGGAAATGAACATCGCTTCATAGGCATCTAATTTCGTCTCCGCAGTATAAGAGTGGTCTAAACGTCAAAAACCTAGTTTCGAGAAAACGACGTTTGAAGTTTTAATGCTTTTGAATACGAAAAAAAGATAAAACTTCAGTACAATAACCATAAACTAAATTTAATAAAATAGTGGCAGTTATAGCCTACGTACACAAACATTTTTGACTGATTTGTCAACAGCATTTTTTAATATCAAATTGAAAACAAATAATTGCATTTTATGAATCAAGAATTGTATGATATAGATTATTTGTGCACCGAATTTATGCCTTGCAAAAAGGTTCAATTGTACGTATGGGTCATTTCACACATTTTAGACATTTTAAAAAAATTTATAAAAAATTATGTCCTTCTCATACAAAATGTGTTATGTGGCAGACAAATACTGACTTCTTATTCATGAAATGCGTTTAGATCATATGCTACACTGATATCTTATGCAAAAAAGAGATAGGACAGATTTAATTACACCAATAGAAAGATCTCCTTTTTGCCAATAATAAAACGTTCGTAACTCAAAAATGGCGAAAATGTTTATCTATCACTTAAATACTGGAGTGACGATTTGCGAGGTCCGTTAAGCTGCGTCCACCACAATTGAAATTCAAAAATCTAATGATGGAATAATTTGATGCTTATTTAGTAGCGCAATCCCGCCCTGGTACTAAATTCCCTTCCCCCTCAAACTGGTGGGGGACCCAGCTTGACGTCAAGCTGCGTCCACCACACCTTCCTAAACAAAATTTCAAAAAACTAATGATGCAATAATTTGATGCTAATTTTGGGCTCTTGAAATGGCGGAATTTCCAATGCCTCAAGTCTATCCTTATCACTTAAAAACGGCTTGTTATCAAGCGAGCTGTGTAGACTTTTTACCACACCGCGAAATTCAAAATTGTAATGATGAAATAATTTGATGCTCATTTGATGCTAATTTTGTACCGCAATCCCGCCCGGGTACTAAATTCTCTTCCCCCTCAAACTGGTGGGGGACCCAGCTTGACGTCAAGCTGCGTCCACCACACCTTCCTAAACAAAATTTCAAAAAACTAATGATGCAATAATTTGATGCTAATTTTGGGCTCTTCAAATGCCGGAATTTCCAAATCCTCAAGTCCAGCCTTACCCCTTAAAAACAGCTCGATAACAAGCGAGATGTGAAGACTTTTTAAATACGATCTTTGAAAAAAAAAAAAATAAAAAAGTGCATAAGACGTAAAACTACGTAATTTGAAAAAATATAAAATTTTGTCTTTCTATCCCTACCAGTTTTGTTTTTACAGACAAAAAACTGAATTCTGAATTCTATGCAGGAACCTAGTGCTTCTTATGGGCTCATTTATTGTTGTAATGTTGACCTTGAAATCTATTGCTGAATATATAGAACTAGGTAATTTGAAATAATAACATTTTCCATCCATCCTTTCAGATCTTCCATTAATTTTCTTGGAGACATCATATTAACCATTTTGTTACATTCCTATTATATAATTATAATAATCCCAATACCATACCCTTATTGTATTTTCATATTGCTTTCGATGGGAACAACAAGCCAAGTTGTTTCCCACCGATAGCACTATTTATAAAATAAGCATTTTATGAAATATGAACTAATAAAATTAAAATAAGCATTATTTGAAATATGAACTAATAAACGCGCAATCCAGCGCATATTCTTAAGTATGTAACATAAATCTACTGAAATGTAAAACAAAACGCGCACTAGCGCATACAATTATTTTCTGTGACAATAAAGATCAGTTTTTAACATTAACTCAACAAACACGGTTGTTTTCAATCATTACTGGCACAGTCGGTTGTAACACGATTTGTTTTTTTTCGACGAAGAATAAAGCAAACATACGTTCCTGAATAAAAGTCTGTGTTGTGAATAAAAAAAATTAACACGATTTGTTTTTATTCGATGGAGAATGAAACATACATACCAGAATAAGTTTATGTGTTGCGAAAAAAAAAAAACTTAAAATAGAAGCAAAAACCTAGTGAATTAAAGTGAAATCCAACAATCTTACATACCCACCTACCTAATTTCTTTGTTAAAATAAAAGAATCAGAAACAAAAATCTAAACCTCCAAAACAAAAAAAATAAATATTTCTCTTTTTGGACACTAATTGCGGAATAAATAATAACAAACTATAAAAAGAATACTGAATACTTAAGGAATTGACCAACTACGAAGAAAGAAGACACCAGCTTGCAGTACATTTCATCTTGAAGAAGAATAGAGGGAAATCAGAAAACTGCAGAGTATCCACTTCATCCACCTACAAGACGGTATCTATAATTGAAGATTTTGTTTGTGTATTCCGAATTATTTTTACAACTTTTTTTATGTGAATGAATTTCGTGTCAATAACTTTTCTTTTTTTAAATCAATAAATTATTAAATGCTATAAGTAAACAGAAATCGCTTTTAGTATTACATGTAAGTGAATAGAAATTCTTAAATAAAGCTTATCAAAATGGAAAACTTAAACGAGATTGAAAAATTCAACTTTATTTTATTATATAATTATAATAATCCCAATACCATACCCTTATTGTATTTTCATATTGCTTTCGATGGGAACAACAAGCCAAGTTGTTTCCCACCGATAGCACTATTTATAAAATAAGCATTTTATGAAATATGAACTAATAAAATTAAAATAAGCATTATTTGAAATAAGAACTAATAAACGCACAATCCAGCGCATATTCTTAAGTATGTAACATAAATCTACTGAAATGTAAAACAAAACGCGCACTAGCGCATACAATTATTTTCTGTGACAATAAAGATCAGTTTTTAACATTAACTCAACAAACACGGTTGTTTTCAATCATTACTGGCACAGTCGGTTGTAACACGATTTGTTTTTTTTCGACGAAGAATAAAGCAAACATACGTTCCTGAATAAAAGTCTGTGTTGTGAATAAAAAAAATTAACACGATTTGTTTTTATTCGATGAAGAATGAAACATACATACCAGAATAAGTTTATGTGTTGCGAAAAAAAAAAACTTAAAATAGAAGCAAAAACCTAGTGAATTAAAGTGAAATCCAACAATCTTACATACCCACCTACCTAATTTCTTTGTTAAAATAAAAGAATCAGAAACAAAAATCTAAACCTCCAAAACAAAAAAAAATAAATATTTCTCTTTTTGGACACTAATTGCGGAATAAATAATAACAAACTATAAAAAGAATACTGAATACTTAAGGAATTGACCAACTACGAAGAAAGAAGACACCAGCTTGCAGTACATTACATCTTGAAGAAGAATAGAGGGAAATCAGAAAACTGCAGAGTATCCACTTCATCCACCTACAAGACGGTATCTATAATTGAAGATTTTGTTTGTGTATTCCGAATTATTTTTACATCTTTTTTTATGTGAATGAATTTCGTGTCAATAACTTTTCTTTTTTTAAATCAATAAATTATTAAATGCTATAAGTAAACAGAAATCGATTTTAGTATTACATGTAAGTGAATAGAAATTCTTAAATAAAGCTTATCAAAATGGAAAACTTAAACGAGATTGAAAAATTCAACTTTATTTTAAAAAACGTCTCAATTATTCAACCTTTCAATGGCAACAAATCGGATTTGTTTAATTTTATAAACCGTATTGAAACACTTATTCCGATAATACCCACACTAAGTGTGGAATTCAAAAAAATTATATTAGGCCATATTCAAGATAAAATTATTAACAAAGCGCGTGAAACAGTATTGGCTCAAAGTCATATAGAAACATGGCCGGATTTAAAAAATATTTTAATTCGTACTCATGGTGAGTCAGAACGAATTGAGTCAATTCTAGACGCAATATCCCTTTGTCGTTGTGACACAATTATAAAAGAATTTTACAATAAACTTAATAATCTGTTAGTGAAATTAAATAACGTTTATTTATTAGAAGGTACTATGACCGCAGAGCAAGCCATAACAAACAACAGAATAATCTTAGATGTTTTCAAAAATAACTTACCTGAACCAATTAGAGGTATAATTATTAACAGAAATCCTGAAACAATGCAGGCCGCGTATACTATTATAGATTCTAATAATTATCTTAAATTTAGTGGAATGACAAATAAATATTTTAATGATGCCCAATATCAACCAAATTTTTACAGAAATACTCGTAACAACTATAGTAGGAATTACGTTCCTAGAAATGCATCTTACAATAACGGAAAAAATGTTAGCAATTACAGAAATATAAATAATAGATTTAATAATACTAACTCCCAAAACGGAATTTTAAATTCGACTCGGCATTCACAGAACCCCATTCAAAATCAGATTGAGCACACTCAAAGTGGCCAAACTAGATTAACCAATAGATCGCATAACGATTCAAGCATGCAATCACGACAAACCAATCCACGTTACAATAATAATTACAATGCGGATCCAAGTATGCAAGCAAGTCGAAATAATTATAATAACTATAATTATAATAACAATAATAGAAGCATGCAACGGCAACAAAATACTACTCCACGTTATAATGCATCAGAATCAATGGATATAGCTACAATCACAAATTCTGAACAAAATTCTAATGAAGACCCTGGGTTTTTTCAAAATTTTCGGATCAACCCCGAAAACAATTACCTTATATAGTAATACAAAATAAATATCGTAATTTAAAATTTATAATCGATAGCGGCGCGGAAAGAAGTATAATAAGCCCCCTGTTGTGTAATCCTAAATGGAAGCTAGCTCCTTCAAATAATTTCCTAAGAGTTCTAGGCCGTCAAATACAAGTTGAAACCGAATATAGCTTTCCCTTATTTCAAGAATTTAATGAAAAAGACTATTATGTTAACTTTTTAGAATATAAGTTCCACGAAAATTATGATGGGATCATTGGAAACAATATTTTACTAGGGCTGGTATCGCCTCCGATTACAAGAATCGATTACTACGCACACGTTCTTCTAAAATACCATTCTATCTCAACGAAACCATTCTATCTCAACGAAGAAGAATTGTAAAATATTGCGTGTTCAAACTCAAATACATAAAACGTTATCGATGTTTTTAGCAATGAATTTCATACAAATATACCAAAAGTAAGCTTTGCAAAACATTTACACAAAAACGACATTGATAAATTAAAATCACTTTTACTATCATTTAAAGACGTATTTTTTAAAGAAGGTGATACCCTCTCATTAACCAATGAAATACAACATGTAATCGAAACCAAAAATAATATTCCCATTTATAGTAAATTATACCGCTACCCACAAGTGCATAGATCAGAAGTCGAAAGATAAATTCAAGATATGTTGAGGCAAAATATAATAAAACATAGCAACAACGTCATTTTTTCTACTAGTTTTGATGAGCATTTGCTCTCAATAAGAAAAATAATGGAACGATTACGAGAGGTTAACCTAAAAGTCCAAATTGATAAATGTCATTTCGCTGAAGAATACACTAATTTCCTTGGACACACAATAACAAACGGTGGAATAAAACCTAATAAAGACAAAATAGAAGCTATTCAAAAAATGAAAATTCCCACAACAGTCAAAGAAATCAAACAATTTCTTGGCATTACTGGTTACTATCGTAAGTTCATTAAGGACTATGCGAAAGTAGCCTATCCCTTAATAAAGTACTTGAAAAAAGACACGAAAATTAATAAATCTGATCAAGAATACATAGACGCTTTTGATAAATTAAAAATACTTCTAACTTCCGATCCAATACTTAAAAGCCCAAACTTTGAAAAACCATTCACCATAACGACCGATGCTTCTAATCATGCGATCGGTGCAGTACTCAGTCAAAATAATCATCCTATAAGTTACGCTTCACGTACTTTAAATAAGCACGAAACAAGATATTCGACAATTAGAAAGAACTTCTCGCAATTGTCTATGCAGTTAAGTACTTAAGAACATACATTTACGGTCGGAGATTTACTATACGTACAGATCACAAACCACCTGTCTGGCTCAATAACCTAAAAGAACCTAATATGAAGCTCCAAAGATGGAAAATTCAATTAAACGAATACAATTTCACAATAGAGTACATAAAGGGAAAAGAAAATCATGTCGCCGATGGCTTAAGTAGGTACCCAAACAATGAATTAGAGGAACAACCTTTAATAATGATACGATCAATAGTAGGTTGGAAAATGACGAAGACATTAAGTCTACTGACGCCACTATTCACAGTGGAATAGAGGACGAAACCCAGTACATTTATGTCACTGAAAAAGCCGTCAACCTCTACAAAAATCAAATTTATTTAGAAATAGGAAATAAAGAAAGGGTTTTCAAAAAAATTGTTAATAAAAAAATTCAAAACTATGTTTTCATTGATGACAATAGTAACTTGCTTGAAATTATGAAGGGCTTATTGGTAGACAAAGGAATAATGTGCGTTTATTGTGAAAACAATCAGTTATATCTTAAATTTCAGGATATTTATGTAAAATTTTTTGCAAATAATAAAAATTTAAAAGTTCTCAAATCTAGTATTAAACTTTTAGACGTAACAGATAAAGAACAAATTCTCACCATTATAAAAAATGAACATTTAAGAAACAATCATCGAGGCATTCAAGAAATCTTCAATGAACTGAAGCAAACGTACTATCACCCAAATCTGTTAAAAATGATTACACAATACATAAACAATTGTGAAATATGCATACTAGCTAAACATGATCGACACCCGGTCAAGGTTCCTTTCAGGCTAACAGAATCTGCAAAAAATGTTAATGCAATAGCGCATATAGACATATGGTTTCCATACAGAAACGTCATGTTCTTAACGACAATTGACAAATTTAGCAAATATGCTACTATACATAAATTGACAGATAGAACATGGGTCTCAATTCTAAAAGCACTCAAAGAACGAATACAGTTCCTAGGAAAAATGAAAAAACTTATATACGATAACGAAAGATGTATTCTTCATAACTCAGTAGAATTATTTTTAAAAGAAAATGAAATAGAATCTCATGTTACCACGCCAGGAAACAAAACTAGTAACGCTGATATTGAAAGATTGCATGGTACCTTGAATGAACATTTAGGCATAATGAGGTACACGTATGTGTGTAATATATGGTACATACATATATGTATGTATGTACCGTGTACCTACATCCATACATACATGTATGTAAGCAATAATTTAGTATTTAAATTTTCTTAAGCTTAAGTACACCCAACCTTCCCCTTAAGAGGTCAGAAACCCACTAATATCAAAACTTTACATAGTTCACTATAGTAAATTCTTTATTTTGGTCAAAGAATGCCATGAAAAGGCGGAACTAAAATAAAAATTAACTAGTCAATGCTCAACGCATATATATTTTAAAGAAATAGATATGTATGTAGGAAGGTGTCATTTAAAAAATAATTTCATTTGCTTATTTATTTTAAGGAAGTAGAATATGTGTGAGCTATGATTTGTATGTGTCAGTTGAATTTTCATCAATGATTTATATAGACAAAAATTCGCGATCTGATTGGTTGAACTATATTATTATAACGGGTGATTTTGTAGCTGGTTTGGTTTTGGCAACACTGGTTTTGACAGCTGACGTGTGTTTAGTACCTTGTGTCACTGTCAAACAGCTTCAGTTTGGTTTGCAATTTAACCATGGATCGTCTTACAAATGAACAACGCTTGCAAATTATTGAATTTTTCTATCAAAATTCGTGCTCGGCTGTTCATCGCGCGCTGCTTCCATTTTATGGTCGGCATTCTCGACCTTCTGAGCAGTCTATTCGGAAGATTGTGACCAAATTTCGCACCAAATTTACTTTGTTGGACATTAAACCACCAACACGTTTACGTACTGTGCGTAGTGAAGAAAATATTGCGGCTGTATCAGCTAGTGTGACAGAAGACCGCGAAATGTCGATTCGGCGCCGTTCCCAGCAATTAGGCCTTTGTTACAGCACTACGTGGAAAATTTTGCGGAAGGATTTGGGCGTAAAGCCTTTTAAGATACAGCTGGTGCAAGAACTAAAGCCAGCCGACCTACCACAACGCCGAATTTTTGGTGAATGGGCTCTTGGAAAGCTGGCCGAGGATCCGCTTTTTTATCGAAAAATTGTGTTCAGCGATGAGGCTCATTTTTGGTTGAATGGGTACGTAAATAAGCATAATTGCAGCATTTGGAGTGAAGATCAGCCAGAAGCATTGCAACAGCTACCAATGCATCCCGAAAAAGCCACTGTTTGGTGCGGTTTATGGGCCGGCGGCATTATTGGGCCATATTTCTTCAAAGATGATGCGAATCGCAGCGTTACTGTCAATGGTGAACGCTACCGAGCGATGATAACAAACTTTTTTTTGCCCGAAATGGAAGTTCTTGACTTGCATGATATGTGGTTTCAACAAGACGGTGCCACATGCCACACAGCACGCGAAACAATGGCGCAATTGCGAGGCGAGTTTGGTGAACAGTTAATTTCACGTTTCGGGCCGGTCAATTGGCCGCCTAGATCGTGCGATTTGACACCATTAGATTATTTTTTGTGGGGGTATGTCGAAGCTAATGTCTATAGGGACAAGCCCGCTTCGATTGACGCACAGGAAGCCAACATCCATGCATTCATTCGTGAGATACCGGCCGATATGTGTGAAAGAGTATGCCAAAATTGGACTCAGCGGATGGGCTACCTGAGACGCAGCCGCGGTCAACATTTGCATGAAATTATCTTTAAACATTAATTGTAAGGTTCAAACTATCGATTCAAATAAATATTTCATTAATTTTTTCGAATTTTTTGTGTTTTTTTTTTTTTTTAAGTTCTAAACCTCTTAAAAAATCACTCGTTATAATAGGAATGTTACAAAATGGTTAATATGATGTCTCCAAGAAAATTAATGGAAGATCTGAAAGGATGGATGGAAAATGTAATTATTTCAAATTACATAGTTCTATATATTCAGCAATAGATTTCAAGGTCAAACCATGGAGCCCAAAATTTAAAATTACAACAATAAATGAGCCCATAAGAAGCACTAGGTTCCTGCATAATTATGTTTTTGAATTTCGTTTGTGGTGGAAGCATCTTCATATAAGTGACGTCATCAGAATTCAGTTTTTTGCCTGTAAAAACAAAACTGGAAGGGATAGAAAGACAAAATTTTATATTTTTTCAAATTACGTAGTTTTACGTCTTATGCACTTTTTTATTTTTTTTCAAAGATCGTATTTAAAAAGTCTACACATCTCGCTTGTTATCGAGCTGTTTTTAAGGGGTAAGGCTGGACTTGAGGATTTGGAAATTCCGCCATATCAAGAGCCCAAAATTAGCATCAAATTATTGCATCATTAGTTTTTTGAAATTTTGTTTAGAAAGGTGTGGTGGACGCAGCTTGACGTCAAGCTGGGTCCCCCACCAGTTTGAGGGGGAAGGGAATTTAGTACCAAGGCGGGATTGCGGTACTAAATTAGCATGAAATTAGCATCAAATTATTCCATCATTAGATTTTTGAATTTCAATTGTGGTGGACGCAGCTTGACGGACCTCGATTTGCGTTCGTCCGTTACACATTTAAGTAATTTACAATTGTCGTTGAAATTACCTATGTTGTGCGGTGTTTTGTTGAGTTGGCATACACATGTGCGGCAACAGAAGATTTTTGTATTGCCCTACTATTAACGCAGTATTGGTGTTCTTTATATCGTTGTGAGATGCTGCGTTTTGTCTGTCCGATGTAATTTGCCTCACAATTTGAACACTATATATGGTAAATTCCACATTTGCTCTGTATTGGAGTTGGATCTTTTGTGCTCCCCAATACATCTTCTAATTTGTTGTTGTTTTTGTAAACCATTCTTAAACCCTCTTTTTGAATGGTATTAGAGAGGTGATTTGTTATTGAAGGCACATAGGAAAATACAACTCTCTTCTCGGATGCAAATTTGAGGTTTTGGGAAAACAATATCGAAAGGTTGTGTTTTTATCTTTAGTGAATGTTTTTTCACAAGTCTACGATAGTTTTGTTGTATCCATTTATAATTATATTCTTTAATATGATTTGCAGATGATAAAGGCAAAGTACATAATCGGTGAATCATTAAATGAAAACCAGCCAGTTTATATATTCGAGAGCTGTGTGAGTCGTTGGTGATGAGGTGAAGTGTTGTTGATGGTTTTCGATAAACTGACTTATCTATTTTGTTGTCGTTATTACGAGTTAAGGTTAAATCCAAAAAATTGAAGGAAAGGGTGGATGTATCTTCTTTTTCATGAGTGAACTTAAAGCTGTTGAATTTGCTATTCAAAACCTCTTACATATTGGTGACTTCATTAGTTTTGATGACACAGAACACATCGTCGACATAATGAATTTAAAGTCTAGGAAGTACACCATCTTCTTTTAATGTTGACTCGAAATATGTTGAAAAAGGCTTCTGAGATCAATGGTGACATTGGATTACCCACACTAGCCCCTTATTTGCATTTATACCATTCATTTCTGAACTGAAAACAACGACATACATATTTCAGCGACTTTGATTTATGTTTTTAGTTGTTCGGCTATTAAGTTTTGTTTTTATAGGTGTGAGTGTAACGCATTAATGGGTGGCGCTGTGGGAAGGCTTGGAAACAAGGCCGTCACACCAAACGAGACTAAAATTTCTTCGGCTTTTAATTCAAAATCTTTTATTTTTTCAACAAATTCAAAAGATGTTTTGGCGCTGAAACCAGTAAAATCTCCATAATTTGTCATCTCCTTTAAGAACCATCTTGCGACTTTTACTAAAGGAGATTTGACAAATGATAATATTTTTCTCATTTTTTCCCCTGGTTTGTGTATTTTGCAAAGACCATACATTTTTGGAACTTCTGGGTTGGAAACCCTTTTGTTAATTTCCTTTATTAATTCCCTTTATGCATTAATAGTAGGCAATACAAAAATTTTCTGTTGCCGCACATGTGTATGGCAACATCAATGAATCAATGTGCGGTGTCAACATAGTTTATTTCAACGACAATTGCAAGTTACGTAAATGAGTAACGGACGAACGCAAATTAGATGCCTAGGAAGCGATGTTCATTTCCAAAGGAAAGCACCTCATGAACACAGACGGCGGAAACATCATTTCTAATTCTAGAGGTCATCTTCAATGGGTGCTTGAAGTGAAGGGTGCTTGGAAAGAAGTTAAAGGTGTGTTTATACCCAAAGCCGGAAAATATTCCCACGTAAACTCAAAAGATTTAAGACCTATTAGTATATCATCATTTCTTCTTAAAACTTTTGAACGACTGATTGATATCCAACTACAATCAAGCATTGATACAAGACTACTGTCTACAGCTCAACATGATTATTGCAAAGGGAAGTCAGTGGAAACGGCTCTCCATACACTAGTACGTACCATGGAATATTCAATCCATAATAAAGAGTGGCAGTCTTCCTAGATCTAGAAGGCGCCTTTAACAATGTCGACACATCTGCAATCGCATCTGTGCAGGAATCTCTAAATGTTGATGGCTCTCATGGAGAATTGATTAATCAAATGCTTACGAACAGGGTTATTAATTCAAAACTGGGTGGTTTCTCGGCAAGAAAGTATGGCAGTAGGGGTACACCGCAATTAGTCGTTCTTTCTCCCCTTCTTTGGAACTTGGTACTAAATGAGCTACTGAATTGCTAAGAAGCGGAAAACAACAGAGTGATTGCCTATGCAGACGACATGGCTATAGCAGTATCAGGAATGCATCCTAACACTAAGCGATTTTTTACAAAACGCTCTAAACAAGCTAACACAATGGCCTGATCGATGTGGACTTGGAGTAAATCCCCATAAAACTGATCTTGTCCTCTTTTCCAGGAAATACAAAATTCCGCAAATAGACCCCCCCTTTTATTAATGGGGGGTTAATAAATTTATAAACATTCTCAGACGAAGCTTAATACTTGGATCTCATTTTAGATAAGAAGTTAAGCTGGAAACCTAACATACAAGAAAGAGTCAAAAAAGCCACCGTGGCACTTTTCTCTTACAAAAACGCCGTCGGTAATAAGTGGTGTCTCCAACCACGCATTATTCACTGGCTATACATTTCGATAATTAGACCAATACTAACTTACGGTGTGGCAGTGTGGTGGACAGCCTTGGATAAAACGATACATCACGATAAACTAAGCAAAGTCCTTAGAATTGCATGCCTATGCATAAGTGGAGCACTTAGGTCAACTTCATCCGCTGCTTTAGACACTCTACTTCATCTGACACCTGGATATTTTCAGCAAACAAATGGCCGTGAACACAGCCATTCGTCTTAAAGCCTTTTTACAGTGGATACATAATAGGATTGGCCACTCCACTATCCTGAATACATTCGGATCACTTCCTAGTAACACTGACTACACAATTCCAGTATTGAACTTCGACAAAAACTTTGAAGTTACCATACCTTCCAGATCCACCTGGGAAGATGAATCAATTTGCTTCTACACCGATGGATCGAAGACCAAAGATGGAGTTGGTGGAGGTTTGTACTCTGATAGACTAAATTTAAGTCTCTCATTCCATCTCCTAATCACTGTAGCGTATTCCAGGCGGAACTTCTAGTGATAAGAGAAGTATTATCTTGGCTCAAAGAAAACGTAATATAAACCTCAGATATCCACATCTCCTCTGATGGTCAAGCCAATATTAAGCCTCTGAACTCTGTCTCTATAAACTCTAGAACTGCTTTTAACTGTCGAGCATCTCTGGTAGAGATGGCGCAACAGTTTAATATTGACCTATGTTGGGTGCCGGGCCATAGTTACATTCCAGGAAACTGTAAAAGCTGATGAACTCGCTAGAAGAGGAACATTACTACCCATTTTATTTGAAAGGACAAATGTTGGTATACCTTCGCTACTTATACGCTTTTTCTGAAGCAGGATGCTTTGGAGAGAACAAATATTAGGTGGGATAACATCATTACTTGTTTGGCGACAAAACTAATATGCCCAGACCTTGATTTAAAGCACTCCAAGTGTTTAATATCTCTAAGCAGACTGCTCATCAGCTCTTTTGTAGGTGTCATAACAGGACACTGTTTAAAAGGCAGGCACGCAAAGCAGCTTGGCATACCTTCAAACGATTTTTGCAGAAGATGTATGGACGAGGAGGTTGAAGAAACGATACCTAACCTTCTCTGTATATGCCCAGCACTTTCCAACAGACGTAGGCTGCACTTAGGAGTAAAGCAAACCTTCTCTGTATATGCCCAGCACTTTCCAACAGACGAAGGCCGCACTTAGGAGTAAAGCAAGGTTACACCCCTTAAAAAATGTAAGAAAAAAACACAAACAATGATTTTATGTAAAGGTGCTTTCGAGTTTTTATTGTACTGAATGTTTCGATTAAATCATTAAAATCTATATTTTTGTGTGCTTCTTTTCGATTGAAATTATAACCAGATTAGTGAACTTATTTGTGTTCATTGTTGTTCTAAGATAAGACTTAACTAATTTTAACTTTGAAAATCTTTGTCTACACGATGCCATTGAGACGCTTATTGTTAAATAAATTCTCATCGCCAATAAGTGACTTGGTAACGAGTCTGAAAAGTCCAAAATGCTTTCTTCTTTTAAATTTATTTTTTCAGCTACCATAGAATGGCGTACTCGTCTGTGTTATTTGCTCATCGAGCAATTTCAAGTGTAAACACTTATTAATTGAATTAACTAAAACTTAAAACTTCCTTTCCGAGCTATTTCATAATATAAACCTACCTAAACTAAATATATCTTGTTCAAAAATGCTTTATATAGGAAAACCCACCTCTTCTTGCTTCCACCTTTTTTATCAGATGAACAGAAAGGTGAATTATTAAATTAACCTAATTTAATATATCTAATTGCTCAAATTTCAAAGTTACATATTAAATTCCACTCCTAGCTATTTAAATAAAATGCACGACTGGATCGCACGTACTTGCTCTTATGTTTAAGTTGCTTGGGACTAAGAACTTTTGAAATACGAAAGTAATTATTAAAAAAATATAAAAATAAAAAAAAGCATTTAAATCATTCTATTGACTGTGTAAACACCTACAGCCGTATTTATTAAGAAAATTTGAAGGCTCCGTAACTTTAAAATGCCTCTAAATTGCTCTTAAGTGCGAAATCGGTATCTATAATCAATTTTCCCTTTTAAGCAACGTTGCTTAAATGTATCTTAACTTGAACGCCATTCACCACGCTTAAAGGTTAATTAAGGCCATCTTAAACATATTTTGATATTCGAGACTAATTGTTTTTTTGTTTTTATTACAGAAATATTGGTATAGCTACCGCTGTATGTATGTGGGTAGAATTTTCGTATTTTTGCTGTGGGTACCTAATGAAAGTTTTAAGATTTGTGGTTTCCTTTTATAAATTGAATTGCAAAATAAATTGTTTCGATTTATAAACATATTTTTCTATCAAAAGCCCAAGGTGTGAATCAAAAAATTATAAAATAAAGTTTCTGAACACAAACATAGAAGCATCACAAACCAAAATGGAGTCATGTTTTATTTCGTTTGCATTTAATATGCCAGTTGTTCCTCTTTCCTCTTATAAACACATGTGTTCATCTTTTGTTTGCAAGCTGTCAAAAAACAGCTGAAATGAAAATGTATCATTGAGTTTTCTCACGTTACGTTACATTTCAATCGTTTAGTTAAGCAGCAATAGAAAATTTATTATAAATGAGAATTTAAGTAACGTAACTGTAATTCGACAAGATTTTTTTGCATGAAAAAAACTAGGAAAAAAATTATAACCTTTTAAGATAAAATAAAACACAACCACTTGCTTTGAATATTCGAATTGTAATTTTTATTGGTCATGAGACCTGAGGTAGTACCTCGTGGCATAATGGTTAGTGCGCAGGACTGTCATGCCAAAGGTCTGGGTTCGATTCCCAGCCACTGCCACCTAAAAACTTAAATGCTTTCTCCGAGGTACTGCCTCTTGCGAGGAACTGACAAACCCTCCAAGAGTATACTTGTCATGAATAAGTACTTCTCATATAGCCGTTCGGACTCGGCAAAAAATTGTAGGTCCCCTTTATTCCCGCCAAGAAACACGCACACAGGAATGGTTGAGAATTGTTAGTCACTAGGCCCTGGTTCTTCATGAGCTGTTGCGCTACTAAATTTATATTTTTATTTTTCTTAAGACCTGAGGTATAGTCTGAGCAATAAGCGATAACTCAAAACATCAATTTTGTGACATATTTAATTTGCTGAATTGTGGAACATAAGTTGTGGATACTTAATGATACGTCTTCACGTTTTTAATCTGCTACATTTAAGTCCTGTTTAAGTTCTAATTAAAACGTTGCTTGTACTTCCGTACATTCTCCTACCTCACGATGAAAAGAAGAGATGTAGTCCAGGCCCAAGTTGAGAGTTCCGTGTAAACGATGAGTTTAGTGCGAACTGGCATCACTGTTCCGATTTCGTCTTTTCTGCGTTGCATTATTGGCCAGATTGTAGGATAGTAGTTGCTGTCATCGACCATCACATCTTCTTATCTCATTTACATGAAAAGAGACAAAACATTAGTATTGAATTTTCAATAAAAATAATACAACAAACAGAGCCAACAAGATTCTACATAGTTAGTATAAACAGAACACGGATATTTCGTTAATTGTTTTTTATCTCGTGTTCACCATCGCGGATGAATGAAGAAATTTGTCATACAATAGTTGCTGTTATCTCGTACTCGTAGTCTTGTAGTAGTATCCTGTATTGTGGTGGTCGTCGTCACCATTGTTATTGTACAATTTTTACCCCGGTGTTGTGTTTCGTGTGCGTGTTCGGTTTACATAATGTTATAGATTAATTTTTAAAGTGTTTAATTATGTGTTTATTATTATTGTCATTAATCGTTTCGTGTTTATTATGTGCATAAGGTGAAATTATACAGGTGAGTTATTGTTAAATGCGATATGGAATAATTGTGTGTGTATCTTAGTCGGCTATACGTGAACGCGCGCACCTCCGATTAATTATTTCGTGATCGCGATGTGTGGCAGGTTATGTGTGAGTGCATATATTTTTGTTTTAATTACAAATATTTTATGTAATATTTAAATAATTGATTGGCTTTCGATGCCGTTAAATTATTGTATAATTGACTTATGTAGAATAAATGAGGCAAAGTTGGCGTTATGAACCCTTTTATATATACATACATAGTTATGTGTTCGTACATAACTGTGGGGAAGGTCAGTTTCCAGTTGGAAAGTATTCGACTTGTGATTTGTTTACTTTTGCGACGTGTTCAAATTTTCAAAAAAAAAATAAAAATAATATTGTTTGTGTGAGGCATAGAGTACCTATATTATCTAGAGTGGCGACTCGTATCCCTCTTACCTAAAACACCCGCAAATTTTATTTGAGCACATTAAGAGAAAACTCTCTTAAATTCCCTGTCCGTGAATACGTGTGATAGCTCTAAATGTGACGTTTTCAATTTTTCGATTCAATTTTTTGTTCTTTTCAGTCTAATGAGCCAAAATCCATTAAGTTATCATTGTATTGGTGAGGTCCCATTTAAAATGCATTGGGCAGCTAACACATGCTCAGCCATGTGGAGGAAATACTCACAATGGAGTTTGTAGGGTGAAAGAGAAAAAGCCCTGAAGTCGGTTCTCTAGATGATATAGGTACTCTATGGTGTGAGGGATGATATTATTTTATGCAAATTTCTGTGTTATGTTGTTATTGTGGAGTGATAATTATTTTAATCAAACCAGTATGGTGTATTTGATTAATTATTGTGATTAAATTCGTGATGTTGTCTTCGACGAATTATTTGCTGATGACGTTCGATCGTGATTGTGTTTTTTTTTTTATTATTTAAAATTGATTTCATTTGCTTTGAATTTCGATTCATGTTATCAATTTTGATTAGTTTAATAGTTGGCTTGTGTTGATTTAAACAAAATTAGTTTAAATATGTTATAGTTTCAATTGATTCGGAAAATTAATTTAGCCGACGGGATTTTACACTTTAAACGTGATTCGAAGCAAATGCGATTAAATTTATTATATATTTAATTCGATTGAATTGTGTATTGGTGACATTGTTTTGACAT
Organism: Dasysyrphus albostriatus; assembly: GCA_946251815.1. Classification (NCBI taxonomy): domain Eukaryota; kingdom Metazoa; phylum Arthropoda; class Insecta; order Diptera; family Syrphidae; genus Dasysyrphus; species Dasysyrphus albostriatus. Next base: position 138,721,395 of record OX276335.1, on the reverse strand, counting down.
ATAATATAATATGTTTGTTGTTTTAGCTTATTGACAGATAATGTGGATGTTATTCTGCTGAATTCTAAATGAATTGTTTTGTGTATTTATTGAAATAAAATGCTTAATTGACTTGTGATTGAGTTTTTTTTTATTTTAATTTGCAAATCATAAGGTTGCATGTGTTGCTGCAGTGCAATTATTATAATTTTTTGTAGTTATTAATTGTTTTGTTATGGTACAAATTTAAATAAAATTCTATTTTATAATTTTCTTGTTAATAATGTGAATCGGTTGTAGAATTATGATTAAATTATTAAAAATTACATTGGTGTTTTATTCTTAGTTAGTTGATTTGATCAATGATTATTGTATTATATTTCTTGAATTATTATAATAAATACGAAGATATTTTAAATGAATTGTTTTATTTTCTCCACGAGTAAATGTGATGCGTTCCATTAATTTAAATTATTGATTTTTTTATTTGTTTTTGATTCCTTTAGATAAATTAATTTTATTTTGAATCTTACTAAACGATAGAAGTTTGTTCATAAGATTCATTTGATGGCAGAAGACAAATTTTTGTTATGGGACGTTTCATCTGTCCAGCTTTGGTTTTCAGAGTAACAACGCGTACAAGTCCGTCCGATCCGAAGTGCGTGCTTTCGATTCATGCGAGATTCCAGTACGTCGGTGGTACGCGCTCGTTCTTGATGACCACTAGATCTCCTACTTTCGGCATTCTTTAGATGTTGGTCCATTTTGGACGTTGTTGGAGCCGTGATAAATATTCGAAATTCCACCTTTTCCAGAATCCTTCCCCCAAAGCCTGAACTCGTTTCCACCGGTCTAAATGAGTGATGTTGTTGGTGATTTCACCTTGTGGTATGGCATACAATGACTCGCCAACTAGAAAGTGCGCAAGGGTGAGCGCTTCAAATCATCGAGGCTGTCGGATAAAGGATAAAGGGGCCTCGAAGTCAGACACGCTCCTATCTGAGTAAGAAGCGTCGCGAGTTTCAAAGGCTAGCCTTTCAGATCTTACAACTCTTTTTAAGTGGTACTTGACTGATTTCACACCAGCTTCCCATAAACCACCAAAGTGGGGAGAAGCAGGTAGAATAAAATGCCAATCCGTACCGTGATTAGCTAATTCTTCCGCAATTTCTTTCCAATCGTGTTTTGCTTCTGTCAACATTTTGGCTAATTCATTATTAGTGCCAACGAAATTAGTTCCGCAGTCACTTTAGATCTGCTTGCAGCTTTCTCTTCTGGCAGTAAATCGTTGAAAAGCAGCCAAAAATGCTTGAGTTGTCAAGTCTGAAACAACTAAGTGTATGGCTTTTGTAGCCAAGCATATGAAAACGGCAAAATACCCTTTCAAGATTTTAGCACCGCGTGCCTTCCATGACTTTATTTCGATGGGGCCTGCGTAGTCCACTCCAGTATGGGTAAACGGTAAATTTCCCATTAGTTGCTGCATTTCCGATGCTCTTTGCTGGTAGCAAGAAGGGCATCTATACAGCTGGTATTTTACACTTCTTCTTATCTGTCCAATCCAGTACCTCTGTCTGATAAAACTTGTCATTGCTTGTATGCCGCCATGAAGGGTGTTTTTATGGGCATCTTGAACTACCAAACTCGTGAAGTGGTGGTTGCTTTGAACCAATATCAGGTGTTGAGCATCGTAGTAAAGGAGAGAGTTCTCTAAACGTCCCCCCACTCGGAAAATGCCGTTGGCATCGATGAATGCATTCAACGCACGTAAATTTTTTGGAATGTTATTTTGTTTGATTTGTTAGATCTCAGTTTGAAACATATCCTTTTGGGCTGCCTTGATGACGAATACATGGGCTGCTTCTAATTCTTTCGAGCTAAGTGGACTTCCAATAGGCCCCAGCTTAGGTCGACATTTTGTTGTGAAACGACAGCAAATAGCAATAATACGGATGACCTTGAGTAGACTCGAAGAGTCGTATATACTCGTAGCCTGAAGAAAACTATTGCTGTCATTTACTTGTACGCTTAATGCCTTAACGGTTCGTTTTTCTTCTTCAGTGTCGACTTCGATAGGTTGATGCGGAGCATCGAACTACCATTGACACCGCAAGAGTTCTGGGCCGTTTCACTAAGCTTCAAGTGACTAAAATTCGGATGGATATACACCCGTGGACGCCAGATCGGCTGGGCTATGACGCGTTGCGACATGTCCCCAGCAATTGATCCCTACTAACCACTGAATTTCCGACATGCGGTTGGATACAAATGTGGTCCATTTTGCGGGAGACTCGTATCCAGGCAAGTGCATTCGATGAATCTGTCCACGCCTACATCTTAACATCGGGGATGTCAAAGACTTCTCTGGTGTACTGCATCAGCGGTGCCAGGACTACTGCGCCACAAAGCTCAAGACGAGGAAGAGTTACTGTTCGCTGGTTTTGTGCCACCTTAGTCTTTGATAACAGCAGATTAACATGGATGTTGCCGTCGGTATCCAGAACGCGAGCATATACTGGGGCACCGTAAGCCGTCGTTGAAGCATCACAAAACCCGTGAAGCTCAATCGCCTTGTTGGTCTTACTCATCTGGGTCCACCGTGGTATTCAAAGCTGCTCGATCAGGGGAAATTCTCGATGAAAAACATCCCAATCTTTTTTCAGTGCAGCTGGAATCGGTTCATCCCATTTACAACCAAGATCCCAGAGTCACTGCATCATTAGTTTGGCTGTGATGATGCATGGTGATATCCAACCAAGAAGATCAAATAACTTGGCTATCGTTGACAGCATGGACCTTTTTGTAGTAACTTCTGTTACAGGTTGAAGATTCTGATAAGAAAAGCAGTCATCGATTGGAAACCACTTGATGCCGAGCGTCTTCACGTGATTGGACAAGTTAAATGGAAGTTCAAAATCGAGCTCCCGCTCCTGAACTGGAATATCTTCCACCAGTTGCTTCATATTACTTGTCCATTTTCGCAGATTGAACCCTGCAGTCGCCAGAAGATGCCTTGTTTCATCACGTTTCCGTTTAACCTCTTCGATCGAATCTGCATTGCTAATGAGATCATCCACGTACATGTCTTCACGGACAATCTTCGCCCCCTCCGGAAAATTTTCATTTTCGTCACCAGCCACTCTTTTTAAAATTTTTATAGCAAGGTATGGTGCGCTTGCTGTACCAAAAGTGACTGTGTTCATTTTGTAAATCTTTACAGCTGACATCTTTTCCTCTCTCCACATAACCAGCTGATAGTATTGATCTGGGAAACTAACCAAAAATTGCCGATACATTTTTTCGATGTCGGCCGTAAAGGTGACTCGGTGAGTCCGCCGTTTAAGAACGAGATCTATGATACTCGACTGCAATTTTGGACCCACAAGTAGACCGTTGTTGAGGGATTTCCCATCCGAAGTTTTTGCTGCTGCATCAAATACTACTCTCAGCTTGGTAGTGGAGCTAGCTTCTTTGAATACCGCATGATGGGGTAAAAAATAGTGAAATGGGGTATCCATGACCGCATCATTTGCATCTATTTCCTCCATGTGTTGGAGTTCTTCATACTCGCGAATACATTTCGTGTAGTCCGCCTGAAGTTTTGGATCCGAATCAAGCTCCTTTTCGAGATGAAGAAACCGGCAAAAAGCATTTTGTCGACTTGATACCATAGCATGAAGAGTTTCATCCCTGAACGGCAGCTTCACTTCATAACCCCCGTCAGGTAAGCGTCTTGTATGTTTTTCAAAATGATCGTTGCACATAATATTTTCTTCAGTTTCAAGTATCTGGAACGGCAACTCTTCCATTTCCCAAAACTTCTCCAGCTGTGAGGACAAATCCGTTGTTAGCACGAAGCTTCATATTTGCCGGGGAGGTTTCGCTTGAACTCTTCCTAACACAATCCACCCTAGATGCCTATTCTGCGCAATCGGTCCGATACCGTCTTCTGAACGTCGTATCTCTGGAAAAGGTATCTCAGCGCAAACATCACTTCCCAATAGCAGGTCAATTGGCGCAGGCTCATAGAGATGGGGATCTGCTAACGAGAGACCTTTGAGATGGTTCCATTTGCTGGGTATCACTCGTTGGGCTGGAAGATGCCCAGTCAGCGACTTGAAGACCAAAGCCTGTATGGCAGTCTCGAACGTTGAGTAGCGGGACGCAAAACGTACTTCAACGGAGTGTTGCGTAGTGCCGCTGCTGACCAACCCCAACCCAGATACCTCGGCAAAGGTGTGTCGCTTTTCTTGCTTCAACAATTGTGCAGCAGCTTCAGTAATGAAAGACGTTCGTAGCCTGTGTCGATCAAGGCTCGCAAGAGGCGTAGCTTGCCATCTGCTGATCGTGCTTTGACAATTGCTGTCACTAAAAGCACCTGGTGTGTAAAATTACGATCACCATGCGACGCGTGGTAATTCAAAGTATGTCCATTTGACTGGAACTGTTTTTGTTCCACCATTGGCTGGAACTCAGGCGCGTTTGGGTTAACGGACGCCTGATATGTTTTGCAACAGGATTTCTCGACTGCTGCGATGTACCTGGTGCAGGGTGTAGTGGTGTTCGTATGACGCTATTCTGTTGTTGGCTTATATGAAGCAGTGAATGGTGTCTTTGCTGGCAAAAATAGCAGGAGCTAGCGCTGAGACAAGTTTGTACGAGATGGCCATAAGACAAGCAATTTTCACACACTTGAAGTCTGAGGACAATCTCTCTCCGTCTTAAATTGTCCATGTTCAGGAAACATTGGCACTTCCTTAGTATAGGTTTGCCCTGATTGCACAATTTGCAAGATAATTGCTCTACCACGTTCTGCTTCTTAACTGGCTGCTTAATAACCTGCTTTGCGTGTAAAACTTTGGTTTTGGGTGCTTGGACATGCTTCGTGCTGACGGGTGGCTGTTCTTTGGCTCGGTATGCTATTACCTGTTCTGGCTGACCCACAACTTCAAAGGTCCGGAAACGGGTATCCAAAAAACGGTAAACTCTTTGAAAGTTGGTAGATCTTCCCTGTTGCTTAATTTCTTTTCCCACAGCTTTTGACTTGAACTAGCTAGAGAGCTTCTGGAAAAGAAACCAAATTAGGACGGTGTCCCAACAATCCACTGGCACATCCATGTTTTCGAGCGCTAAAAAACATTCTCTTGTGGTATATAAGAGATCTTTAATACCTGAAGCAGTCTCACGCATTAAGGAGGGCTGAGCAAAAATGTTCTGCATTTGGATGTGCACCAGAATGCGTTTATGATCGTACCTCTCCTTCAAAAGCTCCCAAGCTTTCTCTTAGCTCGCTGCTTCGATCGAAAAATTTTGCAAAAATCGATTTGCATCACCAATTAAACATGATTGCAAAAAATGGAGCTTATCGATATCATCAATACTTTTGTTATCATGTACAAGAGCCTGGAACCTATCGTGAAAGGCGCGCCAGGTGGTATATGAACCATCGAACTTCGGAAGATCAATTCGTGGAAGTCGAATCCCCGAATGCGATGATGACGTAGTTGCGAAAAAAAGCGAAGCACCCATATTCGTCGAAGCTGCCCTGAGTGGCAATGATTTTTCAATTGTGTCGACCAGCTCTGCTCGATACTCGAGGTAAATTTCATTGATTTGTTCGTAAACGACCAAAAACTCATCTTGCTTTAAATTTTCCTCTAGCATGCCTGCCCCAAGGATAGCTTCATGATAGGATTTGGAAATCAACAAGTCTTCCTCCAACTTACACAGACGGCCTGATGTATATGCCCTACCCTTACGTTCCCTTGGCACTTTTTCGAAATTGGTGAGATCCTTGATGATTTTACTCAAAATCCCTTTTTGCAGCTCACCATATTTATAGTTTTTGTTTTCTGTCATAATTTAAGTTATAATGGTATTAAAATCTTTAAATTTGACAGGTTTGAAGTAAAACGACAAGTTTACGACACAAAAAGCTAGACTTACTGCTTTATCTGCTGCTGCTGTATGCTGCTGCGCTGTAGGCTGCTGCTGCTGTATGCTGCTGCTGCTGTATGATGGCGTCTTCAGTACTGTTTTACTTTTAATTTAAATTTAAGTAAAATTAAGTTTGATTTAGAAAAAAAATTCATAAAACTTCTAGTTAAACCGATATTGTTTGTCTAAGTTTAGGTCCCGTGACTCTTTTTTCAATGAATCGTAGATTCGATTTTTTTTTAAGCACTCACACAGCACACACTTTTAACAATTGTTTATTGTTTAAATAATGTTTACTGTTTATAGTTTGTTAATAAACTGATTCGATAAAAAGCTCGAAGGACCAAATGTAATTCGACAAGATTTTTTTGCATGAAAAAAATTAGGAAAAAAATTATAACCTTTTAAGATAAATTAAAACACAACCACTTGCTTTGAATATTCGAATTGTAATTTTTATTGGTCATAAGACCTGAGGTATAGTCGAATTTTAGACTCAAAATATCAATTTTGTGACATTTAATTTGCTGAATTGTGGAACCTAAGTTGCGGATACTTGATTGTACGTCTTCACGTTTTTAATCTGCTACATTTAAGTCCTGTTTAAGTTCTCATAAAAACGTTGCTTGTACTTCCGCAGTTTAAATATTTAAGCAAACTTAACTAAATGACCTCTAAGAGACATTTTAAGGAAATCTAATAAATACGGCTGCTAGTTAATAAACTTAGAGCAAACAAAAATTTAAAACCGTTGGAGCGGTTTTCATAAACACTATTTTCTTATATAAAAAAATTTAATGACATTTAAAAAAAAATATCGGTATGCCAATTTGGAGTGTATATAAAAATACTTTTTAAACCTAGTTTCAAAAGAAATCATCGACGCACTTTCGAAATATTGAATTTTCAAAAAAAAAAAAATATTTATTTATTTTTTAATCCAAAATTAATTTTTTTCAAAATTTTGATATGTAATATTATTAACATTTTAAAAGAATTTTTGTATACAAATTTTGACTGAAATTGATTGAGCTATTAATTAGAAAATTAAGAATTAAAAAAAAACGTCATATGGCAGGTACCGCTAATAACGGTTTTCGGTGAATTTTTTCCTATCTATAAAGATTGCTTGGCGAAACGAATTCAACCACCCTTCGATAGATCCCGGGTCACCATGACATTTATGGTAAAAAAAATAGCGGACAAACTGGCTAAAAACGTTTTATTACTTGAACCGAGCCAAATTGTACCTTGGATACTCATGCCACTGGAACATGGAAAGAATAGAATTCACCACAGCTTCCTTAGGGCCGTCAATGACAGATGGCCAACAATTGACACATGTCGAGTTTCAAGGAATCTTTGGTTAGATATTTCAAAGAACAAAACAGAGTATTTACTTAAGCTGAGCAGACCTCAATTATCTCTCTTGGTTGGAATCCTTATGGGTCACAACTCAATGGGATCCCACATGAGCAGAATGGGCATCAGCACATCTGACTTATGCAGAGGGTTTCAGGAAAAAGAGGTGAAGGACGGCTCATCTCACTTCTTCTGTGAATGCCCCAGCCTAGCCAAAACAAGAAAAGTAACCCTTGGAGAATACTTTTTTGACGAACTGGGCAACTTCTCTCTTTTGCCACTGAGAAACATCCTGAACTTCATTCAAAGGACAGGATGGTTAAGGGACATACCCTATTTCCAAAACTTCAACTAAATCCCTCCTTTTACCCTTCCTATCCCTACATCACTCACATCCTGAGGAGAACAATGGATCCATTGCGATCCTATTGAGGTGGTATGGCTTGCCGTATCATCACCCCTTAAAACCTAACCTAACCTAAAACATTGATTTTCTTAAATCGTCAGCATGGAAGTCATCGCAAAGTTATTGCCGAATTGTCAGAAGCCACGGATTATGTTAGTACTATTTCTAGAAATAAAAGGATTCGAAGACTCGTCGCGCTGGTGCGTAGGTGTTCATACAGTCCACGTGCTCCAGCCATCTTAGCCGCTGTATTTTCAGCTTTTTGACCAGGTCGACGTCACTGTAAAGCCCGTAGAGCTCATTGTTAAATCTTCTCCTCCATACCGCATCGATACAGACTGGACCAGAGACCACTTTAAGATTTTCGTTTCAAAGAACTCAAGCAGACTTTCATCCGTTTTTGACAAAGTCCATGCTTCTGCCACATATAGCAGGACCGGGATGATTAGGGTCTTATATAAGGTCTCCTTGGTTCTTTGAGAGAGGGCTTTACTACTCAGATGCCTTCTTAGCCCGAAGAAACAGCAAATGGCCAGAGTAATTCTTCGTTTGATCTCTGCACTCTGAGCCCAAGTAGTTGACGACTTCGAAGCTGTACCTATCCTGGAATCCATTTATCGGGCATACTTTCTTCCAACCAAATTTTAAAGATAAGTTAGTGTATACTCCCTACCAAGTCATCTCCCCCTGCTTTGAATAGCTTGGCTGGTAGGCCATCTACACCAGCAGACTTGAACGCTTTAAGCTTAGCTATCGCAAGCCACACTTCATTAAGGTCGGATGGACGGAAATTTTGACCATCGTCGTCCAAGTTGAATGGATTATCCTGCCTATCATCGTGCGCCGTTTAATAGTCTAGAAAAGTGTTCCAGATCCTCAGCACCGACTGTGCGTCTACCACCATATTCCCACTCTCGTCCCGGCAGGCTTCCGTTCTGGCCTTGTAACCCTGGGTAGATTACCTTAGATTACCTCACCCTTCGGTAGAACTGTAGAACATCCGCTCTACAACTACAGTCCTCAATAGATTCGGCTACCAGCTTCGCATGCTCTCCCTTTTTCCTTCTGAGAAGTCAGCGTTCCTCCTTTCATTTTTGCCCGTAGAGCTCAAAGGCTGCCCTCTCAGCTGCTCTGATTCTAGTTTGTAGTATTGACTGGAAGGCTTCGTTCTTGGCTGCATGCGCCAGCCGGCATTCTTCATCGAACCAGGGGTTTCATTGTAGTTGCCCAGTGAAACCCAACATCAGTGGCGGCACTTCTAATGGCTTGTTGACAGTGTTTCTACTGGTCCTCTGCATTTTGTGCTGGTGGCGGAACCGCTGAAAGGTTACCAGGTCAGTAAAGGGCCAATGATCTTGAATTTAGCTTTGATGCGGACTGGGACCAGATGCTCGCTTACACTTCTGAAACCCAAGGCTTCTTGCTTAAGTCTTCCTTTTACCACAAAACCACAACGCAAGAGCAACTGATCCAGCTCCATGCAGCACTCACTAGAGTAGATGTCACACGACTTCATCCTTGGTATGCCCTCTCCATCCCACTGCACTTCCTGGATGGCTGTTACATCAGCCTTTAGTTTATCCAGGTTCTCCACTAATTGTTCGGCTGCACGTGGTCTGTTAAAGGTCCGGTTATTCCACGTGCAGATCCGAAATTAACTGCCCTTGTTTCGTTTGCCAACATAAAGATGACAACCAGAAATACTGCCTACATCAAAGAAAAGTAATTGAGATAAATAAAAGTAAATAAATAAAGCAAAAAATATAATAGAAACAAAAAAAGTGAAATCGTAAAATTGTATGCAATAAAGGAAAAGAAAAAAATTCATTCTTTTTGCTTGGTGCTAAATGCCTTATATTTAAAAAAAAAACCCGAAAATCAAGATCAAGAAGCAAGGTTTCAGAAACCAATAGATATTCATCCAACAAAAAAGATGTTTTCAATAATTGGCCACATAGACCCATATGTCAGGGGAAATGATTTCGTCGAATATGAAATGCGATTGAAACAATTTTTTATTGCAAACGATCTTCATTTCATTTTTGTCCTAAGAAAAAGGTGTGTTCCCGATGACCCATCAAAATAGACTTACGACGAATTGGTGTCAATTCTAACTAATTATTTCAAGCCGATTGTAAACGTAATAAATTTATGAGTGTCATAGGTAGGTAGATAATTTACCGTTAATTAGTCGTTTATTAGTTGTGACAATTTAGAATTTGTCGTTCAATGTTCTCTACGTTTTCTTGGGTGCTTTGCTAACTTGATATCAAGTTAGCAAAGCACCTTGTCGAAAATCAGTAAAAACTTCTTATACCTGATGTTCGATGACTTAGGAATATGTCGTTAATTAGTCGTGAACTAGTTGTAACAAATTTAATTTGATCGTGCAATGTTTTCTATGTTTTTTTGGGTGCTTTGCTAACTTGATATCAAGTTAGCAAAGCAACTCCCACGGATCGAAAAATGGATTGGTGCATAATTTGTTGTTAATTAGTCGTTAATTAGTTGTGATAATTTCGAATTTGTAGTTCTATATTTTCTGTTTTTTCTAAAATTTGATATTTTAGTACATAATAATTTGGCGTTAGTTATTCGTTATTTAGTTGTGAAAAAATCAATTTATCATGCGATGTTTTCTATGAATTTTTGGATTATTTGTTTTCTATGAGTGTCAAGTTAGCAAAGCAACTTTGACAAATTGAAAAATGGGTAGGTGGATAATTTGCCGTTAATTACTTATGACAATTTCAAATTTATCGTTCAATGTTTTCTATGTTTTTTCGTGTGCTTTGCAAACTTGACAAATCTTGAAAAGCGGTAGAAACTTATTATACTTAATGTTTTGTGGCTAAATAATTTGCCGTTAGTTGATTTTTATTTAGTTGTGAAAAATGTAATCTATTCGCGCTATGTTTTCTATGTTTTTTTTTCGTCTTTTGCTAACTTGATACGAATTAAGCAAAGTATCACCTAAAAAAATGGTTAAATCTGCTAGTACCGAATGGTTTATTGCTTAACACTTTGTCGTTAACAAGCCTTGAATTAGTTGTGATAATTTAGAATTTGTAGTGCAATGTTTTCTATGTTATTTTGTTTTTTTGTTGGCATATCAATACATCAAAAAGTGGTAAAAACTGTTTACACCGAATGATTAACAGCTTAATAATTCATGATTATTTTTGTCGTTAATAAGTTTTTACGATTTCAGATTTGTCGTTCTGTGTTTTCTATGTTTTTTTCGGGAAAAACTTTTTATTACATAATAATTTTCCTTTAATAAGTCGTTAATTAGTTGTGAAAAAATAAAATTTCTCTTGTGGTGTTTTCTATGTTTTTGTTTTATTTTTCTAAGTTCACATGAAATCAGGAAGGCGCTCCAGAATTCTATTGAAATATTTAAATTTTCATTAATTTGTCTTTGATTGGTCATTGATTTTATGTGGCAATTTAATCATTTTCGATCAGTTTTTTGTATGCTTTTTGTTTTAGTTTCAATTCATATGAAATAACATTCAAAAAGGCTTTTAAGCTGATTATATTGAACTAATTAACGACTAATTAAAGGAAAATTATTAAGTAATAAAAAGTTTTTTCCCGAAAAAAAAACATCGAAAACACAGAACGACAAATCTGAAATAGTAAAAACTTAATAACGACTAAATAATCATGAATTATAAGCCTTTTATGTAAACAGAAAACAGTTTGTACCACTTTTTGATGTAGTAAGATGCTAACTTGATGTGAAGCTAACAAAGAGAGCAAATAACATAGAAAACATTTCACTACAAATTCGAAATTTTTACAACTAATTCAAGACCTTTTATCGACAAATTATTAAGCAATAATTCGTTATTAGCATTTTGTATCCCTTTTTTAGGTGATACTTTGCTCACTTGATATAAAGCTGGCAAAGGACGCAAAAAACATTGAAAACATAGCACGATTAGATTACATTTTCACAATTATTAAGCCATAAACATTAAGTATAATAAGTTTTTACCGCTTTCAAGATTTGTCAAGTTAGCAAAGCACACGAAAAAAACATAGAAAACACTGAACGAAAAACTCCAAATTGTCACAACTAATTAACGGCAAATTAACCACCTACTCATTTTTCGATTCGTCAAAGTTGCTTTGCTGACTTGACACACATGATTAATTTGTTTGTAGAGCTCGTGACAATAATCTGCACTCGAAATTTCTTAAGGAATCAAAATTGTTTTCTAAAATCGCATGTGAAATTGCTTTAAATTGGGAGATGGCAGAAAATCAAAATCACATGACATCCAGAAGTTAAGTCATAAACACCTTTGCAATCCACTCGACTAAACAAGGACCGAAAGCTGCCCAGTCAAATTTTAATAAGACCGGTTTCAAAAGAAATAAAAATTACCATAGGAGTCGCAGTCAGAGTCGTTATAGTTCTATGCATAGCAGCAGTCAAGGCCAATTCTCACCACACCTCAAAAGTCTTATGAAGAGTGCTATCGATGCGGTAGAATGCAAAATCCACTAAGTTGTGCAGCCCGCCAGTGAGAATGTTATAAGTGCCACAATCTTGGCCACGTGCCACACAAATGTCAGCATGGAAGTCATCGCAAAGTTATTGCCGAATTGTCAGAAGCCACGGATTATGTTAGTACTATTTCTAGAAATAAAAGGATTCGAAGACTCGTCGCGCTGGTGCGTAGGTGTTCATACAGTCCACGTGCTCCAGCCATCTTAGCCGCTGTATTTTCAGCTTTTTGACCAGGTCGACGTCACTGTAAAGCCCGTAGGGCTCATTGTTAAATCTTCTCCTCCATACCGCATCGATACAGACTGGACCAGAGACCACTTTAATATTTTCGTTTCAAAGAACTCAAGCAGACTTTCATCCATTTTTGACAAAGTCCATGCTTCTGCCACATATAGCAGGACCGGGATGATTAGGGTCTTATATAAGGTCTCCTTGGTTCTTTGAGAGAGGGCTTTACTACTCAGATGCCTTCTTAGCCCGAAGAAACAGCAAATGGCCAGAGTAATTCTTCGTTTGATCTCTGCACTGATGTCATTTTCCGATGTAATAGTGGAGCCCAAGTAGACAAAGTCCTTGACGACTTCGAAGCTGTACCTATCCTGGAATCCATTTATCGGGCATACTTTCTTCCAACCAAATTTTAAAGATAAGTTAGTGTATACTCCCTACCAAGTCATCTCCCCCTGCTTTGAATAGCTTGGCTGGTAGGCCATCTACACCAGCAGACTTGAACGCTTTAAGCTTAGCTATCGCAAGCCACACTTCATTAAGGTCGGATGGACGGAAATTTTGACCATCGTCGTCCAAGTTGAATGGATTATTCTGCCTATCATCGTGCGCCGTTTAATAGTCTAGAAAAGTGTTGTTTCCAGATCCTCAGCACCGACTGTGTGTCTACCACCATATTCCCACTCTCGTCCCGGCAGGCTTCCGTTCTGGCCTTGTAACCCTGGGTAGATTACCTCACCCTTCGGTAGAACTGTAGAACATCCGCTCTACAACTACAGTCCTCAATAGATTCGGCTACCAGCTTCGCATGCTCTCCCTTTTTCCTCCTGAGAAGTCAGCGTTCCTCCTTTCATTTTTGCCCGTAGAGCTCAAAGGCTGCCCTCTCAGCTGCTCTGATTCTAGTTTGTAGCATTGACTGGAAGGCTTCGTTCTTGGCTGCATGCGCCAGCCGGCATTCTTCATCGAACCAGGGGTTTCATTGTAGTTGCCCAGTGAAACCCAACATCAGTGGCGGCACTTCTAATGGCTTGTTGACAGTGTTTCTACTGGTCCTCTGCAGTTTGTGCTGGTGGCGGAACCGCTGAAAGGTTACCAGGTCAGTAAAGGGCCAATGATCTTGAATTTAGCTTTGATGCGGACTGGGACCAGATGCTCGCTTACACTTCTGAAAACCAAGGCTTCTTGCTTAAGTCTTCCTTTTACCACAAAACCACAACGCAAGAGCAACTGATCCAGCTCCATGCAGCACTCACTAGAGTAGATGTCACACGACTTCATCCTTGGTATGCCCTCTCCATCCCACTGCACTTCCTGGATGGCTGTTACATCAGCCTTTAGTTTATCCAGGTTCTCCACTAATTGTTCGGCTGCACGTGGTCTGTTAAAGGTCCGGTTATTCCACGTGCAGATCCGAAATTAACTGCCCTTGTTTCGTTTGCCAACATAAAGATGACAACCAGAAATACTGCCTACATCAAAGAAAAGTAATTGAGATAAATAAAAGTAAATAAATAAAGCAAAAAATATAATAGAAACAAAAAAAGTGAAATCGTAAAATTGTATGCAATAAAGGAAAAGAAAAAAATTCATTCTTTTTGCTTGGTGCTAAATGCCTTATATTTAAAAAAAAAAACCCGAAAATCAAGATCAAGAAGCAAGGTTTCAGAAACCAATAGATATTCATCCAACAAAAAAGATGTTTTCAATAATTGGCCACATAGACCCATATGTCAGGGGAAATGATTTCGTCGAATATGAAATGCGATTGAAACAATTTTTTATTGCAAACGATCTTCATTTCATTTTTGTCCTAAGAAAAAGGTGTGTTCCCGATGACCCATCAAAAAAGACTTACGACGAATTGGTGTCAATTCTAACTAATTATTTCAAGCCGATTGTAAACGTAATAAATTTATGAGTGTCATAGGTAGGTAGATAATTTGCCGTTAATTAGTCGTTTATTAGTTGTGACAATTTAGAATATGTCGTTCAATGTTCTCTACGTTTTCTTGGGTGCTTTGCTAACTTGATATCAAGTTAGCAAAGCACCTTGTCGAAAATCAGTAAAAACTTCTCATACCTGATGTTCGATGACTTAGGAATATGTCGTTAATTAGTCGTGAACTAGTTGTAACAAATTTAATTTGATCGTGCAATGATTTCTATGTTTTTTTGGGTGCTTTGCTAACTTGATATCAAGTTAGCAAAGCAACTCCCACGGATCGAAAAATGGATTGGTGCATAATTTGTTGTTAATTAGTCGTTAATTAGTTGTGATAATTTCGAATTTGTAGTTCTATATTTTCTGTTTTTTCTAAAATTTGATATTTTAGTACATAATAATTTGGCGTTAGTTATTCGTTATTTAGTTGTGAAAAAATCAATTTATCATGCGATGTTTTCTATGAATTTTTGGATTATTTGTTTTCTATGAGTGTCAAGTTAGCAAAGCAACTATGACAAATTGAAAAATGGGTAGGTGGATAATTTACCGTTAATTACTTATGACAATTTCAAATTTATCGTTCAATGTTTTCTATGTTTTTTCGTGTGCTTTGCAAACTTGACAAATCTTGAAAAGCGGTAGAAACTTATTATACTTAATGTTTTGTGGCTAAATAATTTGCCGTTAGTTGATTTTTATTTAGTTGTGAAAAATGTAATCTATTCGCGCTATGTTTTCTATGTTTTTTTTCGTCTTTTGCTAACTTGATACGAATTAAGCAAAGTATCACCTAAAAAAATGGTTAAATCTGCTAGTACCGAATGGTTTATTGCTTAACACTTTGTCGTTAACAAGCCTTGAATTAGTTGTGATAATTAAGAATTTGTAGTGCAATGTTTTCTATGTTATTTTGTTTTTTTGTTGGCATATCAATACATCAAAAAGTGGTAAAAACTGTTTACACCGAATGATTAACAGCTTAATAATTCATGATTATTTTTGTCGTTAATAAGTTTTTACGATTTCAGATTTGTCGTTCTGTGTTTTCTATGTTTTTTTCGGGAAAAACTTTTTATTACATAATAATTTTCCTTTAATAAGTCGTTAATTAGTTGTGAAAAAATAAAATTTCTCTTGTGGTGTTTTCTATGTTTTTGTTTTATTTTTCTAAGTTCACATGAAATCAGGAAGGCGCTCCAGAATTCTATTGAAATATTTAAATTTTCATTAATTTGTCTTTGATTGGTCATTGATTTTATGTGGCAATTTAATCATTTTCGATCAGTTTTTTGTATGCTTTTTGTTTTAGTTTCAATTCATATGAAATAACATTCAAAAAGGCTTTTAAGCTGATTATATTGAACTAATTAACGACTAATTAAAGGAAAATTATTAAGTAATAAAAAGTTTTTTCCCGAAAAAAAAAACATCGAAAACACAGAACGACAAATCTGAAATAGTAAAAACTTAATAACGACTAAATAATCATGAATTATAAGCCTGATATGTAAACAGAAAACAGTTTGTACCACTTTTTGATGTAGTGAGATGCTAACTTGATGTGAAGCTAACAAAGAGAGCAAATAACATAGAAAACATTTCACTACAAATTCGAAATTTTTACAACTAATTCAAGACCTTTTATCGACAAATTATTAAGCAATAATTCGTTATTAGCATTTTGTATCCCTTTTTTAGGTGATACTTTGCTCACTTGATATCAAGCTAGCAAAGGACGCAAAAAACATTGAAAACATAGCACGATTAGATTACATTTTCACAATTATTTAGCCATAAACATTAAGTATAATAAGTTTTTACCGCTTTCAAGATTTGTCAAGTTAGCAAAGCACACGAAAAAAACATAGAAAACACTGAACGAAAAACTCCAAATTGTCACAACTAATTAACGGCAAATTAACCACCTACTCATTTTTCGATTCGTCAAAGTTGCTTTGCTGACTTGACACACATGATTAATTTGTTTGTAGAGCTCGTGACAATAATCTGCACTCGAAATTTCTTAAGGAATCAAAATTGTTTTCTAAAATCGCATGTGAAATTGCTTTAAATTGGGAGATGGCAGAAAATCAAAATCACATGACATCCAGAAGTTAAGTCATAAACACCTTTGCAATCCACTCGACTAAACAAGGACAGAAAGCTGCCCAGTCAAATTTTAATAAGACCGGTATCAAAAGAAATAAAAATCACCATAGGAGTCGCAGTCAGAGTCGTTATAGTTCTATGCATAGCAGCAGTCAAGGCCAAGGCCTCAAAAGTCTTATGAAGAGTGCTATCGATGCGGTAGAATGCAAAATCCACTAAGTTGTGCAGCCCGCCAGTGAGAATGTTATAAGTGCCATAATCTTGGCCACGTGCCACACAAATGTCAGCATGGAAGTCATCGCAAGGTTATTGCCGAATTGTCAGAAGCCACGAATTATGTAAGTACTATTTCTAGAAATAAAAGGATTCGAAGACTCGTCGCGCTGGTGCGTAGGTGTTCATACGCTCCACGTATCCCAGCCATTTTAGCCGCTGTATTTTCAGCTTTTTGACCAGGTCGACGTCACTGTAAAGCCCGTAGAGCTCATTGTTAAATCTTCTCCTCCATACCGCATCGATACAGACTGGACCAGAGATCACTTTAAGATTTTCGTTTCAAAGCACTCAAGCAGACTTTCATCCGTTTTTGACAAAGTCCATGCTTCTGCCACATATAGCAGGACCGGGATGATTAGGGTCTTATATAAGGTCTCCTTGGTTCTTTGAGAGAGGGCTTTACTACTCAGATGCCTTCTTAGCCCGAAGAAACAGCAAATGGCCAGAGTAATTCTTCGTTTGATCTCTGCACTGATGTCATTTTCCGATGTAATAGTGGAGCCCAAGTAGACAAAGTCCTTGATGACTTCGAAGCTGTACCTATCCTGGAATCCATTTATCGGGCATACTTTCTTCCAACCAAATTTTAAAGATAAGTTAGTGTATACTCCCTACCAAGTCATCTCCCCCTGCTTTGAATAGCTTGGCTGGTAGGCCATCTACACCAGCAGACTTGAACGCTTTAAGCTTAGCTATCGCAAGCCAGACTTCATTAAGGTCGGATGGACGGAAATTTTGACCATCGTCGTCCAAGTTGAATGGATTATTCTGCCTATCATCGTGCGCCGTTTAATAGTCTAGAAAAGTGTTGTTTCCAGATCCTCAGCACCGACTGTGTGTCTACCACCATATTCCCACTCTCGTCCCGGCAGGCTTCCGTTCTGGCCTTGTAACCCTGGGTAGATTACCTCACCCTTCGGTAGAGCTGTAGAACATCCGCTCTACAACTACAGTCCTTAATAGATTCGGCTACCAGCTTCGCAAGCTCTCCCTTTTTCCTCCTGAGAAGTCAGCGTTCCTCCTTTCATTTTTGCCCGTAGAGCTCAAAGGCTGCCCTCTCAGCTGCTCTGTTTCTAGTTTGTAGCATTGACTGGAAGGCTTCGTTCTTGGCTGCATGCGCCAGCCGGCATTCTTCATCGAACCAGGGGTTTCATTGTAGTTGCCCAGTGAAACCCAACATCAGTGGCGGCACTTCTAATGGCTTGTTGACAGTGTTTCTACTGGTCCTCTGCAGTTTGTGCTGGTGGCGGAACCGCTGAAAGGTTACCAGGTCAGTAAAGGGCCAATGATCTTGAATTTAGCTTTGATGCGGACTGGGACCAGATGCTCGCTTACACTTCTGAAGCCCAAGGCTTCTTGCTTAAGTCTTCCTTTTACCACAAAACCACAACGCAAGAGCAACTGATCCAGCTCCATGCAGCACTCACTAGAGTAGATGTCACACGACTTCATCCTTGGTATGCCCTCTCCATCCCACTGCACTTCCTGGATGGCTGTTACATCAGCCTTTAGTTTATCCAGGTTCTCCACTAATTGTTCGGCTGCACGTGGTCTGTTAAAGGTCCGGTTATTCCACGTGCAGATCCGAAATTAACTGCCCTTGTTTCGTTTGCCAACATAAAGATGACAACCAGAAATACTGCCTACATCAAAGAAAAGTAATTGAGATAAATAAAAGTAAATAAATAAAGCAAAAAATATAATAGAAACAAGAAAAGTGAAATCGTAAAATTGTATGCAATAAAGGATAAGTCAAAGAAAAAAATTCATTCATTTTGCTTAGTGCTAAATGCCTTATATTTAAAAAAAAAACCGAAAATCAAGATCAAGAAGCAAGGTTTCAGAAATCAATAGATATTCATCCAACAAAAAAGATGTTTTCAATAATTGGCCACATAGACCCATATGTCAGGGGAAATGATTTCGTCGAATATGAAATGTAAATAAATAAATAAATTAAATGAAGATCGTTTGCAATACAAAATTGTCGATGACCCATCAAAAAAGACTTACGACGAATTGGTGTCAATTCTAACTAATTATTTCAAGCTGATTGTAAACGTAATAAATTTATGAGTGTCATAGGTAGGTAGATAATTTGCCGTTAATTAGTCGTTTATTAGTTGTGACAATTTAGAATTTGTCGTTCAATGTTCTCTACGTTTTCTTGGGTACTTTGCTAACTTGATATCAAGTAAGCAAAGCACCTTGTCGAAAATCAGTAAAAACTTCTTATACCTGATGTTTGATGCCTTAGGAATATGTCGTTAATTAGTCGTGAACTAGTTGTAACAAATTTAATTTGATCGTGCAATGTTTTCAATGTTTTTTTGGGTGCTTTGCTAACTTGATATCAAGTTAGCAAAGCAACTCCCTTAGACAGAATCGATCTTGACAATAAAGTCAATGGTCTCACCTCAGCTCTCAACAAATCAATGGACATATCCTGTCCTCTTATCCAAATAAGAGGAAAGAAAAAACCTCATTGGTGGAACTTAGAGCTTGAATCGCTCAGGAAGGAATGTAGAACACTTTTCAACCGAGCTAAATATTCCAAAGAAATCTCTGACTGGGACTTATATAAAGAATCCCTTAAGAAGTATAAAAAACAATTGAGGAAAAATAAAAGAACTTCCTGGAGAAACTTCTGTAACAAAATAGAAGATTCTTCAAAAGCTTCAAGATTGAGAAAAATCCTCTCGTCAAATCCCATTATGCCAAGCGCCCTGAAAACTATCAACGGCTCTTGGACTAAATCTTGTGGGGAATCACTTGACTTGCTACTAGATACTCACTTCCCAGGTAGCTCCCAAAATATATGCAGTGATGACTCAATAGAGTCTAACAAAATAACAACAAATAAACTAGGTCTGATTACTAGAGAAAAACTCAAATGGGCAATCGACAGCTTCGATCCATATAAATCAGCTGGACCTGACGGTATAATACCAGCTGAACTGCAAATGGCTTCAGACATCATCATCCCTATCCTTGAGATAATTTTGGAAGGGTGTATGAACCTTGCACACATACCATCCTTATGGAGAGAAGTTAAAGCGGTGTCCGAAGGATCTCAGACCTATCAGCCTATCATCATTCCTTCTCAAAACTCTAGAACGACTGATTGATATCCATCTGCGCAGTTCCATAGAACCCAATCTTTTCTCTATGGCACAACACGCTTACCGCAAAGGGAAATCGGTAGAAACGGCCTTGCATAACTTGGTACGCACTATTGAATATTTCCTTCATCATAGAGAGTACACTCTGGTTGCATTCTTAGATATCGAAGGTGCTTTCAACAACGTCAGCAATATGGCAATAACAACCGCGCTTAAGAGCTTGAATGTAGATAGCTCACTAAGGGAGTTAATCAGCCTAATGCTAAGAAGCAGAATAATTAACTCAACATTAGGTGAATGTTCTGTTAGAAGATCTGTTAGCGGTCATCAGACCGATACTCACTTATGGGGTGGCAGTATGGTGGACTGCTTTAGATAAAATAACTTATCGTGATAAGCTAAGCAAAGTACAGAGATCGGCTTGCTTGTGTATCAGCGGAGCTCTCCGTTCGACACCTTCCGCTGCGTAAGACATACTGCTTAACATCACACCCCTCAATATATACACTAAACAAGTGGCGGCGAACTCAGCTATTCGTCTCAGAGCCATTTCTCAATGCTCCAATAACTCTATTGGCCACACTATCATTCTGAACAAATTCGAATCAATCCCTAAACACTCCGACTACACCATCCCTCAGCCGGTTTTTGGCAAAAATTTACAAATATCAATTCCAACAAGGTCCACTTGGGAAGATAATGAATTCTTGAGAGATGAAGCAATTCACTTCTACACGGACGGCTCAAAAACCGAAGAGGGGGTAGGTGGTGGCGTGTACTCAGAACGACTAAACATTAGTCTCTCCTTCCGTCTCCCTGATCATTGTAGCGTGTTCCAAGCGGAAATTCTGGCGATAAAAGAAGTTTTATCTTGGCTCAAAGAAAACGTAATATCTACTTTGAATATCCGTATCTTCTCAGATAGCCAAGCTGCCCTTAAATCATTAGGATCTGTTTCTACAAACTCCGTAACTGCCCGAAACTGTCGATTGTCTCTAATGGAGATGGCAGAACAGTTCAACATTCACCTTTTCTGGGTGCCGGGACACAGAGATATTCTAGGAAACTGTAAAGCCGATGAACTCGCCAGGATAGGAACTAGTACACCAATATCACCTTGCAAGATGAACATTGGAATACCGATCGCTACATGTAAGCTTATGCTTAAGCAAGATTCTATGATGATGACAAACAGCAGATGGACAGGTATCACTACTTGTCTGGCGACAAAACAGATCTGGCCAACACTGGATCCGAAGCGATCGAAATGTTTGTTATCTCTGAGTAGATTGCATATTAGCTCCACAATTGGTGTCATCACTGGACACTGCCTCATAGGTAAACACGCCAATAGACTTGGTGTCTTTTCAAATGATTTCTGCAGAAGCTGCATGGACGAGGAGGAGGAAGAAACTATCCCACACCTTCTTTGCTCATGTCCTGCTCTTTCTCAAAGACGCAAAACACACTTAGGAAATTTTTTCTTCAATGATCCCAGTGACTTAAATAAAATCGACATTCACAGTCTCCATCGCTTTATTAAAAGCTCCAACTGGTTTAATTAACGAGGATTACCTCGCATTGTTTATGTGGTATCACAATGGGCCTATTCTGGCCTAAGTGTGTCAGCAGTTTTCCTGAAAGCCACCTTAACCTAACCTAACCTAGCAAAGCAACTCCCACGGATCGAAAAATGGATTGGTGCATAATTTGTTGTTAATTAGTCCTTAATTAGTTGTGATAATTTCGAATTTGTAGTTTTATATTTTCTGTTTTTTTCTAAAATTTGATATAATAGATATAATAGTAATTTGGCGTTAGTTATTCGTTATTTAGTTGTGAAAAAATCAATTTATCATGCGATGTTTTCTATGAAGTTTTGGATTATTTGTTTTCTATGAGTGTCAAGTTAGCAAAGTAACTTTGACAAATTGAAAAGTGGGTAGGTGGATAATTGCCGTTAATTACTTATGACAATTTCAAATTTGTCGTTCAATGTATTCTATGTTTTTTTCGTGTGCTTTGCAAACTTGACAGATCTTGAAAAGCGGTAGAAACTTATTATACTTAATGTTTTGTGGCTAAATAATTTGCCGTTAGTTGGTTTTTAATTAGTTGTGAAAAATGTAATCTAATCGCGCTATGTTTTCTATGTTTGATATGAATTAAGCAAAGTATCACCTAAAAAAGGGGTTAAAACTGCTAGTACCGAATGGTTTATTGCTTAACACTTTGTCGTTGACAAGTCTTAAATTAGTTGTGATAATTTAGAATTTGTAGTGCAATGTTTTCTATGTTATTTGCACTTTTTGTTGGCATATCAATACATCAAAAAGTGGTAAAAACTGTTTACACCAAATGATTAACAGCTTAATAATTCATGATTATTTTTGTCGTTAATAAGTTTTTACGATTTCAGATTTGTCGTTCTGTGTTTTCTATGTTTTTTTTCGGGAAAAACTTTTTATTACATAATAATTTTCCTTTAATAAGTCGTTAATTAGTTGTGAAAAAATTAAATTTCTCTTGTGGTGTTTTCTATGTTTTTGTTTTATTTTTCTAAATTCACATGAAATCAGGAAGGCGCTCCAGAATTCTATTGAAATATTTAAATTTTCATTAATTTGTCTTTGATTGGTTATTGATTTTATGTGGTAATTTAATCAATTTCGATCAGTTTTTTGTATGCTTTTTGTTTTAGTTTCAATTCATATGAAATAACATTCAAAAAGGCTTTTAAGCTGATTATATTGAACTAATTAACGACTAATTTAAGGAAAATTATTAAGTAATAAAAAGTTTTTTCCCGAAAAAAAAACATCGAAAACACAGAACGACAAATATAAAATAGTAAAAACTTAATAAAAACTTAATAACGACTAAATAATCATGAATTATAAGCCTGATATGTAAACAGTAAACAGTTTGTACCACTTTTTGATGTAGTAAGATGCTAACTTGATGTGAAGCTAACAAAGAGAGTAAATAACAAAGAACACATTTCACTACAAATTCGAAATTTTTACAACTAATTCAAGACCTTTTATCGACAAATTATTAAGCAATAATTCGTTATTAGCATTTTGTACCCCTTTTTTAGGTGATACTTTGCTCACTTGATATCAAGCAAAGGACGCAAAAAACATTGAAAACATAGCACGATTAGATTACATTTTCACAATTATTAAGCCATAAACATTAAGTATAATAAGTTTTTACCGCTTTCAAGATTTGTCAAGTTAGCAAAGCACACGAAAAAAATATAGAAAACACTGAACGAAAAACTCCAAATTGTCACAACTAATTAACGGCAAATTAACCACCTACTCATTTTTCGATTCGTGAAAGTTGCTTTGCTGACTTGACACTCATGATAAATTTGTTTGTGGAGATCGTGACAATAATCTGCACTCGAAATTTCTTAAGGAATCAAAATTGTTTCCTAAAATGGCATGTGAAATTGCTTTAAATTGGGAGATGACAGAAAATCAAAATCACATGACATCCAGAAGTTAAGTCATAAACACCTTTGCAATCCACTCGACTAAACAAGGACCGAAAGCTGCCCAGTCAAATTTTAATAAGACCGGTTTCAAAAGAAATAAAAATCACCATAGGAGTCGCAGTCAGAGTCGTTATAGTTCTATGCATAGCAGCAGTCAAGGCCAATTCTCACCACACCTCAAAAGTCTTATGAAGAGTGCTATCGATGCGGTAGAATGCAAAATCCACTAAGTTGTGCAGCCCGCCAGTGAGAATGTTATAAGTGCCACAATCTTGGCCACGTGCCACACAAATGTCAGCATGGAAGTCATCGCAAGGTTATTGCCGAATTGTCAGAAGCCACGGATTATGTTAGTACTATTTCTAGAAATAAAAGGATTCGAAGACTCGTCGCGCTGGTGCGTAGGTGTTCATACAGTCCACGTGTCCCAGCCATCTTAGCCGCTGTATTTTCAGCTTTTGGACCAGGTCGACGTCACTGTAAAGCCCGTAGAGCTCATTGTTAAATCTTCTCCTCCATACCGCATCGATACAGACTGGACCAGAGATCACTTTAAGATTTTCGTTTCAAAGCACTCAAGCAGACTTTCATCCGTTTTTGACAAAGTCCATGCTTCTGCCACATATAGCAGGACCGGGATGATTAGGGTCTTATATAAGGTCTCCTTGGTTCTTTGAGAGAGGGCTTTACTACTCAGATGCCTTCTTAGCCCGAAGAAACAGCAAATGGCCAGAGTAATTCTTCGTTTGATCTCTGCACTGATGTCATTTTCCGATGTAATTTCAGTGGACAGCACTGGTTCGTTTTAGTTAGTTGTGTTTACCAATCGTCTGTGTATTTAATATTATTTTTAAAAGTATTTCGTAATTTTTATTAGTGTAACTAATTAATTTCACTGCATAAGTGAATATTTTGATTGTGATTAATTCCTTTTTCCTTACTTGTGTTTAGTGGTGCTAAAATTAATTGTTTAAGGTTTTGGTAAGAGTACATTTTTTTTTTGTTTTGTTCTGTGTGATAAATAAAATTATGTTCCTCTATTTGAGTGCATTTATCATTTTTTTCTGTACATCCATGTGTTTGTGCTCACTTGTGCTTAACTAAAATTTTCCCCTACTTTTTTGTTTTATTGTATCTACCTCAAGCTTTCAAGCTTTAGTTAGCAATTATTTGTCGTCCCTTTCTTTCTGATTCAAATTATAACTTTCTTTTATTTTAATTTCAAATATTTATAACTTTTTCTTCCTAGCACCTGTTAGCCAAGCCCGGTGGTCCAGTTAGTAAGGACACGGCAGTCAAATCTTCGTTGTATAGGTTCGAATCCTGGTAAAATTAAAACATTTTTTTGTTTTTATTTTAATATTAATACTTTTTTTTTTTTTTAATCTTATTTATTTAATCTTTTTTTTTATTTTCTGGTCTATTATTTTATTAATTTTTAATTCTTAACTTAAATTTTCAATATGATTTGCTCTTCAAAAAGTTGTATAGATAGCTCTAATTCCTCCCCACTGTTTGCTTGCTTTGGGCCTTGTGGGAATCTTTACCACGCCAAATGCATCGGTTCAACTAATGCGTTTATTGAGAAAGTGACAAATTCTAAATATACGTATTGGTATTGCACCGACTGCCGCAAACTCTCTTTGTCTCAGCTGGCGTTTAAAATGGCTAATTTTAAAATGGACATCATGAAGTTATCTAAAGGCTTCGAAGAACTGCTTTGTAATTTTAAAGACGCAGTTTCAGGTTTTAATTCTTTAACACTTCCAAATGATCCGGTAGATGTCGGTACATCTACTGACGACTTACTACTGGACCCTCTTCCTCTTTTGATCTCGCCATCCAGAGAGGAATTGCTTGCGCAGTCCAGCTCAACTGAACGTTCTGATAACATATCAGTTGCCAAAAAGAACAACAAAAGAGGACAAGATAAAACAGTAGTTGTAAAAAACTCCAGTCCACCCCCTAAAAGAACTAATCTTATTGCTAGTCCCCATATTGCTTTAGAATTAGCTCCCCCGGTTGAGGTTATGGATCAAAGTTCAGGGATGGTTCCAGACGCAATCCCTATCCCAGATGTGGATTGTGCTACCACCTCCAATGTAATTAATGATCCTAGACCCATCAAAGCTGTTTCTAAACCGAGGACTATTTTTATTTCCCGCCTTGAACCAGATATCGTTGCGGATGACATCGTTTCCCACTTATTGGCTAACAATTGCATCCCAACGAACAATTCTGTCAAGTGTAAAAAAATTAGCAAAGCAAATAGTTTCGTTTCATCTTTCAAAATAGTAACGCATTCCTCTTACTTTGATTCTATTTGCAATGTTAATAACTGGCCTCCTGAAGCTCTTGTTAAGGAATTTTCTATTAAGAAAAATAGACTCACACGTAGTTTGTCCAAAAATATATCTTCAAAAAACTAAGCAGAATTACCCTCTTTTACCAAAATGTAAGAGGGCTACGCAGCAAAACTGCTGATATTTATATGAACTCCCAAGCATTTTCACATGACATCTTTGTTTTGACTGAAACTTGGCTGAATTCAAGTTTTCTTGACACGGAACTTTTCAATCAGGAGTTTCTAGTATATAGAAAAGATCGTCATGTTGATAAGCCAAAAGAAGTTGGAGGTGGTGTTTTAATTGCAGTTAGAAATAAATTTATATCTTCGTCTATATATTTCCCTTTTAATCTCTCTATTGAATTAATCTGTATAAAACTAACTATACAGTCCAAACAGTTATACTTATTAAATGCATATATTCCTCCAAAAAGTTTGGACGCAGTTTATGTGGAACTTTCTAAAGCCTTAGATTTTGTTATTGACTTGTCTTGCTCTAACAGCAACATATTACTTCTTGGTGATTTCAATTTACCTCACATTGAGTGGGTTCCTTCTGAAGACGAATCCTATCAAGAAGCTTCTTTAACTTCTTCTCAAAATGAGCTTCTGCTTCTTGATAGAATAATTTCAACTGACTTACAGCAAGTAAGCTGTATTAAAAATTCTAAAAATCGAATTCTCGATTTGGTATTTTCTTCGGACGCTAGTAGTACCTTGGTTCTAGAATCTAGTTCTGCGGTCACTAATTTAGATAACTATCATCCTCCTTTGGATATTATTTTTGACTTAAGCAATCACCTTACTGAAAACAGTAACCCTTATGATTGCTCATATACCTTTGACTTCAAAAAAGCAGACTTTCAGTTGCTTTCAGAAGAAATAGCTAGATCTGGTATTGAGAATATATCTGTGTCTAGCGATATTGACGAAGCAGTTTTTATTTTTTATTCCATCCTTAACAACTGCATTAATAATACTATCCCTTTAAAAATATCAAAGAATATGAACTTTTGTCACTCATGGTATACGAAAGAGCTAAGAACACTCCGAAATAAAAGAAACAGACCATGGAAAGTGTACTTAAGAACTCTTTCACCAGTAGACCACAACTCCTACATAACCCTTTTTGAAGAATTTAAAACTCTTTCAAAAAATCTATACACTAACCACGTAAACGAAATGGGTAGTTCTCTAAAAAATGACCCAAAAGCATTTTGGAGGTTTGTTAATTCTAAAAAAAACTCAGATGGTTATCCAGCAAACTTCGTTTATGAAAATTGTTCGCTCCTAGAAACCATTGATGTCTGTAATGCTTTTGCCGAAAATTTTCGTAATTCTTTTGTTGACAAACCCTTAGATGTTGACGAAGATTATCTTAGAAATTTACATACCTATGCCCAAACTAGCTGCAATAATATCCCAGTGCCACCGTGTACTATTTTACACCTTCTCTCATCATTAAATGATGATTACTCATCCGGTCCAGATGGAATTCCTCCTATACTATTGAAAAAGTGCAAATTTATACTACTTCAACCCCTTCAATTTTTGTTCGAGTTTTCTTTAAGGACAGGAATATTTCCCCAATTTTGGAAAAAATCGTTTCTTACACCAATCTTTAAAAAAGGTGAAAAAAATGATATAAAGAACTATAGGCCCATAGCAAAGCTGTCTTGCATTCCAAAGCTCTTTGAACAAGTTGTATGCGAGTGCCTGGCATTTCACACTAAGAGTATCATATGTGATCAACAGCATGGATTTGTGAGAAGAAAATCAACGGTAACAAATCTCCTTACCTTTTTGCATAAATGTTCTAATGCACTAGAAAACGGAAATGAAGTTGATTGCATATACACTGACTTTTCGAAAGCGTTCGATCAACTTAGTCATGAAATTATTGTATTCAAACTGAAAAATTTTGGCTTTCCGACGTTTGTTATATCATGGATAAAGTCCTACCTTGAAAAAAGATCTTATCAGGTAAAATTCAGAAATTGTCTTTCAAACTCTTTCAGTGCTCACTCAGGTGTCCCTCAGGGAAGTCATCTGGGCCCGTTTTTGTTCATTCTCGCTATAAATGATGTTACTTTATGTATACGCTATAGTGATATTCTTATATACGCTGATGATTATCATGACCATGTTCTCTTGCAGGCTGATATTGACAGTTTTAATCTTTGGTGTGATAAAAACGGCCTTTCTCTAAACCCAGTTAAATGCCAAACTATAACTTTCTCTAAAAAGCGAGTAGTGAGTACTTTTGATTATTCCATTTCTGAGCACACACTCTGTCGTGTTTTAAGTTTCAAAGACCTGGGTGTTCACTTTAGTTCTGATTTAGATTTTACAGTACATATTAACTTTATTGTAAAGAAAGCGAGTTCCATGCTTGGATTCATAAAACGCTGGGCAAAGGAGTTTAACGATCCGTATGTTACTCTTTCCTTATACAACTGTTATATGAGACCACATCTTGAGTACGCCTCCCAAGTATGGACCCCTTTTTACGAAATTCATAAAAGCCGTGTTGAATCAATACAACATAACTTCATTCGTTTCGCATTGAAAGGACTCCCTTGGGCTGATCCGTACAACCTGCCTCCTTATGAACACAGAATTAAGCTTCTGCAACTTCAAACTTTATATGAAAGGCGTGTTAATAATGATTTAATATTTTTCCACCAACTAATCAGTGGTGAAATTGATGCAGCTGACTTGTTAGCCTGTGTAGGCATTAAATTCCGCGGAGGAGCTCACCATCTACGAAGATTTGAACTTTTTCACGTTCCTTTTCATAGAACTAATTATGGTATACACGAACCTCTTAATCGTATGTGCAGACTTTTTAGTTTAAACGCTTCCTCTGTTGATTTTAACTTAAGTAAAGTTCGATTAAAAACATTGTTGCGCACCAGTGCTCCACTCTCGTGAATTTTTAACTTTGTTTTCTTAAATGTTTTATATTATGTTTCTAATATTGTATGTTTTTTAATTGTTTAATTTTGTTAATATTTATTTATTTATTTATTTATGTGCTTGTGTTAGCTTACTTAATCTACTAACTACTAACACTTGCACTCATGATGAGCCTCTGATTGTAGAATGCAGCTTGCTTTAAGCTCACTACAACTAAGAATTCTGAAGTGTAAAAAAAAATGTAATAGTGGAGCCCAAGTAGACAAAGTCCTTGATGACTTCGAAGCTGTACCTATCCTGGAATCCATTTATCGGGCATACTTTCTTCCAACCAAATTTTAAAGATAAGTTAGTGTATACTCCCTACCAAGTCATCTCCCCCTGCTTTGAATAGCTTGGCTGGTAGGCCATCTACACCAGCAGACTTGAACGCTTTAAGCTTAGCTATCGCAAGCCACACTTCATTAAGGTCGGATGGACGGAAATTTTGACCATCGTCGTCCAAGTTGAATGGATTATTCTGCCCATCATCGTGCGCCGTTTAATAGTCTAGAAAAGTGTTGTTTCCAGATCCTCAGCACCGACTGTGTGTCGACCACCATATTCCCACTCTCGTCCCGGCAGGCTTCCGTTCTGGCCTTGTAACCCTGGGTAGATTACCTCACCCTTCGGTAGAACTGAAGAACATCCGCTCTACCACTACAGTCCTCAATAGATTCGGCCACCAGCTTCGCATGCTCTCCCTTTTTCCTTCTGAGAAGTCAGCGTTCCTCCTTTCATTTTTGCCCGTAGAGCTCGAAGGCTGCCCTCTCAGCTGCTCTGATTCTAGTTTGTAGCATTGACTGGAAGGCTTCGTTCTTGGCTGCATGCGCCAGCCGGCATTCTTCATCGAACCAAGGGTTTCATTGTAGTTGCCCAGTGAAACCCAACATCAGTGGCGGCACTTCTGATGGCTTGTTGACAGTGTTTCTACTGGTCCTCTGCAGTTTGTGCTGGTGGCGGAACCGCTGAAAGGTTACGATAGACTTGGTCAGTAAAGGGCCTGGCGATCTTTTCTTTTCTTTTCTTTTCTTTTCTTTTCTTTTCTTTCTTTGGGCACCTATCATACGTACTCTCGAGGAGATCGTAGAAGTCTTCCTTGTTTGAGTCACCTTTGTCTTTTGTTGGGGCGTGGGCACAGATAAACGTAATGATCTTGAATTTAGCTTTGATGCGGACTGGGACCAGGTGCTCGCTTACACTTCTGAAGCCCAAGGCTTCTTGCTTAAGTCTTCCTATTACCACAAAACCACAACGCAAGAGCAACTGATCCAGCTCCATGCAGCACTCACTAGAGTAGATGTCACACGACTTCATCCTTGGTATGCCCTCTCCATCCCACTGCACTTCCTGGATGGCTGTTACATCAGCCTTTAGTTTATCCAGGTTCTCCACTAATTGTTCGGCTGCACGTGGTCTGTTAAAGGTCCGGTTATTCCACGTGCAGATCCGAAATTAACTGCCCTTGTTTCGTTTGCCAACATAAAGATGACAACCAGAAATACTGCCTACATCAAAGAAAAGTAATTGAGATAAATAAAAGTAAATAAATAAAGCAAAAAATATAATAGAAACAAAAAAAGTGAAATCGTAAAATTGTATGCAATAAAGGAAAAGAAAAAAATTCATTCTTTTTGCTTAGTGCTAAATGCCTTATATTTAAAAAAAAAAACCCGAAAATCAAGATCAAGAAGCAAGGTTTCAGAAACCAATAGATATTCATCCAACAAAAAAGATGTTTTCAATAATTGGCCACATAGACCCATATGTCAGGGGAAATGATTTCGTCGAATATGAAATGCGATTGAAACAATTTTTTATTGCAAACGATCTTCATTTCATTTTTGTCCTAAGAAAAAGGTGTGTTCCCGATGACCCATCAAAAAAACTTACGACGAATTGGTGTCAATTCTAACTAATTATTTCAAGCCGATTGTAAACGTAATAAATTTATGAGTGTCATAGGTAGGTAGATAATTTTCCGTTAATTCGTCGTTTATTAGTTGTGACAATTTAGATTTTGTCGTTCAATGTTCTCTACGTTTTCTTGGGTGCTTTGCTAACTTGATATCAAGTTAGCAAAGCACCTTGTCGAAAATCAGTGAAAACTTCTTATACCTGATGTTCGATGACTTAGGAATATGTCGTTAATTAGTCGTGAACTAGTTGTAACAAATTTAATTTGATCGTGCAATGTTTTTTTGGGTGCTTTGCTAACTTGATATCAAGTTAGCAAAGCAACTCCCACGGATCGAAAAATGGATTGGTGCATAATTTGTTGTTAATTAGTCGTTAATTAGTTGTGATAATTTCGAATTTGTAGTTCTATATTTTCTGTTTTTTCTAAAATTTGATATTTTAGTACATAATAATTTGGCGTTAGTTATTCGTTATTTAGTTGTGAAAAAATCAATTTATCATGCGATGTTTTCTATGAATTTTTGGATTATTTGTTTTCTATGAGTGTCAAGTTAGCAAAGTAACTTTGACAAATTGAAAAATGGGTAGGTGGATAATTTGCCGTTAATTACTTATGACAATTTCAAATTTATCGTTCAATGTTTTCTATGTTTTTTCGTGTGCTTTGCAAACTTGACAGATCTTGAAAAGCGGTAGAAACTTATTATACTTAATTTTTTGTGGCTAAATAATTTGCCGTTAGTTGATTTTTATTTAGTTGTGAAAAATGTAATCTATTCGCGCTATGTTTTCTATGTTTTTTTTTGTCTTTTGCTAGCTTGATACGAATTAAGCAAAGTATCACCTTAAAAAAGGGTTAAAACTGCTAGTACCGAATGGTTTATTGCTTAACACTTTGTCGTTAACAAGTCTTGAATTAGTTGTGATAATTTAGAATTTGTAGTGCAATGTTTTCTATGTTATTTGCACTTTTTGTTGGCATATCAATACATCAAAAAGTGGTAAAAACTGTTTACACCGAATGATTAACAGCTTAATAATTCATGATTATTTTTGTCGTTAATAAGTTTTTACGATTTCAGATTTGTCGTTCTGTGTTTTCTATGTTTTTTTCGGGAAAAACTTTTTATTACATAATAATTTTCCTTTAATAAGTCGTTAATTAGTTGTGAAAAAATAAAATTTCTCTTGTGGTGTTTTCTATGTTTTTGTTTTATTTTTCTAAATTCATATGAAATCAGGAAGGCGCTCCAGAATTCTATTGAAATATTTAAATTTTCATTAATTTGTCTTTGATTGGTCATTGATTTTATGTGGCAATTTAATCATTTTCGATCAGTTTTTTGTATGCTTTTTGTTTTAGTCTCAATTCATATGAAATAACATTCAAAAAGGCTTTTAAGCTGATTATATTGAACTAATTAACGACTAATTAAAGGAAAATTATTAAGTAATAAAAAGTTTTTTCCCGAAAAAAAAACATCGAAAACACAGAACGACAAATCTGAAATAGTAAAAAACTTAATAACGACTAAATAATCATGAATTATAAGCCTGATATGTAAACAGAAAACAGTTTGTACCACTTTTTGATGTAGTAAGATGCTAACTTGATGTGAAGCTAACAAAGAGAGCAAATAACATAGAAAACATTTCACTACAAATTCGAAATTTTTACAACTAATTCAAGACCTTTTATCGACAAATTATTAAGCAATAATTCGTTATTAGCATTTTGTATCCCTTTTTTAGGTGATACTTTGCTCACTTGATATCAAGCTAGCAAAGGACGCAAAAAACATTGAAAACATAGCACGATTAGATTACATTTTCACAATTATTTAGCCATAAACATTAAGTATAATAAGTTTTTACCGCTTTCAAGATTTGTCAAGTTAGCAAAGCACACGAAAAAAACATAGAAAACACTGAACGAAAAACTCCAAATTGTCACAACTAATTAACGGCAAATTAACCACCTACTCATTTTTCGATTCGTCAAAGTTGCTTTGCTGACTTGACACACATGATAAATTTGTTTGTGGAGCTCGTGACAATAATCTGCACTCGAAATTTCTTAAGGAATCAAAATTGTTTTCTAAAATCGCATGTGAAATTGCTTTAAATTGGGAGATGGCAGAAAATCAAAATCACATGACATCCAGAAGTTAAGTCATAAACATCTTTGCAATCCACTCGACTAAACAAGGACCGAAAGCTGCCCAGTCAAATTTTAATAAGACTTGTTTCAAAAGAAATAAAAATCACCATAGGAGTCGCAGTCAGAGTCGTTATAGTTCTATGCATAGCAGCAGTCAAGGCCAAGGCCTCAAAAGTCTTATGAAGAGTGCTATCGATGCGGTAGAATGCAAAATCCACTAAGTTGTGCAGCCCGCCAGTGAGAATGTTATAAGTGCCATAATCTTGGCCACGTGCCACACAAATGTCAGCATGGAAGTCATCGCAAGGTTATTGCCGAATTGTCAGAAGCCACGAATTATGTAAGTACTATTTCTAGAAATAAAAGGATTCGAAGACTCGTCGCGCTGGTGCGTAGGTGTTCATACGCTCCACGTATCCCAGCCATTTTAGCCGCTGTATTTTCAGCTTTTTGACCAGGTCGACGTCACTGTAAAGCCCGTAGAGCTCATTGTTAAATCTTCTCCTCCATACCGCATCGATACAGACTGGACCAGAGATCACTTTAAGATTTTCGTTTCAAAGCACTCAAGCAGACTTTCATCCGTTTTTGACAAAGTCCATGCTTCTGCCACATATAGCAGGACCGGGATGATTAGGGTCTTATATAAGGTCTCCTTGGTTCTTTGAGAGAGGGCTTTACTACTCAGATGCCTTCTTAGCCCGAAGAAACAGCAAATGGCCAGAGTAATTCTTCGTTTGATCTCTGCACTGATGTCATTTTCCGATGTAATAGTGGAGCCCAAGTAGACAAAGTCCTTGATGACTTCGAAGCTATACCTATCCTGGAATCCATTTATCGGGCATACTTTCTTCCAACCAAATTTTAAAGATAAGTTAGTGTATACTCCCTACCAAGTCACCTCCCCCTGCTTTGAATAGCTTGGCTGGTAGGCCATCTACACCAGCAGACTTGAACGCTTTAAGCTTAGCTATCGCAAGCCACACTTCATTAAGGTCGGATGGACGGAAATTTTGACCATCGTCGTCCAAGTTGAATGGATTATTCTGCCTATCATCGTGCGCCGTTTAATAGTCTAGAAAAGTGTTGTTTCCAGATCCTCAGCACCGACTGTGTGTCTACCACCATATTCCCACTCTCGTCCCGGCAGGCTTCCGTTCTGGCCTTGTAACCCTGGGTAGATTACCTCACCCTTCGGTAGAACTGTAGAACATCCGCTCTACAACTACAGTCCTCAATAGATTCGGCTACCAGCTTCGCATGCTCTCCCTTTTTCCTCCTGAGAAGTCAGCGTTCCTCCTTTCATTTTTGCCCGTAGAGCTCAAAGGCTGCCCTCTCAGCTGCTCTGATTCTAGTTTGTAGCATTGACTGGAAGGCTTCATTCTTGGCTGCATGCGCCAGCCGGCATTCTTCATCGAACCAGGGGTTTCATTGTAGTTGCCCAGTGAAACCCAACATCAGTGGCGGCACTTCTAATGGCTTGTTGACAGTGTTTCTACTGGTCCTCTGCAGTTTGTGCTGGTGGCGGAACCGCTGAAAGGTTACCAGGTCAGTAAAGGGCCAATGATCTTGAATTTAGCTTTGATGCGGACTGGGACCAGATGCTCGCTTCACTTCTGAAGCCCAAGGCTTCTTGCTTAAGTCTTCGTCACACGACTTCATCCTTGGCATGCCCTCTCCATCCCACTGCACTTCCTGGATGGCTGTTACATCAGCCTTTAGTTTATCCAGGTTCTCCACTAATTGTTCGGCTGCACGTGGTCTGTTAAAGGTCCGGTTATTCCACGTGCAGATCCGAAATTAACTGCCCTTGTTTCGTTTGCCAACATAAAGATGACAACGAGAAATACTGCCTACATCAAAGAAAAGTAATTGAGATAAATAAAAGTAAATAAATAAAGCAAAAAATATAATAGAAACAAGAAAAGTGAAATCGTAAAATTGTATGCAATAAAGGATAAGTCAAAAAAAAAAGTTCATTCTTTTTGCTTAATGCTAAATGCCTAATATTAATAAAGAACCCGAAAATCAAGATCAAGAAGCAAGGTTTCAGAAACCAATAGATATTCATCCAACAAAAAAGATGTTTTCAATAATTGGCCACATAGACCCATATGTCATGGGAAATAATTTCGTCGAATATGAAATGCGATTGAAACAATTTTTCATTGCAAACGATCTTCATTTAATTTTTGTCCTAAGAAAAAGGTGTGTCCCCGATGACCCATCAAAAAAGACTTACGACAAATTGGTGTCAATTCTAACTAATTATTTCAAGCCGATTGTAAACGTAATAAATTTATGAGTGTCATAGGTAGGTAGATAATTTGCCGTTTATTAGTTGTGACAGTTTAGAATTTGTCGTTCAATGTTCTCTACGTTTTCTTGGGTGCTTTGCCAACTTGATATCAAGTTAGCAAAGCACCTTGTCGAAAATCAGTAAAAACTTCTTATACCTGATGTTCGATGACTTAGGAATATGTCGTTAATTAGTCGTGAACTAGTTGTAACAAATTTAATTTGATCGTGCAATGTTTTCTATGTTTTTTTGGGTGTATGCTAACTTGATATCAAGTTAGCAAAGCAACTCCCACGGATCGAAAAATGGATTGTTGCATAATTTGTTGTTAATTAGTCGTTAATTAGTTGTGATAGTTTCGAATTTGTAGTTCTATATTTTCTTTTTTTTCTAAAATTTGATATTTTAGTACATAATAATTTGGAGTTAGTTATTCGTTACTTAGTTGTGAAAAAATCAATTTATCATGCGATGTTTTCTATGAATTTTTGGATTATTTGTTTTCTATGAGTGTCAAGTTAGCAAAGTAACTTTGACAAATTGAAAAATGGGTAGGTGGAT
Organism: Dasysyrphus albostriatus; assembly: GCA_946251815.1. Classification (NCBI taxonomy): domain Eukaryota; kingdom Metazoa; phylum Arthropoda; class Insecta; order Diptera; family Syrphidae; genus Dasysyrphus; species Dasysyrphus albostriatus. The sequence continues at coordinate 138,685,758 of OX276335.1, read as the reverse complement.
AATTTGCCGTTAATTACTTATGACAATTTCAAATTTATCGTTCAATGTTTTCTATGTTTTTTCGTGTGCTTTGCAAACTTGACAAATCTTGAAAAGCGGTAGAAACTTATTATACTTAATGTTTTGTGGCTAAATAATTTGCCGTTAGTTGATTTTTATTTAGTTGTGAAAAATGTAATCTAATCGCGCTATGTTTTCTATGTTTTTTTTGTCTTTTGCTAGCTTGATACGAATTAAGCAAAGTATCACCTAAAAAAAGGGTTAAAACTGCTAGTACCGAATGGTTTATTGCTTAACACTTTGTCGTTAACAAGTCTTGAATTAGTTGTGATAATTAAGAATTTGTAATGCAATGTTTTCTATGTTATTTGCACTTTTTGTTGGCATATCAATACATCAAAAAGTGGTAAAAACTGTTTACACCGAATGATTAACAGCTTAATAATTCATGATTATTTTTGTCGTTAATAAGTTTTTACGATTTCAGATTTGTCGTTCTGTGTTTTCTATGTTTTTTTCGGGAAAAACTTTTTATTACATAATAATTTTCCTTTAATAAGTCGTTAATTAGTTGTGAAAAAATAAAATCTCTCTTGTGGTGTTTTCTATGTTTTTGTTTTATTTTTCTAAATTCACATGAAATCAGGAAGGCGCTCCAGAATTCTATTGAAATATTTAAATTTTCATTAATTTGTCTTTGATTGGTCATTGATTTTATGTGGCAATTTAATCATTTTCGATCAGTTTTTTGTATGCTTTTTGTTTTAGTTTCAATTCATATGAAATAACATTCAAAAAGGTTTTTAAGCTGATTATATTGAACTAATTAACGACTAATTAAAGGAAAATTATTAAGTAATAAAAAGTTTTTTCCCGAAAAAAAAACATAGAAAACACAGAACGACAAATCTGAAATAGTAAAAACTTAATAACGACTAAATAATCATGAATTATAAGCCTGATATGTAAACAGAAAACAGTTTGTACCACTTTTTGATGTAGTAAGATGCTAACTTGATGTGAAGCTAACAAAGAGAGCAAATAACATAGAAAACATTTCACTACAAATTCGAAATTTTTACAACTAATTCAAGACCTTTTATCGACAAATTATTAAGCAATAATTCGTTATTAGCATTTTGTATCCCTTTTTTAGGTGATACTTTGCTCACTTGATATCAAGCTAGCAAAGGACGCAAAAAACATTGAAAACATAGCACGATTAGATTACATTTTCACAATTATTTAGCCATAAACATTAAGTATAATAAGTTTTTACCGCTTTCAAGATTTGTCAAGTTAGCAAAGCACACGAAAAAAACATAGAAAACACTGAACGAAAAACTCCAAATTGTCACAACTAATTAACAGCAAATTAACCACCTACTCATTTTTCGATTCGTCAAAGTTGCTTTGCTGACTTGACACACATGATAAATTTGTTTGTGGAGCTCGTGACAATAATTTGCACTCGATATTTCTTAAGGAATCAAAATTGTTTTCTAAAATCGCATGTGAAATTGCTTTAAATTGGGAGATGGCAGAAAATCAAAATCACATGACATCCAGAAGTTAAGTCATAAACACCTTTGCAATCCACTCGACTAAACAAGGACCGAAAGCTGCCCAGTCAAATTTTAATAAGACCGGTTTCAAAAGAAATAAAAATCACCATAGGAGTCGCAGTCAGAGTCGTTATAGTTCTATGCATAGCAGCAGTCAAGGCCAAGGCCTCAAAAGTCTTATGAAGAGTGCTATCGATGCGGTAGAATGCAAAATCCACTAAGTTGTGCAGCCCGCCAGTGAGAATGTTATAAGTGCCATAATCTTGGCCACGTGCCACACAAATGTCAGCATGGAAGTCATCGCAAGGTTATTGCCGAATTGTCAGAAGCCACGAATTATGTAAGTACTATTTCTAGAAATAAAAGGATTCGAAGACTCGTCGCGCTGGTGCGTAGGTGTTCATACGCTCCACGTATCCCAGCCATTTTAGCCGCTGTATTTTCAGCTTTTTGACCAGGTCGACGTCACTGTAAAGCCCGTAGAGCTCATTGTTAAATCTTCTCCTCCATACCGCATCGATACAGACTGGACCAGAGATCACTTTAAGATTTTCGTTTCAAAGCACTCAAGCAGACTTTCATCCGTTTTTGACAAAGTCCATGCTTCTGCCACATATAGCAGGACCGGGATGATTAGGGTCTTATATAAGGTCTCCTTGGTTCTTTGAGAGAGGGCTTTACTACTCAGATGCCTTCTTAGCCCGAAGAAACAGCAAATGGCCAGAGTAATTCTTCGTTTGATCTCTGCACTGATGTCATTTTCCGATGTAATAGTGGAGCCCAAGTAGACAAAGTCCTTGATGACTTCGAAGCTGTACCTATCCTGGAATCCATTTATCGGGCATACTTTCTTCCAACCAAATTTTAAAGATAAGTTAGTGTATACTCCCTACCAAGTCACCTCCCCCTGCTTTGAATAGCTTGGCTGGTAGGCCATCTACACTAGCAGACTTGAACGCTTTAAGCTTAGCTATCGCAAGCCACACTTCATTAAGGTCGGATGGACGGAAATTTTGACCATCGTCGTCCAAGTTGAATGGATTATTCTGCCTATCATCGTGCGCCGTTTAATAGTCTAGAAAAGTGTTGTTTCCAGATCCTCAGCACTGACTGTGTGTCTACCACCATATTCCCACTCTCGTCCCGGCAGGCTTCCGTTCTGGCCTTGTAACCCTGGGTAGATTACCTCACCCTTCGGTAGAACTGTAGAACATCCGCTCTACAACTACAGTCCTCAATAGATTCGGCTACCAGCTTCGCATGCTCTCCCTTTTTCCTCCTGAGAAGTCAGCGTTCCTCCTTTCATTTTTGCCCTTAGAGCTCAAAGGCTGCCCTCTCAGCTGCTCTGATTCTAGTTTGTAGCATCGACTGGAAGGCTTCGTTCTTGGCTGCATGCGCCAGCCGGCATTCTTCATCGAACCAGGGGTTTCATTGTAGTTGCCCAGTGAAACCCAACATCAGTGGCGGCACTTCTAATGGCTTGTTGACAGTGTTTCTACTGGTCCTCTGCAGTTTGTGCTGGTGGCGGAAACGCTGAAAGGTTACCAGGTCAGTAAAGGGCCAATGATCTTGAATTTAGCTTTGATGTGGAATGGGACCAGATGCTCGCTTACACTTCTGAAGCCCAAGGCTTCTTGCTTAAGTCTTCGTCACACGACTTCATCCTTGGTATGCCCTCTCCATCCCACTGCACTTCCTGGATGGCTGTTACATCAGCCTTTAGTTTATCCAGGTTCTCCACTAATTGTTCGGCTGCACGTGGTCTGTTAAAGGTCCGGTTATTCCACGTGCAGATCCGAAATTAACTGCCCTTGTTTCGTTTGCCAACATAAAGATGACAACGAGAAATACTGCCTACATCAAAGAAAAGTAATTGAGATAAATAAAAGTAAATAAATAAAGCAAAAAATATAATAGAAACAAGAAAAGTGAAATCGTAAAATTGTATACAATAAAGGATAAGTCAAAAAAAAAAGTTCCTTCTTTTTGCTTAATGCTAAATGCCTAATATTAATAAAGAACCCGAAAATCAAGATCAAGAAGCAAGGTTTCAGAAACCAATAGATATTCATCCAACAAAAAAGATGTTTTCAATAATTGGCCACATAGACCCATATGTCATGGGAAATAATTTCGTCGAATATGAAATGCGATTGAAACAATTTTTCATTGCAAACGATCTTCATTTAATTTTTGTCCTAAGAAAAAGGTGTGTCCCCGATGACCCATCAAAAAAGACTTACGACGAATTGGTGTCAATTCTAACTAATTATTTCAAGCCGATTGTAAACGTAATAAATTTATGAGTGTCATAGGTAGGTAGATAATTTGCCGTTTATTAGTTGTGACAATTTAGAATTTGTCGTTCAATGTTCTCTACGTTTTCTTGGGTGCTTTGCCAACTTGATATCAAGTTAGCAAAGCACCTTGTCGAAAATCAGTAAAAACTTCTTATACCTGATGTTCGATGACTTAGGAATATGTCGTTAATTAGTCGTGAACTAGTTGTAACAAATTTAATTTGATCGTGCAATGTTTTCTATGTTTTTTTGGGTGCTTTGCTAACTTGATATCAAGTTAGCAAAGCAACTCCCACGGATCGAAAAATGGATTGTTGCATAATTTGTTGTTAATTAGTCGTTAATTAGTTGTGATAATTTCGAATTTGTAGTTCTATATTTTCTGTTTTTTCTAAAATTTGATATTTTAGTACATAATAATTTGGCGTTAGTTATTCGTTATTCAGTTGTGAAAAAATCAATTTATCATGCGATGTTTTCTATGAATTTTTGGATTATTTGTTTTCTATGAGTGTCAAGTTAGCAAAGCAACTTTGACAAATTGAAAAATGGGTAGGTGGATAATTTGCCGTTAATTACTTATGACAATTTCAAATTTATCGTTCAATGTTTTCTATGTTTTTTCGTGTGCTTTGCAAACTTGACAGATCTTGAAAAGCGGTAGAAACTTATTATACTTAATTTTTTGTGGCTAAATAATTTGCCGTTAGTTGATTTTTATTTAGTTGTGAAAAATGTAATCTAATCGCGCTATGTTTTCTATGTTTTTTTTTCATCTTTTGCTAGCTTGATACGAATTAAGCAAAGTACCACCCAAAAAAAGGGTTAAAACTGCTAGTACCGAATGGTTTATTGCTTAACACTTTGTCGTTAACAAGTCTTGAATTAGTTGTGATAATTAAGAATTTGTAGTACAATGTTTTCTATGTTATTTGCACTTTTTGTTGGCATATCAATACATCAAAAAGTGGTAAAAACTGTTTACACCGAATGATTAACAGCTTAATAATTCATGATTATTTTTGTCGTTAATAAGTTTTTACGATTTCAGATTTGTCGTTCTGTGTTTTCTATGTTTTTTTCGGGAAAAACTTTTTATTACATAATAATTTTCCTTTAATAAGTCGTTAATTAGTTGTGAAAAAATAAAATTTCTCTTGTGGTGTTTTCTATGTTTTTGTTTTATTTTTCTAAATTCATATGAAATCAGGAAGGCGCTCCAGAATTCTATTGAAATATTTAAATTTTCATTAATTTGTCTTTGATTGGTCATTGATTTTATGTGGCAATTTAATCATTTTTGATCAGTTTTTTGTATGCTTTTTGTTTTAGTTTCAATTCATATGAAATAACATTCAAAAAGGCTTTTAAGCTGATTATATTGAACTAATTAACGACTAATTAAAGGAAAATTATTAAGTAATAAAAAGTTTTTTCCCGAAAAAAAAACATCGAAAACACAGAACGACAAATCTGAAATAGTAAAAAACTTAATAACGACTAAATAATCATGAATTATAAGCCTGATATGTAAACAGAAAACAGTTTGTACCACTTTTTGATGTAGTAAGATGCTAACTTGATGTGAAGCTAACAAAGAGAGCAAATAACATAGAAAACATTTCACTACAAATTCGAAATTTTTACAACTAATTCAAGACCTTTTATCGACAAATTATTAAGCAATAATTCGTTATTAGCATTTTGTATCCCTTTTTTAGGTGATACTTTGCTCACTTGATATCAAGCTAGCAAAGGACGCAAAAAACATTGAAAACATAGCACGATTAGATTACATTTTCACAATTATTTAGCCATAAACATTAAGTATAATAAGTTTTTACCGCTTTCAAGATTTGTCAAGTTAGCAAAGCACACGAAAAAAACATAGAAAACACTGAACGAAAAACTCCAAATTGTCACAACTAATTAACGGCAAATTAACCACCTACTCATTTTTCGATTCGTCAAAGTTGCTTTGCTGACTTGACACACATGATAAATTTGTTTGTGGAGCTCGTGACAATAATTTGCACTCGATATTTCTTAAGGAATCAAAATTGTTTTCTAAAATCGCATGTGAAATTGCTTTAAATTGGGAGATGGCAGAAAATCAAAATCACATGACATCCAGAAGTTAAGTCATAAACACCTTTGCAATCCACTCGACTAAACAAGGACCGAAAGCTGCCCAGTCAAATTTTAATAAGACCGGTTTCAAAAGAAATAAAAATCACCATAGGAGTCGCAGTCAGAGTCGTTATAGTTCTATGCATAGCAGCAGTCAAGGCCAAGGCCTCAAAAGTCTTATGAAGAGTGCTATCGATGCGGTAGAATGCAAAATCCACTAAGTTGTGCAGCCCGCCAGTGAGAATGTTATAAGTGCCATAATCTTGGCCACGTGCCACACAAATGTCAGCATGGAAGTCATCGCAAGGTTATTGCCGAATTGTCAGAAGCCACGAATTATGTAAGTACTATTTCTAGAAATAAAAGGATTCGAAGACTCGTCGCGCTGGTGCGTAGGTGTTCATACGCTCCACGTATCCCAGCCATTTTAGCCGCTGTATTTTCAGCTTTTTGACCAGGTCGACGTCACTGTAAAGCCCGTAGAGCTCATTGTTAAATCTTCTCCTCCATACCGCATCGATACAGACTGGACCAGAGATCACTTTAAGATTTTCGTTTCAAAGCACTCAAGCAGACTTTCATCCGTTTTTGACAAAGTCCATGCTTCTGCCACATATAGCAGGACCGGGATGATTAGGGTCTTATATAAGGTCTCCTTGGTTCTTTGAGAGAGGGCTTTACTACTCAGATGCCTTCTTAGCCCGAAGAAACAGCAAATGGCCAGAGTAATTCTTCGTTTGATCTCTGCACTGATGTCATTTTCCGATGTAATAGTGGAGCCCAAGTAGACAAAGTCCTTGATGACTTCGAAGCTGTACCTATCCTGGAATCCATTTATCGGGCATACTTTCTTCCAACCAAATTTTAAAGATAAGTTAGTGTATACTCCCTACCAAGTCACCTCCCCCTGCTTTGAATAGCTTGGCTGGTAGGCCATCTACACTAGCAGACTTGAACGCTTTAAGCTTAGCTATCGCAAGCCACACTTCATTAAGGTCGGATGGACGGAAATTTTGACCATCGTCGTCCAAGTTGAATGGATTATTCTGCCTATCATCGTGCGCCGTTTAATAGTCTAGAAAAGTGTTGTTTCCAGATCCTCAGCACCGACTGTGTGTCTACCACCATATTCCCACTCTCGTCCCGGCAGGCTTCCGTTCTGGCCTTGTAACCCTGGGTAGATTACCTCACCCTTCGGTAGAACTGTAGAACATCCGCTCTACAACTACAGTCCTCAATAGATTCGGCTACCAGCTTCGCATGCTCTCCCTTTTTCCTCCTGAGAAGTCAGCGTTCCTCCTTTCATTTTTGCCCTTAGAGCTCAAAGGCTGCCCTCTCAGCTGCTCTGATTCTAGTTTGTAGCATCGACTGGAAGGCTTCGTTCTTGGCTGCATGCGCCAGCCGGCATTCTTCATCGAACCAGGGGTTTCATTGTAGTTGCCCAGTGAAACCCAACATCAGTGGCGGCACTTCTAATGGCTTGTTGACAGTGTTTCTACTGGTCCTCTGCAGTTTGTGCTGGTGGCGGAAACGCTGAAAGGTTACCAGGTCAGTAAAGGGCCAATGATCTTGAATTTAGCTTTGATGTGGAATGGGACCAGATGCTCGCTTACACTTCTGAAGCCCAAGGCTTCTTGCTTAAGTCTTCGTCACACGACTTCATCCTTGGTATGCCCTCTCCATCCCACTGCACTTCCTGGATGGCTGTTTCATCAGCCTTTAGTTTATCCAGGTTCTCCACTAATTGTTCGGCTGCACGTGGTCTGTTAAAGGTCCGGTTATTCCACGTGCAGATCCGAAATTAACTGCCCTTGTTTCGTTTGCCAACATAAAGATGACAACGAGAAATACTGCCTACATCAAAGAAAAGTAATTGAGATAAATAAAAGTAAATAAATAAAGCAAAAAATATAATAGAAACAAGAAAAGTGAAATCGTAAAATTGTATACAATAAAGGATAAGTCAAAAAAAAAGTTCATTCTTTTTGCTTAATGCTAAATGCCTAATATTAATAAAGAACCCGAAAATCAAGATCAAGAAGCAAGGTTTCAGAAACCAATAGATATTCATCCAACAAAAAAGATGTTTTCAATAATTGGCCACATAGACCCATATGTCATGGGAAATAATTTCGTCGAATATGAAATGCGATTGAAACAATTTTTCATTGCAAACGATCTTCATTTAATTTTTGTCCTAAGAAAAAGGTGTGTCCCCGATGACCCATCAAAAAAGACTTACGACGAATTGGTGTCAATTCTAACTAATTATTTCAAGCCGATTGTAAACGTAATAAATTTATGAGTGTCATAGGTAGGTAGATAATTTGCCGTTTATTAGTTGTGACAATTTAGAATTTGTCGTTCAATGTTCTCTACGTTTTCTTGGGTGCTTTGCCAACTTGATATCAAGTTAGCAAAGCACCTTGTCGAAAATCAGTAAAAACTTCTTATACCTGATGTTCGATGACTTAGGAATATGTCGTTAATTAGTCGTGAACTAGTTGTAACAAATTTAATTTGATCGTGCAATGTTTTCTATGTTTTTTTGGGTGCTTTGCTAACTTGATATCAAGTTAGCAAAGCAACTCCCACGGATCGAAAAATGGATTGTTGCATAATTTGTTGTTAATTAGTCGTTAATTAGTTGTGATAATTTCGAATTTGTAGTTCTATATTTTCTGTTTTTTCTAAAATTTGATATTTTAGTACATAATAATTTGGCGTTAGTTATTCGTTATTCAGTTGTGAAAAAATCAATTTATCATGCGATGTTTTCTATGAATTTTTGGATTATTTGTTTTCTATGAGTGTCAAGTTAGCAAAGCAACTTTGACAAATTGAAAAATGGGTAGGTGGATAATTTGCCGTTAATTACTTATGACAATTTCAAATTTATCGTTCAATGTTTTCTATGTTTTTTCGTGTGCTTTGCAAACTTGACAGATCTTGAAAAGCGGTAGAAACTTATTATACTTAATTTTTTGTGGCTAAATAATTTGCCGTTAGTTGATTTTTATTTAGTTGTGAAAAATGTAATCTAATCGCGCTATGTTTTCTATGTTTTTTTTTCGTCTTTTGCTAGCTTGATACGAATTAAGCAAAGTACCACCCAAAAAAAGGGTTAAAACTGCTAGTACCGAATGGTTTATTGCTTAACACTTTGTCGTTAACAAGTCTTGAATTAGTTGTGATAATTAAGAATTTGTAGTACAATGTTTTCTATGTTATTTGCACTTTTTGTTGGCATATCAATACATCAAAAAGTGGTAAAAACTGTTTACACCGAATGATTAACAGCTTAATAATTCATGATTATTTTTGTCGTTAATAAGTTTTTACGATTTCAGATTTGTCGTTCTGTGTTTTCTATGTTTTTTTCGGGAAAAACTTTTTATTACATAATAATTTTCCTTTAATAAGTCGTTAATTAGTTGTGAAAAAATAAAATTTCTCTTGTGGTGTTTTCTATGTTTTTGTTTTATTTTTCTAAATTCATATGAAATCAGGAAGGCGCTCCAGAATTCTATTGAAATATTTAAATTTTCATTAATTTGTCTTTGATTGGTCATTGATTTTATGTGGCAATTTAATCATTTTCGATCAGTTTTTTGTATGCTTTTTGTTTTAGTTTCAATTCATATGAAATAACATTCAAAAAGGCTTTTAAGCTGATTATATTGAACTAATTAACGACTAATTAAAGGAAAATTATTAAGTAATAAAAAGTTTTTTCCCGAAAAAAAAAACATCGAAAACACAGAACGACAAATCTGAAATAGTAAAAACTTAATAACGACTAAATAATCATGAATTATAAGCCTGATATGTAAACAGAAAACAGTTTGTACCACTTTTTGATGTAGTAAGATGCTAACTTGATGTGAAGCTAACAAAGAGAGCAAATAACATAGAAAACATTTCACTACAAATTCGAAATTTTTACAACTAATTCAAGACCTTTTATCGACAAATTATTAAGCAATAATTCGTTATTAGCATTTTGTATCCCTTTTTTAGGTGATACTTTGCTCACTTGATATCAAGCTAGCAAAGGACGCAAAAAACATTGAAAACATAGCACGATTAGATTACATTTTCACAATTATTTAGCCATAAATATTAAGTATAATAAGTTTTTACCGCTTTCAAGATTTGTCAAGTTAGCAAAGCACACGAAAAAAACATAGAAAACACTGAACGAAAAACTCCAAATTGTCACAACTAATTAACGGCAAATTAACCACCTACTCATTTTTCGATTCGTGAAAGTTGCTTTGCTGACTTGACACTCATGACAAATTTGTTTGTGGAGCTCGTGACAATATTCTGCACTCACAATTTCTTAAGAAATCAAAATTGTTTTTTAAAATCGCGTGTGAAATTGCTTTAAATTGGGAGATGGCAGAAAATCAAAATCACATGACATCCAGGAGTTAAGTCACAAAAAAACCTTTGCAATCCACTCGACTAAACAAGGACCGAAAGCTGCCCAGTCAAATTTTAATAAGACTTGTTTCAAAAGAAATAAAAATCACCAAAGGAGTTGCAGTCAGAGTCGTTATAGTTCTATGCATAGCAGCAGTCAAGGCCAATTCTCACCACACCTCAAAAGTCTTATGAAGAGTGCTATCGATGCGGTAGAATGCAAAATCCACTAAGTTGTGCAGCCCGCCAGTGAGAATGTTATAAGTGCCATAATCTTGGCCACGTGCCACACAAATGTCAGCATGGAAGTCATCGCAAGGTTATTGCCGAATTGTCAGAAGCCACGAATTATGTAAGTACTATTTCTAGAAATAAAAGGATTCGAAGACTCGTCGCGCTGGTGCGTAGGTGTTCATACGCTCCACGTATCCCAGCCATTTTAGCCGCTGTATTTTCAGCTTTTTGACCAGGTCGACGTCACTGTAAAGCCCGTAGAGCTCATTGTTAAATCTTCTCCTCCATACCGCATCGATACAGACTGGACCAGAGATCACTTTAAGATTTTCGTTTCAAAGCACTCAAGCAGACTTTCATCCGTTTTTGACAAAGTCCATGCTTCTGCCACATATAGCAGGACCGGGATGATTAGGGTCTTATATAAGGTCTCCTTGGTTCTTTGAGAGAGGGCTTTACTACTCAGATGCCTTCTTAGCCCGAAGAAACAGCAAATGGCCAGAGTAATTCTTCGTTTGATCTCTGCACTGATGTCATTTTCCGATGTAATAGTGGAGCCCAAGTAGACAAAGTCCTTGATGACTTCGAAGCTGTACCTATCCTGGAATCCATTTATCGGGCATACTTTCTTCCAACCAAATTTTAAAGATAAGTTAGTGTATACTCCCTACCAAGTCACCTCCCCCTGCTTTGAATAGCTTGGCTGGTAGGCCATCTACACTAGCAGACTTGAACGCTTTAAGCTTAGCTATCGCAAGCCACACTTCATTAAGGTCGGATGGACGGAAATTTTGACCATCGTCGTCCAAGTTGAATGGATTATTCTGCCTATCATCGTGCGCCGTTTAATAGTCTAGAAAAGTGTTGTTTCCAGATCCTCAGCACCGACTGTGTGTCTACCACCATATTCCCACTCTCGTCCCGGCAGGCTTCCGTTCTGGCCTTGTAACCCTGGGTAGATTACCTCACCCTTCGGTAGAACTGTAGAACATCCGCTCTACAACTACAGTCCTCAATAGATTCGGCTACCAGCTTCGCATGCTCTCCCTTTTTCCTCCTGAGAAGTCAGCGTTCCTCCTTTCATTTTTGCCCTTAGAGCTCAAAGGCTGCCCTCTCAGCTGCTCTGATTCTAGTTTGTAGCATCGACTGGAAGGCTTCGTTCTTGGCTGCATGCGCCAGCCGGCATTCTTCATCGAACCAGGGGTTTCATTGTAGTTGCCCAGTGAAACCCAACATCAGTGGCGGCACTTCTAATGGCTTGTTGACAGTGTTTCTACTGGTCCTCTGCAGTTTGTGCTGGTGGCGGAAACGCTGAAAGGTTACCAGGTCAGTAAAGGGCCAATGATCTTGAATTTAGCTTTGATGTGGAATGGGACCAGATGCTCGCTTACACTTCTGAAGCCCAAGGCTTCTTGCTTAAGTCTTCGTCACACGACTTCATCCTTGGTATGCCCTCTCCATCCCACTGCACTTCCTGGATGGCTGTTTCATCAGCCTTTAGTTTATCCAGGTTCTCCACTAATTGTTCGGCTGCACGTGGTCTGTTAAAGGTCCGGTTATTCCACGTGCAGATCCGAAATTAACTGCCCTTGTTTCGTTTGCCAACATAAAGATGACAACGAGAAATACTGCCTACATCAAAGAAAAGTAATTGAGATAAATAAAAGTAAATAAATAAAGCAAAAAATATAATAGAAACAAGAAAAGTGAAATCGTAAAATTGTATACAATAAAGGATAAGTCAAAAAAAAAAGTTCATTCTTTTTGCTTAATGCTAAATGCCTAATATTAATAAAGAACCCGAAAATCAAGATCAAGAAGCAAGGTTTCAGAAACCAATAGATATTCATCCAACAAAAAAGATGTTTTCAATAATTGGCCACATAGACCCATATGTCATGGGAAATAATTTCGTCGAATATGAAATGCGATTGAAACAATTTTTCATTGCAAACGATCTTCATTTAATTTTTGTCCTAAGAAAAAGGTGTGTCCCCGATGACCCATCAAAAAAGACTTACGACGAATTGGTGTCAATTCTAACTAATTATTTCAAGCCGATTGTAAACGTAATAAATTTATGAGTGTCATAGGTAGGTAGATAATTTGCCGTTTATTAGTTGTGACAATTTAGAATTTGTCGTTCAATGTTCTCTACGTTTTCTTGGGTGCTTTGCCAACTTGATATCAAGTTAGCAAAGCACCTTGTCGAAAATCAGTAAAAACTTCTTATACCTGATGTTCGATGACTTAGGAATATGTCGTTAATTAGTCGTGAACTAGTTGTAACAAATTTAATTTGATCGTGCAATGTTTTCTATGTTTTTTTGGGTGCTTTGCTAACTTGATATCAAGTTAGCAAAGCAACTCCCACGGATCGAAAAATGGATTGTTGCATAATTTGTTGTTAATTAGTCGTTAATTAGTTGTGATAATTTCGAATTTGTAGTTCTATATTTTCTGTTTTTTCTAAAATTTGATATTTTAGTACATAATAATTTGGCGTTAGTTATTCGTTATTCAGTTGTGAAAAAATCAATTTATCATGCGATGTTTTCTATGAATTTTTGGATTATTTGTTTTCTATGAGTGTCAAGTTAGCAAAGCAACTTTGACAAATTGAAAAATGGGTAGGTGGATAATTTGCCGTTAATTACTTATGACAATTTCAAATTTATCGTTCAATGTTTTCTATGTTTTTTCGTGTGCTTTGCAAACTTGACAGATCTTGAAAAGCGGTAGAAACTTATTATACTTAATTTTTTGTGGCTAAATAATTTGCCGTTAGTTGATTTTTATTTAGTTGTGAAAAATGTAATCTAATCGCGCTATGTTTTCTATGTTTTTTTTTCGTCTTTTGCTAGCTTGATACGAATTAAGCAAAGTACCACCCAAAAAAAGGGTTAAAACTGCTAGTACCGAATGGTTTATTGCTTAACACTTTGTCGTTAACAAGTCTTGAATTAGTTGTGATAATTAAGAATTTGTAGTACAATGTTTTCTATGTTATTTGCACTTTTTGTTGGCATATCAATACATCAAAAAGTGGTAAAAACTGTTTACACCGAATGATTAACAGCTTAATAATTCATGATTATTTTTGTCGTTAATAAGTTTTTACGATTTCAGATTTGTCGTTCTGTGTTTTCTATGTTTTTTTCGGGAAAAACTTTTTATTACATAATAATTTTCCTTTAATAAGTCGTTAATTAGTTGTGAAAAAATAAAATTTCTCTTGTGGTGTTTTCTATGTTTTTGTTTTATTTTTCTAAATTCATATGAAATCAGGAAGGCGCTCCAGAATTCTATTGAAATATTTAAATTTTCATTAATTTGTCTTTGATTGGTCATTGATTTTATGTGGCAATTTAATCATTTTCGATCAGTTTTTTGTATGCTTTTTGTTTTAGTTTCAATTCATATGAAATAACATTCAAAAAGGCTTTTAAGCTGATTATATTGAACTAATTAACGACTAATTAAAGGAAAATTATTAAGTAATAAAAAGTTTTTTCCCGAAAAAAAAAACATCGAAAACACAGAACGACAAATCTGAAATAGTAAAAACTTAATAACGACTAAATAATCATGAATTATAAGCCTGATATGTAAACAGAAAACAGTTTGTACCACTTTTTGATGTAGTAAGATGCTAACTTGATGTGAAGCTAACAAAGAGAGCAAATAACATAGAAAACATTTCACTACAAATTCGAAATTTTTACAACTAATTCAAGACCTTTTATCGACAAATTATTAAGCAATAATTCGTTATTAGCATTTTGTATCCCTTTTTTAGGTGATACTTTGCTCACTTGATATCAAGCTAGCAAAGGACGCAAAAAACATTGAAAACATAGCACGATTAGATTACATTTTCACAATTATTTAGCCATAAATATTAAGTATAATAAGTTTTTACCGCTTTCAAGATTTGTCAAGTTAGCAAAGCAAACGAAAAAAACATAGAAAACACTGAACGAAAAACTCCAAATTGTCACAACTAATTAACGGCAAATTAACCACCTACTCATTTTTCGATTCGTGAAAGTTGCTTTGCTGACTTGACACTCATGACAAATTTGTTTGTGGAGCTCGTGACAATATTCTGCACTCACAATTTCTTAAGAAATCAAAATTGTTTTTTAAAATCGCGTGTGAAATTGCTTTAAATTGGGAGATGGCAGAAAATCAAAATCACATGACATCCAGGAGTTAAGTCACAAAAAAACCTTTGCAATCCACTCGACTAAACAAGGACCGAAAGCTGCCCAGTCAAATTTTAATAAGACTTGTTTCAAAAGAAATAAAAATCACCAAAGGAGTTGCAGTCAGAGTCGTTATAGTTCTATGCATAGCAGCAGTCAAGGCCAATTCTCACCACACCTCAAAAGTCTTATGAAGAGTGCTATCGATGCGGTAGAATGCAAAATCCACTAAGTTGTGCAGCCCGCCAGTGAGAATGTTATAAGTGCCATAATCTTGGCCACTTGCCACACAAATGTCAGCATGGAAGTCATCGCAAGGTTATTGCCGAATTGTCAGAAGCCACGGATTATGTAAGTACTATTTCTAGAAATAAAAGGATTCGAAGACTCGTCGCGCTGGTGCGTAGGTGTTCATACAGTCCACGTGTCCCAGCCATCTTAGCCGCTGTATTTTCAGCTTTTTGACCAGGTCGACGTCACTGTAAAGCCCGTAGGGCTCATTGTTAAATCTTCTCCTCCATACCGCATCGATACAGACTGGACCAGAGATCACTTTAAGATTTTCGTTTCAAAGCACTCAAGCAGACTTTCATCCGTTTTTGACAAAGTCCATGCTTCTGCCACATATAGCAGGACCGGGATGATTAGGGTCTTATATAAGGTCTCCTTGGTTCTTTGAGAGAGGGCTTTACTACTCAGATGCCTTCTTAGCCCGAAGAAACAGCAAATGGTCAGAGTAATTCTTCGTTTGATCTCTGCACTGATGTCATTTTCCGATGTAATAGTGGAGCCCAAGTAGACAAAGTCCTTGACGACTTCGAAGCTGTACCTATCCTGGAATCCATTTATCGGGCATACTTTCTTCCAACCAAATTTTAAAGATAAGTTAGTGTATACTCCCTACCAAGTCATCTCCCCCTGCTTTGAATAGCTTGGCTGGTAGGCCATCTACACCAGCAGACTTTAACGCTTTAAGCTTAGCTATCGCAAGCCACACTTCATTAAGGTCGGATGGACGGAAATTTTGACCATCGTCGTCCAAGTTGAATGGATTATTCTGCCTATCATCGTGCGCCGTTTAATAGTCTAGAAAAGTGTTGTTTCCAGATCTTCAGCACCGACTGTGTGTCTACCACCATATTCCCACTCTCGTCCCGGCAGGCTTCCGTTCTGGCCTTGTAACCCTGGGTAGATTACCTCACCCTTCGGTAGAACTGTAGAACATCCACTCTACAACTACAGTCCTCAATAGATTCGGCTACCAGCTTCGCAAGCTCTCCCTTTTTCCTCCTGAGAAGTCAGCGTTCCTCCTTTCATTTTTGCCCGTAGAGCTCAAAGGCTGCCCTCTCAGCTGCTCTGTTTCTAGTTTGTAGCATTGACTGGAAGGCTTCGTTCTTGGCTGCATGCGCCAGCCGGCATTCTTCATCGAACCAGGGGTTTCATTGTAGTTGCCCAGTGAAACCCAACATCAGTGGCGGCACTTCTAATGGCTTGTTGACAGTGTTTCTACTGGTCCTCTGCAGTTTGTGCTGGTGGCGGAACCGCTGAAAGGTTACCAGGTCAGTAAAGGGCCAATGATCTTGAATTTAGCTTTGATGCGGACTGGGACCAGATGCTCGCTTACACTTCTGAAGCCCAAGGCTTCTTGCTTAAGTCTTCCTTTTACCACAAAACCACAACGCAAGAGCAACTGATCCAGCTCCATGCAGCACTCACTAGAGTAGATGTCACACGACTTCATCCTTGGTATGCCCTCTCCATCCCACTGCACTTCCTGGATGGCTGTTACATCAGCCTTTAGTTTATCCAGGTTCTCCACTAATTGTTCGGCTGCACGTGGTCTGTTAAAGGTCCGGTTATTCCACGTGCAGATCCGAAATTAACTGCCCTTGTTTCGTTTGCCAACATAAAGATGACAACGAGAAATACTGCCTACATCAAAGAAAAGTAATTGAGATAAATAAAAGTAAATAAATAAAGCAAAAAATATAATAGAAACAAGAAAAGTGAAATCGTAAAATTGTATGCAATAAAGGATAAGTCAAAGAAAAAAATTCATTCATTTTGCTTAGTGCTAAATGCCTTATATTTAAAAAAAAAACCGAAAATCAAGATCAAGAAGCAAGGTTTCAGAAATCAATAGATATTCATCCAACAAAAAAGATGTTTTCAATAATTGGCCACATAGACCCATATGTCAGGGGAAATGATTTCGTCGAATATGAAATGTAAATAAATAAATAAATTAAATGAAGATCGTTTGCAATACAAAATTGTCGATGACCCATCAAAAAAGACTTACGACGAATTGGTGTCAATTCTAACTAATTATTTCAAGCTGATTGTAAACGTAATAAATTTATGAGTGTCATAGGTAGGTAGATAATTTGCCGTTTATTAGTTGTGACAATTTAGAATTTGTCGTTCAATGTTCTCTACGTTTTCTTGGGTGCTTTGCCAACTTGATATCAAGTTAGCAAAGCACCTTGTCGAAAATCAGTAAAAACTTCTTATACCTGATGTTCGATGACTTAGGAATATGTCGTTAATTAGTCGTGAACTAGTTGTAACAAATTTAATTTGATCGTGCAATGTTTTCTATGTTTTTTTGGGTGTATGCTAACTTGATATCAAGTTAGCAAAGCAACTCCCATGGATCGAAAAATGGATTGTTGCATAATTTGTTGTTAATTAGTCGTTAATTAGTTGTGATCATTTCGAATTTGTAGTTCTATATTTTCTGTTTTTTCTAAAATTTGATATTTTAGTACATAATAATTTGGAGTTAGTTATTCGTTATTTAGTTGTGAAAAAATCAATTTATCATGCGATGTTTTCTATGAATTTTTGGATTATTTGTTTTCTATGAGTGTCAAGTTAGCAAAGTAACTTTGACAAATTGAAAAATGGGTAGGTGGATACTTTGCCGTTAATTACTTATGACAATTTCAAATTTATCGTTCAATGTTTTCTATGTTTTTTCGTGTGCTTTGCAAACTTGACAAATCTTGAAAAGCGGTAGAAACTTATTATACTTACTGTTTTGTGGCTAAATAATTTGCCGTTAGTTGATTTTTATTTAGTTGTGAAAAATGTAATCTAATCGCGCTATGTTTTCTATGTTTTTTTCGTCTTTTGCTAGCTTGATACGAATTAAGCAAAGTATCACCTAAAAAAAGGGTTAAAACTGCTAGTACCGAATGGTTTATTGCTTAACACTTTGTCGTTAACAAGTCTTGAATTAGTTGTGATAATTAAGAATTTGTAGTGCAATGTTTTCTATGTTATTTGCACTTTTTGTTGGCATATCAATACATCAAAAAGTGGTAAAAACTGTTTACACCGAATGATTAACAGCTTAATAATTCATGATTATTTTTGTCGTTAATAAGTTTTTACGATTTCAGATTTGTCGTTCTGTGTTTTATATGTTTTTTTCGGGAAAAACTTTTTATTACATAATAATTTTCCTTTAATAAGTCGTTAATTAGTTGTGAAAAAATAAAATTTCTCTTGTGGTGTTTTCTATGTTTTTGTTTTATTTTTCTAAATTCATATGAAATCAGGAAGGCGCTCCAGAATTCTATTGAAATATTTAAATTTTCATTAAATTGTCTTTGATTGGTCATTGATTTTATGTGGCAATTTAATCATTTTCGATCAGTTTTTTGTATGCTTTTTGTTTTAGTTTCAATTCATATGAAATAACATTCAAAAAGGTTTTTAAGCTGATTATATTGAACTAATTAACGACTAATTAAAGGAAAATTATTAAGTAATAAAAAGTTTTTTCCCGAAAAAAAAACATAGAAAACACAGAACGACAAATCTGAAATAGTAAAAACTTAATAACGACTAAATAATCGTGAATTATAAGCCTGATATGTAAACAGAAAACAGTTTGTACCACTTTTTGATGTAGTAAGATGCTAACTTGATGTGAAGCTAACAAAGAGAGCAAATAACATAGAAAACATTTCACTACAAATTCGAAATTTTTACAACTAATTCAAGACCTTTTATCGACAAATTATCAAGCAATAATTCGTTATTAGCATTTTGTATCCCTTTTTTAGGTGATACTTTGCTCACTTGATATCAAGCTAGCAAAGGACGCAAAAAACATTGAAAACATAGCACGATTAGATTACATTTTCACAATTATTTAGCCATAAATATTAAGTATAATAAGTTTTTACCGCTTTCAAGATTTGTCAAGTTAGCAAAGCACACGAAAAAAACATAGAAAACACTGAACGAAAAACTCCAAATTGTCACAACTAATTAACGGCAAATTAACCACCTACTCATTTTTCGATTCGTAAAAGTTGCTTTGCTGACTTGACACTCATGACAAATTTGTTTGTGGAGCTCGTGACAATATTCTGCACTCACAATTTCTTAAGAAATCAAAATTGTTTTTTAAAATCGCGTGTGAAATTGCTTTAAATTGGGAGATGGCAGAAAATCAAAATCACATGACATCCAGGAGTTAAGTCACAAAAAAACCTTTGCAATCCACTCGACTAAACAAGGACCGAAAGCTGCCCAGTCAAATTTTAATAAGACTTGTTTCAAAAGAAATAAAAATCACCATAGGAGTTGCAGTCAGAGTCGTTATAGTTCTATGCATAGCAGCAGTCAAGGCCAATTCTCACCACACCTCAAAAGTCTTATGAAGAGTGCTATCGATGCGGTAGAATGCAAAATCCACTAAGTTGTACAGCCCGCCAGTGAGAATGTAATAAGTGCCATAATCTTGGCCACGTGCCACACAAATGTCAGCATGGAAGTCATCGCAAAGTTATTGCCGAATTGTCAGAAGCCACGGATTATGTAAGTACTATTTCTAGAAGTGTTAATAATTTGGAATTTATAGTCATCCACAGTGAAAAGAAGGTAAAGCCTTTTCTTTGTCAGGATTGGCTTGATGTCATTTACCCAAATAGGCGTAAATTATTTTCTTTTGATCCAAATATTCAAGAAAAAGGTAAAATTGAAAATACTCAAGAAGTAATTGAAAATATTAAAAAAAAAAATCCCCAATGTTTTCCCTTCTGACTAGACTAGACCTAGACCATTCCACGGAAAACACTATACAAAATTTTACAATAGAGATTGTGTTTAAGTAGTATTTCATTGTGCTTATGCAGTATCTTAAAAGTTGCGTGAAAAAGTGGAAGATGAGTTAAAATGCTTGTTCGATATTATTATTTTGGAGCCAGTAAGGTTAAGCATGATATGATGAAATTGCCTCGAGCACTGGGTTATGATTCATTTCCAAAACAAATTAAGGCATTCGTATTTGCATCGATGCCAAAGTGACTATTAACCCTTATACTCGTATCAAAACTGAACACTATCCACTTCCCAGAACGGAAGATATTTTTGCAGGTCTTGCTAGTTGTAAGTTGTTTTGTATAATTGACTTGTTCGGTACTTACCAACTACTTACATTATCTAAAAAGTCTAGAGAATACGCCACAATTACAACTCATAAGGGATTATTTTAATATAACAGATTGCCTTTCGGTATATCTAGTGTGCCATCCATTTTCCAGTCAGTGATGGACCAAGTTTTAATAGACACCCAAAATGTGCCATTGAAGTTCAAGACCATCAAAATTGTAAAAAAATGCTTTTAAAAATTTTAACGAAATGAAACCAATTCAGTATAAAGATTAATTTAGATAAATGTAGATTTTTTGAAAAAAAAAACATTATTTATTTACTAACTTTACTTTTCTTTAGATGGCAATGATAGTCCATGATGGACTACGGCCTCAACCAACAAGCCCCTCTAGCCAGCTCGTTCCCTAGCTAACTGCCTCCAGATACGAACTCCAAGTTGGTTGAGGTCGCTCTCCACTTGTGTGTGCCAGCAAAGGTGTCTGCGGCTCAGACCATCAGGGGTGGATTCGAAGACTCGTCACGCTGGTGCGTAGGTGTTCATACGCTCCACGTATCCCAGCCATTTTAGCCGCTGTATTTTCAGCTTTTTGACCAGGTCGATGTCACTGTAAAGCCCGTAGAGCTCATTGTTAAATCTTCTCCTCCATACCGCATCGATACACACTGGACCAGATATCACTTTAAGATTTTCGTTTCAAAGCACCCAAGCAGACTTTCATCCGTTTTTGACAAAGTCCATGCTTCTGCCACATATAGCAGGACCGGGATGATTAGGGTCTTATATAAGGTCTCCTTGGTTCTTTGAGAGAGAGCTTTACTACTCAGATGCCTTCTTAGCCCGAAGAAACAGCAAATGGCCAGAGTAATTCTTCGTTTGATCTCTGCACTGATGTCATTTTCCGATGTAATAGTGGAGCCCAAGTAGACAAAGTCCTTGACGACTTCGAAGCTGTACCTAATTTATCGGGCATACTTTCTTCCAACCAAATTTTAAAAATAAGTTAGTGTATACTCCCTACCAAGTCATCTCCCCCTGCTTTGAATAGCTTGGCTGGTAGGCCATCTACACCAGCAGACTTGAACGCTTTAAGCTTAGCTATCGCAAGCCACACTTCATTAAGGTCGGATGGACGGAAATTTTGACCATCGTCGTCCAAGTTGAATGGATTATTCTGCCTATCATCGCGCGCCGTTTAATAGTCTAGAAAAGTGTTGTTTCCAGATATTCAGCACCGACTGTGTGTCTACCACCATATTCCCACTCTCGTCCCGGCAGGCTTCCGTTCTGGCCTTGTAACCCTGGGTAGATTACCTCACCCTTCGGTAGAACTGTAGAACATCCGCTCTACAACTACAGTCCTTAATAGATTCGGCTACCAGCTTCGCATGCTCTCCCTTTTTCCTCCTGAGAAGTCAGCGTTCCTCCTTTCATTTTTGCCCGTAGAGCTCAAAGGCTGCCCTCTCAGCTGCTCTGATTCTAGTTTGTAGCATTGACTGGAAGGCTTCGTTCTTGGCTGCATGCGCCAGCCGGCATTCTTCATCGAACCAGGGGTTTCATTGTAGTTGCCCAGTGAAACCCAACATCAGTGGCGGCACTTCTGATGGCTTGTTGACAGTGTTTCTACTGGTCCTCTGCAGTTTGTGCTGGTGGCGGAACCGCTGAAAGGTTACGATAGACTTGGTCAGTAAAGGGCCTGGCGATCTTTTCTTTTCTTTTCTTTCTTTGGGCACCTATCATACGTACTCTCGAGGAGATCGTAGAAGTCTTCCTTGTTTGAATCACCTTTGTCTTTCGTTGGGGCGTGGGCACAGATAAACTTCCTGGATGGCTGTTACATCAGCCTTTAGTTTATCCAGGTTCTCCCCTAATTATTCGGCTGCACGTGGTCTGTTTAAGGTCCGGATATTCCACGTGCAGATCCGAAATTAATTGCCCTTGTTTCGTTTGCCAACATAAAGATGACAACGAGAAATACTAACTAATAAAAGTAAATATTTAAAGCAAAAACTATAATAGAAACAAGAAAAGTGAAATCGTAAAATTGTATGCAATAAAGGATAAGTCAAAAAAAAAGTTCATTCTTTTTGCTTAATGCTAAATGCCTAATATTAATAAAGAACCCGAAAATCAAGATCAAGAAGCAAGGTTTCAGAAACAAATAGATATTCATCCAACAAAAAAGATGTTTTCAATAATTGGCCACATAGACCCATATGTCATGGGAAATGATTTCGTCGAATATGAAATGCGATTGAAACAATTTTTCATTGCAAACGATCTTCATTTAATTTTTGTCCTAAGAAAAAGGTGTGTTCCCGATGACCCATCAAAAAAACTTACGACGAATTGGTGTCAATTCTAACTAATTATTTCAAGCCGATTGTAAACGTAATAAATTTATGAGTGTCATAGGTAGGTAGATAATTTGCCGTTTATTAGTTGTGACAATTTAGAATTTGTCGTTCAATGTTCTCTACGTTTTCTTGGGTGCTTTGCTAACTTGATATCAAGTTAGCAAAGCAACTCCCACGGATCGAAAAATGGATTGGTGCATAATTTGTTGTTAATTAGTCGTTAATTAGTTGTGATAGTTTCGAATTTGTAGTTCTATATTTTCTGTTTTTTTTCTAAGATTTGATATTTTAGTACATAATTATTTGGCGTTAGTTATTCGTTATTTAGTTGTGAAAAAATCAATTTATCATGCGATGTTTTCTATGAATTTTTGGATTATTTGTTTTCTATGAGTGTCAAGTTAGCAAAGCAACTTTGACAAATTGAAAAATGGGTAGGTGGATAATTTACCGTTAATTACTTATGACAATTTCAAATTTGTCGTTCAATGTTTTCTATGTTTTTTTCGTGTGCTTTGCAAACTTGACAGATCTAAAAAAGCGGTAGAAACTTATTATACTTAATGCTTTGTGGCTAAGTAATTTGCCGTTAGTTGGTTGTTGATTAGTTGTGAAAAACGTAATCTAATCGCGCTATGTTTTCTATGTTTGATATGAATTAAGCAAAGTATCACCTAAAAAAGGGGTTAAAACTGCTAGTACCGAATGGTTCATTGCTTAACACTTTGTCGTTGACAAGTCTTGAATTAGTTGTGATAATTTAGAATTTGTAGTGCAATGTTTTCTATGTTATTTGCACTTTTTGTTGGCATATCAATACATCAAAAAGTGGTAAAAACTGTTTACACCGAATGATTAACAGCTTAATAATTCATGATTATTTTTGTCGTTAATAAGTTTTTACGATTTCAGATTTGTCGTTCTGTGTTTTCTATGTTTTTTTCGGGAAAAACTTTTTATTACACAATAATTTTCCTTTAATAAGTCGTTAATTAGTTGTGAAAAAATAAAATTTCTCTTGTGGTGTTTTCTATGTTTTTGTTTTATTTTTCTAAATTCATATGAAATCAGGAAGGCGCTCCAGAATTCTATTGAAATATTTAAATTTTCATTAATTTGTCTTTGATTGGTCATTGATTTTATGTGGCAATTTAATCATTTTCGATCAGTTTTTTGTATGCTTTTTGTTTTAGTTTCAATTCATATGAAATAACATTCAAAAAGGCTACTAAGCTGATTATATTGAACTAATTAACGACTAATTAAAGGAAAATTATTAAGTAATAAAAAGTTTTTTCCCGAAAAAAACATCGAAAACACAGAACGACAAATCTGAAATAGTAAAAACTTAATAACTACTAAATAATCATGAATTATAAGCCTTTTATGTAAACAGAAAACAGTTTGTACCACTTTTTGATGTAGTAAGATGCTAACTTGATGTGAAGCTAACAAAGAGAGCAAATAACATAGAAAACATTTCACTACAAATTCGAAATTTTTACAACTAATTCAAGACCTTTTATCGACAAATTATTAAGCAATAATTCGTTATTAGCATTTTGTATCCCTTTTTTAGGTGATACTTTGCTCACTTGATATAAAGCTGGCAAAGGACGCAAAAAACATTGAAAACATAGCACGATTAGATTACATTTTCACAATTATTAAGCCATGAACATTAAGTATAATAAGTTTTTACCGCTTTCAAGATTTGTCAAGTTAGCAAAGCACACGAAAAAAATATAGAAAACACTGAACGAAAAACTCCAAATTGTCACAACTAATTAACGGCAAATTAACCACCTACTCATTTTTCGATTCGTCAAAGTTGCTTTGCTGACTTGACACACATGATAAATTTGTTTGTGGAAGGAATCAAAATTGTTTTCTAAAATCGCATGTGAAATTGCTTTAAATTGGGAGATGGCAGAAAATCAAAATCACATGACATCCAGAAGTTAAGTCATAAACACCTTTGCAATCCACTCGACTAAACAAGGACCGAAAGCTGCCCAGTCAAATTTTAATAAGACCGGTTTCAAAAGAAATAAAAATCACCATAGGAGTCGCAGTCAGAGTCGTTATAGTTCTATGCATAGCAGCAGTCAAGGCCAATTCTCACCACACCTCAAAAGTCTTATGAAGAGTGCTATCGATGCGGTAGAATGCAAAATCCACTAAGTTGTACAGCCCGCCAGTGAGAATGTAATAAGTGCCATAATCTTGGCCACGTGCCACACAAATGTCAGCATGGAAGTCATCGCAAAGTTATTGCCGAATTGTCAGAAGCCACGGATTATGTAAGTACTATTTCTAGAAATAAAATTAGTGAAATCAGTCAGGCAGCTATAGTTGAAGTCATCATTGAAGGTGTTCCTGTTCTTATGGAAGTTGATTCTGGAGCTTGTTCTTCTGTTATTTCTGAAAATGAGTATAGGTCCAAATTTGGTAGCATTAAATCAGTCAAAACTAATCAAACATTTTTGTCAGTCACAGGTAAAATCATAAACTGTGCAAGAAAAGTTGAGGTTGCAGTGTGCTTGCCAATCGCTTCAAGTGTTAATAATTTGGAATTTATAGTCATCCACAGTGAAAAGAAGGTAAAGCCTTTTCTTTGTCAGGATTGGCTTGATGTCATTTACCCAAATAGGCGTAAAATATTTTCTTTTGATCCAAATATTCAAGAAAAAGGTAAAATTGAAAAAACTCAAGAAGTAATTGAAAATATTAAAAAAAAAAATCCCCAATGTTTTCCCTTCTGACTAGACTAGACCTAGACCATTCCACGGAAAACACTATACAAAATTTTACAATAGAGATTGTGTTTAAGTAGTATTTCATTGTGCTTATGCAGTATCTTAAAAGTTGCATGAAAAAGTGGAAGATGAGTTAAAATGCTTGTTCGATATTATTATTTTGGAGCCAGTAAGGTTAAGCATGATATGATGAAATTGCCTCGAGCACTGGGTTATGATTCATTTCCAAAACAAATTAAGGCATTCGTATTTGCATCGATGCCAAAGTGACTATTAACCCTTATACTCGTATCAAAACTGAACACTATCCACTTCCCAGAACGGAAGATATTTTTGCAGGTCTTGCTAGTTGTAAGTTGTTTTGTATAATTGACTTGTTCGGTACTTACCAACTACTTACATTATCTAAAAAGTCTAGAGAATACGCCACAATTACAACTCATAAGGGATTATTTTAATATAACAGATTGCCTTTCGGTATATCTAGTGTGCCATCCATTTTCCAGTCAGTGATGGACGAAGTTTTAATAGACACCCAAAATGTGCCATTGAAGTTCAAGACCATCAAAATTGTAAGAAAATGCTTTTAAAAATTTTAACGAAATGAAACCAATTCAGTATAAAGATTAATTTAGATAAATGTAGATTTTTTGAAAAAAAAAACATTATTTATTTACTTACTTTACTTTTCTTTAGATGGCAATGATAGTCCATGATGGACTACGGCCTCAACCAACAAGCCCCTCTAGCCAGCTCGTTCCCTAGCTAACTGCCTCCAGATACGAACTCCAAGTTGGTTGAGGTCGCTCTCCACTTGTGTGTGCCAGCAAAGGTGTCTGCGGCTCAGACCATCAGGGGTGGATTCGAAGACTCGTCACGCTGGTGCGTAGGTGTTCATACGCTCCACGTATCCCAGCCATTTTAGCCGCTGTATTTTCAGCTTTTTGACCAGGTCGATGTCACTGTAAAGCCCGTAGAGCTCATTGTTAAATCTTCTCCTCCATACCGCATCGATACACACTGGACCAGATATCACTTTAAGATTTTCGTTTCAAAGCACCCAAGCAGACTTTCATCCGTTTTTGACAAAGTCCATGCTTCTGCCACATATAGCAGGACCGGGATGATTAGGGTCTTATATAAGGTCTCCTTGGTTCTTTGAGAGAGAGCTTTACTACTCAGATGCCTTCTTAGCCCGAAGAAACAGCAAATGGCCAGAGTAATTCTTCGTTTGATCTCTGCACTGATGTCATTTTCCGATGTAATAGTGGAGCCCAAGTAGACAAAGTCCTTGACGACTTCGAAGCTGTACCTAATTTATCGGGCATACTTTCTTCCAACCAAATTTTAAAAATAAGTTAGTGTATACTCCCTACCAAGTCATCTCCCCCTGCTTTGAATAGCTTGGCTGGTAGGCCATCTACACCAGCAGACTTGAACGCTTTAAGCTTAGCTATCGCAAGCCACACTTCATTAAGGTCGGATGGACGGAAATTTTGACCATCGTCGTCCAAGTTGAATGGATTATTCTGCCTATCATCGCGCGCCGTTTAATAGTCTAGAAAAGTGTTGTTTCCAGATATTCAGCACCGACTGTGTGTCTACCACCATATTCCCACTCTCGTCCCGGCAGGCTTCCGTTCTGGCCTTGTAACCCTGGGTAGATTACCTCACCCTTCGGTAGAACTGTAGAACATCCGCTCTACAACTACAGTCCTTAATAGATTCGGCTACCAGCTTCGCATGCTCTCCCTTTTTCCTCCTGAGAAGTCAGCGTTCCTCCTTTCATTTTTGCCCGTAGAGCTCAAAGGCTGCCCTCTCAGCTGCTCTGATTCTAGTTTGTAGCATTGACTGGAAGGCTTCGTTCTTGGCTGCATGCGCCAGCCGGCATTCTTCATCGAACCAGGGGTTTCATTGTAGTTGCCCAGTGAAACCCAACATCAGTGGCGGCACTTCTGATGGCTTGTTGACAGTGTTTCTACTGGTCCTCTGCAGTTTGTGCTGGTGGCGGAACCGCTGAAAGGTTACGATAGACTTGGTCAGTAAAGGGCCTGGCGATCTTTTCTTTTCTTTTCTTTCTTTGGGCACCTATCATACGTACTCTCGAGGAGATCGTAGAAGTCTTCCTTGTTTGAATCACCTTTGTCTTTCGTTGGGGCGTGGGCACAGATAAACTTCCTGGATGGCTGTTACATCAGCCTTTAGTTTATCCAGGTTCTCCCCTAATTATTCGGCTGCACGTGGTCTGTTTAAGGTCCGGATATTCCACGTGCAGATCCGAAATTAATTGCCCTTGTTTCGTTTGCCAACATAAAGATGACAACGAGAAATACTGCCTACATCAAAGAAAAGTAATTGAGATAAATAAAAGTAAATATTTAAAGCAAAAACTATAGTAGAAACAAGAAAAGTGAAATCGTAAAATTGTATGCAATAAAGGATAAGTCAAAAAAAAAAGTTCATTCTTTTTGCTTAATGCTAAATGCCTAATATTAATAAAGAACCCGAAAATCAAGATCAAGAAGCAAGGTTTCAGAAACCAATAGATATTCATCCAACAAAAAAGATGTTTTCAATAATTGGCCACATAGACCCATATGTCATGGGAAATGATTTCGTCGAATATGAAATGCGATTGAAACAATTTTTCATTGCAAACGATCTTCATTTAATTTTTGTCCTAAGAAAAAGGTGTGTTCCCGATGACCCATCAAAAAAACTTACGACGAATTGGTGTCAATTCTAACTAATTATTTCAAGCCGATTGTAAACGTAATAAATTTATGAGTGTCATAGGTAGGTAGATAATTTGCCGTTTATTAGTTGTGACAATTTAGAATTTGTCGTTCAATGTTCTCTACGTTTTCTTGGGTGCTTTGCTAACTTGATATCAAGTTAGCAAAGCAACTCCCACGGATCGAAAAATGGATTGGTGCATAATTTGTTGTTAATTAGTCGTTAATTAGTTGTGATAGTTTCGAATTTGTAGTTCTATATTTTCTGTTTTTTTTCTAAGATTTGATATTTTAGTACATAATTATTTGGCGTTAGTTATTCGTTATTTAGTTGTGAAAAAATCAATTTATCATGCGATGTTTTCTATGAATTTTTGGATTATTTGTTTTCTATGAGTGTCAAGTTAGCAAAGCAACTTTGACAAATTGAAAAATGGGTAGGTGGATAATTTACCGTTAATTACTTATGACAATTTCAAATTTGTCGTTCAATGTTTTCTATGTTTTTTTCGTGTGCTTTGCAAACTTGACAGATCTAAAAAAGCGGTAGAAACTTATTATACTTAATGCTTTGTGGCTAAGTAATTTGCCGTTAGTTGGTTGTTGATTATTTGTGAAAAACGTAATCTAATCGCGCTATGTTTTCTATGTTTGATATGAATTAAGCAAAGTATCACCTAAAAAAGGGGTTAAAACTGCTAGTACCGAATGGTTCATTGCTTAACACTTTGTCGTTGACAAGTCTTGAATTAGTTGTGATAATTTAGAATTTGTAGTGCAATGTTTTCTATGTTATTTGCACTTTTTGTTGGCATATCAATACATCAAAAAGTGGTAAAAACTGTTAACACCGAATGATTAACAGCTTAATAATTCATGATTATTTTTGTCGTTAATAAGTTTTTACGATTTCAGATTTGTCGTTCTGTGTTTTCTATGTTTTTTTCGGGAAAAACTTTTTATTACATAATAATTTTCCTTTAATAAGTCGTTAATTAGTTGTGAAAAAATAAAATTTCTCTTGTGGTGTTTTCTATGTTTTTGTTTTATTTTTCTAAATTCATATGAAATCAGGAAGGCGCTCCAGAATTCTATTGAAATATTTAAATTTTCATTAATTTGTCTTTGATTGGTCATTGATTTTATGTGGCAATTTAATCATTTTCGATCAGTTTTTTGTATGCTTTTTGTTTTAGTTTCAATTCATATGAAATAACATTCAAAAAGGCTATTAAGCTGATTATATTGAACTAATTAACGACTAATTAAAGGAAAATTATTAAGTAATAAAAAGTTTTTTCCCGAAAAAAACATCGAAAACACAGAACGACAAATCTGAAATAGTAAAAACTTAATAACTACTAAATAATCATGAATTATAAGCCTTTTATGTAAACAGAAAACAGTTTGTACCACTTTTTGATGTAGTAAGATGCTAACTTGATGTGAAGCTAACAAAGAGAGCAAATAACATAGAAAACATTTCACTACAAATTCGAAATTTTTACAACTAATTCAAGACCTTTTATCGACAAATTATTAAGCAATAATTCGTTATTAGCATTTTGTATCCCTTTTTTAGGTGATACTTTGCTCACTTGATATAAAGCTGGCAAAGGACGCAAAAAACATTGAAAACATAGCACGATTAGATTACATTTTCACAATTATTAAGCCATAAACATTAAGTATAATAAGTTTTTACCGCTTTCAAGATTTGTCAAGTTAGCAAAGCACACGAAAAAAACATAGAAAACACTGAACGAAAAACTCCAAATTGTCACAACTAATTAACGGCAAATTAACCACCTACTCATTTTTCGATTCGTCAAAGTTGCTTTGCTGACTTGACACACATGATAAATTTGTTTGTGGAGCTCGTGACAATAATCTGCACTCGAAATTTCTTAAGGAATCAAAATTGTTTTCTAAAATCGCATGTGAAATTGCTTTAAATTGGGAGATGGCAGAAAATCAAAATCACATGACATCCAGAAGTTAAGTCATAAACACCTTTGCAATCCACTCGACTAAACAAGGACCGAAAGCTGCCCAGTCAAATTTTAATAAGACGGGTTTCAAAAGAAATAAAAATCACCATAGGAGTCGCAGTCAGAGTCGTTATAGTTCTATGCATAGCAGCAGTCAAGGCCAATTCTCACCACACCTCAAAAGTCTTATGAAGAGTGCTATCGATGCGGTAGAATGCAAAATCCACTAAGTTGTACAGCCCGCCAGTGAGAATGTAATAAGTGCCATAATCTTGGCCACGTGCCACACAAATGTCAGCATGGAAGTCATCGCAAAGTTATTGCCGAATTGTCAGAAGCCACGGATTATGTAAGTACTATTTCTAGAAATAAAATTAGTGAAATCAGTCAGGCAGCTATAGTTGAAGTCATCATTGAAGGTGTTCCTGTTCTTATGGAAGTTGATTCTGGAGCTTGTTCTTCTGTTATTTCTGAAAATGAGTATAGGTCCAAATTTGGTAGCATTAAATCAGTCAAAACTAATCAAACATTTTTGTCAGTCACAGGTAAAATCATAAACTGTGCAAGAAAAGTTGAGGTTGCAGTGTGCTTGCCAATCGCTTCAAGTGTTAATAATTTGGAATTTATAGTCATCCACAGTGAAAAGAAGGTAAAGCCTTTTCTTTGTCAGGATTGGCTTGATGTCATTTACCCAAATAGGCGTAAATTATTTTCTTTTGATCCAAATATTCTAGAAAAAGGTAAAATTGAAAAAACTCAAGAAGTAATTGAAAATATTAAAAAAAAAAATCCCCAATGTTTTCCCTTCTGACTAGACTAGACCTAGACCATTCCACGGAAAACACTATACAAAATTTTACAATAGAGATTGTGTTTAAGTAGTATTTCATTGTGCTTATGCAGTATCTTAAAAGTTGCGTGAAAAAGTGGAAGATGAGTTAAAATGCTTGTTCGATATTATTATTTTGGAGCCAGTAAGGTTAAGCATGATATGATGAAATTGCCTCGAGCACTGGGTTATGATTCATTTCCAAAACAAATTAAGGCATTCGTATTTGCATCGATGCCAAAGTGACTATTAACCCTTATACTCGTATCAAAACTGAACACTATCCACTTCCCAGAACGGAAGATATTTTTGCAGGTCTTGCTAGTTGTAAGTTGTTTTGTATAATTGACTTGTTCGGTACTTACCTTACTTACATTATCTAAAAAGTCTAGAGAATACGCCACAATTACAACTCATAAGGGATTATTTTAATATACCAGATTGCCTTTCGGTATATCTAGTGCGCCATCCATTTTCCAGTCAGTGATGGACCAAGTTTTAATAGACACCCAAAATGTGCCTTGTTATCTTCATGACATCCCCATTGAAGTTCAAGACCATCAAAATTGTAAAAAAATGCTTTTAAAAGTTTTATCGAAATGAAACCAATTCCGTATAAAGATTAATTTATTAATTTAGATAAATGTAGATTTTTTGAAAAAAACATTATTTATTTACTTACTTTACTTTTCTTTAGATGGCAATGATAGTCCATGATGGACTACGGCCTCAACCAACAAGCCCCTCTAGCCAGCTCATTCCCTAGCTAACTGCCTCCAGTTACGAACTCCAAGTTGGTTGAGGGTGCTCTCCACTTGTGTGTGCCAATAAAGGTCTGCGGCTCAGACCATCAGAGGTGGATTCGAAGACTCGTCGCGCTGATGCGTAGGTGTTCATACGCTCCACGTGTCCCAGCCATTTTAGCCGCTGTATTTTCGGCTTTTTGACTAGGTCAACGTCACTGTAAAGCCCGTAGAGCTCATTGTTAAATCTTCTCCTCCATACCGCATCGATACAGACTGGACCAGAGATCACTTTAAGATCTTCGTTTCAAAGCACCCAAGCAGACTTTCATCCGTTTTTGACAAAGTCCATGCTTCTGCCAAATATAGCAGGAATGGGATGATTAGGGTCTTATATAAGGTCTCCTTGGTTCTTTGAGAGAGGGTTTTACTACACAGATGCCTTCATAGCCCGAAGAAACAGAAAATGGCCAGATGTCATTCTCCGATGCAATAGTGGAGCCCAGGTAGACAAAGTCCTTGATGACTTCGAAGCTGTTCCTATCCATCGTGACGATTTGCCCGAGTTGACGATGTTGAGATTAACAGCCAAACCCATTTTCGCCACCTCTTATTCAATACTTGCAAACGCGCCTTCAACAGCTCGCTTTGTTCTTTCCATGATGTCAATATCATCTGCATAAGCTAGTGGCTGAACGGACTTTTGAAAAATTGTACTTCTGTTGTTGACTTGCGAGTTGCGTACAATGCTTCAAATACGATGTTATAGAGGTTGCATGATAATGCATCACCTTGCCTCAAACCTTCCTCTACATTAAAGGGTACGGTGGTGTTCTTACCGATTTTGACGGAGCAGCGTTATTTTTCCATCGTCATCCTGCACAGGCGTACTAGTTTAGCAGGGATGCCGAGATGTGACGTGGCTCTGTACAGCTCGTCTCTGTTTACGCTATCATATGCGACTTTGAAATCGATAAAGAGATGGTGTGTTTCGATTTGAAGGTCCTGGGTTTTTTCCAAAATCTATTGGAGTGTGAACATTTGATCGACGGTTGATTTGCCGGGCCTAGAACCAAACTGATAGGAGCCGACAGATAGTTGACAAACGGTTTTAAGTGATAACGAGGTACTGATGACAAGATTTTGTATGCGACGTTGATGAAACTTATACCACTGTAGTTGGAATAGTTCAGAGCATCTCCTTCCTTGTGGACGGGGCACACTTTACCTGGAATCCATTCATCGGGCATACTTATTTCCAAACAAATTTTAAAAATGAGTTAGTGTATACTCCCTACTAAGTCATCTCCCCCTGCTTTGAACAGCTTGGCTAGTAGGCCATCTGCACCAGCAGCCTTGAACGCCTTAAGCTTAGCTATCGCAAGCCACACTTCATTAAGGTCGGATGGACGGAAATTTTGACCATCGTCGTCCAAGTTGAATGGATTATTCTGCCTATCATCGCGCGCCGTTTAATAGTCTAGAAAAGTGTTGTTTCCAGATCCTCAGCACCAACTGTGTGTCTACCACCATATTCCCACTCTCGTA
This sequence comes from Dasysyrphus albostriatus, assembly GCA_946251815.1. Classification (NCBI taxonomy): domain Eukaryota; kingdom Metazoa; phylum Arthropoda; class Insecta; order Diptera; family Syrphidae; genus Dasysyrphus; species Dasysyrphus albostriatus. The sequence continues at coordinate 138,652,521 of OX276335.1, read as the reverse complement.
CCGGCAGGCTTCCGTTCTGGCCTTGTAACCCTTGGTAGTTTACCTCACCCTTCGGTAGAACTGTAGAACATCCGCTCTACCACTACAGTCCTCAATAGACTCGGCCACCAGCTTCGCATGCTCTCCCTTTTTCCTCCTGAGAAGTCAGCGTTCCTCCTTTCATTTTTGCCCGTAGAGCTCAAAGGCTGCCCTCTCAGCTGCTCTGATTCTAGTTTGTAGCATTGACTGGAAGGCTTCGTTCTTGGCTGCATGCGCCAGCCGGCATTCTTCATCGAACCAGGGGTTTCATTGTAGTTGCCCAGTGAAACCCAACATCAGTGGCGGCACTTCTGATGGCTTGTTGACAGTGTTTCTACTGGTCCTCTGCAGTTTGTGCTGGTGGCGGAACCGCTGAAAGGTTACGATAGACTTGGTCAGTAAAGGGCCTGGCGATCTTTTCTTTTCTTTTCTTTCTTTGGGCACCTATCATACGTACTCTCGAGGAGATCGTAGAAGCCTTCCTTGTTTGAATCACCTTTGTCTTTCGTTGGGGCGTGGGCACAGATAAACTTCCTGGATGGCTGTTACATCAGCCTTTAGTTTATCCAGGTTCTCCCCTAATTATTCGGCTGCACGTGGTCTGTTTAAGGTCCGGATATTCCACGTGCAGATCCGAAATTAATTGCCCTTGTTTCGTTTGCCAACATAAAGATGACAACGAGAAATACTGCCTACATCAAAGAAAAGTAATTGAGATAAATAAAAGTAAATATTTAAAGCAAAAACTATAGTAGAAACAAGAAAAGTGAAATCGTAAAATTGTATGCAATAAAGGATAAGTCAAAAAAAAAAGTTCATTCTTTTTGCTTAATGCTAAATGCCTAATATTAATAAAGAACCCGAAAATCAAGACCAAGAAGCAAGGTTTCAGAAACCAATAGATATTCATCCAACAAAAAAGATGTTTTCAATAATTGGCCACATAGACCCATATGTCATGGGAAATGATTTCGTCGAATATGAAATGCGATTGAAACAATTTTTCATTGCAAACGATCTTCATTTAATTTTTGTCCTAAGAAAAAGGTGTGTTCCCGATGACCCATCAAAAAAACTTACGACGAATTGGTGTCAATTCTAACTAATTATTTCAAGCCGATTGTAAACGTAATAAATTTATGAGTGTCATAGGTAGGTAGATAATTTGCCGTTTATTAGTTGTGACAATTTAGAATTTGTCGTTCAATGTTCTCTACGTTTTCTTGGGTGCTTTGCTAACTTGATATCAAGTTAGCAAAGCAACTCCCACGGATCGAAAAATGGATTGGTGCATAATTTGTTGTTAATTAGTCGTTAATTAGTTGTGATAGTTTCGAATTTGTAGTTCTATATTTTCTGTTTTTTTTCTAAGATTTGATATTTTAGTACATAATTATTTGGCGTTAGTTATTCGTTATTTAGTTGTGAAAAAATCAATTTATCATGCGATGTTTTCTATGAATTTTTGGATTATTTGTTTTCTATGAGTGTCAAGTTAGCAAAGCAACTTTGACAAATTGAAAAATGGGTAGGTGGATAATTTACCGTTAATTACTTATGACAATTTCAAATTTGTCATTCAATGTTTTCTATGTTTTTTTCGTGTGCTTTGCAAACTTGACAGATCTAAAAAAGCGGTAGAAACTTATTATACTTAATGCTTTGTGGCTAAGTAATTTGCCGTTAGTTGGTTGTTAATTAGTTGTGAAAAACGTAATCTAATCGCGCTATGTTTTCTATGTTTGATATGAATTAAGCAAAGTATCACCTAAAAAAGGGGTTAAAACTGCTAGTACCGAATGGTTCATTGCTTAACACTTTGTCGTTGACAAGTCTTGAATTAGTTGTGATAATTTAGAATTTGTAGTGCAATGTTTTCTATGTTATTTGCACTTTTTGTTGGCATATCAATACATCAAAAAGTGGTAAAAACTGTTAACACCGAATGATTAACAGCTTAATAATTCATGATTATTTTTGTCGTTAATAAGTTTTTACGATTTCAGATTTGTCGTTCTGTGTTTTCTATGTTTTTTTCGGGAAAAACTTTTTATTACATAATAATTTTCCTTTAATAAGTCGTTAATTAGTTGTGAAAAAATAAAATTTCTCTTGTGGTGTTTTCTATGTTTTTGTTTTATTTTTCTAAATTCATATGAAATCAGGAAGGCGCTCCAGAATTCTATTGAAATATTTAAATTTTCATTAATTTGTCTTTGATTGGTCATTGATTTTATGTGGCAATTTAATCATTTTCGATCAGTTTTTTGTATGCTTTTTGTTTTAGTTTCAATTCATATGAAATAACATTCAAAAAGGCTATTAAGCTGATTATATTGAACTAATTAACGACTAATTAAAGGAAAATTATTAAGTAATAAAAAGTTTTTTCCCGAAAAAAACATCGAAAACACAGAACGACAAATCTGAAATAGTAAAAACTTAATAACTACTAAATAATCATGAATTATAAGCCTTTTATGTAAACAGAAAACAGTTTGTACCACTTTTTGATGTAGTAAGATGCTAACTTGATGTGAAGCTAACAAAGAGAGCAAATAACATAGAAAACATTTCACTACAAATTCGAAATTTTTACAACTAATTCAAGACCTTTTATCGACAAATTATTAAGCAATAATTCGTTATTAGCATTTTGTATCCCTTTTTTAGGTGATACTTTGCTCACTTGATATAAAGCTGGCAAAGGACGCAAAAAACATTGAAAACATAGCACGATTAGATTACATTTTCACAATTATTAAGCCATAAACATTAAGTATAATAAGTTTTTACCGCTTTCAAGATTTGTCAAGTTAGCAAAGCACACGAAAAAAACATAGAAAACATTGAACGAAAAACTCCAAATTGTCACAACTAATTAACGGCAAATTAACCACCTACTCATTTTTCGATTCGTCAAAGTTGCTTTGCTGACTTGACACACATGATAAATTTGTTTGTGGAGCTCGTGACAATAATTTGCACTCGAAATTTCTTAAGGAATCAAAATTGTTTTCTAAAATCGCATGTGAAATTGCTTTAAATTGGGAGATGGCAGAAAATCAAAATCACATGACATCCAGAAGTTAAGTCATAAACACCTTTGCAATCCACTCGACTAAACAAGGACCGAAAGCTGCCCAGTCAAATTTTAATAAGACGGGTTTCAAAAGAAATAAAAATCACCATAGGAGTCGCAGTCAGAGTCGTTATAGTTCTATGCATAGCAGCAGTCAAGGCCAATTCTCACCACACCTCAAAAGTCTTATGAAGAGTGCTATCGATGCGGTAGAATGCAAAATCCACTAAGTTGTACAGCCCGCCAGTGAGAATGTAATAAGTGCCATAATCTTGGCCACGTGCCACACAAATGTCAGCATGGAAGTCATCGCAAAGTTATTGCCGAATTGTCAGAAGCCACGGATTATGTAAGTACTATTTCTAGAAATAAAATTAGTGAAATCAGTCAGGCAGCTATAGTTGAAGTCATCATTGAAGGTGTTCCTGTTCTTATGGAAGTTGATTCTGGAGCTTGTTCTTCTGTTATTTCTGAAAATGAGTATAGGTCCAAATTTGGTAGCATTAAATCAGTCAAAACTAATCAAACATTTTTGTCAGTCACAGGTAAAATCATAAACTGTGCAAGAAAAGTTGAGGTTGCAGTGTGCTTGCCAATCGCTTCAAGTGTTAATAATTTGGAATTTATAGTCATCCACAGTGAAAAGAAGGTAAAGCCTTTTCTTTGTCAGGATTGGCTTGATGTCATTTACCCAAATAGGCGTAAATTATTTTCTTTTGATCCAAATATTCAAGAAAAAGGTAAAATTGAAAAAACTCAAGAAGTAATTGAAAATATTAAAAAAAAAAATCCCCAATGTTTTCCCTTCTGACTAGACTAGACCTAGACCATTCCACGGAAAACACTATACAAAATTTTACAATAGAGATTGTGTTTAAGTAGTATTTCATTGTGCTTATGCAGTATCTTAAAAGTTGCGTGAAAAAGTGGAAGATGAGTTAAAATGCTTGTTCGATATTATTATTTTGGAGCCAGTAAGGTTAAGCATGATATGATGAAATTGCCTCGAGCACTGGGTTATGATTCATTTCCAAAACAAATTAAGGCATTCGTATTTGCATCGATGCCAAAGTGACTATTAACCCTTATACTCGTATCAAAACTGAACACTATCCACTTCCCAGAACGGAAGATATTTTTGCAGGTCTTGCTAGTTGTAAGTTGTTTTGTATAATTGACTTGTTCGGTACTTACCTTACTTACATTATCTAAAAAGTCTAGAGAATACGCCACAATTACAACTCATAAGGGATTATTTTAATATACCAGATTGCCTTTCGGTATATCTAGTGCGCCATCCATTTTCCAGTCAGTGATGGACCAAGTTTTAATAGACACCCAAAATGTGCCTTGTTATCTTCATGACATCCCCATTGAAGTTCAAGACCATCAAAATTGTAAAAAAATGCTTTTAAAAGTTTTATCGAAATGAAACCAATTCCGTATAAAGATTAATTTATTAATTTAGATAAATGTAGATTTTTTGAAAAAAACATTATTTATTTACTTACTTTACTTTTCTTTAGATGGCAATGATAGTCCATGATGGACTACGGCCTCAACCAACAAGCCCCTCTAGCCAGCTCATTCCCTAGCTAACTGCCTCCAGTTACGAACTCCAAGTTGGTTGAGGGTGCTCTCCACTTGTGTGTGCCAATAAAGGTCTGCGGCTCAGACCATCAGAGGTGGATTCGAAGACTCGTCGCGCTGATGCGTAGGTGTTCATACGCTCCACGTGTCCCAGCCATTTTAGCCGCTGTATTTTCGGCTTTTTGACTAGGTCAACGTCACTGTAAAGCCCGTAGAGCTCATTGTTAAATCTTCTCCTCCATACCGCATCGATACAGACTGGACCAGAGATCACTTTAAGATCTTCGTTTCAAAGCACCCAAGCAGACTTTCATCCGTTTTTGACAAAGTCCATGCTTCTGCCAAATATAGCAGGAATGGGATGATTAGGGTCTTATATAAGGTCTCCTTGGTTCTTTGAGAGAGGGTTTTACTACACAGATGCCTTCATAGCCCGAAGAAACAGAAAATGGCCAGATGTCATTCTCCGATGCAATAGTGGAGCCCAGGTAGACAAAGTCCTTGATGACTTCGAAGCTGTACCTATCCATCGTGACGATTTGCCCGAGTTGACGATGTTGAGATTAACAGCCAAACCCATTTTTGCCACCTCTAATTCAATACTTGCAAACGCGCCTTCAACAGCTCGCTTTGTTCTTTCCATGATGTCAATATCATCTGCATAAGCTAGTGGCTGAACGGACTTTTGAAAAATTGTACTTCTGTTGTTGACTTGCGAGTTGCGTACAATGCTTCAAATACGATGTTATAGAGGTTGCATGATAATGCATCACCTTGCCTCAAACCTTCCTCTACATTAAAGGGTACGGTGGTGTTCTTACCGATTTTGACGGAGCAGCGTTATTTTTCCATCGTCATCCTGCACAGGCGTACTAGTTTAGCAGGGATGCCGAGATGTGACGTGGCTCTGTACAGCTCGTCTCTGTTTACGCTATCATATGCGACTTTGAAATCGATAAAGAGATGGTGTGTTTCGATTTGAAGGTCCTGGGTTTTTTCCAAAATCTATTGGAGTGTGAACATTTGATCGACGGTTGATTTGCCGGGCCTAGAACCACACTGATAGGAGCCGATCAGATAGTTGACAAACGGTTTTAAGTGATAACGAGGTACTGATGACAAGATTTTGTATGCGACGTTGATGAAACTTATACCACTGTAGTTGGAATAGTTCAGAGCATCTCCTTCCTTGTGGACGGGGCACACTTTACCTGGAATCCATTCATCGGGCATACTTATTTCCAAACAAATTTTAAAAATGAGTTAGTGTATACTCCCTACTAAGTCATCTCCCCCTGCTTTGAACAGCTTGGCTAGTAGGCCATCTGCACCAGCAGCCTTGAACGCCTTAAGCTTAGCTATCGCAAGCCACACTTCATTAAGGTCGGATGGACGGAAATTTTGACCATCGTCGTCCAAGTTGAATGGATTATTCTGCCTATCATCGCGCGCCGTTTAATAGTCTAGAAAAGTGTTGTTTCCAGATCCTCAGCACCAACTGTGTGTCTACCACCATATTCCCACTCTCGTACCGGCAGGCTTCCGTTCTGGCCTTGTAACCCTTGGTAGTTTACCTCACCCTTCGGTAGAACTGTAGAACATCCGCTCTACCACTACAGTCCTCAATAGACTCGGCCACCAGCTTCGCATGCTCTCCCTTTTTCCTCCTGAGAAGTCAGCGTTCCTCCTTTCATTTTTGCCCGTAGAGCTCAAAGGCTGCCCTCTCAGCTGCTCTGATTCTAGTTTGTAGCATTGATTGGAAGGCTTCGTTCTTGGCTGCATGCGCCAGCCGGCATTCTTCATCGAACCAGGGGTTTCATTGTAGTTGCCCAGTGAAACCCAACATCAGTGGCGGCACTTCTGATGGCTTGTTGACAGTGTTTCTACTGGTCCTCTGCAGTTTGTGCTGGTGGCGGAACCGCTGAAAGGTAACGATAGACTTGGTCATCGCCTGGCGATCTTTTCTTTTCTTTTCTTTTCTTTTCTTTCTTTGGGCACCTATCATACGTACTCTCGAGGAGATCGTAGAAGTCTTCCTTGTTTGAATCACCTTTGTCTTTCGTTGGGTCGTGGGCACAGATCAACGTAATGTACTTGAATTTAGCTTTGATGCGGACTGGGACCAGGTGCTCGCTTATACTTCTGAAACCCAAGATTTTTTGCTTAAGTTTTTCTTTTACCACAAAACCACAACCCAAGAGCTACTGATCCTGCTCCATGCAGCACTCACCAGAGTAGATGTCATACGACTTCATCCTTGGTATGACCTCTCCATCCCACTGCACTTCCTGGATGGCTGTTACATCAGCCTTTAGTTTATCCAGGTTCTCCACTAATTGTTCGGCTGCACGTGGTCTGTTAAAGGTCCGGACATTTTACGTGCAGATCCGAAATTAATTGCCCTTGCTTCGTTTGCCAACATAAAGATCATCCATATTCGAGGCTTGTTGTTGTTTTCCGTGGTAGGGAGGTTATCCCGACTCACAACCCCCGTCCTGGAAGACTAGACCCTTAATATAACTCCAAGGGTGGGGAGCTGGTAAACCGCTCCTTATAGGCCTGAGCTATAAATATGTCGTAGTAGCCCATATAAGGTGTTCACTAACTAGTTCAACGTAACTGAAACTGTAGACGTCACCGTTTATTCCATCTGGGGAATTCTTCCGCTGCCACCTAAGTAAAGGAGAAGTGCCTTAGTGGAAACACTCCTCCCCCCTCTCTCGTAAGGAAAGACCGCACTCGACGGAACTGAACTTCAGCAGAACTGCACCGCAACTGAACTTCAAACAAATTTTCTTATGAAATTGTATGAACTATATCGGACTAGGTGACAACTGAACTTCACAGTGCGGCTCCATGCGGCAGAGTTGATAATCTGACCAGCTTTGCCACGGCCTGAACTTCTGTTCCGTTCCATTGCTGCAAGTGCGATATAGCAAGCGTCACGAAACGTTGTGTTTTGGCTATGCGCTTTGTTTTTTGTTGTGCCAGCGTGGGAAGTAGAATCTACATTTTAGAAATATTTCATGCTGAAAATAAAAAAGGAGAAAATATATCGGTCAGGCGATCAAATAATTATTTTGTTGCTTGGTCCAACGTTTAAGTAATTCTATCAAAATGGCACTACTAATGGGCTCACTTATAGGCACTACTCATTTATTTATGAGCGAAGCCAATATGTACTGTAGCGTGGTGCGGTATATCAAAAAAGTGCCGTAGAGTGCCGCATTGTGTAGCGCAGTATTAAATATGCTGCAAATGAATTGCATGAGTTATATAAACTTCTTAGAAAAGATAGGATAAGAATGACAAGGTTCAAAAATGTTTTGAATACTCTAATAAAACTTATAACTGAAGGTAGTGTTTTAGAACCAAACGACCAAAATAAACCGATAATGCTAACGTGTGATGCAAGCCCGTATGGGGTGGGAGCTGTGCTTTCGCACATAATTAAAACCAATTTTATTTGCTTCAAGTACACTTTCACCATCCAAACAAAACTATTCAACTACATAGCGAAGCACACACCATTTTTTTTGGAGGGAGAAAATATCATAAATATATTTATAGTCAAGAAATTAATTAATTAATTAAATTAAATGAAGTTTTCAGTCCCAAAAAGGGGAACATCAAATATTTCGATATCTAGGTTGCGGAGATGGTGTGTAGAATAGTCAATTTATGATTATGATCTTCAATATCGTCCTTTAAAACCAAAGTGTGCCGCAGATGCTATGTCGCGTTTGCCATTACCAGATAATACAGGCATTGAGTATATCGGAATGTTGTCTACAGGTGCTAATAGTGCAGACGATATAAAAAAGTAAAACTATGTATTGAAAAAGAGGATATGTCATTAAAAATGTTTTAAAGTATGTAAGCATTAACGCTTGACCAAAAGATATCGCATCAAGTGTCAAACCATTTCATAGAATAAAAGAAGATAATGAGTGTCTTTACTATCGAGACAAAATAGTTATTCCTATGCCGTTGCAACATGAAATTTTACAAACAATTCATTAAAATCATAACGGTATCGTCAGAATGAAAATGATTGCTCGAATTCTTGTACGGTGGCCCAATTTTGACAAGTGTATTGAAGAATATGTAAAAGAGTGTCCAAGTGGCCAACAAGTTTCTACCCTTTCCAAAGAATTCATTTGGATTTTATTAATTTTGATGGAAAACCATTTTTAATATTATCGATTCATAAAGCAAACAAATTGATGTGCAAAGCTATGTTAAAACTGATGCAATTCAGTTATGTAAAGAATTTGGGTTAATTTTTTTGAATATTTGGATTTCCGAATGAAATCGTTAGTGATAATGGTCCTCTTTTCAATTCCAAAATATTAAACGAATATTGCACACAAAATGGTATTAAATTAACGGAATCACCTATTTATCACCCACAAAGCAATGGCCTAGTGGAGAGAGGAGTTCAGACAATAAAATGTGGTTTAAAAAAATAGGTTTGCGACTCAAAATTAAAACAGTTGGATATCCTAGCCAAGCTCACACTTGCATCTTTGATTTTTTCTTATAGTCCCCAAACAAAATTACATTCTTTAAAGAAAAAAGTATCTTTTTGTTAGATGAAACTAAAAAACATATTTCTGGGGAAAAATGTCATAAAACTGCATATGAAAATAAAATTATATTCAGTTAATTTAAAGTAGGTAATAAGATACTTTATAGAAATCATTTTAAAGAAATTGTAAAATGAATTTATTTATTTTTATTTATTTATTATTAATCATCTACAAGCTTAGCTTAACAGACTTATTATCATAAGGTTAAACAAAAATAAATACAAAAAAAAACATCAGTAAAAATAAGTTAAATTTATATTACATAATAATAACAATTTGTTCTCAATTTAAAGAATATGAATTAAATACAATGTTTTTGAAGCGGTCTCTTGAATAGTGCAAATCTAAAACAGAGTGAAATGTATTGAATGATCTGATAGCCCTGCGGATGGGTTCATTCATCCCATAGTTTGTTCGATGCTGTTGTTCAAAGAGAAAATTTCGTTCCCTCAGTGGCCTTGTAGGAGCATAAATGGGAATAAGACAAAGTAGTGAAGGGCAATTAATATGATTACATAAAACATCCCTGATAAATATTACTTCATGCGCATTTCTTGTATTACTAAGAGGCAATATACCGAGTAACTGGCATCTAGCGGAAGGTAAAAAATCCCAACGCATTTTCCTAAAAACATATTTAGTAAAACGTCTTTGTACGTTTTCAATGCGAACTGAGTGTACTTTGTAGATAGGATTCCATATTAAATCAGCATATTCAAGAATAGATCTAACCAATGCTACAAAAAGAGATACGAGAGTGTGGGGATCAGTGAATTCCTTCCTGTTTCGTTTAATAAAACCCACAACTGAATTGGCTTTTTCTACAATATAGTCAATATGTGAGTTAAATGTCAATTTTGTATCAATAATAACACCAAGATCTTTTATTTGCTTGACTCTTTTTAACTGACATTGTTTCAGGTTATAATCATAAATATACCTAACAGAGCTTCTGGAAAAAGTTATGACATTGCATTTTTTTATATTAAGTTTAAGGCAGTTGTCATTACACCAATTTGATAGATAGTTTAAATCACACTGCATATGTAAGCAATCTTTAGGGTGACTTATTTTGAGAAACAGTTTTAGATCATCGGCGTATATTAAACATTGACAAAACTTAATTCTTGACACTATGTCATCAAACAACAGCGGCCCCAAATGACTACCTTGGGGCAAGATGAACAAATTATAGATCGAGATAATTTGTTTTCAATAGCTTCTCACTGGGTTCTACCAATTAAGAACGAAGCAATCCAATTAAGCACTGATGAGTGGAACCCAAAATATTCAAGCTTCTTGAGAAGAATACCGTGGCTAACTGAATCAAATGCCTTGCTGAAATCAGTATATATTGAATCAACCTGTGATCCATTCTCAACGGCATTGGCAACATAAGAAGTGAAGAGCGCAAGATTAGATGTTGTCGATCGACCAGTGATAAACCCGTGCTGATTTTCGGATAAGTGTTCCTTAATTCGAAATTGTAATTTAGATTTCACAATTGACTCAAAAACTTTTGGTATTGAAGACAGTTTGCAAATACCTCTATAATTTTCAATATTAATTTTGGATCCTGACTTAAAGATAGGGATTAAAAAGGACGATTTCCATTCCTCAAGGAAAATTCCAGAACTAAGAGATTCGTTGAAAATAATTAATAATGGCTTAGAGATTGTTTGAAAACATTCTTTTAGAATTATGGCAGGTATTCCATCCACACCAGGCTTAGAATTTGGCTTGAATTTAAAAAGTGCATTTTCAATATCAAGGATATCGAGTTTCATTAATCCGATATCAATCCTAGATGTTGTGTTAACATTTATATTTATACGCGATACTGAATTTGAGTACATAGATTAAAAAAATTAAGCAAATAGATCCAGTGTTTGATTAACGTCGTTAAACTCAATTTCACCATAAAACATAGTTTTTGGTATTCCTACAGATTTCTTCTTATCGCTAATGAATGACCAAAATGCTTTGGAATCAAGTTTGAGTTTGCATTCTGTATCTAAAATGTAATTAAGGAAGAGATTAAAGTCGAGTGGGCTTAGGGTTTTTTTTTGTATTTAGCATGGGCTTTAGTTTTAACGTTTTTTAAGTGAATGAGCTGATTATTGTACCAAGGGGCTTCGATAATTTTCTTTTAGATAAGCATGGAACAAACCTAGGAAAGGAATTTTTAAAATTATTTTTAAAAGATGAGAACATTTCTTGGATATTAAGATATTTGAATTCATTCTCCCAATAAAAAATGCTAAGGAAATTAAGTACTGACAAATCTGATTTCGCGAAATTGAAAACTTTCTCAGAAGTAAAAACGGGTTCCAAGAATGTATAACCTCTGATTTCATTAAGATTTGATTATGGTGAGGAGAGTTATTTAACAATTGATAGAGTGCTTCAAGAACATCGGTTTTAAAATCATCATTACAGACAAAAACTAAATCTAGAGAGTACGCACTCATAGGCAACACTGACACTTTCTTGTCTGGCTGCGTTTGAATCTACCTCCCGAGTTTATACTATTTTTATTTAATCAATCCACCGAACAATATTGTAGTTTGTGCATATTTTGATTCATCTAACATTTTGCTATAATATTTGTGAACTATATTGCAAGAACATTTTCTAGTTTAATTGCTTTAAATTAAAATTTTAATTTCAAAGCATCCATTTCTTTTGAGTGTCATTTTTGCTCTCCAATATTATTTATCATTGCTCCCGTTAAAGTTCTCTGTTTCTTTCTCCCTGGTGAGTGAAACCTTTTTTGGTATATGTTCTGCCTGTGAAGCAATCTTGAAACTACACACTTGCATTACTCTTATTACATGCCGCAACAAAGTGATCAACACTGAAGTTCTTCATTAATTACTTGTTTTTTTACATCATCTAAGCTTACGGTGACTAATCAACATACATTTCTGGATATCTGTCTCCTTCTTTCCTAGTGAGTACAGCATTTATTAGTATATGTTCTGCCTATGAAGCCAAATTGAATCTATATGCCTTTCACTGTTGTTTGCATTCACTTTCATGCTGTAACCTACAGTATCATCTCCAACCGAGTGCCCAAGTTTCATCTCTGCCCTCCACCTCATCTTGCTACTACCATCGTTTGGACGTCCTCCACTGACTGAACAGCACACAGTGAACTCTCCTGGTGAGCTTTTTTTAGTAGTGTTCTGCCAAGCAGACCCATAATTTGTTGCTACCCACCAATTCCCCTTGGATGTTTTCTTTTTTTTTTTGTTTACATAACACTGACATCTACTATCGCCAACGTCAACTCTACTCTTCTCAGCAAATGTGTACAGCGGTTTGTGGATTTGCATCGTATGGTTTGTATCTCGACTACTAGCTTGTGGAAAAAATTACCGTGTACACTATTGCCTAATAATATTAATTAATTTATTAATTATAAACTAATAATAATAATAATAAAAAAAAATATAATTTCAAATAATTGCGCAAAAATCCAAACAAAATGGAAATTAATCCATGTGAGTCCCTAAACTGTCTTCTCGACAGCAAATACACCGAAAAAGTGCCATGTCGTGGTCTTTGTGGTAATTCTTACCATCCCTTATGTCTTGGTCTAAGCAAAAGATCTTGTGGTTATTTAAAAGAATATCAGAACTTCTTCGTTTTTCTATGCGATGAATGCAAAAATATATCCCTTTTCCATGTACTTCTTGCGGTTAAATGCCTTAGTGACTCTACAAATTCAATTATTGTGGACAAAAATCGCTTTCATAAAAATGTTTTGGCTCAATTTCAACACTTCGATGATTTTTCTAAAAGTATAGAAACACTAAACAATTCTATAGAGACTGTCAGCAATCGTTGTTTCTCTAATCAATCTTCAATCGATAAAAAACTTTCCTCCATGCAGCTAACACTCAACTCTCACGCTGACTTACAAACCCATTGCCACGTTGAAAAAATTATACTAGAAATAAGCTCTTCACTTGAGGCCGTTCTAAGTTTATCTCCTCTCAATAACACTAATAAACAAATTCAAGTCATTCGGTCCGATATCGATCTTTTCCTTCAAAACACTTCCACTTCAATGTCTCCAGCTTCCGGCCATCTCACCTCTATTCTCCAAGATTTATCTTCAAAAATATCTGACATCAGTAATGAACTAACTGCATCGCGTACCTACTTTAATGACATTATCGAAGAAATTAAAATAACGGCCTGCAAAATTGATGAAATTCCCGTTTGTGCTCAACAATCAGTGCCCAACTACAATCACACATCCTTCCTTGCTGAAATGTCAGAGTCCACTCAGAGACCGTCTCTTTCTCTCTCATTTCCTGATGCACCACCACCAACTACTTCAACAAACACAAACCAAGATGACCATTTCAACGGAGCCTACAATCCACCACTTTGGTACAACCTGGACTGCTAGTGAATGGAACAGCAGGCTAAATAAATTAAAAAATGCTGCTGAATTCACCTCTTTCTTTGTGAAAGGTACTCCAAACAATGCAGATGACTCTTGGATCCGTAAACTTTTTTTCCGCAAATTCAAAATCAACATGGGTGAATGTACCAAAATAACCGCATCGAGCTTCAAAGTTCTTATTCCATCCTGATTTCAATGGTTATTTATCTCTAATGCCCATCCTTCTTGTTTTATAAATCCTTATACCCCCATTGACATTGCTCTTACTTTTTTCTATACTGCTGTGTTCGATTGCCTTATTCAATGCATAAAAAAAATGGTTTATCATCTCCTCCGGTACACGAAAGAGTTGCGAACTCTTCATAATCTTAGAAATAAACTATGGAATAATTACTTGAAATCTCGGACTCCCTTTGATTTTTCATTCTACCAACAAGCTTCCATCGATTTTTCTTCCCTTTGCGAATCACTATACCATGATTATCTTGCCAAAATGCAGACAAGCCTCATTTTTGAACCTAAGTGGTTCTACCAATTTATAAATATCAAGAGAAAATCGGATGGCTTACCTTCCTCTTTTAATTTTCGTGACTCATCATCTGCTGATCCCCAAGTAATAGTTAACCTCTTTGCCAATTTTTTCTGGCAGTCTTGCAGTGCTGATACAAATGTGCCTGACCTTGAATATTTTAGCTTCCTATCGAACAATCCTCAAATGTCACTTGTTTCTGTCGATATAAGTTAGTTCGGTCTGCGAAAAGATCAATTTATTGAAAGACGATTTTTCTCCTGGTCCTGACGGTATCTTTGCCATTTTTCTCAAAAAATGTGTCAATGTGCTTTCTGAACCCCTTTCATTTCTTTTCCGCCTCTCGCTTTCGCAAGCAGTGTTTCCTACTTCATGGAAAAACTCGTTCATAATCCCAATTCATAAAAAAGGTAGTAGAAACGACATCTCAAACTATCGTCCGATAGCTAAGCTCTCATCAATACCCAAGCTGTTTGAAAGCATTGTTTACGACTCTCTTTACTTTCATTGTAAATCAATAGTTTCTCCCCTTCAGCATGGTTTTTTAAAGGGTAGGTCCACGACCACTAATCTGCTCAATTTGTTTCCATGACCCTTTGTGCTTTGGAAAAAGGCTTTGATGTTGATGTTGTCACCACTGACTTCAGTAAGGCATTCGATAAAATATCTCATCAAATTATCTACATTAAGTTGAAAGCCTTTGGTTTTCCTTCATCTTTTATTTTATGGGTTAAATCCTACTTAGAGAACCGGCTTTATAGGGTAATTTTCAGATGCTCCGAGTCTGAACCTATCTATGCCACCTCAGGCATTCCTCAGAGAAGCCATCTTGGTGCACTACTTTTTGTCCTTGCTATTAATGATGTTGAAAGCATAACTTCTTACTCTGACCTTTCTATTTATGCCGACGATATAAAAATTATAAAAGTGATTTATAACTCTAACGATTCTGCCTTGCTTCAAAAAGACTTAAATTCCTTTCTTACTTGGTGCGAAAAAAATTTCTTTGAGCTCAATGTGAGTAAATGTCAATCCATGAACTTTTCTAGAAAACGCCTCCCCCTACCATCCCGAACTTACTCGTATTACTTTCGCAGTGAACCTGTTCCTGTAGTTTCTTCTATCCGAGATCTTGGCATAATTTGTGATAAAAACTCAATTTCCGTATGCACATTGACCATATTATTGCAAAAGAGAATTCTAGTTTCGGTTTTATAAAGCGTTGGTCGAAAGAATTCTCCAACCCTTACGTCACCAAGTCACTCTTCACCACGTTTGTAAGACCCATTCTTGAATACGCCAGCCAGGTTTGGTCACCTTACCAATCTACACACTCACATAGAATAGAATGTGCACAGCGAAGGTCCACCAACTAATTACTGGTGCCATCGCTTCTCCGGCACTTCTTCAACTCATCCTGATTAATACCAACCCACGTAACTTTCGATCCATCCCATTCTTCCGCCTGCTTACCCACCGCACAAATTATGGCCATAACAATCCAGTCATCAGAATGCTACGCCTAGCCAACAGTGAACAGGATATTTTTGATTTTAACCTTAGTTCATCCTCCCTTAGAAGAATTCTTTATTCCAATTACCCTTAAACCCTCTTCTATAAACAATAATTTAAGCTAGATTCATCAGATTGTTTAATTTATTTAATTTAACTATCTAAATATTGTTATTTGTTAGCATTTTATATTAGGATCTTTTTCTTTTTTTTGTTATATTTTTTATGTTAATCAGCTTGAATTAAGCCAATAATAATAATAATAATCTTAATCTATTAGTAGTCAAAGAATCACCAACTGCAACGGTCATATCCGCAGCTTTTTCAATTGTCTCACTCTGATTACAAGAGTCGGAATTGATAAAAGCTTTAGCGTTTGATTTCGATGTAGAAGCCGCTTGTTTGGGAATCATTGCAGTGTTTTTGTTCTTACCACCAGACTTAAGAGCAGGAGATACATGCGACGAGAGTTTGTTGTTTTTAGATGGAAGGGGTGACAAGGAGATTCGATTATGGGCTGGGGAAAGGGATAAACTTTTTTGCTGAAATATCAGAGTCCACTCAGAGACCGTCTCTTTCTCTCTCATTTCCTGATGCACCACCACCAACTACTTCAACAAACACAAACCAAGATGACCATTTCAACGGAGCCTACAATCCACCACTTTGATACAACCTGGACTGCTAGTGAATGGAACAGCAGGCTAAATAAATTAAAAAATGCTGCTGAATTCACCTCTTTCTTTGTGAAAGGTACTCCAAACAATGCAGATGACTCTTGGATCCGTAAACTTTTTTTCCGCAAATTCAAAATCAACATGGGTGAATGTACCAAAATAACCGCATCGAGCTTCAAAGTTCTTATTCCATCCAGATTTCAATGGTTATTTATCTCTAATGCCCATCCTTCTTGTTGGATTGGCAATATAAAAATCACCAAGTGGTTTACTAAAATCTCTAACAAACCTTTCATCTCTACCAAAAAAATAGTAAAAATCTTAATTATGTTAACACTAGATCTAAGTATCAATCAAACAATACAATACCACCTCACTCAATAGACTCCTTAATGCCTTAACGTAAACACGTATCTTTTAAATCTAACCGTACGACCAACCCCTCTCCTAATAATATTTCTAATACGAGCACCTCCCCTATCGGCATAAACTATAGTAATTTCATTCAATCTCACACCTTAAATCCTGCTCCACAATCTCTTACCCGAAATCCTCTTCCGTCATCTGACCCTTTTTCTTCTAACGTTACTAACCATACTCTTGACTCCAACAACACCTTTTACCTCCCTCTAATCTCAATCCTATGTTTCCTCCTTGCGTTAGACTTACATCCAATTTTGCTAACTCAAAGCCTTTTATTAATGACATCAATGGCCGTTATTTGATGGCTAGGCTGCGAGACAACAAACTGTACGATAGTGTCCGTCTGTACCTCACATTTTTACACGACAAGCCCGATTCAGTTTGCATCGATGGTAGAACTAAAACCAACGTCACA
Source organism: Dasysyrphus albostriatus (assembly GCA_946251815.1). NCBI lineage: Eukaryota > Metazoa > Arthropoda > Insecta > Diptera > Syrphidae > Dasysyrphus > Dasysyrphus albostriatus. Next base: position 138,635,263 of record OX276335.1, on the reverse strand, counting down.
GTTTCTATTCTAAAAGAAGGCCTCCCAACAGATCCCTCTACTCTCTATAAAATTTTTAACCGCTTTCATGAAAGCTTCAACATATCTCCATCTACAGTCTCGAAGTACCTTGCTACATACGCTTCACATGTTAGCTCAAAACGTTTTTCATCGTCAAAACGTTCGGAAAAACCCCCTTTTTAACATTAGTCCTATTTTACAGCCTGCGACTATTGACTTAGCCCGAACAACCTTGTCCCTTTACTACCAGAACGTTAGAAGTTTGCGTACCAAAACTTCTGCTGTGTTTATTAACTCTCAAAAATTATCTTTTGATATTTTTGCCTTAACTGAAACAAACTTATGTCCCAATATTCTAGACTGTGAGTTATTTTCTTCCGATTATGTTGTATTTCGTGCAGATGGTCACAGCTATGATAATGCTCCTTCCGGGCGCGGTGTTCTTTTGGCTGCACACAATCGTCTAAATGATTCTTTAGTTGGAACCTCTAATTCACCGCTCTATGAATACATATGCGTAAAAGTGTCCATCTCAAACAGATGTTTCTACATTCTCTGTTGTTATATTCGTCCCTCACAACCCATTCTGGCATATCAATTAATAATTGATTCTTTTGATATCCCGACTGAGACTTCAAGCAATGATTTTATCATCGTCGGTGATTTTAATTTACCCGATTTAATTTGGATTCCATCAGAAGACGAATCATTCTTTGTTCCCGGCAATCCCACTTCTGAAAAAGAATCTCTTTTTGTCGATTGTCTCTTTAAATCTGGCCTATTTCAAATAAGTGGAATCTCTAAAAACCTTGGACGGTTGCTCGACCTCATCTTTTCATCAGATCCTTGTAATTCAGTTGTCACTGAAAGCTCCCATCTTCTTTCCAGCCTAGACCTCTACCAACCTCCTCTTTCTCTTCTTTTCACATATGATCAAGGAATTCCTACAGTTGATTCGGAATTATCTTACTTTTTTAACTTTCGTAAAGCTGACTACAATCAACTTAATATCCTTTTAAGCAATATTGATTACAACCTTTTTATAAATCCTTATACCCCCATTGACATTGCTCTTACTTTTTTCTATACTGCTGTGTTCGATTGCCTTATTCAATGCATAAAAAAAATGGTTTATCATCTCCTCCGGTACACGAAAGAGTTGCGAACTCTTCGTAATCTTAGAAATAAACTATGGAATAATTACTTGAAATCTCGGACTCCCTTTGATTTTTCATTCTACCAACAAGCTTCCATCGATTTTTCTTCCCTTTGCGAATCACTATACCATGATTATCTTGCCAAAATGCAGACAAGCCTCATTTTTGAACCTAAGCGGTTCTACCAATTTATAAATATCAAGAGAAAATCGGATGGCTTACCTTCCTCTTTTAATTTTCGTAACTCATCATCTGCTGATCCCCAAGTAATAGTTAACCTCTTTGCCAATTTTTTCTGGCAGTCTTACAGTGCTGATACAAATGTGCCTGACCTTGAATATTTTAGCTTCCTATCGAACAATCCTCAAATGTCACTTGTTTCTGTCGATATAAGTTAGTTCGGTCTGCGAAAAGATCAATTTATTGAAAGACGATTTTTCTCCTGGTCCTGACGGTATCCCTGCCATTTTTCTCAAAAAATGTGTCAATGTGCTTTCTGAACCCCTTTCATTTCTTTTCCGCCTCTCGCTTTCGCAAGCAGTGTTTCCTACTTCATGGAAAAACTCGTTCATAATCCCAATTCATAAAAAAGGTAGTAGAAACGACATCTCAAACTATCGTCCGATAGCTAAGCTCTCATCAATACCCAAGCTGTTTGAAAGCATTGTTTACGACTCTCTTTACTTTCATTGTAAATCAATAGTTTCTCCCCTTCAGCATGGTTTTTTAAAGGGTAGGTCCACGACCACTAATCTGGCTCAATTTGTTTCCATGACCCTTTGTGCTTTGGAAAAAGGCTTTGATGTTGATGTTGTCACCACTGACTTCAGTAAGGCATTCGATAAAATATCTCACCAAATTATCTACATTAAGTTGAAAGCCTTTGGTTTTCCTTCATCTTTTATTTTATGGGTTAAATCCTACTTAGAGAACCGGCTTTATAGGGTAATTTTCAGATGCTCCGAGTCTGAACCTATCTATGCCACCTCAGGCATTCCTCAGAGAAGCCATCTTGGTGCACTACTTTTTGTCCTTGCTATTAATGATGTTGAAAGCATAACTTCTTACTCTGACCTTTCTATTTATGCCAACGATATAAAAATTATAAAAGTGATTTATAACTCTAACGATTCTTCCTTGCTTCAAAAAGACTTAAATTCCTTTCTTACTTGGTGCGAAAAAAATTTCTTTGAACTCAATGTGAGTAAATGTCAATCCATGAACTTTTCTAGAAAACGCCTCCCCCTACCATCCCGAACTTACTCGTATTACTTTCGCAGTGAACCTGTTCCTGTAGTTTCTTCTATCCGAGATCTTGGCATAATTTGTGATAAAAAACTCAATTTCCGTATGCACATTGACCATATTATTGCAAAAGAGAATTCTAGTTTCGGTTTTATAAAGCGTTGGTCGAAAGAATTCTCCAACCCTTACGTCACCAAGTCACTCTTCACCACGTTTGTAAGACCCATTCTTGAATACGCCAGCCAGGTTTGGTCACCTTACCAATCTACACACTCACATAGAATAGAATGTGCACAGCGAAGGTCCACCAACTAATTACTGGTGCCATCGCTTCTCCGGCACTTCTTCAACTCATCCTGATTAATACCAACCCACGTAACTTTCGATCCATCCCATTCTTCCGCCTGCTTACCCACCGCACAAATTATGGCCATAACAATCCAGTCATCAGAATGCTACGCCTAGCCAACAGTGAACAGGATATTTTTGATTTTAACCTTAGTTCATCCTCCCTTAGAAGAATTCTTTATTCCAATTACCCTTAAACCCTCTTCTATAAACAATAATTTAAGCTAGATTCATCAGATTGTTTAATTTATTTAATTTAACTATCTAAATATTGTTATTTGTTAGCATTTTATATTAGGATCTTTTTCTTTTTTTTGTTATATTTTTTATGTTAATCAGCTTGAATTAAGCCAATAATAATAATAATAATCTTAATCTATTAGTAGTCAAAGAATCACCAACTGCAACGGTCATATCCGCAGCTTTTTCAATTGTCTCACTCTGATTACAAGAGTCGGAATTGATAAAAGCTTTAGCGTTTGATTTCGATGTAGAAGCCGCTTGTTTGGGAATCATTGCAGTGTTTTTGTTCTTACCACCAGACTTAAGAGCAGGAGATACATGCGACGAGAGTTTGTTGTTTTTAGATGGAAGGGGTGACAAGGAGATTCGATTATGGGCTGGGGAAAGGGATAAACTTTTTTGCTGAAATGTCAGAGTCCACTCAGAGACCGTCTCTTTCTCTCTCATTTCCTGATGCACCACCACCAACTACTTCAACAAACACAAACCAAGATAACCATTTCAACGGAGCCTACAATCCACCACTTTGGTACAACCTGGACTGCTAGTGAATGGAACAGCAGGCTAAGTAAATTAAAAAATGCTGCTGAATTCACCTCTTTCTTTGTGAAAGGTACTCCAAACAATGCAGATGACTCTTGGATCCGTAAACTTTTTTTCCGCAAATTCAAAATCAACATGGGTGAATTTACCAAAATAACCGCATCGAGCTTCAAAGTTCTTATTCCATCCAGATTTCAATGGTTATTTATCTCTAATGCCCATCCTTCTTGTTGGATTGGCAATATAAAAATCACCAAGTGGTTTACTAAAATCTCTAACAAACCTTTCATCTCTACCAAAAAAATAGTAAAAATCTTAATTATGTTAACACTAGATCTAAGTATCAATCAAACAATACAATACCACATCACTCAATAGACTCCTTAATGCCTTAACGTAAACACGTATCTTTTAAATCTAACCGTACGACCAACCCCTCTCCTAATAATATTTCTAATACGAGCACCTCCCCTATCGGCATAAACTATAGTAATTTCATTCAATCTCACACCTTAAATCCTGCTCCACAATCTCTTACCCGAAATCCTCTTCCGTCATCTGACCCTTTTTCTTCTAACGTTACTAACCATACTCTTGACTCCAACAACACCTTTTACCTCCCTCTAATCTCAATCCTATGTTTCCTCCTTGCGTTAGACTTACATCCAATTTTGCTAACTCAAAGCCTTTTATTAATGACATCAATGGCCGTTATTTGATGGCTAGGCTGCGAGACAACAAACTGTACGATAGTGTCCGTCTGTACCTCACATTTTTACACGACAAGCCCGATTCAGTTTGCATCGATGGTAGAACTAAAACCAACGTCACAGTTTCTATTCTAAAAGAAGGCCTCCCAACAGATCCCTCTACTCTCTATAAAATTTTTAACCGCTTTCATGAAAGCTTCAACATATCTCCATCTACAGTCTCGAAGTACCTTGCTACATACGCTTCACATGTTAGCTCAAAACGTTTTTCATCGTCAAAACGTTCGGAAAAACCCCCTTTTTAACATTAGTCCTATTTTACAGCCTGCGACTATTGACTTAGCCTGAACAACCTTGTCCCTTTACTACCAGAACGTTAGAAGTTTGCGTACCAAAACTTCTGCTGTGTTTATTAACTCTCAAAAATTATCTTTTGATATTTTTGCCTTAACTGAAACAAACTTATGTCCCAATATTCTAGACTGTGAGTTATTTTCTTCCGATTATGTTGTATTTCGTGCAGATGGTCACAGCTATGATAATGCTCCTTCCGGGCGCGGTGTTCTTTTGGCTGCACACAATCGTCTAAATGATTCTTTAGTTGGAACCTCTAATTCACCGCTCTATGAATACATATGCGTAAAAGTGTCCATCTCAAACAGATGTTTCTACATTCTCTGTTGTTATATTCGTCCCTCACAACCCATTCTGGCATATCAATTAATAATTGATTCTTTTGATATCCCGACTGAGACTTCAAGCAATGATTTTATCATCGTCGGTGATTTTAATTTACCCGATTTAATTTGGATTCCATCAGAAGACGAATCATTCTTTGTTCCCGGCAATCCCACTTCTGAAAAAGAATCTCTTTTTGTCGATTGTCTCTTTAAATCTGGCCTATTTCAAATAAGTGGAATCTCTAAAAACCTTGGACGGTTGCTCGACTTCATCTTTTCATCAGATCCTTGTAATTCAGTTGTCACTGAAAGCTCCCATCTTCTTTCCAGCCTAGACCTCTACCAACCTCCTCTTTCTCTTCTTTTCACATATGATCAAGGAATTCCTACAGTTGATTCGGAATTATATTACTTTTTTAACTTTCGTAAAGCTGACTACAATCAACTTAATATCCTTTTAAGCAATATTGATTACAACCTTTTTATAAATCCTTATACCCCCATTGACATTGCTCTTACTTTTTTCTATACTGCTGTGTTCGATTGCCTTATTCAATGCATAAAAAAAATGGTTTATCATCTCCTCCGGTACACGAAAGAGTTGCGAACTCTTCGTAATCTTAGAAATAAACTATGGAATAATTACTTGAAATCTCGGACTCCCTTTGATTTTTCATTCTACCAACAAGCTTCCATCGATTTTTCTTCCCTTTGCGAATCACTATACCATGATTATCTTGCCAAAATGCAGACTAGCCTCATTTTTGAACCTAAGCGGTTCTACCAATTTATAAATATCAAGAGAAAATCGGATGGCTTACCTTCCTCTTTTAATTTTCGTGACTCATCATCTGCTGATCCCCAAGTAATAGTTAACCTCTTTGCCAATTTTTTCTGGCAGTCTTGCAGTGCTGATACAAATGTGCCTGACCTTGAATATTTTAGCTTCCTATCGAACAATCCTCAAATTTCACTTGTTTCTGTCGATATAAGTTAGTTCGGTCTGCGAAAAGATCAATTTATTGAAAGACGATTTTTCTCCTGGTCCTGACGGTATCTTTGCCATTTTTCTCAAAAAATGTGTCAATGTGCTTTCTGAACTCCTTTCATTTCTTTTCCGCCTCTCGCTTTCGCAAGCAGTGTTTCCTACTTCATGGAAAAACTCGTTCATAATCCCAATTCATAAAAAAGGTAGTAGAAACGACATCTCAAACTATCGTCCGATAGCTAAGCTCTCATCAACACCCAAGCTGTTTGAAAGCATTGTTTACGACTCTCTTTACTTTCATTGTAAATCAATAGTTTCTCCCCTTCAGCATAATTTTTTTAAAGGGTAGGTCCACGACCACTAATCTGGCTCAATTTGTTTCCATGACCCTTTGTGCTTTGGAAAAAGGCTTTGATGTTGATGTTGTCACCACTGACTTCAGTAAGGCATTCGATAAAATATCTCACCAAATTATCTACATTAAGTTGAAAGCCTTTGGTTTTCCTTCATCTTTTATTTTATGGGTTAAATCCTACTTAGAGAACCGGCTTTATAGGGTAATTTTCAGATGCTCCGAGTCTGAACCTATCTATGCCACCTCAGGCATTCCTCAGAGAAGCCATCTTGGTGCACTACTTTTTGTCCTTGCTATTAATGATGTTGAAAGCATAACTTCTTACTCTGACCTTTCTATTTATGCCGACGATATAAAAATTATAAAAGTGATTTATAACTCTAACGATTCTTCCTTGCTTCAAAAAGACTTAAATTTCTTTCTTACTTGGTGCGAAAAAAATTTCTTTGAACTCAATGTGAGTAAATGTCAATCCATGAACTTTTCTAGAAAACGCCTCCCCCTACCATCCCGAACTTACTCGTATTACTTTCGCAGTGAACCTGTTCCTGTAGTTTCTTCTATCCGAGATCTTGGCATAATTTGTGATAAAAAACTCAATTTCCGTATGCACATTGACCATATTATTGCAAAAGAGAATTCTAGTTTCGGTTTTATAAAGCGTTGGTCGAAAGAATTCTCCAACCCTTACGTCACCAAGTCACTCTTCACCACGTTTGTAAGACCCATTCTTGAATACGCCAGCCAGGTTTGGTCACCTTACCAATCTACACACTCACATAGAATAGAATGTGCACAGCGAAGGTCCACCAACTAATTACTGGTGCCATCGCTTCTCCGGCACTTCAACTCATCCTGATTAATACCAACCCACGTAACTTTCGATCCATCCCATTCTTCCGCCTGCTTACCCACCGCACAAATTATGGCCATAACAATCCAGTCATCAGAATGCTACGCCTAGCCAACAGTGAACAGGATATTTTTGATTTTAACCTTAGTTCATCCTCCCTTAGAAGAATTCTTTATTCCAATTACCCTTAAACCCTCTTCTATAAACAATAATTTAAGCTAGATTCATCAGATTGTTTAATTTATTTAATTTAACTATCTAAATATTGTTATTTGTTAGCATTTTATATTAGGATCTTTTTCTTTTTTTTGTTATATTTTGTATGTTAATCAACTTGAATTAAGCCAATAATAATAATAATAATCTTAATCTATTAGTAGTCAAAGAATCACCAACTGCAACGGTCATATCCGCAGCTTTTTCAATTGTCTCACTCTGATTACAAGAGTCGGAATTGATAAAAGCTTTAGCGTTTGATTTCGATGTAGAAGCCGCTTGTTTGGGAATCATTGCAGTGTTTTTGTTCTTACCACCAGACTTAAGAGCAGGAGATACATGCGACGAGAGTTTGTTGTTTTTAGATGGAAGGGGTGACAAGGAGATTCGATTATGGGCTGGGGAAAGGGATAAACTTTTTTGCTGAAATGTCAGAGTCCACTCAGAGACCGTCTCTTTCTCTCTCATTTCCTGATGCACCACCACCAACTACTTCAACAAACACAAACCAAGATAACCATTTCAACGGAGCCTACAATCCACCACTTTGGTACAACCTGGACTGCTAGTGAATGGAACAGCAGGCTAAGTAAATTAAAAAATGCTGCTGAATTCACCTCTTTCTTTGTGAAAGGTACTCCAAACAATGCAGATGACTCTTGGATCCGTAAACTTTTTTTCCGCAAATTCAAAATCAACATGGGTGAATTTACCAAAATAACCGCATCGAGCTTCAAAGTTCTTATTCCATCCAGATTTCAATGGTTATTTATCTCTAATGCCCATCCTTCTTGTTGGATTGGCAATATAAAAATCACCAAGTGGTTTACTAAAGTCTCTAACAAACCTTTCATCTCTACCAAAAAAATAGTAAAAATCTTAATTATGTTAACACTAGATCTAAGTATCAATCAAACAATACAATACCACCTCACTCAATAGACTCCTTAATGCCTTAACGTAAACACGTATCTTTTAAATCTAACCGTACGACCAACCCCTCTCCTAATAATATTTCTAATACGAGCACCTCCCCTATCGGCATAAACTATAGTAATTTCATTCAATCTCACACCTTAAATCCTGCTCCACAATCTCTTACCCGAAATCCTCTTCCGTCATCTGACCCTTTTTCTTCTAACGTTACTAACCATACTCTTGACTCCAACAACACCTTTTACCTCCCTCTAATCTCAATCCTATGTTTCCTCCTTGCGTTAGACTTACATCCAATTTTGCTAACTCAAAGCCTTTTATTAATGACATCAATGGCCGTTATTTGATGGCTAGGCTGCGAGACAACAAACTGTACGATAGTGTCCGTCTGTACCTCGCATTTTTACACGACAAGCCCGATTCAGTTTGCATCGATGGTAGAACTAAAACCAACTTCACAGTTTCTATTCTAAAAGAAGGCCTCCCAACAGATCCCTCTACTCTCTATAAAATGTTTAACCGCTTTCATGAAAGCTTCAACATATCTCCATCTACAGTCTCGAAGTACCTTGCTACATACGCTTCACATGTTAGCTCAAAACGTTTTTCATCGTCAAAACGTTCGGAAAAACCCCCTTTTTAACATTAGTCCTATTTTACAGCCTGCGACTATTGACTTAGCCCGAACAACCTTGTCCCTTTACTACCAGAACGTTAGAAGTTTGCGTACCAAAACTTCTGCTGAGTTTATTAACTCTCAAAAATTATCTTTTGATATTTTTGCCTTAACTGAAACAAACTTATGTCCCAATATTCTAGACTGTGAGTTATTTTCTTCCGATTATGTTGTATTTCGTGCAGATGGTCACAGCTATGATAATGCTCCTTCCGGGCGCGGTGTTCTATTGGCTGCACACAATCGTCTAAATGATTCTTTAGTTGGAACCTCTAATTCACCGCTCTATGAATACATATGCGTAAAAGTGTCCATCTCAAACAGATGTTTCTACATTCTCTGTTGTTATATTCGTCCCTCCCAACCCATTCTGGCATATCAATTAATAATTGATTCTTTTGATATCCCGACTGAGACTTCAAGCAATGATTTTATCATCGTCGGTGATTTTAATTTACCCGATTTAATTTGGATTCCATCAGAAGACGAATCATTCTTTGTTCCCGGCAATCCCACTTCTGAAAAAGAATCTCTTTTTGTCGATTGTCTCTTTGAATCTGACCTATTTCAAATAAGTGGAATCTCTAAAAACCTTGGACGGTTGCTCGACCTCATCTTTTCATCAGATCCTTGTAATTCAGTTGTCACTGAAAGCTCCCATCTTCTTTCCAGCCTAGACCTCTACCAACCTCCTCTTTCTCTTCTTTTCACATATGATCAAGGAATTCCTACAGTTGATTCGGAATTATATTACTTTTTTAACTTTCGTAAAGCTGACTACAATCAACTTAATATCCTTTTAAGCAATATTGATTACAACCTTTTTATAAATCCTTATACCCCCATTGACATTGCTCTTACTTTTTTCTATACTGCTGTGTTCGATTGCCTTATTCAATGCATAAAAAAAATGGTTTATCATCTCCTCCGGTACACGAAAGAGTTGCGAACTCTTCGTAATCTTAGAAATAAACTATGGAATAATTACTTGAAATCTCGGACTCCCTTTGATTTTTCATTCTACCAACAAGCTTCCATCGATTTTTCTTCCCTTTGCGAATCACTATACCATGATTATCTTGCCAAAATGCAGACTAGCCTCATTTTTGAACCTAAGCGGTTCTACCAATTTATAAATATCAAGAGAAAATCGGATGGCTTACCTTCCTCTTTTAATTTTCGTGACTCATCATCTGCTGATCCCCAAGTAATAGTTAACCTCTTTGCCAATTTTTTCTGGCAGTCTTGCAGTGCTGATACAAATGTGCCTGACCTTGAATATTTTAGCTTCCTATCGAACAATCCTCAAATTTCACTTGTTTCTGTCGATATAAGTTAGTTCGGTCTGCGAAAAGATCAATTTATTGAAAGACGATTTTTCTCCTGGTCCTGACGGTATCTTTGCCATTTTTCTCAAAAAATGTGTCAATGTGCTTTCTGAACTCCTTTCATTTCTTTTCCGCCTCTCGCTTTCGCAAGCAGTGTTTCCTACTTCATGGAAAAACTCGTTCATAATCCCAATTCATAAAAAAGGTAGTAGAAACGACATCTCAAACTATCGTCCGATAGCTAAGCTCTCATCAACACCCAAGCTGTTTGAAAGCATTGTTTACGACTCTCTTTACTTTCATTGTAAATCAATAGTTTCTCCCCTTCAGCATAATTTTTTTAAAGGGTAGGTCCACGACCACTAATCTGGCTCAATTTGTTTCCATGACCCTTTGTGCTTTGGAAAAAGGCTTTGATGTTGATGTTGTCACCACTGACTTCAGTAAGGCATTCGATAAAATATCTCACCAAATTATCTACATTAAGTTGAAAGCCTTTGGTTTTCCTTCATCTTTACTTTCATTGTAAATCAATAGTTTCTCCCCTTCAGCATGGTTTTTTAAAGGGTAGGTCCACGACCACTAATCTGCTCAATTTGTTTCCATGACCCTTTGTGCTTTGGAAAAAGGCTTTGATGTTGATGTTGTCACCACTGACTTCAGTAAGGCATTCGATAAAATATCTCACCAAATTATCTACATTAAGTTGAAAGCCTTTGGTTTTCCTTCATCTTTTATTTTATGGGTTAAATCCTACTTAGAGAACCGGCTTTATAGGGTAATTTTCAGATGCTCCGAGTCTGAACCTATCTATGCCACCTCAGGCATTCCTCAGAGAAGCCATCTTGGTGCACTACTTTTTGTCCTTGCTATTAATGATGTTGAAAGCATAACTTCTTACTCTGATCTTTCTATTTATGCCAACGATATAAAAATTATAAAAGTGATTTATAACTCTAACGATTCTTCCTTGCTTCAAAAAGACTTAAATTCCTTTCTTACTTGGTGCGAAAAAAATTTCTTTGAACTCAATGTGAGTAAATGTCAATCCATGAACTTTTCTAGAAAACGCCTCTCCCTACCATCCCGAACTTACTCGTATTACTTTCGCAGTGAACCTGTTCCTGTAGTTTCTTCTATCCGAGATCTTGACATAATTTGTGATAAAAAACTCAATTTCCGTATGCACATTGACCATATTATTGCAAAAGAGAATTCTAGTTTCGGTTTTATAAAGCGTTGGTCGAAAGAATTCTCCAACCCTTACGTCACCAAGTCACTCTTCACCACGTTTGTAAGACCCATTCTTGAATACGCCAGCCAGGTTTGGTCACCTTACCAATCTACACACTCACATAGAATAGAATGTGCACAGCGAAGGTCCACCAACTAATTACTGGTGCCATCGCTTCTCCGGCACTTCTTCAACTCATCCTGATTAATACCAACCCACGTAACTTTCGATCCATCCCATTCTTCCGCCTGCTTACCCACCGCACAAATTATGGCCATAACAATCCAGTCATCAGAATGCTACGCCTAGCCAACAGTGAACAGGATATTTTTGATTTTAACCTTAGTTCATCCTCCCTTAGAAGAATTCTTTATTCCAATTACCCTTAAACCCTCTTCTATAAACAATAATTTAAGCTAGATTCATCAGATTGTTTAATTTATTTAATTTAACTATCTAAATATTGTTATTTGTTAGCATTTTATATTAGGATCTTTTTCTTTTTTTTGTTATATTTTTTATGTTAATCAGCTTGAATTAAGCCAATAATAATAATAATAATCTTAATCTATTAGTAGTCAAAGAATCACCAACTGCAACGGTCATATCCGCAGCTTTTTCAATTGTCTCACTCTGATTACAAGAGTCGGAATTGATAAAAGCTTTAGCGTTTGATTTCGATGTAGAAGCCGCTTGTTTGGGAATCATTGCAGTGTTTTTGTTCTTACCACCAGACTTAAGAGCAGGAGATACATGCGACAAAAGTTTGTTGTTTTTAGATGGAAGGGGTGCAAAGGAGATTCGATTATGGGCTGGGGAAAGGGATACACTTTTTTCTTTAAGAAGCGCAAGTTTGTTTTTTTTTTTTATTATTTGATCGTTGACGTTTGGTTTACTTTAAGAGCGTGTTGTAACGTGAGAGATACGAGTATTTGATGCCATTGGGTTAAGAGAGGGAGTAAGCTTTTCAAATTCACTTTTATTTTCTAAGAAGAAAGAGAATAGATCTTTGATTTTTGGTATGCATGCCAAGATCGACAATTGTTTGCATAAATCACATTTCCAAAACAATTTTGTATCTAAATTTAGTGCGGTTAAACTAGATTCACTCAATTCAAAGTTTGATATATTTTGGCAAATCCCGCAACAAATCGAATTTATTTTAGAATTACTATCAATTTTAAAAGAGCAGAAAAAACATTCGGACTATATAAAAAAAGCTATTAGGTACTGTCTTTGACAAAAGCTAGGACTAGACTGACAAAAGTTAGGACTAAACAGAATTCCAGCTAAGGTTGTTGCGGGCTCCTTTAGTGCCGTCGGGGTCAGTGCTGGCATGCCTGACCGACCTCACGCTCGTCGGAGGGCGCTGGTTCTTGACCCCTATCGAAACCGCGCATACAAATCACGCCAGGCTTAACGATGAGGTGACATGACGTTGCGAGAACATTTTCTTAGCCCACCCTGCCTTGGTTACCTATCTTGCCTAAGCAACCCCTTAAGTCGCCATCTTTCACTTCCTCATCCCATCCTTTCCATCATCAATCCCCATCCTTTATCCCCTTGAATTAAACACCAATGTCTATAAGTTACGTTTATGTTCAAACATTATTAATTTTATTGTCCATTTTATTAAAAAAATTAAATAAATTAAACAAAAAACAATGAACAAATCGATAAAAAATTATCGAATTAAAACGTAAGTAACGACACAATTAGTTCCTGTGTAAGTTAACGGCGACATATTAACTTCAATGAACACTGTGCTTCCCCCGAAAAATGCTGACATGGCGTCTGGGCGATGACACCAATGTTGCAATTTCCAATTCGTGGAAATATGAAAAGCAATGGGAAATAAATAATAGTACAGATATGCTAAGTAATCATAAAATAGGTATCTAAGTTCTAGATTTTAGGTAATCATTATCATTATATTTTGGAAGGCAGAATCGCTGCCGGTTTGTAAATAAAATAAAATAAAAAAATACAAAAATATAAAATTTTTTTTTAAGTAAAATCTAACAGAAAAACTTCAATTGGCGCCCAACGTGGGGCCACTGCTGTCGCGAAGTGCGTAAAATAATATCCTTTTCTAATAATTCCCTCAAGAAGTGAAGAAAGAAAAATCGCGCAAATTTTTTTTTTCAAATTCAACGCCCTGAAGTAGTGGCGAAAGTCCCCAAGCGGTACATCGAAAAAAAAATACGACACAGTGGCTACCCCTAAATTGTGACAATAATAAGCAATTCAATGAGTCCCTAAGTGGTACAAAAGTGAATTAAAACAGTTAATACTATAAGTACCTAAGTGGTACAAAAGTGAATTAAAACAATTAATACTATAAGTCCCTAAGTGGTACAAAAGTGAATTGAAACAATTAATACAATAGTCCCTAATTGGTGCAAAGGTGAATTAAAACAAAGTGGCACTGTGATGGAACTATTCTATAGGCTATAGGTCCTATATGTTTGCTAGATAAAGCGCAGCTCGCTGTATAATTTGGCTAATGAGCCGCAATTAAGAATAAAAATAATGTTCATAGTTTTTAGAACTGTCTTTATTATACCATATTTCACCGCTATTTATCCCCACTTATGCTTAAGAACTATATTACAAAAACTTTTGTGCTGCATCAGCATTCTATTTTTCAATATATACTATATGTTGGGGCAGTCTAATTATGACTCAATGAAATTATGAATCTGGAACATAGTGTAACAAAATACTTCTACGACACTTCATATGCATAGTCACCCAAGTGGTGGCAATGCCCTGAGCACAACACTCAGTTTCGTTTGACAAAAACAAACAAATAAATGAATTTGATTTTAAACTTTATAGTTTCGAATATCAATGAAATTACTATTTCAATGGTGTCGATCGAATACTACATGTGGCTTTGTTTACGTTTGAGAAATGAGAAATGATTTTACGTTAATGAAATGAAAGAATGCGTTTATTACACTACATCCTTCCCCTTTAAAAAAATGATATTTGTTTACATTTCTAAAATTTCAATAAATATAATTTGCCTTTTTTGTTTTTTTAGTTTTTAGTGATATTATTATTTTGAGTTTATGATGTACTGTATGTTATTTATTGTAAGTTTGTGTTTCTAGCTTTAATTAAATTATTATTATGTATTTCATATTTCTTATCATCTAATAAAATAGTACTATTTACACTGTTTTGAGATATAATTTTATATGGTTCTCTAAAAGGTTTATCAAATTTTCTTGTGTTTTGATTTTTTAAATATACATTATCTCCTACGGTAAAGTTTGATTTGTTTACATTTTTCTGAGAATTATGTCTTTTATATTTGTCTTCAATTAAGTGATTTTTTGCTTGTTCATGAGCATGTCTTAATTTGCATTTCAACTCATTCAAGTAATTGTCAATGCTATAAATTGTATCTTTATTTTCTATTACTTCACATGGAAGTGTACATAATTTTCCAAATACAAGTTCAAATGGTGAATATAATGTTGAGCTGTTTATTGTGGAACTATAGCAATATGTGTAGAATGGTAACCATTCTTCCCAACTATCTCTATTTCCTATGCTCATAATGTATTCATTAAATACTCTATGATTTCGCTCTATTGATCCCATTGTTTCATGGTGAAAAGGTGTAGAAACTATTTTATCTATTTTCAAGAGTGTACAGATATTTTTCAGCAATTCTTTCGTGAATTCTGTTCCCTTAAAAGTTTTTAGTTTTTTAAAACATCCGTATTTAAGAATAATTTTTTCAACTATTGTTTTCGCTACAGTATACGCTTCTTTGTTTTCTATTGGAAATGCTTCTACAAATTTCGTTAAATCACATTGTACCGTTAGTATATATCAATAACCATTTCATGGTCTTAATGGTCCTACAGTATCAATTGTTATTGTTTCAAATGACGTGGAGGGTGTGTCTGTAATTGCAATATTTTCTTTTGTGTATCTAGTTATCTTTGTTTCATTGCATGTTTTGCAGTTGTTAACGAATTTCTTAACCATTTTATTCATGTTTTTCCAAACATATCTTTGTTTTAACTTATTGACGCATCTTCTGATACCACAATGTCCTCCTGGTTTTGAATTATGATATTCTTCTATTAATTTGTGCACTTCATTCTTATCTGTTATCTGTTTTGGAGGTTCATATAATATTATGTCTAGACATTTATCCTCATTTATATTTTCTTGTAGCTTATTAAATATTTATTTAAATTCTTGTATGCATACTTCATTAAATATTAGACTATTTCTTGCTAGCACTAGTCTTTTAACACCTGCATTGTTCCTTTTGAATATTAGCTTCCTCAGAATCAATTTTATCTCTGATAAAGATTTATCACTATATTCTACAACTACAGTGTTTGCTGCTATTATTATTTCATTTCTTTCTTTCTTTGTAACGTTACTTTCTTTAAATTCTTACTTCTATATTCGTCTTATGTCCGATATTGATGTACAGTCCCAAATATGAAGGTAGCTAGTCTCCACAATTGAGTCCAAGGCTATTGCACAATTTTCTTTTTCATTTGGTACTCGTATCTTCTCTTTATTTTTCTTCATAGCTCTAGTTAAAACGTCTATGTTGTATTTGGGTACCATTTCCTTCAAGTCGTCAGATTCAATTTTTATTCTTATTTATTTATTATTTATTTATTTT
This sequence comes from Dasysyrphus albostriatus, assembly GCA_946251815.1. NCBI lineage: Eukaryota > Metazoa > Arthropoda > Insecta > Diptera > Syrphidae > Dasysyrphus > Dasysyrphus albostriatus. The sequence goes on along the minus strand of OX276335.1, from coordinate 138,619,085 downwards.
TTCTTATCAATAACATATTAAAATATACTATTAATAACTAATTAATAAGAGCACTAGCAGCAAAATACTATCGGCTCTAAGGTAAAATTATTATAGATCATAGCTTAATTTTAAGTAAATGTAATATTTTGTTAATAGTTAAAATATTGGATGGAGTAGGTTCTTTTAATAATTCTATAATATTTGGTTTTATATTGATTTTTTTTTTTAAATATTGCATTAGAGGAGAGGATGCAAGGACCAAGCAGGTGGCTGATGGTGAGGTTGCTTTGGAAGGTTGGACAAGTAGGTGGTGATTCTTTTTTGAGAAGATGTTGGTGTGTAAGACAGGTGTGACCTAGCCGAAGCCGGATAAAGTTAGTTATCAATCCTTTTGGGCTTTGTGTCGGGTATATTGTATGAGTTTTGTTTGGATTGATCGTTGTGTAATGGTGGTGGTATTCTTTCCATTCGGCGATTTTCATTGCAAGTACTTTGTTGTGTATTGACCTTTGCAAATCACGTTGGGAGTATTGGTGAAAGGTAAAGGCCGGGGTAACACGAGTTTCTCTGGCAGCTTTATCAGCCAGTTCATTACCCTGAATTCCAACATGTCCAGGAGTCCATATAAGCTTTAGTTTAGATGATTTTGTAATTTTGATGTCTCTTATTCTGGATATAATTACAGAATTGTGAAACGGGTTCATAATGGATTTCAGGACTGAGAAGGAATCGGAACAGATCGCCCATTTGCTTGATGTGTTGGAGCATTTTTTTATGGCTTCGAATATTGCGACAGCTTCTGCAGTAAAAATAGATGCAATGTTTGGCAAAATACCTTGTATAAGTTTTTGCCTTGTTTTGAGACGACTGCAAATGTGGTGTTATGGTCATTTTTCAATAAACATTTGTTTATAAATAACTGCGTTGGTATTTTGTTTTTTTAGGTCACACGAGCTGAGAAGTGTGGAGCTGCTATCTAGCAACCAGGGTGGCTGAGACGACGAATGTTTGGGGTGGCACTTCAAAGGGATTTCCATTTTTTTACCCAGATCTAAAATGGTGCTTATTGCGGAAGGAATGCGTCTTTTTCGTCTGTGAGATAGGGCTTGCATAGTGTCTTTGTCGATCACTGATCCGGTGTGAAAAGTTAACTTAGGCAGAAGTGAGGTACTGACTTTAAAATAACGCTATTCAACTGTTGGAAGTCCAGCTTCGGCCAGAATGTTTTTTATTGGTGTTGTTGGGAAAGCGAAAATACTCCTCCTTGCTTCTTGGTGATACGTTCGCTTAAAAAGAGAGAGTTAATGTGAACCTTACTCTTTTTAGATGAAAGATACTTTAAAATACTAAGTCTAGCTGCTAGTGACTTTTTGAAATTGTTACAATGATTTTTCTAGTTATATTTATTGTTAAAAAGTAATCCAAGTATATTTAAATTCGCAACATTTTGGTTTTGACAGCTGACGTGTGTTTAGTGCCTTGTGTCACTGTCAAACAGCTTCAGTTTGGTTTGCAATTTAACCATGGATCGTCTTACAAATGAACAACGCTTGCAAATTATTGAACTTTACTATCAAAATTCGTGCTCGGTTCGAAATGTTCATCGCGCGCTGCTTCCATTTTATGGTCGGCATTCTCGACCTTCTGAGCAGTCTATTCGGAAGATTGTGACCAAATTTCGCACCAAATTTACTTTGTTGGACATTAAACCACCAACACGTTTACGTACTGTGCGTAGTGAAGAAAATATTGCGGCCGTATCAGCTAGTGTGACAGAAGACCGCGAAATGTCGATTCGGCGCCGTTCCCAGCAGTTAGGCCTTTGTTACAGCACTACGTGGAAAATTTTGCGGAAGGATTTGGGCGTAAAGCCTTTTAAGATACAGCTGGTGCAAGAACTAAAGCCAGCCGACCTACCACAACGCCGAATTTTTGGTGAATGGGCTCTTGGAAAGCTGGCCGAGGATCCGCTTTTTTATCGAAAAATTGTGTTCAGCGATGAGGCTCATTTTTGGTTAAATGGGTACGTAAATAAGCATAATTGTCGCATTTGGAGTGAAGATCAGCCAGAAGCATTGCAACAGCTACCAATGCATCCCAAAAAAGCCACTGTTTGGTGCGGTTTATGGGCCGGCGGCATTATTTGGCCATATTTCTTCAAAGATGATGCGAATCGCAGCGTTACTGTCAATGGTGAGCGATGATAACAAACTTTTTTTTGCCCGAAATGGAAGTTCTTGACTTGCATGATATGTGGTTTCAACAAGACGGTGCCACATGCCACACAGCACGCGAAACAATGGCGCAATTGCGAGGCGAGTTGGTGAACAGTTAATTTCACGTTTCGGGCCGGTCAATTGGCCGCCTAGATCGTGCGATTTGACACCATTAGATTATTTTTTGTGGGGGTATGTCAAGGTTAATGTCTATAGGGACAAGCCCGCTTCGATTGACGCACAGGAAGCCAACATCCATGCATTCATTCGTGAGATACCGGCCGATATGTGTGAAAGAGTATGCCAAAATTGGACTCAGCAGATGGGCTACTTGAGACGCAGCCGCGGTCAACATTTGCATGAAATTATCTTTAAACATTAAATTGCAAGGTTCAAACTATCGATTCAAATAAATATTTCATTCATTTTTTCGAATTTTTTGTATTTTTTTTTTAAAGTTCTAAACCTCTTAAAAAACACCCGTTACATACATGAAGAATTTTGCATTTGCTAAGTGAAAGTTTTGATCCAGAAATAGTAGACCAGTCATTAATTTATCTGATTAGATTTGAAAACAAAATTTTAGACTTTTCTAGGTCAGTGTGTTTACAAAGAATATATGCATCATCTGCATAGACACAATGATCTAGATCATTTTATTTAGATATAATTATATTTAATTCTTTGAAATCAATGGAAAATAAAATCACAGAAAGCGGTGATCCCTGAGGAATGCCCATTGTCAGATGGAACTATTTTTGAGAAAGATGTTTTAATTTTTTCAGAAAATTTTCTGTTTGTTACTCGTAAAAAGGCTTTTATATATTCATAGATTTTTGGTCTCTGGCGGTTGGATGTTGTAGGAACTGGGGGCCTCGGGCTGTATCTTTTCCTACACATCAAGTGCTTACATTACCTCCAAGTTGGTAACCGTCGGATACTGGTCTTGGCTTTATGTCATGACTTGCTAAACTTGTAAGTGCGAGTGTTGATCAAGGAAAGAATTGCAACACCAAACCCATGGCCTTACAGATTGGAGGTTAGTGCGTTGGGCTAACGACCCGGCCACAGTAAAAAAGCCAATTGTTATGAAAGAGAAGCGAGAGATAACAACCCCCCTCAAATGGCAACCCGACCCGGAACGAAAATGGACTACGACCTGCGAGTATGCACCTGGAATGTAAGGACACTCTATACGCCAGGTGCTACTCAAAAACTTGAATCTGTCCTCACGCGGTACAAAGCAGATATTACTGCGATCCAGGAGACACGATGGATAGGATCAGGGATTATGAAAAGAAAAGATTGTGACATTTATTACAGCTGTCATCAAAGATTGCACATGTTAGGATGCGGATTCGTCGTGAGAAATCGACTTAGATCGAGAGTCATCGATTTTAAGCCGATCAGCGATCGCCTGGCTGTAATCCGCATCAAAGCTACCCTCCAAAACATCAGCCTAATATGTGCACACGCCCCTACCGATGAAGCGGAGGAGTCTAACAAGGAGGATTTTTACGACCTCCTGGACGGAGCCTACGGAGCCTGTCCGGAGTACGATGTCAAAGTCGTGCTCGGAGACTTCAATGCTAAAATCGGGAAGGAAAATATCTTTGGCGGATTAGTTGGAAAACACAGCCTCCACGAAACGACAACAGACAACGGCTTTCGACTAATCGACTTTGCTGCAGCTCGTAATACGGTGATAAGTAGCACTAGGTTCCCCAGGCGAAGAATACACACAGCAACCTGGAACCCCAGATGGTCGAACCGCCAACCAAATCGACCATGTGCTAATTGGCGCAAGGCACGCATCGAACATCTTGCATGTGCGAACTTTCCGAGGTGCAAATGTGGACTCTGACCACTTTCTTGTTGTGACAAAGTTCAGAGCCCGACTGTCCAATGAAAAGAAAGCGAAGACCGCCTAAAGGAAGAAATTCAAAATTGCATGCCTTAGCACATCTGAGAAAGCCAGAGACTACAGTGAGCAATTAACCGGGGAACTCTCTGCCGTACCCCCACCCACAAGTGTCAACAACCAGTGGAACTTGTATCGCGACGTCATTAAGGAGACAGCCGAGACCACCATAGGCTATCAACCACCTAAAAAAAAGAACCCGTGGTATGATGAAGAATGCGCGGTATTGAAGCAGGGGACGGAAAATGCACGAATGCAAATGCTGCAACGGAAAACAAGAGCAGCAAGAGAGGAGTACCGTGAAAAGAGAAGGAAAGAGAAGAAAACCCTGCGTAGAAAGAAAAGAGCATCCGCAGCTTCTCAGCTCAGGTATCTCGAGGAGTCGAGCACTGCCACCAACACCCGCCGGTTCTACAAAACAGCCAGGCAACTGGCATGTGGTTATAAAACCGGCACGCAAGCTCTTCGAAACAGCGAAGGGAACCTAGTCACCGAAGCACAGGGAATTGTTGACGTGTTTAAGCAGCATTTCCAGCAGCTGCTCAATGGGCATTCTGTAGAGGAAGCGAAAGTAGAACAAAGAAGCATGAGACCAGTCAATGAAGATCCAGTCCCAGCGCCCAGTACTGAAAAGATTAAGAAAGCCATCCACAAGCTTAAGAACAACAAATCCGCCAGCTCGGATGGCCTACCTGCGGAACTCTTCAAGTATGGAGGAGATGTCCTGGTAGGGTGCATACACCAGCTCATCAACCAAGTATGGGAGGAGGAAAGTATGCCCGACGACTGGTCAATTAGCTCCATACGCCCAATCTACAAAAAAGGCGATCCTATGTCCTGCAAAAACTACAGAGGTATATCCCTGCTTAATGTTGCATACAAGATCCTATCTAACGTACTATGTGAGCGTCTTAAACCTTTCTGCAACACTATGATCGGCACGTACCAGTGTGGCTTCAGGCCAGGCAGATCAACGATAGACCAAATCTTCACATTGAGGCAAATCCTGGAAAAGACCAACGAATTTCATGTCGAGACCCACCATCTTTTCATCGACTTTAAAGCCGCATATGATAGCATTAGTCGCCAAGAGCTTCTATTGGCGATGTCCGAACTCGGGATCCCGGAAAAACTGATCAAGCTATGCCGCATGACGTTACAAAATACGCGGTGGAACGTGCAAATGGGTAACAGCTCATCCGAGCTATTCCAGACATGTACAGGGTTCAGACAAGGAGATGCCTTATCATGTGACTTCTTCAACCTAGTCCTGGAGCAGATAGTTCGCAAGAGTGGTGTTAACCTGGAAGGCACTATCTTCAAGAGGTCTTCGCAACTGCTTGGCTATGCGGACGACATCGACATCATCGGCCACTCCAAGCGAGCTGTACTAGAAGCATTCACAGCTATTGATGAACAGGCGAAACGCGTTGGTCTTGAAGTGAATGAGGACAAAACAAAGTATATGCTATCAACAAACAAAGCTTCATCTGTCCATCGCCTAGGACAAAACGTCACTGTTGGTAGCAGTAATTTAAAGGTAGTCAAGGACTTCATCTACCTCGGAACAAACATCAACCCCACGAATGACACCTTAGTGGAAATCCGACGAAGAATTACCCTAGCGAACCGCAAACAAAGTGCACGCTATACAAAACGCTAATTTTACCAGTTCTACTCTACGGCGCCGAGTGCTGGACGATAAGTAAAAAAGGAGAATTGATACTGGGCACTTTCGAGAGAAAAATTCTTCGGCGGATATTTGGTCCAATATGCGAGGAGGGCGAATGGAGAAGAAGATTTAATCGTGAATTATACGAGCTGTCCCAAGATGTGGATGTAGTCCAAAGAGCCAAAACACACCGACTACACTGACTCGGCCACATCGAGCGAATGGACAACAATGCTCCAGCCAAAAAAATCTTCGAATCCCAGCCCCCAGGTTCGAGACGACAGGGATCAGGCGGTTTCTGACGCAAGAGCGCTTGGTCTCGACGACTGGAGGGAGTGTGCGAGGGACCGCCACCGATGGAAGACCGCAATATCTCAGCAGAGACCCTCCATGGATCGGGAGCCGGATAAGTCAGTAAGTAAGATTTTGGGTCTAATTCCCCATTGTTTCAATTTGCTCAAAACGAGATGAATACCTATTCGGTCAAATGCCTTTTCGAAATCAAGTGCAAGGATGGAGACGTGGTTTCGAGCAGATAGAGCATTAGAAATAACGTAGTCCAGATGAAGAAGGACATCCATGCATCCTTTTTTAGGTTTGAATGCAACTTGATTGATACTAAGAAGCTTTTTAAATTCAGTGAACCACAAAATTTGATTGGCAATAATTTTCTCTAAGACTTTAGAGATACATGGTAGCAGGGATATGGGGCGGTAACTGTCAATGATATCAATATCTTTTTAAGGCTTTAGAATGGGTACAACGGATGCTGTTTTCCAGCTTTGTGGAATGGTCCCAGTATTTAATATATCATTATAAAGATCAAGAAGTTTTAGTTTAGCACTACCTGGAAGATTTTTAAGCATGGGATATGAGATTCTATCGTGGCCAGGGGTTTTGCCTTTGACCTTGCTTAAGCTGCTTTCCAGCTCTAGCAGGGTTATGCTGGTTTCAATACGTTTAGCAGCTGCACTTTGTGCAGGCTGTGTGGGTGCAATTAAAGATTCTCTCTTATCTATGTCAAAACACAGATGAAAAGTTTGAGCTTTTTGACTGCAGAGACCATGTTTCAGCAAAAGCATTGCACATATCTTCAGAGGAGGTAACTGACCCAGTCGTTGTTTTGATTGTTTTAGTGAAGGTATTTCTTGAACAACCAGTTAAGGTTTTAATATTTTGCCAGACATTACTGATCGGTGAATTGGGGTTTATTGTTGAAGTGAACTCTTCAAAACATTTTAGTTTACTCATTTTCATCAGTCTTCTAAACCGAGCATTTGCTTTCTTATAGGCTAATAAGTTGACCTGGTTGGGTCTTTTTTTAAAAGACCGCCAAGTGATGACCTTTTCGGCTCTTAGCTCAGCAAGCTCTTTATTCCACCATGGCACAACTCTTTTAAGAGATGTTGGTTAAGTTTGGGGAATAGAATTATTAGCAGCATTACGAATACATTTAAGCATCCTTGCTGCTTTTTTATTTACACACAGGGTGTTTTCCGGTAACCCTTGTTTAATATTGTTTTTAAATTTATCCCAGTCTGCGCTTTCGATTTTATACCTTGGAATGTGTGACTGTGGTTTTTGTTGACTGCTTAGTTCAATAGAAGTGAAAATTGGGAAGTGGTCACTGTTGTACAAATCTTTAAGGGCACACCATGATGTTTTTTAATAAAAGTTTTGGCGTACAGCATGTTATATCGACATGTGTAAGTGTGCTATGTGTTGAGAAGTGTGTAGGAGATCCATCATTCAATATTGAAAGATTGGATTTAATAATAAAGTCCTCTATTATTGAACCTCGAACCCCAAAGCGCACTCCACGAATTAACATCCCCCGTTAATATAAAGGGGGTATTTACTTGTTCAATGATACTGACTAGTTCCCTAAATGTAAAAGCCTGATCAGGTAAAATATAAATACCGATAACTGCTATTTTAATATTTATATGGATTTCAACTGCTATGGAAAGTATGTTTGAGTTTATTTGTAACAGCTTGTGAGGGATATTCTTTTTTATAAGAATACCAACTCCTTGTTTGGATGCGTTGTTGTGTGTAAAGTTATTGAAGTATCCAGCAAATGCTCTAGGCACTACTGGATCTGTTTGAAAGGCGCAGTGGGTCTCTTGGAGAGAGATCACATCGGAATTAAATTCTTTGATAAGTAGATTCAGTTCGTCGTAGTTGTTTAGGAAACCTTGAATGTTCCATTGCATAATTTTAAGATAGGATGATTCATGTGTTTTAGAGTGGTTGTTATTGAAGTCGTTAGGGCGATTAAGCCGGTGCTTGCTTCTGCGGAGGAGAGTGCAATCCCAACCTTGAGTGGATGGGTTTGATCTCTCCTCAGCAGACGAAAGCACCAGCTGAGTTTTGGAGGTTGATGGTGTATTTTTATAATTGTTCATCTTGATTGAGGGAGGCATTTGTATTAACTGCGTTCGGATTAACAGAATCGGCAGTCTTAGAAATAAGTGTTGTGTAACTCGAAAGAATATTGGTTTGAAGTGGGTTATTTAGAGTGGGTTTTGAGTCTAGTTGGGAGCTGTGTTCTTTAGTCATATTGTTCTGTTTTTCATGCTTGTAACGGAGGTGGAAGGGGTGGATGAAGTAGAAGAAAGAGTGTTTTTTTGTGAGAAAGATGGTGTGATAGAATGTGAAAGGGATGCTAATGGAGAGATTGAATGAGAAGAAGAATGGGCTATATTATTAGAGGGAGATGGCATGCTGGAAAGAGATGCTGTAGTTGATTCAGTGCTTATAGAGGATTGAATAGAAGAGGGAGCTGGTTTTGCCAGTTGGTTTCTAGCTGCAAGAGCACGATTTAGGTTTTCGATGACAGATGACGATTCGCTAGGGGGGGGGGGGGGGTGGTGACGGTTGTAGAAGTTTCAGTGTTAGTCATTGCTTGTCTTGCTCTTACTGCATACGGCATATTATTTGAGTTCTTTTGTTCGGGGTTTTGTTGGTTGTATGTTCGCCTGGCTTCTGCCATGCTACATTTATTTTTAGTTTTAATTACAAGAATATTTTTGCTTTGAATATATTTAGGACAGGTTTTTGATGATGACGAATGATTATCGAGGCAGTTCGCGCACATCAAACGGGTTCACTCACAGGGAACATGGGGTGGACGATTGCAATGCTCACAGGTTTTTTCTTTTGTGCAACGTTTAGTCGTGTGGCCCAATATCTGGCAATTTCGATATCTCATCGGAGATGGAATGTACTCCTTCACCTTTGCCTTGTACCATCCAATCTCGACGGTTTGGGGAACTTGGTACAGGTCAAAAGTGAAGAGCATTAGACCTGTAGGCTGATATTTTTCATCAATTTTTTTGGAGAATTTGTACACATCACACACTGCTTGACTTTTCATTTCTGTTACAATCTCGGATTCGGCCACATTAATCAGCCAGGGTGCATAAACTATGCCTTTGGACGAATTAAGTTGCTTGTGAAGAGTAACAATTACAGGGATTTGGTTGGCGAGATTTGTTATTTTAAGGAATCTATCGGCAATTTGTTGAGTTTTTTCCAGGATAAGTATACTACCATCTCTCAACAGAGAAATGCTTTCATAATAAGTACTTATTGAATCAATAGATTTTCTTAGCATAAAAATACTCACAGATGAGAGCGTTTTTTGGAGCGATAACAATGAACTTTGGATTTTTATGTTCTAGTTTGATGGTAGCTCAGGAAAGTCCTCGATACCATGTTTATTTTTTTTTTGCCCTAGGCTCAAACGACATGTTTTCTGATAAACTGTCGTAATACCCTGGGGGCTTTTTCTTCGAGCCCGTCCCCGGGCCCATGCCTTATTCAAGATTGAACAATAGATGTGGTATGTTTGCTTTTTACACACGAGTTTGGATTAAACTATGGTGCGCGAAGTAAAAGAGAAAATGAGTGAGAAAAAGACAACCTGTTGTTGTCAGAAAAAACACGTGTCAACAATACAACTAGGTCTTATTCGATGTTCTCGCTTTAAAAGCTAGACGACGATTGAATTTTTATTCTATAATAAAGCATCTGCATTGGTATTCATCTTGCCCTTTTTAAAAATTATTTCAAAATCATAATCCATCAAGTCAACTCGTATTCTAGTTAATTTAGATGATGGGTTTTTGTGAGTGAATAAACTGACTAATGGTCTATGGTCTGTGTAAACTATAAATTTTCTGCCGAAAAGATATGATCTAAAATAATTTATTCCCCAATGTATTGCTAACAATTCCTTCTCTATAATGGGTTTACTTAATTCGTGTTTATTTAAGGATCTACTAGCATATGCTATAGGTTTATCAGTTCCAATTTCTCCCTGTGACAAAACTGCTCCTAAAGCAGAATTGGAAGCATCTGTAGTTAGAATCAAACGTTTTTTGAAATCAGGATAGCTAAGTATGGGAGGAGTTATTAAATTTTGCTTTAGTATGTTAAAAGATTTTTCAGTCTTCTGTCCAAGAGAATATTTGTCTCTTTTTCAATAACTGGTTCAAGGGTTTAGCTATCTCTGCGAAGTCTTTTATAAATTTTCTATAATAATTACAAAATGCTACAAATCTTCTTACATCATCTTCATTCTTAGGCAGTGGATACTTTTTAATTGTTTCATACTTCCTTGGATCGAGTTTTATTCCATTTGACCTTATTAAACCAAATAAATAACTTCTGGCTTCAAGAAATCACATTTTTCTATATTCAATTTTAAATTATATTTGCGAAGTCTTCCTAAAACTTTGATCAAGTTTTCGTTATGATCTTTCAAATTCTTACCAAATACTATCACATCATCTACATATAGAAAAGCTGAGGCTTGTAAACCACTTAGAGCTATCGACAACATCCTCTGAAAACTATTTGTTGAGATTTTCAATCCGAAAGGAAGTCTCTTGAATTGGTAATGACCCTCATTAGTTGAAAATGCCGTCAATTGTCTGGAATTTTTGTTTAGTGAAATGAGCTTGTCATATCAAGAGTGGAAAATATTTAGCATTACCTAATTTATCTAATACATCTTCTAATCTCGTGAGTGGAAATTTGTCATCTACAACTTTTTTATTTAAAGACCTTTCTAAGATCAGAAAAAAACTTGTGGTTGATTTTCTAATGTTGGAAGCCTGTTTCTCACTTTGTCAACTACTTTTGTTGCTATTGCAAATTTGATTAACTTTTTCTTTTCTAATTCCTCACCTAATGTATCATTATAAAACTCAATTAGTCCTAAAAAATTTTATAAGTTTTTCGAGTCACCATTGAATTCTGGTATTAGCTTTGTAGCTACCAATATTTCAAATTTCGCCATTTCTTTTGAAATTGACTTCTCTAGTTTTGGTATTAATAGTTCTGTTATTTTATTTCTTATTTTTAAGTAAACAATTTTCATCTCTTTAACTTCATCTTCCTTACAAGTTATTAAAATTGTATTCCAAATATCTTCTACTTCCTTTTTTGTTTTTGAAATGTATTCTTCTGAGTATTGTCTACCTGGGCTTTTCTTTAAATTTTTCAATTTATTTTTTAATTCTTCTATTTTATCCATTGAAAGGAAATTAATATTTTTTTTTTTATATATATATTTATCAATTTATATATATTTTATCTTCAAACATTTTGTTTACACATGGTTAAGTCTATTTCTCAACACTTGTTTTCTAACATACTTTTTATAATAAGAATGTATTTTTGCAAAATAACAGAATTATTATTATAAAAAAATGTATATATTGATGTTGTTGCTATTGAAAATTTGATTGGTTTGACTGCTATTCAGGTTGTTATTAATTACTTCCTTTGACTGCGGCTGTCCCATCTTTGTAGTTCACAAATCAATTTATTCTTTAAGGTTTTGTCAATTGTAATTGCTATTATTCTGTGGAGTTCAGCTTTTCGTTTTCGTTCCTTTACCGCTTTGCCGGCTCTCGGTCTTTTGGTTTTTAAAGGCGTTTTTGAGATTTGTGTTGCAGATTTCTTTTTATTTCTTCTTAGGTATTCTTCAATCGTCAGGGGTTGCGGCCCTGCTGTTTTGGGAGTAGGTATATACACAGGTGGTGTATACGTTAGTGAGCCGTCTGTCAGAGGTGTATATTCCTCAACCTCGACCGATGGTCTTCTTGGTGTATTTAGCTCTTCAAAAAGCTCATCGAGTTGTTGCTCGTTGTAGCTCATTTGTTAATGGTCCACTACTGTTGGTAAAAGAAATTTTTTTTATACCTAACAGTTCGCCATGTGATGGAACTATGCTACAGGCTATAGGACCTATACGTTTGCTAGATAGAGCGCAGCTCGCTGTATAATTTGGCTTATGAGCCGTAATTAAGAATAAAAATAAATGTTCATAGTTTTTAGAACTGTCTTTATTATACCATATTTCACCGCTATTTAGACTACTTAAAAATCATTGGGTTATCCCCACTTATGCTTAAGAACTATATTACAAATACTTTTGTGCTGCATCAGCATTCTATTTTTCAATATATACTATATGTTGGGGCAGTCTAATTATGACTCAATGAAATTATGAATCTGGAACATAGTGTAACAAAATACTTCTACGACACTTCATATGCATAGTCACCCAAGTGGTGGCAATGCCCTGAGCACAACACTCAGTTTCGTTTGACAAAAACAAACAAATAAATGAATTTGATTTTAAACTTTATAGTTTCGAATATCAATGAAATTACTATTTCAATGGTGTCGATCGAATACTACATGTGGCTTTGTTTACGTTTGAGAAATGAGAAATGATTTTACGTTAATGAAATGAAAGAATGCTTTTATTACACTACAGGCACAAAAGTGTTGAAAAACAATTACATAGACTGTTGGAGAAATCTTAAAAGGGCCCCCCAGTAACCGAGTGTAAAAAGGATGCAGTAGATCTGCTTGCCGCTCCACAGAAGTCATCATGATCCCCATCATTTTCGTATTTCAAGACATTTTATTTTAATTATTTTAAGGATATTAATTTAAATCATAATCTATCAATATATTGAAAATTAATAATTTGACAATTATAGAGAGAGATAAATAGATAGATAGATTCTTTATTTTTTCATCATGAAGTTTAACAATTTGTATACTTAAGAATAAGGACATGGCAATACTGCCGTCTGCCTGAGATGACATTTCATAATATGATTTAAAAATAAAAGAAATATTAAAAAGCTAAAATTTTAAAATATATAAAAAAAAAAATTATACAAAAGATATGAAGAAATATTTTTATATAAACAATGATATCAATTTTAACGTGATTTGAAACACAAAATATTACACAATTTGGTTAATTTAATTAGCTGTTTATAAATTTTTTTATTAATTTTAACGTGATTTGAAACACAAAATATTACACAATTTGGTTAATTTGATTAGCTGTTTATAAAATTTTTATCAATTTTAACGTGATTTGAAACACAAAATAATACACAATTTGGTTATGATTAGCTATTTATAAAATTTTATCAATTTTAACGTGATTTGAAACACAAAAGAAATATTATCAAATTTTGTATGATCAGCAACAAAACAATAAATATTTAAGTATAAGATTTGGTTTAAACTGCAATAAGCGGGTAATCGACTAAGTTTAATATTTGAAACTGTTACGGTAAGGCAATATTTAAAGAGGCTGAGCCAGCCCATTGCTCCATTTAAAATTTCAAAAAGTTTTTCCAAAGATATAAAACTTTCCCGAAAATGCAACCGACGAATTTCTTGTAGAATAGGACAAACAGCAACGAAATGGTAAATATCTTGATTCACTCTTCCGTTACATAGATCACATAGCTGGGCAAGTCTGATCGATGAAGTACAAAGTTTAAATTTAAAATTTCAACTCTTGCTCTAAAAATAATACTTATAACTGAGGCTGAGAAAATTCATTACTAAAGTAAGAGACTTACGAGGGCAGTTGGTGGTTTAAATGACTATAAATAGCTCTTGAAGTAGATGAAGATGCTCTGGAAAGATTATCCAGAAACATTTTGTGATCCACCTTAGCAATCAGATCAGCAAACTGAACCTGCCCATCGGTCACATTAGTTTCTGTTAAGTTTAAACTTGTTTCGTAAGATAAAGCTAATTCGTTCCAGTCTTTAAACGGGGAAGCATTTACTCGAAGTAATTTTCTTATAATGATTTTATGAAGACAAGTTTCACTTCTTTTCATCACTCTAGTAATGAAGTTAGCACTTGCCTTCAAATTTTTTATATATATAGGGACTATTCCTGACTCTATATGGTGCAGTTGGGTGTTGAGTTAGGCAAACGAAATATTCTCTTAAAAAAGTTCCTTTGTACAGTTTCAAAAGCTTCAGAGTGTGTGTATCCGAAGACTTGAACGCCATATGCCATGCATGCATTTACTGTCGCGTTGAAAACTTTGTACTTGGACGTTAAATAAACATTTTGGTTCGAAAAAAACTTTGGCCACAGTATATTAAGTGCCAATTTAGCTTCGTTGCTTTTTGTTGAGCAATGCTTGAAATAGCAAAGATATGATCCATGGTTGAAAAACCTGGGCGGAAACCGGCTTGAAAGATGCTCAAAAGATTGTTATCCTCAATCCATTTTGTGAGCCTTTCATATAGGATTGCAGTAAAAGTTTTTCTTATATAGTGAAGGTATTTCTTGAACAACCAGTTAAGGTTTTAATATTTTGCCAGACATTACTGATCGGTGAATTGGGGTTTATTGTTGAAGTGAACTCTTCAAAACATTTTAGTTTACTCATTTTCATCAGTCTTCTAAACCGAGCATTTGCTTTCTTATAGTCTAATAAGTTGACCTGGTTGGGTCTTTTTTTAAAAGACCGCCAAGTGATGACTTTTTCGGCTCTTAGCTCAGCAAGCTCTTTATTCCACCATGGCACAACTCTTTTAAGAGATGTTGTTTCAGTTTGGGGAATAGAATTATTAGCAGCATTACGAATACATTTAAGCATCCTTGCTGCTTTTTTATTTACACACAGGGTGTTTTCCGGTAACCCTTGTTCAATATTGTTTTTAAATTTATCCCAGTCTGCGCTTTCGATTTTATACCTTGGAATGTGTGACTGTGGTTTTTGTTGACTGCTTAGTTCAATAGAAGTGAAAATTGGGAAGTGGTCACTGTTGTACAAATCTTTAAGGGCACACCATGATGTTTTTAATAAAAGTTCTGGCGTACAGCATGTTATATCGACATGTGTAAGTGTGCTATGTCTTGAGAAGTGTGTAGGAGATCCATCATTCAATATTGAAAGATTGGATTTAATAATAAAGTCCTCTATTATTGAACCTCGTTTATTGGTTGAGGGTGAACCCCAAAGCGCACTCCACGAATTAACATCCCCCGTTAATATAAAGGGGGTATTTACTTGTTCAATGATACTGACTAGTTCCCTAAATGTAAAAGCCTGATCAGGTAAAATATAAATACTGATAACTGCTATTTTAATATTTATATGGATTTCAACTGCTATGGAAAGTATGTTTGAGTTTATTTGTAACAGCTTGTGAGGGATATTCTTTTTAATAAGAATACCAACTCCTTGTTTGGATGTGTTGTTGTGTGTAAAGTTATTGAAGTATCCAGCATATGCTTTAGGCACTACTGGATCTGTTTGAAAGGCGCAGTGGGTCTCTTGGAGAGAGATCACATCGGAATTAAATTCTTTGATAAGTAGGTTCAGTTCGTCGTAGTTGTTTAGGAAACCTTGAATGTTCCATTGCATAATTTTTAGATAGGATGATTCATGTGTTTTAGAGTGGTTGTTATTGAAGTCGTTAGGGCGATTAAGCCGGTGCTTGCTTCTGCGGAGGAGAGTGCAATCCCAACCTTGAGTGGATGGGTTTGATCTCTCCTCAGCAGACGAAAGTTTTGGAGGTTGATGGTGTATTTTTATAATTGTTCATCTTGATTGAGGGAGGCATTTGTATTAACTGCGTTCGGATTAACAGAATCGGCAGTCTTAGAAATAAGTGTTGTGTAACTCGAAAGAATATTGGTTTGAAGTGGGTAATTTAGAGTGGGTTTTGAGTCTAGTTGGGAGCTGTGTTCTTTAGTCATATTGTTCTGTTTTTCGTGCTTGTAACGGAGGTGGAAGGGGTGGATGAAGTAGAAGAAAGAGTGTTTTTTTGTGAGAAAGATGGTGTGATAGAATGTGAAAGGGATGTTAATGGAGAGATTGAATGAGAAGAAGAATGGGCTATATTATTAGAGGGAGATGGCATGCTGGAAAGAGATGCTGTAGTTGATTCAGTGCTTATAGAGGATTGAATAGAAGAGGGAGCTGGTTTTGCCAGTTGGTTTCTAGCTGCAAGAGCACGATTTAGGTTTTCGATGACAGATGACGATTCGCTAGGGGGGGGGGGGGTGGTGACGGTTGTAGAAGTTTCAGTGTTAGTCATTGCTTGTCTTGCTCTTACTGCATACGGCATATTATTTGAGTTCTTTTGTTCGGGGTTTTGTTGGTTGTATGTTCGCCTGGCTTCTGCCATGCTACATTTATTTTTAGTTTTAATTACAAGAATATTTTTGCTTTGAATATATTTAGGACAGGTTTTTGATGATGACGAATGATTATCGAGGCAGTTCGCGCACATCAAACGGGTTCACTCACAGGGAACATGGGGTGGACGATTGCAATGCTCACAGGTTTTTTCTTTTGTGCAACGTTTAGTCGTGTGGCCCAATATCTGGCAATTTCGATATCTCATCGGAGATGGAATGTACTCCTTCACCTTTGCCTTGTACCATCCAATCTCGACGGTTTGGGGAACTTGGTACAGGTCAAAAGTGAAGAGCATTAGACCTGTAGGCTGATATTTTTCATCAATTTTTTTGGAGAATTTGTACACATCACACACAGCTTGACTTTTCATTTCTGTTACAATCTCGGATTCGGCCACATTAATCAGCCAGGGTGCATAAACTATGCCTTTGGACGAATTAAGTTGCTTGTGAAGAGTAACAATAACAGGGATTTGGTTGGCGAGATTTGTTATTTTAAGGAATCTATCGGCAATTTGTTGAGTTTTTTCCAGGATAAGTATACTACCATCTCTCAACAGAGAAATGCTTTCATAATAAGTACTTATTGAATCAATAGATTTTCTTAGCATAAAAATACTCACAGATGAGAGCGTTTTTTGGAGCGATAACAATGAACTTTGGATTTTTATGTTCTAGTTTGATGGTAGCTCAGGAAAGTCCTCGATACCATGTTTATTTTTTTTTTGCCCTAGGCTCAAACGACATGTTTTCTGATAAACTGTCGTAATACCCTGGGGGCTTTTTCTTCGAGCCCGTCCCCGGGCCCATGCCTTATTCAAGATTGAACAATAGATGTGGTATGTTTGCTTTTTACACACGAGTTTGGATTAAACTATGGTGCGCGAAGTAAAAGAGAAAATGAGTGAGAAAAAGACAACCTGTTGTTGTCAGAAAAAACACGTGTCAACAATACAACTAGGTCTTATTCGATGTTCTCGCTTTAAAAGCTAGACGACGATTGAATTTTTATTCTTGATAAAGCATCTGCATTGGTATTCATCTTGCCCTTTTTAAAAATTATTTCAAAATCATAATCCATCAAGTCAACTCGTATTCTAGTTAATTTAGATGATGGGTTTTTGTGAGTGAATAAACTGACTAATGGTCTATGGTCTGTGTAAACTATAAATTTTCTGCCGAAAAGATATGATCTAAAATAATTTATTCCCCAATGTATTGCTAACAATTCCTTCTCTATAATGGGTTTACTTAATTCGTGTTTATTTAAGGATCTACTAGCATATGCTATAGGTTTATCAGTTCCAATTTCTCCCTGTGACAAAACTGCTCCTAAAGCAGAATTGGAAGCATCTGTAGTTAGAATCAAACGTTTTTTGAAATCAGGATAGCTAAGTATGGGAGGAGTTATTAAATTTTGCTTTAGTATGTTAAAAGATTTTTCACAGTCTTCTGTCCAAGAGAATATTTGTCTCTTTTTCAATAACTGGTTCAAGGGTTTAGCTATCTCTGCGAAGTCTTTTATAAATTTTCTATAATAATTACAAAATGCTACAAATCTTCTTACATCATCTGCATTCTTAGGCAGTGGATACTTTTTAATTGTTTCATACTTCCTTGGATCGAGTTTTATTCCATTTGACCTTATTAAACCAAATAAATAACTTCTGGCTTCAAGAAATCACATTTTTCTATATTCAATTTTAAATTATATTTGCGAAGTCTTCCTAAAACTTTGATCAAGTTTTCGTTATGATCTTTCAAATTCTTACCAAATACTATCACATCATCATATAGAAAAGCTGAGGCTTATAAACCACTTAGAGCTATCGACAACATCCTCTGAAAACTATTTGTTGAGATTTTCAATCCGAAAGGAAGTCTCTTGAATTGGTAATGACCCTCATTAGTTGAAAATGCCGTCAATTGTCTGGAATTTTTGTTTAGTGAAATTTGATGAAATGAGCTTGTCATATCAAGAGTGGAAAATATTTAGCATTACCTAATTTATCTAATACATCTTCTAATCTCGTGAGTGGAAATTTGTCATCTACAACTTTTTTATTTAAAGACCTTTCTAAGATCAGAAAAAACTTGTGGTTGATTTTCTAATGTTGGAAGCCTGTTTCTCACTTTGTCAACTACTTTTGTTGCTATTGCAAATTTGATTAACTTTTTCTTTTCTTATTCCTCACCTAATGTATCATTATTAAACTCAATTAGTCCTAAAAAAATTTATAAGTTTTTCGAGTCACCATTGAATTCTGGTATTAGCTTTGTAGCTACCAATATTTCAAATTTTGCCATTTCTTTTGAAATTGACTTCTCTAGTTTTGGTATTAATAGTTCTGTTATTTTATTTCTTATTTTTAAGTAAACAATTTTCATCTCTTTAACTTCATCTTCTTTACAAGTTATTAAAATTGTATTCCAAATATCTTCTACTTCCTTTTTTGTTTTTGAAATGTATTCTTCTGAGTATTGTCTACCTGGGCTTTTCTTTAAATTTTTCAATTTATTTTTTAATTCTTCTATTTTATCCATTGAAAGGAAATTAATATTTTTTTTTATATATATATTTATCAATTTATATATATTTTATCTTCAAACATTTTGTTTACACATGGTTAAGTCTATTTCTCAACACTTGTTTTCTAACATACTTTTTATAATAAGAATGTATTTTTGCAAAATAACAGAATTATTATTATAAAAAAATGTATATATTGATGTTGTTGCTATTGAAAATTTGATTGGTTTGACTGCTATTCAGGTTGTTATTAATTACTTCCTTTGACTGCGGCTGTCCCATCTTTGTAGTTCACAAATCAATTTATTCCTTAAGGTTTTGTCAATTGTAATTGCTATTATTCTGTGGAGTTCAGCTTTTCGTTTTCGTTCCTTTACCGCTTTGCCGGCTCTCGGTCTTTTGGTTTTTAAAGGGGTTTTTGAGATTTGTGTTGCAGATTTCTTTTTATTTCTTCTTAGGTATTCTTCAATCGTCAGGGGTTGCGGCCCTGCTGTTTTGGGAGTAGGTATATACACAGGTGGTGTATACGTTAGTGAGCCGTCTGTCAGAGGTGTATATTCCTCAACCTCGACCGATGGTCTTCTTGGTGTATTTAGCTCTTCAAAAAGCTCATCGAGTTGTTGCTCGTTGTAGCTCATTTGTTAATGGTCCACTACTGTTGGTAAAAGAAATTTTTTTTATACCTAACAGTTCGCCATGTGATGGAACTATGCTACAGGCTATAGGTCCTATATGTTTGCTAGATAGAGCGCAGCTCGCTGTATAATTTGGCTTATGAGCCGTAATTAAGAATAAAAATAAATGTTCATAGTTTTTAGAACTGTCTTTATTATACCATATTTCACCGCTATTTAGACTACTTAAAAATCATTGGGTTATCCCCACTTATGCTTAAGAACTATATTACAAATACTTTTGTGCTGCATCAGCATTCTATTTTTCAATATATACTATATGTTGGGGCAGTCTAATTATGACTCAATGAAATTATGAATCTGGAACATAGTGTAACAAAATACTTCTACGACACTTCATATGCATAGTCACCCAAGTGGTGGCAATGCCCTGAGCACAACACTCAGTTTCGTTTGACAAAAACAAACAAATAAATGAATTTGATTTTAAACTTTATAGTTTCGAATATCAATGAAATTACTATTTCAATGGTGTCGATCGAATACTACATGTGGCTTTGTTTACGTTTGAGAAATGAGAAATGATTTTACGTTAATGAAATGAAAGAATGCTTTTATTACACTACAGGCACAAAAGTGTTGAAAAACAATTACATAGACTGTTGGAGAAATCTTAAAAGGGCCCCCCAGTAACCGAGTGTAAAAAGGATGCAGTAGATCTGCTTGCCGCTCCACAGAAGTCATCATGATCCCCATCATTTTCGTATTTCAAGACATTTTATTTTAATTATTTTAAGGATATTAATTTAAATCATAATCTATCAATATATTGAAAATTAATAATTTGACAATTATAGAGAGAGATAAATAGATAGATAGATTCTTTATTTTTTCATCATGAAGTTTAACAATTTGTATACTTAAGAATAAGGACATGGCAATACTGCCGTCTGCCTGAGATGACATTTCATAATATGATTTAAAAATAAAAGAAATATTAAAAAGCTAAAATTTTAAAATATATAAAAAAAAAAATTATACAAAAGATATGAAGAAATATTTTTATATAAACAATGATATCAATTTTAACGTGATTTGAAACACAAAATATTACACAATTTGGTTAATTTAATTAGCTGTTTATAAATTTTTTTATTAATTTTAACGTGATTTGAAACACAAAATATTACACAATTTGGTTAATTTGATTAGCTGTTTATAAAATTTTTATCAATTTTAACGTGATTTGAAACACAAAATAATACACAATTTGGTTATGATTAGCTATTTATAAAATTTTATCAATTTTAACGTGATTTGAAACACAAAAGAAATATTATCAAATTTTGTATGATCAGCAACAAAACAATAAATATTTAAGTATAAGATTTGGTTTAAACTGCAATAAGCGGGTAATCGACTAAGTTTAATATTTGAAACTGTTACGGTAAGGCAATATTTAAAGAGGCTGAGCCAGCCCATTGCTCCATTTAAAATTTCAAAAAGTTTTTCCAAAGATATAAAACTTTCCCGAAAATGCAACCGACGAATTTCTTGTAGAATAGGACAAACAGCAACGAAATGGTAAATATCTTGATTCACTCTTCCGTTACATAGATCACATAGCTGGGCAAGTCTGATCGATGAGGTACAAAGTTTAAATTTAAAATTTCAACTCTTGCTCTAAAAATAATACTTATAACTGAGGCTGAGAAAATTCATTACTAAAGTAAGAGACTTACGAGGGCAGTTGGTGGTTTAAATGACTATAAATAGCTCTTGAAGTAGATGAAGATGCTCTGGAAAGATTATCCAGAAACATTTTGTGATCCACCTTAGCAATCAGATCAGCAAACTGAACCTGCCCATCGGTCACATTAGTTTCTGTTAAGTTTAAACTTGTTTCGTAAGATAAAGCTAATTCGTTCCAGTCTTTAAACGGGGAAGCATTTACTCGAAGTAATTTTCTTATAATGATTTTATGAAGACAAGTTTCACTTCTTTTCATCACTCTAGTAATGTAGTTCGCACTTGCCTTCAAATTTTTTATATATATAGGGACTATTCCTGACTCTATATGGTGCAGTTGGGTGTTGAGTTAGGCAAACGAAATATTCTCTTAAAAAAGTTCCTTTGTACAGTTTCAAAAGCTTCAGAGTGTGTGTATCCGAAGACTTGAACGCCATATGCCATGCATGCATTTACTGTCGCGTTGAAAACTTTGTACTTGGACGTTAAATAAACATTTTGGTTCGAAAAAAACTTTGGCCACAGTATATTAAGTGCCAATTTAGCTTCGTTGCTTTTTGTTGAGCAATGCTTGAAATAGCAAAGATATGATCCATGGTTGAAAAACCTGGGCGGAAACCGGCTTGAAAGATGCTCAAAAGATTGTTATCCTCAATCCATTTTGTGAGCCTTTCATATAGGATTGCAGTAAAAGTTTTTCTTATATAGTGAAGGTATTTCTTGAACAACCAGTTAAGGTTTTAATATTTTGCCAGACATTACTGATCGGTGAATTGGGGTTTATTGTTGAAGTGAACTCTTCAAAACATTTTAGTTTACTCATTTTCATCAGTCTTCTAAACCGAGCATTTGCTTTCTTATAGTCTAATAAGTTGACCTGGTTGGGTCTTTTTTTAAAAGACCGCCAAGTGATGACTTTTTCGGCTCTTAGCTCAGCAAGCTCTTTATTCCACCATGGCACAACTCTTTTAAGAGATGTTGTTTCAGTTTGGGGAATAGAATTATTAGCAGCATTACGAATACATTTAAGCATCCTTGCTGCTTTTTTATTTACACACAGGGTGTTTTCCGGTAACCCTTGTTCAATATTGTTTTTAAATTTATCCCAGTCTGCGCTTTCGATTTTATACCTTGGAATGTGTGACTGTGGTTTTTGTTGACTGCTTAGTTCAATAGAAGTGAAAATTGGGAAGTGGTCACTGTTGTACAAATCTTTAAGGGCACACCATGATGTTTTTAATAAAAGTTCTGGCGTACAAGTGTGCTATGTCTTGAGAAGTGTGTAGGAGATCCATCATTCAATATTGAAAGATTGGATTTAATAATAAAGTCCTCTATTATTGAACCTCGTTTATTGGTTGAGGGTGAACCCCAAAGCGCACTCCACGAATTAACATCCCCCGTTAATATAAAGGGGGTATTTACTTGTTCAATGCTACTGACTAGTTCCCTAAATGTAAAAGCCTGATCAGGTAAAATATAAATACTGATAACTGCTATTTTAATATTTATATGGATTTTAACTGCTATGGAAAGTATGTTTGAGTTTATTTGTAACAGCTTGTGAGGGATATTCTTTTTAATAAGAATACCAACTCCTTGTTTGGATGTGTTGTTGTGTGTAAAGTTATTGAAGTATCCAGCATATGCTTTAGGCACTACTGGATCTGTTTGAAAGGCGCAGTGGGTCTCTTGGAGAGAGATCACATCGGAATTAAATTCTTTGATAAGTAGGTTCAGTTCGTCGTAGTTGTTTAGGAAACCTTGAATGTTCCATTGCATAATTTTTAGATAGGATGATTCATGTGTTTTAGAGTGGTTGTTATTGAAGTCGTTAGGGCGATTAAGCCGGTGCTTGCTTCTGCGGAGGAGAGTGCAATCCCAACCTTGAGTGGATGGGTTTGATCTCTCCTCAGCAGACGAAAGTTTTGGAGGTTGATGGTGTATTTTTATAATTGTTCATCTTGATTGAGGGAGGCATTTGTATTAACTGCGTTCGGATTAACAGAATCGGCAGTCTTAGAAATAAGTGTTGTGTAACTCGAAAGAATATTGGTTTGAAGTGGGTAATTTAGAGTGGGTTTTGAGTCTAGTTGGGAGCTGTGTTCTTTAGTCATATTGTTCTGTTTTTCGTGCTTGTAACGGAGGTGGAAGGGGTGGATGAAGTAGAAGAAAGAGTGTTTTTTTGTGAGAAAGATGGTGTGATAGAATGTGAAAGGGATGCTAATGGAGAGATTGAATGAGAAGAAGAATGGGCTATATTATTAGAGGGAGATGGCATGCTGGAAAGAGATGCTGTAGTTGATTCAGTGCTTATAGAGGATTGAATAGAAGAGGGAGCTGGTTTTGCCAGTTGGTTTCTAGCTGCAAGAGCACGATTTAGGTTTTCGATGACAGATGACGATTCGCTAGGGGGGGGGGGGTGGTGACGGTTGTAGAAGTTTCAGTGTTAGTCATTGCTTGTCTTGCTCTTACTGCATACGGCATATTATTTGAGTTCTTTTGTTCGGGGTTTTGTTGGTTGTATGTTCGCCTGGCTTCTGCCATGCTACATTTATTTTTAGTTTTAATTACAAGAATATTTTTGCTTTGAATATATTTAGGACAGGTTTTTGATGATGACGAATGATTATCGAGGCAGTTCGCGCACATCAAACGGGTTCACTCACAGGGAACATGGGGTGGACGATTGCAATGCTCACAGGTTTTTTCTTTTGTGCAACGTTTAGTCGTGTGGCCCAATATCTGGCAATTTCGATATCTCATCGGAGATGGAATGTACTCCTTCACCTTTGCCTTGTACCATCCAATCTCGACGGTTTGGGGAACTTGGTACAGGTCAAAAGTGAAGAGCATTAGACCTGTAGGCTGATATTTTTCATCAATTTTTTTGGAGAATTTGTACACATCACACACAGCTTGACTTTTCATTTCTGTTACAATCTCGGATTCGGCCACATTAATCAGCCAGGGTGCATAAACTATGCCTTTGGACGAATTAAGTTGCTTGTGAAGAGTAACAATAACAGGGATTTGGTTGGCGAGATTTGTTATTTTAAGGAATCTATCGGCAATTTGTTGAGTTTTTTCCAGGATAAGTATACTACCATCTCTCAACAGAGAAATGCTTTCATAATAAGTACTTATTGAATCAATAGATTTTCTTAGCATAAAAATACTCACAGATGAGAGCGTTTTTTGGAGCGATAACAATGAACTTTGGATTTTTATGTTCTAGTTTGATGGTAGCTCAGGAAAGTCCTCGATACCATGTTTATTTTTTTTTTGCCCTAGGCTCAAACGACATGTTTTCTGATAAACTGTCGTAATACCCTGGGGGCTTTTTCTTCGAGCCCGTCCCCGGGCCCATGCCTTATTCAAGATTGAACAATAGATGTGGTATGTTTGCTTTTTACACACGAGTTTGGATTAAACTATGGTGCGCGAAGTAAAAGAGAAAATGAGTGAGAAAAAGACAACCTGTTGTTGTCAGAAAAAACACGTGTCAACAATACAACTAGGTCTTATTCGATGTTCTCGCTTTAAAAGCTAGACGACGATTGAATTTTTATTCTTGATAAAGCATCTGCATTGGTATTCATCTTGCCCTTTTTAAAAATTATTTCAAAATCATAATCCATCAAGTCAACTCGTATTCTAGTTAATTTAGATGATGGGTTTTTGTGAGTGAATAAACTGACTAATGGTCTATGGTCTGTGTAAACTATAAATTTTCTGCCGAAAAGATATGATCTAAAATAATTTATTCCCCAATGTATTGCTAACAATTCCTTCTCTATAATGGGTTTACTTAATTCGTGTTTATTTAAGGATCTACTAGCATATGCTATAGGTTTATCAGTTCCAATTTCTCCCTGTGACAAAACTGCTCCTAAAGCAGAATTGGAAGCATCTGTAGTTAGAATCAAACGTTTTTTGAAATCAGGATAGCTAAGTATGGGAGGAGTTATTAAATTTTGCTTTAGTATGTTAAAAGATTTTTCACAGTCTTCTGTCCAAGAGAATATTTGTCTCTTTTTCAATAACTGGTTCAAGGGTTTAGCTATCTCTGCGAAGTCTTTTATAAATTTTCTATAATAATTACAAAATGCTACAAATCTTCTTACATCATCTGCATTCTTAGGCAGTGGATACTTTTTAATTGTTTCATACTTCCTTGGATCGAGTTTTATTCCATTTGACCTTATTAAACCAAATAAATAACTTCTGGCTTCAAGAAATCACATTTTTCTATATTCAATTTTAAATTATATTTGCGAAGTCTT
This sequence comes from Dasysyrphus albostriatus, assembly GCA_946251815.1. Classification (NCBI taxonomy): domain Eukaryota; kingdom Metazoa; phylum Arthropoda; class Insecta; order Diptera; family Syrphidae; genus Dasysyrphus; species Dasysyrphus albostriatus. The sequence goes on along the minus strand of OX276335.1, from coordinate 138,593,594 downwards.
CCTAAAACTTTGATCAAGTTTTCGTTATGATCTTTCAAATTCTTACCAAATACTATCACATCATCATATAGAAAAGCTGAGGCTTATAAACCACTTAGAGCTATCGACAACATCCTCTGAAAACTATTTGTTGAGATTTTCAATCCGAAAGGAAGTCTCTTGAATTGGTAATGACCCTCATTAGTTGAAAATGCCGTCAATTGTCTGGAATTTTTGTTTAGTGAAATTTGATGAAATGAGCTTGTCATATCAAGAGTGGAAAATATTTAGCATAGCCTAATTTATCTAATACATAATCTCGTGAGTGGAAATTTGTCATCTACAACTTTTTTATTTAAAGACCTTTCTAAGATCAGAAAAAACTTGTGGTTGATTTTCTAATGTTGGAAGCCTGTTTCTCACTTTGTCAACTACTTTTGTTGCTATTGCAAATTTGATTAACTTTTTCTTTTCTTATTCCTCACCTAATGTATCATTATTAAACTCAATTAGTCCTAAAAAAATTTATAAGTTTTTCGAGTCACCATTGAATTCTGGTATTAGCTTTGTAGCTACCAATATTTCAAATTTTGCCATTTCTTTTGAAATTGACTTCTCTAGTTTTGGTATTAATAGTTCTGTTATTTTATTTCTTATTTTTAAGTAAACAATTTTCATCTCTTTAACTTCATCTTCTTTACAAGTTATTAAAATTGTATTCCAAATATCTTCTACTTCCTTTTTTGTTTTTGAAATGTATTCTTCTGAGTATTGTCTACCTGGGCTTTTCTTTAAATTTTTCAATTTATTTTTTAATTCTTCTATTTTATCCATTGAAAGGAAATTAATATTTTTTTTTATATATATATTTATCAATTTATATATATTTTATCTTCAAACATTTTGTTTACACATGGTTAAGTCTATTTCTCAACACTTGTTTTCTAACATACTTTTTATAATAAGAATGTATTTTTGCAAAATAACAGAATTATTATTATAAAAAAATGTATATATTGATGTTGTTGCTATTGAAAATTTGATTGGTTTGATTGCTATTCAGGTTGTTATTAATTACTTCCTTTGACTGCGGCTGTCCCATCTTTGTAGTTCACAAATCAATTTATTCCTTAAGGTTTTGTCAATTGTAATTGCTATTATTCTGTGGAGTTCAGCTTTTCGTTTTCGTTCCTTTACCGCTTTGCCGGCTCTCGGTCTTTTGGTTTTTAAAGGGGTTTTTGAGATTTGTGTTGCAGATTTCTTTTTATTTCTTCTTAGGTATTCTTCAATCGTCAGGGGTTGCGGCCCTGCTGTTTTGGGAGTAGGTATATACACAGGTGGTGTATACGTTAGTGAGCCGTCTGTCAGAGGTGTATATTCCTCAACCTCGACCGATGGTCTTCTTGGTGTATTTAGCTCTTCAAAAAGCTCATCGAGTTGTTGCTCGTTGTAGCTCATTTGTTAATGGTCCACTACTGTTGGTAAAAGAAATTTTTTTTATACCTAACAGTTCGCCATGTGATGGAACTATGCTACAGGCTATAGGTCCTATATGTTTGCTAGATAGAGCGCAGCTCGCTGTATAATTTGGCTTATGAGCCGTAATTAAGAATAAAAATAAATGTTCATAGTTTTTAGAACTGTCTTTATTATACCATATTTCACCGCTATTTAGACTACTTAAAAATCATTGGGTTATCCCCACTTATGCTTAAGAACTATATTACAAATACTTTTGTGCTGCATCAGCATTCTATTTTTCAATATATACTATATGTTGGGGCAGTCTAATTATGACTCAATGAAATTATGAATCTGGAACATAGTGTAACAAAATACTTCTACGACACTTCATATGCATAGTCACCCAAGTGGTGGCAATGCCCTGAGCACAACACTCAGTTTCGTTTGACAAAAACAAACAAATAAATGAATTTGATTTTAAACTTTATAGTTTCGAATATCAATGAAATTACTATTTCAATGGTGTCGATCGAATACTACATGTGGCTTTGTTTACGTTTGAGAAATGAGAAATGATTTTACGTTAATGAAATGAAAGAATGCTTTTATTACACTACAGGCACAAAAGTGTTGAAAAACAATTACATAGACTGTTGGAGAAATCTTAAAAGGGCCCCCCAGTAACCGAGTGTAAAAAGGATGCAGTAGATCTGCTTGCCGCTCCACAGAAGTCATCATGATCCCCATCATTTTCGTATTTCAAGACATTTTATTTTAGTTATTTTAAGGATATTAATTTAAATCATAATCTATCAATATATTGAAAATTAATAATTTGACAATTATAGAGAGAGATAAATAGATAGATAGATTCTTTATTTTTTCATCATGAAGTTTAACAATTTGTATACTTAAGAATAAGGACATGGCAATACTGCCGTCTGCCTGAGATGACATTTCATAATATGATTTAAAAATAAAAGAAATATTAAAAAGCTAAAATTTTAAAATATATAAAAAAAAAAATTATACAAAAGATATGAAGAAATATTTTTATATAAACAATGATATCAATTTTAACGTGATTTGAAACACAAAATATTACACAATTTGGTTAATTTAATTAGCTGTTTATAAATTTTTTTATTAATTTTAACGTGATTTGAAACACAAAATATTACACAATTTGGTTAATTTGATTAGCTGTTTATAAAATTTTTATCAATTTTAACGTGATTTGAAACACAAAATAATACACAATTTGGTTATGATTAGCTATTTATAAAATTTTATCAATTTTAACGTGATTTGAAACACAAAAGAAATATTATCAAATTTTGTATGATCAGCAACAAAACAATAAATATTTAAGTATAAGATTTGGTTTAAACTGCAATAAGCGGGTAATCGACTAAGTTTAATATTTGAAACTGTTACGGTAAGGCAATATTTAAAGAGGCTGAGCCAGCCCATTGCTCCATTTAAAATTTCAAAAAGTTTTTCCAAAGATATAAAACTTTCCCGAAAATGCAACCGACGAATTTCTTGTAGAATAGGACAAACAGCAACGAAATGGTAAATATCTTGATTCACTCTTCCGTTACATAGATCACATAGCTGGGCAAGTCTGATCGATGAGGTACAAAGTTTAAATTTAAAATTTCAACTCTTGCTCTAAAAATAATACTTATAACTGAGGCTGAGAAAATTCATTACTAAAGTAAGAGACTTACGAGGGCAGTTGGTGGTTTAAATGACTATAAATAGCTCTTGAAGTAGATGAAGATGCTCTGGAAAGATTATCCAGAAACATTTTGTGATCCACCTTAGCAATCAGATCAGCAAACTGAACCTGCCCATCGGTCACATTAGTTTCTGTTAAGTTTAAACTTGTTTCGTAAGATAAAGCTAATTCGTTCCAGTCTTTAAACGGGGAAGCATTTACTCGAAGTAATTTTCTTATAATGATTTTATGAAGACAAGTTTCACTTCTTTTCATCACTCTAGTAATGAAGTTAGCACTTGCCTTCAAATTTTTTATATATATAGGGACTATTCCTGACTCTATATGGTGCAGTTGGGTGTTGAGTTAGGCAAACGAAATATTCTCTTAAAAAAGTTCCTTTGTACAGTTTCAAAAGCTTCAGAGTGTGTGTATCCGAAGACTTGAACGCCATATGCCATGCATGCATTTACTGTCGCGTTGAAAACTTTGTACTTGGACGTTAAATAAACATTTTGGTTCGAAAAAAACTTTGGCCACAGTATATTAAGTGCCAATTTAGCTTCGTTGCTTTTTGTTGAGCAATGCTTGAAATAGCAAAGATATGATCCATGGTTGAAAAACCTGGGCGGAAACCGGCTTGAAAGATGCTCAAAAGATTGTTATCCTCAATCCATTTTGTGAGCCTTTCATATAGGATTGCAGTAAAAGTTTTTCTTATATAGTGAAGGTATTTCTTGAACAACCAGTTAAGGTTTTAATATTTTGCCAGACATTACTGATCGGTGAATTGGGGTTTATTGTTGAAGTGAACTCTTCAAAACATTTTAGTTTACTCATTTTCATCAGTCTTCTAAACCGAGCATTTGCTTTCTTATAGTCTAATAAGTTGACCTGGTTGGGTCTTTTTTTAAAAGACCGCCAAGTGATGACTTTTTCGGCTCTTAGCTCAGCAAGCTCTTTATTCCACCATGGCACAACTCTTTTAAGAGATGTTGTTTCAGTTTGGGGAATAGAATTATTAGCAGCATTACGAATACATTTAAGCATCCTTGCTGCTTTTTTATTTACACACAGGGTGTTTTCCGGTAACCCTTGTTCAATATTGTTTTTAAATTTATCCCAGTCTGCGCTTTCGATTTTATACCTTGGAATGTGTGACTGTGGTTTTTGTTGACTGCTTAGTTCAATAGAAGTGAAAATTGGGAAGTGGTCACTGTTGTACAAATCTTTAAGGGCACACCATGATGTTTTTAATAAAAGTTCTGGCGTACAGCATGTTATATCGACATGTGTAAGTGTGCTATGTCTTGAGAAGTGTGTAGGAGATCCATCATTCAATATTGAAAGATTGGATTTAATAATAAAGTCCTCTATTATTGAACCTCGTTTATTGGTTGAGGGTGAACCCCAAAGCGCACTCCACGAATTAACATCCCCCGTTAATATAAAGGGGGTATTTACTTGTTCAATGATACTGACTAGTTCCCTAAATGTAAAAGCCTGATCAGGTAAAATATAAATACTGATAACTGCTATTTTAATATTTATATGGATTTCAACTGCTATGGAAAGTATGTTTGAGTTTATTTGTAACAGCTTGTGAGGGATATTCTTTTTAATAAGAATACCAACTCCTTGTTTGGATGTGTTGTTGTGTGTAAAGTTATTGAAGTATCCAGCATATGCTTTAGGCACTACTGGATCTGTTTGAAAGGCGCAGTGGGTCTCTTGGAGAGAGATCACATCGGAATTAAATTCTTTGATAAGTAGGTTCAGTTCGTCGTAGTTGTTTAGGAAACCTTGAATGTTCCATTGCATAATTTTTAGATAGGATGATTCATGTGTTTTAGAGTGGTTGTTATTGAAGTCGTTAGGGCGATTAAGCCGGTGCTTGCTTCTGCGGAGGAGAGTGCAATCCCAACCTTGAGTGGATGGGTTTGATCTCTCCTCAGCAGACGAAAGTTTTGGAGGTTGATGGTGTATTTTTATAATTGTTCATCTTGATTGAGGGAGGCATTTGTATTAACTGCGTTCGGATTAACAGAATCGGCAGTCTTAGAATTAAGTGTTGTGTAACTCGAAAGAATATTGGTTTGAAGTGGGTAATTTAGAGTGGGTTTTGAGTCTAGTTGGGAGCTGTGTTCTTTAGTCATATTGTTCTGTTTTTCGTGCTTGTAACGGAGGTGGAAGGGGTGGATGAAGTAGAAGAAAGAGTGTTTTTTTGTGAGAAAGATGGTGTGATAGAATGTGAAAGGGATGCTAATGGAGAGATTGAATGAGAAGAAGAATGGGCTATATTATTAGAGGGAGATGGCATGCTGGAAAGAGATGCTGTAGTTGATTCAGTGCTTATAGAGGATTGAATAGAAGAGGGAGCTGGTTTTGCCAGTTGGTTTCTAGCTGCAAGAGCACGATTTAGGTTTTCGATGACAGATGACGATTCGCTAGGGGGGGGGGGGTGGTGACGGTTGTAGAAGTTTCAGTGTTAGTCATTGCTTGTCTTGCTCTTACTGCATACGGCATATTATTTGAGTTCTTTTGTTCGGGGTTTTGTTGGTTGTATGTTCGCCTGGCTTCTGCCATGCTACATTTATTTTTAGTTTTAATTACAAGAATATTTTTGCTTTGAATATATTTAGGACAGGTTTTTGATGATGACGAATGATTATCGAGGCAGTTCGCGCACATCAAACGGGTTCACTCACAGGGAACATGGGGTGGACGATTGCAATGCTCACAGGTTTTTTCTTTTGTGCAACGTTTAGTCGTGTGGCCCAATATCTGGCAATTTCGACATCTCATCGGAGATGGAATGTACTCCTTCACCTTTGCCTTGTACCATCCAATCTCGACGGTTTGGGGAACTTGGTACAGGTCAAAAGTGAAGAGCATTAGACCTGTAGGCTGATATTTTTCATCAATTTTTTTGGAGAATTTGTACACATCACACACAGCTTGACTTTTCATTTCTGTTACAATCTCGGATTCGGCCACATTAATCAGCCAGGGTGCATAAACTATGCCTTTGGACGAATTAAGTTGCTTGTGAAGAGTAACAATAACAGGGATTTGGTTGGCGAGATTTGTTATTTTAAGGAATCTATCGGCAATTTGTTGAGTTTTTTCCAGGATAAGTATACTACCATCTCTCAACAGAGAAATGCTTTCATAATAAGTACTTATTGAATCAATAGATTTTCTTAGCATAAAAATACTCACAGATGAGAGCGTTTTTTGGAGCGATAACAATGAACTTTGGATTTTTATGTTCTAGTTTGATGGTAGCTCAGGAAAGTCCTCGATACCATGTTTATTTTTTTTTTGCCCTAGGCTCAAACGACATGTTTTCTGATAAACTGTCGTAATACCCTGGGGGCTTTTTCTTCGAGCCCGTCCCCGGGCCCATGCCTTATTCAAGATTGAACAATAGATGTGGTATGTTTGCTTTTTACACACGAGTTTGGATTAAACTATGGTGCGCGAAGTAAAAGAGAAAATGAGTGAGAAAAAGACAACCTGTTGTTGTCAGAAAAAACACGTGTCAACAATACAACTAGGTCTTATTCGATGTTCTCGCTTTAAAAGCTAGACGACGATTGAATTTTTATTCTTGATAAAGCATCTGCATTGGTATTCATCTTGCCCTTTTTAAAAATTATTTCAAAATCATAATCCATCAAGTCAACTCGTATTCTAGTTAATTTAGATGATGGGTTTTTGTGAGTGAATAAACTGACTAATGGTCTATGGTCTGTGTAAACTATAAATTTTCTGCCGAAAAGATATGATCTAAAATAATTTATTCCCCAATGTATTGCTAACAATTCCTTCTCTATAATGGGTTTACTTAATTCGTGTTTATTTAAGGATCTACTAGCATATGCTATAGGTTTATCAGTTCCAATTTCTCCCTGTGACAAAACTGCTCCTAAAGCAGAATTGGAAGCATCTGTAGTTAGAATCAAACGTTTTTTGAAATCAGGATAGCTAAGTATGGGAGGAGTTATTAAATTTTGCTTTAGTATGTTAAAAGATTTTTCACAGTCTTCTGTCCAAGAGAATATTTGTCTCTTTTTCAATAACTGGTTCAAGGGTTTAGCTATCTCTGCGAAGTCTTTTATAAATTTTCTATAATAATTACAAAATGCTACAAATCTTCTTACATCATCTGCATTCTTAGGCAGTGGATACTTTTTAATTGTTTCATACTTCCTTGGATCGAGTTTTATTCCATTTGACCTTATTAAACCAAATAAATAACTTCTGGCTTCAAGAAATCACATTTTTCTATATTCAATTTTAAATTATATTTGCGAAGTCTTCCTAAAACTTTGATCAAGTTTTCGTTATGATCTTTCAAATTCTTACCAAATACTATCACATCATCATATAGAAAAGCTGAGGCTTATAAACCACTTAGAGCTATCGACAACATCCTCTGAAAACTATTTGTTGAGATTTTCAATCCGAAAGGAAGTCTCTTGAATTGGTAATGACCCTCATTAGTTGAAAATGCCGTCAATTGTCTGGAATTTTTGTTTAGTGAAATTTGATGAAATGAGCTTGTCATATCAAGAGTGGAAAATATTTAGCATTACCTAATTTATCTAATACATCTTCTAATCTCGTGAGTGGAAATTTGTCATCTACAACTTTTTTATTTAAAGACCTTTCTAAGATCAGAAAAAACTTGTGGTTGATTTTCTAATGTTGGAAGCCTGTTTCTCACTTTGTCAACTACTTTTGTTGCTATTGCAAATTTGATTAACTTTTTCTTTTCTTATTCCTCACCTAATGTATCATTATTAAACTCAATTAGTCCTAAAAAAATTTATAAGTTTTTCGAGTCACCATTGAATTCTGGTATTAGCTTTGTAGCTACCAATATTTCAAATTTTGCCATTTCTTTTGAAATTGACTTCTCTAGTTTTGGTATTAATAGTTCTGTTATTTTATTTCTTATTTTTAAGTAAACAATTTTCATCTCTTTAACTTCATCTTCTTTACAAGTTATTAAAATTGTATTCCAAATATCTTCTACTTCCTTTTTTGTTTTTGAAATGTATTCTTCTGAGTATTGTCTACCTGGGCTTTTCTTTAAATTTTTCAATTTATTTTTTAATTCTTCTATTTTATCCATTGAAAGGAAATTAATATTTTTTTTTATATATATATTTATCAATTTATATATATTTTATCTTCAAACATTTTGTTTACACATGGTTAAGTCTATTTCTCAACACTTGTTTTCTAACATACTTTTTATAATAAGAATGTATTTTTGCAAAATAACAGAATTATTATTATAAAAAAATGTATATATTGATGTTGTTGCTATTGAAAATTTGATTGGTTTGACTGCTATTCAGGTTGTTATTAATTACTTCCTTTGACTGCGGCTGTCCCATCTTTGTAGTTCACAAATCAATTTATTCTTTAAGGTTTTGTCAATTGTAATTGCTATTATTCTGTGGAGTTCAGCTTTTCGTTTTCGTTCCTTTACCGCTTTGCCGGCTCTCGGTCTTTTGGTTTTTAAAGGGGTTTTTGAGATTTGTGTTGCAGATTTCTTTTTATTTCTTCTTAGGTATTCTTCAATCGTCAGGGGTTGCGGCCCTGCTGTTTTGGGAGTAGGTATATACACAGGTGGTGTATACGTTAGTGAGCCGTCTGTCAGAGGTGTATATTCCTCAACCTCGACCGATGGTCTTCTTGGTGTATTTAGCTCTTCAAAAAGCTCATCGAGTTGTTGCTCGTTGTAGCTCATTTGTTAATGGTCCACTACTGTTGGTAAAAGAAATTTTTTTTATACCTAACAGTTCGCCATGTGATGGAACTATGCTACAGGCTATAGGTCCTATATGTTTGCTAGATAGAGCGCAGCTCGCTGTATAATTTGGCTTATGAGCCGTAATTAAGAATAAAAATAAATGTTCATAGTTTTTAGAACTGTCTTTATTATACCATATTTCACCGCTATTTAGACTACTTAAAAATCATTGGGTTATCCCCACTTATGCTTAAGAACTATATTACAAATACTTTTGTGCTGCATCAGCATTCTATTTTTCAATATATACTATATGTTGGGGCAGTCTAATTATGACTCAATGAAATTATGAATCTGGAACATAGTGTAACAAAATACTTCTACGACACTTCATATGCATAGTCACCCAAGTGGTGGCAATGCCCTGAGCACAACACTCAGTTTCGTTTGACAAAAACAAACAAATAAATGAATTTGATTTTAAACTTTATAGTTTCGAATATCAATGAAATTACTATTTCAATGGTGTCGATCGAATACTACATGTGGCTTTGTTTACGTTTGAGAAATGAGAAATGATTTTACGTTAATGAAATGAAAGAATGCTTTTATTACACTACAGGCACAAAAGTGTTGAAAAACAATTACATAGACTGTTGGAGAAATCTTAAAAGGGCCCCCCAGTAACCGAGTGTAAAAAGGATGCAGTAGATCTGCTTGCCGCTCCACAGAAGTCATCATGATCCCCATCATTTTCGTATTTCAAGACATTTTATTTTAATTATTTTAAGGATATTAATTTAAATCATAATCTATCAATATATTGAAAATTAATAATTTGACAATTATAGAGAGAGATAAATAGATAGATAGATTCTTTATTTTTTCATCATGAAGTTTAACAATTTGTATACTTAAGAATAAGGACATGGCAATACTGCCGTCTGCCTGAGATGACATTTCATAATATGATTTAAAAATAAAAGAAATATTAAAAAGCTAAAATTTTAAAATATATAAAAAAAAAAATTATACAAAAGATATGAAGAAATATTTTTATATAAACAATGATATCAATTTTAACGTGATTTGAAACACAAAATATTACACAATTTGGTTAATTTAATTAGCTGTTTATAAATTTTTTTATTAATTTTAACGTGATTTGAAACACAAAATATTACACAATTTGGTTAATTTGATTAGCTGTTTATAAAATTTTTATCAATTTTAACGTGATTTGAAACACAAAATAATACACAATTTGGTTATGATTAGCTATTTATAAAATTTTATCAATTTTAACGTGATTTGAAACACAAAAGAAATATTATCAAATTTTGTATGATCAGCAACAAAACAATAAATATTTAAGTATAAGATTTGGTTTAAACTGCAATAAGCGGGTAATCGACTAAGTTTAATATTTGAAACTGTTACGGTAAGGCAATATTTAAAGAGGCTGAGCCAGCCCATTGCTCCATTTAAAATTTCAAAAAGTTTTTCCAAAGATATAAAACTTTCCCGAAAATGCAACCGACGAATTTCTTGTAGAATAGGACAAACAGCAACGAAATGGTAAATATCTTGATTCACTCTTCCGTTACATAGATCACATAGCTGGGCAAGTCTGATCGATGAGGTACAAAGTTTAAATTTAAAATTTCAACTCTTGCTCTAAAAATAATACTTATAACTGAGGCTGAGAAAATTCATTACTAAAGTAAGAGACTTACGAGGGCAGTTGGTGGTTTAAATGACTATAAATAGCTCTTGAAGTAGATGAAGATGCTCTGGAAAGATTATCCAGAAACATTTTGTGATCCACCTTAGCAATCAGATCAGCAAACTGAACCTGCCCATCGGTCACATTAGTTTCTGTTAAGTTTAAACTTGTTTCGTAAGATAAAGCTAATTCGTTCCAGTCTTTAAACGGGGAAGCATTCACTCGAAGTAATTTTCTTATAATGATTTAATGAAGACAAGTTTCACTTCTTTTCATCACTCTAGTAATGTAGTTCGCACTTGCCTTCAAATTTTTTATATATATAGGGACTATTCCTGACTCTATATGGTGCAGTTGGGTGTTGAGTTAGGCAAACGAAATATTCTCTTAAAAAAGTTCCTTTGTACAGTTTCAAAAGCTCCAGAGTGTGTGTATCCGAAGGCTTGAACGCCATATGCCATGCATGCATTTACTGTCGCGTTGAAAACTTTGTACTTGGACGTTAAATAAACATTTTGGTTCGAAAAAAACTTTGGCCACAGTATATTAAGTGCCAATTAAGCTTCGTTGCTTTTTTTTTTTGGAGTGCTTTAAGAAGCTTAAATTGTAGGTCAAGAGGACACCCAAAAATTTAAACTCCTGTGCAACCTCAATGTGTGTATTGTTTAGAGACCATTTTTCTTCCGCTCGCCTTCTTGATTGTCTCTTTTCAAATATAACAATCTTAGTGTTTTGGGTATTAATTTGCAAGCCCAAAGACTCGCAAAATGAACTTAGACGGTTTATTTGCATTTGTAGCGTGAAAGGATTATCAGCAACCATAACTAGATCGTCCGCGCACAACAAGACTTTGATTATAATGTTGAGAAAATTAACTCCACCCGGAAGAAGCTCGCAGACATCATCTACGAACAGGGCAAATAATAATGGACTAAGGATACAACCTTGAGGAACACCTGTAGTTGTTTCAAATCGATTTGAAAATGTGATACCGTCCCATACCCTTGCATTTGTTGACGAAATAAAACTTGCATACACTTGGAGAAACTTTCTTCACAAACCAATACAAGAGAGTTTGTATATTAAAGCTTGTCTATTGACTTTATCAAATGCAGCTTTAAAATCAACAAAGCAAGTGTATAGCTTCTTTTTTCTATCTATAAATTGTTGAGCAATGCTTGAAATAGCAAAGATATGATCCATGGTTGAAAAACCTGGGCGGAAACCGGCTTGAAAGATGCTCAAAAGATTGTTATCCTTAATCCATTTTGTGAGCCTTTCATATAGGATTGCAGTAAAAGTTTTTCTTATATAGTGAAGGTATTTCTTGAACAACCAGTTAAGGTTTTAATATTTTGCCAGACATTACTGATCGGTGAATTGGGGTTTATTGCTGAAGTGAACTCTTCAAAACATTTTAGTTTACTCATTTTCATCAGTCTTCTAAACCGAGCATTTGCTTTCTTATAGGCTAATAAGTTGACCTGGTTGAGTCTTTTTTTAAAAGACCGCCAAGTGATGACCTTTTCGGCTCTTAGCTCAGCAAGCTCTTTATTCCACCATGGCACAACTCTTTTAAGAGATGTTGGTTAAGTTTGGGGAATAGAATTATTAGCAGCATTACGAATACATTTAAGCATCCTTGCTGCTTTTTTATTTACACACAGGGTGTTTTCCGGTAATCCTTTTTCAATATTGTTTTTAAATTTATCCCAGTCTGCGCTTTCGATTTTATACCTTGGAATGTGTGACTGCTTAGTTCAATAGAAGTGAAAATTGGGAAGTGGTCACTGTTGTACAAATCTTTAAGGGCACACCATGATGTTTTTAAAAGTTCTGGCGTACAGCATGTTATATCGACATGTGTAAGTGTGCTATGTCTTGAGAAGTGTGTAGGAGATCCATCATTCAATATTGAAAGATTGGATTTAATAATAAAGTCCTCTATTATTGAACCTCGAACCCCAAAGCGCACTCCACGAATTAACATCCCCCGTTAATATAAAGGGGGTATTTACTTGTTCAATGATACTGACTAGTTCCCTAAATGTAAAAGCCTGATCAGGTAAAATATAAATACCGATAACTGCTATTTTAATATTTATATGGATTTCAACTGCTATGGAAAGTATGTTTGAGTTTATTTGTAACAGCTTGTGAGGGATATTCTTTTTAATAAGAATACCAACTCCTTGTTTGGATGTGTTGTTGTGTGTAAAGTTATTGAAGTATCCAGCATATGCTTTAGGCACTACTGGATCTGTTTGAAAGGCGCAGTGGGTCTCTTGGAGAGAGATCACATCGGAATTAAATTCTTTGATAAGTAGGTTCAGTTCGTCGTAGTTGTTTAGGAAACCTTGAATGTTCCATTGCATAATTTTAAGATAGGATGATTCATGTGTTTTAGAGTGGTTGTTATTGAAGTCGTTAGGGCGATTAAGCCGATGATTGCTTCTGCGGAGGAGAGTGCAATCCCAACCTTGAGTGGATGGGTTTGATCTCTCCTCAACAGACGAAAGCACCAGCTGAGTTTTGGAGGTTGATGGTGTATTTTTATAATTGTTCATCTTGATTGAGGGAGGCATTTGTATTAACTGCGTTCGGATTAACAGAATCGGCAGTCTTAGAAATAAGTGTTGTGTAACTCGAAAGAATATTGGTTTGAAGTGGGTTATTTAGAGTGGGTTTTGAGTCTAGTTGGGAGCTGTGTTCTTTTGTCAGATTGTTCTGTTTTTCGTGCTTGTAACGGAGGTGGAAGGGGTGGATGAAGTAGAAGAAAGAGTGTTTTTTTGTGAGAAAGATGGTGTGATAGAATGTGAAAGGGATGCTAATGGAGAGATTGAATGAGAAGAAGAATGGGCTATATTATTAGAGGGAGATGGCATGCTGGAAAGAGATGCTGTAGTTGATTCAGTGCTTATAGAGGATTGAATAGAAGAGGGAGCTGGTTTTGCCAGTTGGTTTCTAGCTGCAAGAGCACGATTTAGGTTTTCGATGACAGATGACGATTCGCTAGGGGGGGGGGTGGTGACGGTTGTAGAAGTTTCAGTGTTAGTCATTGCTTGTCTTGCTCTTACTGCATACGGCATATTATTTGAGTTCTTTTGTTCGGGGTTTTGTTGGTTGTATGTTCGCCTGGCTTCTGCCATGCTACATTTATTTTTAGTTTTAATTACAAGAATATTTTTGCTTTGAATATATTTAGGACAGGTTTTTGATGATGACGAATGATTATCGAGGCAGTTCGCGCACATCAAACGGGTTCACTCACAGGGAACATGGGGTGGACGATTGCAATGCTCACAGGTTTTTTCTTTTGTGCAACGTTTAGTCGTGTGGCCCAATATCTGGCAATTTCGACATCTCATCGGAGATGGAATGTACTCCTTCACCTTTGCCTTGTACCATCCAATCTCGACGGTTTGGGGAACTTGGTACAGGTCAAAAGTGAAGAGCATTAGACCTGTAGGCTGATATTTTTCATCAATTTTTTTGGAGAATTTGTACACATCACACACAGCTTGACTTTTCATTTCTGTTACAATCTCGGATTCGGCCACATTAATCAGCCAGGGTGCATAAACTATGCCTTTGGACGAATTAAGTTGCTTGTGAAGAGTAACAATTACAGGGATTTGGTTGGCGAGATTTGTTATTTTAAGGAATCTATCGGCAATTTGTTGAGTTTTTTCCAGGATAAGTATACTACCATCTCTCAACAGAGAAATGCTTTCATAATAAGTACTTATTGAATCAATAGATTTTCTTAGCATAAAAATACTCACAGATGAGAGCGTTTTTTGGAGCGATAACAATGAACTTTGGATTTTTATGTTCTAGTTTGATGGTAGCTCAGGAAAGTCCTCGATACCATGTTTATTTTTTTTTTGCCCTAGGCTCAAACGACATGTTTTCTGATAAACTGTCGTAATACCCTGGGGGCTTTTTCTTCGAGCCCGTCCCCGGGCCCATGCCTTATTCAAGATTGAACAATAGATGTGGTATGTTTGCTTTTTACACACGAGTTTGGATTAAACTATGGTGCGCGAAGTAAAAGAGAAAATGAGTGAGAAAAAGACAACCTGTTGTTGTCAGAAAAAACACGTGTCAACAATACAACTAGGTCTTATTCGATGTTCTCGCTTTAAAAGCTAGACGACGATTGAATTTTTATTCTTGATAAAGCATCTGCATTGGTATTCATCTTTCCCTTTTTAAAAATTATTTCAAAATCATAATCCATCAAGTCAACTCGTATTCTAGTTAATTTAGATGATGGGTTTTTGTGAGTGAATAAACTGACTAATGGTCTATGGTCTGTGTGAACTATAAATTTTCTGCCGAAAAGATATGATCTAAAATAATTTATTCCCCAATGTATTGCTAACAATTCCTTCTCTATAATGGGTTTTCTTAATTCGTGTTTATTTAAGGATCTACTAGCATATGCTATAGGTTTATCAGTTCCAATTTCTCTCTGTGACAAAACTGCTCCTAAAGCAAAATTGGAAGCATCTGTAGTTAGAATCAAACGTTTTTTGAAATCAGGATAGCTAAGTATGGGAGGAGTTATTAAATTTTGCTTTAGTATGTTAAAAGATTTTTCACAGTCTTCTGTCCAAGAGAATATTTGTCTCTTTTTCAATAACTGGTTCAAGGGTTTAGCTATCTCTGCGAAGTCTTTTATAAATTTTCTATAATAATTACAAAATGCTACAAATCTTCTTACATCATCTGCATTCTTAGGCAGTGGATACTTTTTAATTGTTTCATACTTCCTCTTATTAAACCAAATAAATAACTTCTGGCTTCAAGAAATCACATTTTTCTATATTCAATTTTAAATTATATTTGCGAAGTCTTCCTAAAACTTTGATCAAGTTTTCGTTATGATCTTTCAAATTCTTACCAAATACTATCACATCATCTACATATAGAAAAGCTGAGGCTTGTAAACCACTTAGAGCTATCGACAACATCCTCTGAAAACTATTTGTTGAGATTTTCAATCCGAAAGGAAGTCTCTTGAATTGGTAATGACCCTCATTAGTTGAAAATGCCGTCAATTGTCTGGAATTTTTGTTTAGTGAAATGAGCTTGTCATATCAAGAGTGGAAAATATTTAGCATTACCTAATTTATCTAATACATCTTCTAATCTCGTGAGTGGAAATTTGTCATCTACAACTTTTTTATTTAAAGACCTTTCTAAGATCAGAAAAAACTTGTGGTTGATTTTCTAATGTTGGAAGCCTGTTTCTCACTTTGTCAACTACTTTTGTTGCTATTGCAAATTTGATTAACTTTTTCTTTTCTAATTCCTCACCTAATGTATCATTATTAAACTCAATTAGTCCTAAAAAAATTTATAAGTTTTTCGAGTCACCATTGAATTCTGGTATTAGCTTTGTAGCTACCAATATTTCAAATTTTGCCATTTCTTTTGAAATTGACTTCTCTAGTTTTGGTATTAATAGTTCTGTTATTTTATTTCTTATTTTTAAGTAAACAATTTTCATCTCTTTAACTTCATCTTCTTTACAAGTTATTAAAATTGTATTCCAAATATCTTCTACTTCCTTTTTTGTTTTTGAAATGTATTCTTCTGAGTATTGTCTACCTGGGCTTTTCTTTAAATTTTTCAATTTATTTTTTAATTCTTCTATTTTATCCATTGAAAGGAAATTAATATTTTTTTTTATATATATATTTATCAATTTATATATATTTTATCTTCAAACATTTTGTTTACACATGGTTAAGTCTATTTCTCAACACTTGTTTTCTAACATACTTTTTATAATAAGAATGTATTTTTGCAAAATAACAGAATTATTATTATAAAAAAATGTATATATTGATGTTGTTGCTATTGAAAATTTGATTGGTTTGACTGCTATTCAGGTTGTTATTAATTACTTCCTTTGACTGCGGCTGTCCCATCTTTGTAGTTCACAAATCAATTTATTCTTTAAGGTTTTGTCAATTGTAATTGCTATTATTCTGTGGAGTTCAGCTTTTCGTTTTCGTTCCTTTACCGCTTTGCCGGCTCTCGGTCTTTTGGTTTTTAAAGGGGTTTTTGAGATTTGTGTTGCAGATTTCTTTTTATTTCTTCTTAGGTATTCTTCAATCGTCAGGGGTTGCGGCCCTGCTGTTTTGGGAGTAGGTATATACACAGGTGGTGTATACGTTAGTGAGCCGTCTGTCAGAGGTGTATATTCCTCAACCTCGACCGATGGTCTTCTTGGTGTATTTAGCTCTTCAAAAAGCTCATCGAGTTGTTGCTCGTTGTAGCTCATTTGTTAATGGTCCACTACTGTTGGTAAAAGAAATTTTTTTTATACCTAACAGTTCGCCATGTGATGGAACTATGCTACAGGCTATAGGTCCTATATGTTTGCTAGATAGAGCGCAGCTCGCTGTATAATTTGGCTTATGAGCCGTAATTAAGAATAAAAATAAATGTTCATAGTTTTTAGAACTGTCTTTATTATACCATATTTCACCGCTATTTAGACTACTTAAAAATCATTGGGTTATCCCCACTTATGCTTAAGAACTATATTACAAATACTTTTGTGCTGCATCAGCATTCTATTTTTCAATATATACTATATGTTGGGGCAGTCTAATTATGACTCAATGAAATTATGAATCTGGAACATAGTGTAACAAAATACTTCTACGACACTTCATATGCATAGTCACCCAAGTGGTGGCAATGCCCTGAGCACAACACTCAGTTTCGTTTGACAAAAACAAACAAATAAATGAATTTGATTTTAAACTTTATAGTTTCGAATATCAATGAAATTACTATTTCAATGGTGTCGATCGAATACTACATGTGGCTTTGTTTACGTTTGAGAAATGAGAAATGATTTTACGTTAATGAAATGAAAGAATGCTTTTATTACACTACAGGCACAAAAGTGTTGAAAAACAATTACATAGACTGTTGGAGAAATCTTAAAAGGGCCCCCCAGTAACCGAGTGTAAAAAGGATGCAGTAGATCTGCTTGCCGCTCCACAGAAGTCATCATGATCCCCATCATTTTCGTATTTCAAGACATTTTATTTTAATTATTTTAAGGATATTAATTTAAATCATAATCTATCAATATATTGAAAATTAATAATTTGACAATTATAGAGAGAGATAAATAGATAGATAGATTCTTTATTTTTTCATCATGAAGTTTAACAATTTGTATACTTAAGAATAAGGACATGGCAATACTGACCACCTCGAAGTCAGCCGGCACACTTTCGATTTTCGCGAAAAAAAATCTTAGGCGATGTATTCCTAATTGCACATTGTTTTTTTTTTTTTAAATATAAACAAATTGCACTTTGTATGGAAATTTCAAATGCTCATATCTTTGTAACCAAGTCGAATATCTAAATGCACAGGAGCTTAAATAATTGCTCATTTTGAAATTTAATTTGCACACCAAAAATTTTTTGTGTTACATGCTCCCCCACTTAATAAATCAATAATTAAAATTTCGACTAAATTAATTGTTTAATAATCCAAGTAGATCTTATAAGTAACCAACCAACAGAATTTATAGTTATCAATAGCGCGATGGAAGAGTATCCGCCTGCCAGCCGATTGTCATGGGTTCAAGTCCTGTGTGGGCATAAACTTTTTTTTTTTTTTTTGCATCTACTCATTGTTATGTTGCATTTTTCAATTAATAAGCAGATAAATGATCATTATTTACATTATAGACTAAAACAAATGTGAAATTTGCATTATTGCACATATATGTACTCAACTCCTTTCAAGGGACAATACATACATAGTATGTAATATGTGTGTTTGTAATAGGGAAATTAAATTAAATTTCGAAAAATTGTAGATTTATGAGTTCAATATGCACCCAATGATAATTTGCATATTAAAATTTTAAATTTCCCTACCCCCCACTTTTTTGAACTAAATATTAAAATCATAAAAAAACTACCAAAAAGACATTTTCGTGTCTGACTAAAATTGAAATATCTCGATGGAAAAAAATAAATTTGAAATTTTAGTAATTTCTTTCAATTATCAACGTCAAGGTCGAATTTGCACACCAAAAGTTTTTTTTTCCCACCCCCCCTTTTTCCCTAAAATTGATATTGAAAAACAGTGAAAAAAATATACCCAAATGAAATTTTCATGTCTCACTAAAACTGTTATTTCTCGCTGGAAAAAAATAATATTGAGTTTTTAGTAACTATTTTCAATTAACAACGTCAAGGTCGAATTTGCACACCAAAAGTTTTTTTTTGCCCACCCCCTTTTTTCCCAAAAATTGATATAGAAAAACAGTGAAAAAAATATACCCAAATGAAATTTATATGTCTCACTTAAACTGTTATTACTCGTTGGAAAAAAATAATTTTGAGTTTTTAGTAACTATTTTCAATTAACAACGTCAAGGTTGAATTTGCACACCAAAAGTTTTTTTTTTCCCACCCCCCTTTTCCCTAAAATTGATATTGAAAAACAATGAAAAATATATACCCAAATGAAATTTACATGTCTCACTAAAACTGTTATTACTTAACATCGCCATGGTCAGATGGAATTCAAGTCTTCCTCAACAGATGTTTTCTGTGGACATATCCTGGCTCCAAGCCTGGCACAAGCTTTGATTCTTCTTGTCAATTGGCTGGCTCATTCTCCTATATACATATCCATCACTTGTCCTGAAAAAAACATTTTTTTACGCAAAACACTAATAAATTGTTATCTGAAAATTATTATTTTGATTAGTTATTTTTTGGCACTTGACTTTTTTTAATATTTTTTGCACAGTGCTGACAACATTTACGAAACAAAATGGTCATCTGGTGTTCAGAACTAAAACTAAT
The DNA here is from genome assembly GCA_946251815.1 of Dasysyrphus albostriatus. Classification (NCBI taxonomy): domain Eukaryota; kingdom Metazoa; phylum Arthropoda; class Insecta; order Diptera; family Syrphidae; genus Dasysyrphus; species Dasysyrphus albostriatus. Next base: position 138,574,068 of record OX276335.1, on the reverse strand, counting down.
TCTTGGATCTTGAAATAGATCCAGATAAAAAGCAAGATCCCAAATTGTTTTTGTATTACGTGTAAAAGTTAATCCAGATCCAGATCCGGATCCCGATAAAAGATAATAAAACGCAGCTATTGACAACTATAAATTCTGTTGGTTGGTTACTTATAAGATCTACTTGGATTATTAAACAATTAATTTAGTCGAAATTTTAATTATTGATTTATTAAGTGGGGGAGCATGTAACACAAAAAATTTTTGGTGTGCAAATTAAATTTCAAAATGAGCAATTATTTAAGCTCCTGTGCATTTAGATATTCGACTTGGTTACAAAGATATGAGCATTTGAAATTTCCATACAAAACGCAATTTGTTTATAACGGGTGATTTCTTAGCTGGTTTGGTTTTGGCAACACTGGTTTTGACAGCTGACGTGTGTTTAGTACCTTGTGTCACTGTCAAACAGCTTCAGTTTGGTTTGCAATTTAACCATGGATCGTCTTACAAATGAACAACGCTTGCAAATTATTGAATTTAACTATCAAAATTCGTGCTCGGTTCGAAATGTTCATCGCGCGCTGCTTCCATTTTATGGTCGGCATTCTCGACCTTCTGAGCAGTCTATTCGGAAGATTCGCACCAAATTTACTTTGTTGGACATTAAACCACCAACACGTTTACGTACTGTGCGTAGTGAAGAAAATATTGCGGCCGTATCAGCTAGTGTGACAGAAGACCGCGAAATGTCGATTCGGCGCCGTTCCCAGCAGTTAGGCCTTTGTTACAGCACTACGTGGAAAATTTTGCGGTAGGATTTGGGCGTAAAGCCTTTTAAGATACAGCTGGTGCAAGAACTAAAGCCAGCCGACCTACCACAACGCCGAATTTTTGGTGAATGGGCTTTTGGAAAGCTGGCCGAGGATCCGCTTTTTTATCGCAAAATTGTGTTCAGCGATGAGGCTCATTTTTGGTTGAATGGGTACGTAAATAAGCATAATTGCCGCATTTGGAGTGAAGATCAGCCAGAAGCATTGCAACAGCTACCAATGCATCCCGAAAAAGCCACTGTTTGGTGCGGTTTATGGGCCGGCGGCATTATTGGGCCATATTTCTTCAAAGATGATGCGAATCGCAGCGTTACAACAACAACGTTATAACAAACTTTTTTTTGCCCGAAATGGAAGTTCTTGACTTGCATGATATGTGTTTTCAACAAGACGGCGCCACATGCCACACAGCACGCGAAACAATGGCGCAATTGCGAGGCGAGTTTAGTGAACAGTTAATTTCACGTTTCGGGCCGGTCAATTGGCCGCCTAGATCGTGCGATTTGACACCATTAGATTATTTTTTGTGGAGGTATGTCAAGGCTAATGTCTATAGGGACAAGCCCGCTTCGATTGACGCACTGGATGCCAACATCCATGCATTCATTCGTGAGATACCGGCCGATATGTGTGAAAGAGTATGCCAAAATTGGACTCAGCGGATGGGCTACCTGAGACGCAGCCGCGGTCAACATTTGCATGAAATTATCTTTAAACATTAAATTGCAAGGTTCAAACTATCGATTCAAATAAATATTTCATTAATTTTTTCGAACTTTCGTGTTTTTTTTTTTTTAAAGTTCTAAACCTCTTAAAAAATCACCCGTTATTAAAAAAAAAAAAAAAACAGGAGGTGTGCAATTAAATTTTTTTTGATTTTTGCAATGTGCAATTAGGAATACATCGCCTAAGATTTTTTTTTCGCGAAAATCGAAAGTGCGCCGGCTGACTTCGAGGTGGTGAATTTTTCGGAATAGACTCGCAAGAAGCCCCAAAATTAAAAAAAAAAAAACACAATGGTGAAAAATTGAATTTTGCGGAAACGTTACACTCACCAGCATTGAATATTTGATTGTAGACATATATCTATTAATATTATAACCTACGTTATACGAGCTACGAAAAATCAATTCAAATACAAGAAACAAGTAATATGAGCATTAATTTTGAATTTTTGGTTGGTTTACCACAAAGCTAAATCAAAAACAAAAATTAAGTTACCACACAAAAAAAATAAAAATATAATAATAGAAGACAAGCGTGAAAATAAATAATTTTTAAAAGAAAAAGTAAACGAAAATTATGCAATAGCCTTATTTTAGGTTTTGTATCATCTTCATATATCTAGGTATTTGATAATTTTATTTATTCAGTTTTGTTTGTATGAAGAAATGAAAAATTCTGATGATAAAATTTTTGTTGAGACGACCAACAACAGCTCTAGAATGTTCAAAATACGAAATGATGAAATGACTTCGAATTCATTAAGTGTTTTTAAAGCTGCAGAAAAATTATCTATTTTGTGTAACTATATGCAAGTAAAAATAGAAATGCCCGTGAAAGTATACAAATTAAATTTGGTTAACAGTTTTTTTTTAGCTCAATATAATTTTTAGATTGGTCTTAGTAAAAATGATGATTAAAATTGATGTGCAGGTATGTATAAATTGGTGTGTTTGGAAATCGGAAAAGATAACATACAAAGTAAAAGAAAAATTATTATGATTAATGATTTATCTAGCACAAATAAGTCATTTTCAATGTCCCCATCGTTACTCAAGGAGTGAAATCTGTAGTTTTTTTTTTGTATTTGACACTTCACTTCTTTTTTTTTATTTTTTTTTATCAGGCCAAAAAGTTATAACAAAACATGCACACATACACCAATACTAAACGTCAAATTGAAAGCTTTGGAAATGGAAATTTATGGAAAATGTTCCCTATGGAAAGCTTTGGAAGCAAAAACTAGAACCTTCCAGCTTTTTCGAGAGCCTTGTAAAAAGTGTAAAAGCACATGTCTGACCGGCAGATGACGCAGTTTATTTCTAATCGTGAATGAGTTAAGTTGGTTGTAATAAAAGTAAAGTTAAGGAATTAATTTCAGTGGTAAACAATAAATTGTTTTGTTGTAAGAAAAGTAAAGTGTTTTATTTAGTGAAGTAAATAAGTGGAGTGTTCGAATAAAGTGAATAAATTTTATTAACGAACCTGAGAATATATTACATTGGTATCAGAAGTAGGATAAAACTTAATTTATTTGTGTTAAGATAATTTATTGTGCTTTAACAGACAATAATTACAAAAAGTGAACGTGACTGTGAAAGTTAAAATAAGAAAAGGCAATGGATAAAACTCTAAACGATTTAAATTTAGTTAAACTTAAGGCAGAGCTGAACAAGCGAGGTCTTCCTACTGCTGGAACAAAGAATGATCTTATAATTCATCCAGAAGAAGGTTTTAGAAAACGTTTAGAAAACTCAAACACGTTTATATTCGATATGGAAATGGAGGTAGAGCGAGCAAGAACAAGTAAGTACGTCAGACATGACCAATCTGCTGTCTCAGCTGCTCGTCAAATTTGATAGTCAGGAAAAGAATCTTCTCGAACGATTTGATCAACAAAGCCAAGAACAAAGGAATCTTCTAGAACAACAAAGCTAAGAACAAAATAATCTTCTAGAACAACAATGCCAAGCACAACGCAAAGAGCAAAAGAATCTTCTTGAACGATTCGAACAACAAAGCCAAGAACAACGCAATGAGCCAAAAAACCTTCTTGAATGATTCGAACAACAAAGTCAAGAACAAAAGAATCTTCAAGAACAAAGGAATCTTCGAAATCTTCTCGAAGGTAAGTTAGAAGCCTTTGACAACAGATTATTATTATTGCACTTGACGAGCGTGTCGATAAACAATTTTCGACTGTCTATAAACAATTATCTACGATAGAAGCAAGTTCGAAGATAAAATCGAATGCATTACAAAGAAATTGCATTAAGTAAAGAGAATGAAGGTTCGAAAAAGTTCTGGTGACTGTCCAAAGAGAAAAGAGATGCATCCACCAACCTTCGATGGACAAACTTCTTGGTCAATCTACAAGAAACAGTTTGAGGGAGCCGCAGCAATGAATGGCTGGGACAAGGAAGTCAAATATATAGCTCTGATGCTTGCCCTTATAGGAACTGCTGCTGAACTGCTACAAACCATACCAACAGATAAGAATCGTAACTTCAGTGCTCTTCTTCAGGCCATTGACAAACGCTTTAGAGATGGCTATATGCAAGAAATCTTCCACGTTCAACTCAATACTAGAGTACAGAAATAAGGAGAAACTCTGCAATAGCTCCAAGCAGACATCGAACGGTTGGCACATCTGGCATTTCCGACTGCAGGGTATGAAATCATCAACCAATTCGCAACAGAAGCCTTTGTCCGTACTGTATCTGATATCATCCTTCAGCGAGCAATTTGAACTGCTGGAAAACGCACACTTTCTGAGGCATTAGCGTTTGCCCTGACTGTGGAAGTAGCAGAACAGGCTTCTCAAGGAGTCCATCGAGTGAGAGAATTAAAAATTGAGGAGTGTTCATGCCAGAAAACAGCGTTACAAGGAACCAGTGAGATGGACCTGCTCGATGCTGAAATTGTAACAAGACCAGACATCTTCAACGTCAGTGCAGATTATCACCTAGAAGACCTGCATGTCAATATTGTGGACGCAGAAATGGAAACAATAACACCAATACTCCAACTCTACCTGTTTCCCAACCGGGAAACGAGTAAGAACCAACTTCCAGGGGCAGAAGCTGATTTCTGGTATCGATAGCCCCAGAACCACTATTCAGGTCTCGCAGACTAAACGAAACAAAAAAGTCTGACTGTGGACGTAACATTAAACGGCAAGAAAGAAGTTGCTACGATCGACACCGGTGCCACTGACTCCATTGTTCGAAGAGACTTGGTGAAGATGACATGGCTACATAACACCAACACTTACCGTATGAAAACTGCAACAGGAGAGGCAGCCAGAGTGTACGGAGATTCGTCTTACGATCCGTTTTGCAGAACTGACATCACATTTGTTTCTGGGAGCAGATATATGTGACGAGTGCATCGTTGGAATCGAGTTCATGAAAGAGCACGGAGTAATCCTTGATGTCGGGAAGCAAGTTCTTAAGTACCGAAATGTGGAGATTCCTATGGTTTATGGCAATGAAAGCACATCAACTCTGAGGACTGTTATAAAGGAAGATATATGCCTACCACCTTCTTCAGAAGTGTTCGTTTGAACAAAAATAAAAGGTAATTTGGGTAGCCATCGATACTTTATGGTGAAGCCAAACTCTGAGCAATCTTCCCAAAACATCATCCTAGTTAAGACTCTTGTGGCACCTAACAACAACATGGTGCCCGTACGGATACTTAACATTAAACTGTACGAAGTCATGCTTAGGGAAAGGTCATACACAACCGGTGCAGCATCAAATCGACACAGGAGACGCTAGACCAATTCGACAGCCAGCAAGACGTCTCCCATTAGCCAAACAAGCCGAATCGACGATGAAGAAAGATGGGCTAATTGAAAATTCCAAAAGCCTTTGAGCATCCCCAGCCGTCCTTGTCAAAAAGAAGGATGGAAGTACTCGATTCTGTATGGATTATCGGAGGCTTAACGATGTGACAAGGAAAGACAGCTACCTTCTGCCCAGACTCAGTGACACTTTGGATGCGATGGAAGGAGCTGAATGGTTCTCAACATTGGACTTAGAGAGTGGCTACTGGCAGGTAGAAATCCATCCAGAAGATCGAGAAAAGACGGCTTTCTCCACAAGAAATGGTCTGTGGCAATTCGAAGTAATGCCTTTCGGACTATGCAACGCTCCGGCAAGATTTGAGCGTTTCATGAAGTGCGTTTTACAAGGACTTACTTGGAAGTCATGTCTGGTCTACCTGGACGATGTCATCGTTTATGGTAAAACACTTGATGAGCATTGTGGCAACCTTAAGGCTGTGTTTCAGAGGATTCGAGAAGCAAACTTGAAATTAAATCCAGACAAGTGTGCATTCTTCAAGTCTGAGGTAAAATATTTGGGGCATATCATCTCGTCCCAAGGAGTGGAGACTGATCCTGAGAAAGTGGGCACTGTTAAGAATTGGCCAACTCCACAAGATAAACATGAACTTCGGAGCTTTCTTAGTCTAGCCACGTACTATCATCGTTTTAATAAGGATTTTGATGGGATCGCGAAAAATTTGCATCAGCTTACTGAAAAAGGCAAACCATTCAAATGGTCAAGTGAGTGCGAGAAAAACTTTTAGGTATTCAAGCAGCGCCTATGCAATACACCTGTTCTGGCCTATCCGACACTAGGAAAACCATTCATCTTCGACGCTGACGCAAGTAACGTGGGAGTTGGAGCCGTACTGTCGCAGGTTCATGATGGAGGAGAGAAGGTCATCGCCTATTACAGCAAAGAAAATATTGTGTGAACAGAAGAGAGCTTCTAGCTCTAATATCAGCTACAAAACACTTGCATAAGTGCATCTATGGACAGAAGTTCCTTCTTTGAACAGACCATGTTGCACTTAATTGGCTTTTGAACTTCAAAAATCCAGAAGGACAAGTGGCAAGGTTAATCGAGAGATTGCAGACATACGACTACCAGAATCAACATCGAAGAGGAAGGTTGCACTCAAACGCAGATGCCTTGTCTCGGAGATCCTGCAAACCAAACTGCAAGCATTGCACACGTCAAGAAGAAAAGGAGGTAGCTGCCATCCAGCAATTAAGAATCGATCCCAATTACGGTTGGAGTAATGAAGAACTGAGGACCGCCCAGCAAGAAGACTCGGATATTGAACCCATTCTGGCATGGAAAGAACACCAGGAGAAACCAGAATGGGTCGACATCTCCGATAGAAGTCCAACTCTTAAGGAGTATTGGGCACAATGGGACCCACTTCATTTGCAAGAAGGAGTGCTAAGACGTAAGTGGGAGTCCACAGACGGCAAATCATATGTGATGCAGCTAATCGTACCTCGATCCAAAGTTAATGAAGTTCTTCAGGAGATGCATGAGGGAGCTTCAGGAGGACATTTGGGGATCAATAAGACACTGGAGAAGGTAAGGCAGCAATTCTACTGGCTACATGCAAGAGACGTTGAAAAATGGTGCCGAAAATGTGATACTTGTGCTGCAAGTAAGGAACCAGGCAGGACAATCCAGAGTAAAATGCAGCAGTACAACGTGGGCACGACTTTTGAGATGATTGCAATAGACGTTGCCAGACCTTTTCCAGAAACCGAAAGTGGAAACCGATACATCCTGATAGTAATAGACTACTTCAGCAAGTGGCCTGAAGCATTTTCTATCCCAAACCAGGAAACCAAAACAGTTGTGGATCAGATTGTTTTCAACTGTATTAGCAGGTTGGGTGTGCTAATGGAGCTCCATTCAGATCAAGGAAGAAACTTCGAGTCCAAAATCTTTCAGGAAGTTTGTACACTCCTTGGCATTAAAAAAAACGAGGACAACACCGCTTCATCTACAATCTGATGGAATGGTTGAACGATTCAACAGGACCCTTAAAGAACACCTTTCCAAAGTGGTAAGCGACAACCAACGAGACTGGGATCGGCATATTCCATTATTCTTTGATGGCCTATCGAAGCTCAACAGGACATACACCATTAGAAATCCTGTTCGGGAACACAATACGACTGCCAAGTGACATAAAATTTAGATGTTATAGTATTGAGCCCCAAGAAATAGACGACTACGTGGTAGACCTGAAAGAAAGGCTTCTTGACATTCACGAAAGGACAAGGGTAAATATAAAGCTATCAAGTGAGATTCCAAGCGGGAGAACTTGTGTGGTTTTATAATCCCCACCGTCGGAATTGACTTTCACTGAAACTTCAACAAAATTGGGAAGGCCCGTCTACTGTTGTAACTCGAATAAACGATGTCGTCTACTGCATTCAGAGATGACTTAGGGGCAAAATGGAAGTAGTTCACAGTGACCGCTTACACCGTTATAATGGTGAAGAATGTGATGGATTTCCTCGCGACGATCAATCTCAAGGAGGGGGCAGTGTAACGACTGCCACATTTGTACTATAACGACTCTCGAATGAACTATAACCACTCTCGAATAAAAGAAACACCGAATTTCGGATTAGACGAAACACAAACAAACCTACTGAGGGCTTTGGTGAGCTTTCGAACTTCCAATACTAAACGTCAAATTGGAAGCCTTGGAAAGGGAAATTTATGGGAAATTTCCTGTATGGAAAGCTCTGGAAGCAAATAAACAACCTTCCAGCTTTTTCGGGAAACTTGTGAAAAGTATAAAAGCACATGTCTGACCGGTAGAGGACGCAGTTTATTTGTAATCGTGAATGAGTAAAATTGGTTGTAATAAAAGTAAAGTTGGTGAATTGATTTCAGTGGTAAACAGTAAATTATTTTGTTGTAAGAAAAGCAAAGTGTTTATTTTGTGAAGTAAATAAGTGAAGAATTTAAATAAAGTGAATAAGTTTTATTTACGAACCTGAGTCTTCACATTTCTCTATACAGTTTTGAAATTTCGAAATGTGAGGGTACGGTGAATTTAAATGAATACGAATGAGAAACATATCCAATCTCACAGTTGCACTTATTTAATTTCAAAAAAAGCAATCACTTAAAAGTTATCGTAATCGTTAATAGCAGAAATAATCCCGTGTAAGCACCCAACTCCAATGAAAATATAGACAAAAAAAATTTGTCGCTATATGTTCCCACCAAAATGAAATTTGAGATTTTGGTTGAAAACTTTTTAAATTCCAAATTTATGGAACAAGATTTCATGGAAATTTCGACGAAACCTCAATAAAAACTCTAGATTACAACGAAATCTTAACGAAATCCTGCTCCAATTCAAGAGCTCAAAATTTTTCAGCTGAACTCTCAGATTTCTGCTTGGTTGGAACGTAGTAAAAGATTGCGTACTAAGCACTTCATTGGCCACTTTTTGCAAAATTGTAAAAGTAAAAATATTTTTCCCTCTAGAACAGTTATTTTGTTAAAAATAATATAAAAATTTTTTCCTAAACCAAATTTAAGCTTTCTGCATCATTTTCATTAGTTTTTCAGTGAGAAACACTATCCTAAAATGAGTTTGAAGGGTTTCACTTCTTGGGCATATGTAAATAGTTAAGCCAAAAAAGTGAAAATTTTCAAACTCATTTTGGTATAGTTTTTCTTAATGAAAAGCTTATAAAAATTTGGTTCAAGAAACAATTTTTATATTCTTTTTCACAAAACAACTGCTCTAGCGGAAAAAAAATATTTTTACTTTTGTAATATCGCAAAAAGTGGGCAATGGATTTAAGGCTTTACCTAAGACACACTACTGGTATAAAATATTATTGTTTTAGCAATACCACAAAGCCACATAGACACACATCCTGTTAAGTATATATTGACATATTTTGTACCAAAATTAAGTTCTCGAACTCGTCACCAAGGAAGTCAATGCTCGTCTAAACGAGAAAAACCAAAGTTTGCTTTAACTATTTTGCTCCCCTAGTTTTGTTCTCGTAGTTTATAACATTAACAGGACACACTGTTGAATACCACAGCAAAAGGTGTACCGATAAATTTTTATCATTAGTAAAGCAACTAGCTGCTCTTACTTATTATTGTCAGACAATTCACGAGACGATCGCACCGAACAACGCAAAGTATCGCTCAAAGAGGACCGTGACAGGACCTGGTATCAGGTCTTGTAAAACTAAAAATTTATAATAAATAAATTTAAGTAAAAAATAAATAAATTAAAAATAAATTTTTCGCTGTGAACTACCGTGCTGCATAAAAAGCTAGATTGCACCTCACGCTGCTCCCTTGCCATTGGTAGAGTATCGGTTATTTTCTTAAGCTGAATAAAAATATTACAGCTCAAGGTTAAAAAATTAGCTCGTGTGGTTTATTTAAAAAAAAAGAGTGAAAATCGGACGATAGTGGCAGATGAGTAACGGAACTGGTTAATCGTTGTAGATGTTCTAGGAACGGTTCTTACGATCAGGCGATAGTGGCTTTTAAAAACGAACAGTTTCTTTTAAGGTTTTTTTTTTAATTTTTTTTCGGAAAACGAAAGAACAATGAGTGAGAACAAGTTATCAAATCTGAAAACGAAACGACAAACACTCATCGGGCAACAAGATAGAGTCAAGGATTTCGTTGATAAGAGCTTGGGTGAAGTTAGAGGCTCGGTCAAAAGAAGCTTGAAAAATATTACAGCAAATTTCACAGCATTCAATCGTTAATAGAAGAAATAGATAACACGGAAGGTGAAATTGCTATTCGTCTTTCGAAGAGCTTTACTTTAGACAAAAGCCGAGTCTTGCATTCGTGATGAGTAAATGTGAACAGGTAGCTGTTGAATTATGGAACAAAGACTCAAAGATTTTTAACACAACCGTCGGTGGCTCTATGGTAAAGCTACCAAAATCCACTCTTCCCACATTTTCCGCAGATAATACAAAGTGGATAACCTATTTTGAATCATTTACGTCTTTAATAGACAACAACGAGTCTACCGATAGCGTTGCAAAGTTTCATTATTTAATTTCTTCTTTGTCAGGTCAACCCCTGCGTTGAATTGAGTCCATTGAAATAACCGCAAAGAATTACGATGAAGCGCTTAAAATTCTGAAAGATCGGTACGCGAATACATCAGTTATCGTTGAAGAGTACATTAAAAGACTTCTAAATTGTCCCCCGGTTACTAAAGCAGCGTCCAACAACATACGCAATCTGATATGACACGGTTAACGTTCACTTGCGCTCTCTTACGTCTCTCGGTCGACCGGTTGCTCATTGGGATGACATAATTATTTGCATTGTTCTTTCTAAACTGGATAGACTAAAAATGGATAGATGATCGTGCAACTGAAAGACTACCGGCACTTAAGGAGCTGCTTAAATTTTTAGACAAACGATGTCAGCAGCTGGACCAAAAAACGTCACAACATACCATGTTGATAACTTCAACAGCAACATCGAGGGTAAGCAATCGACCACCAGTGTCTAAGGCATTATCTGTTACGATCCAAACCCAGAAGGTATCGGGTTTTTAATAAGAGCGCTACAAATTTTTTTTTTAAATAAAACAAAAAACTGTTTTGAATATCAATGAAATTCTATATTCCTGTGAAAGTACATTCGATGCCGTTATGTATGGAACTCGATTTCTTTTGCATGACCACCACGGGCACGTTTGCAGAAGTCCAGACGCTGAACCCAATTTTCGACGGTTTTCAAGCATAAATCGGCCGATACTGCTGCAATTTCACGTTCGATATTCGTACGAAGCTCATCAATCGTCGCTGGCTTGTTGGCATAGATCATAAACTTGACGTAGCCCCACAAGAAATAGTCTAACGGCGTAAAATCGCACGACCGAGGTGGCCAAGCAACTGGACCATTTCGTGAGATAACACGTTCCCCAAACTTGGTTTCCAATAAATTGATTGTGACATTCGCTGTGTGGGTTGTGGCGCCGTCCTGTGGGAACCACATGTCCTCCAAGTCCATATAATCCAATTGGAGCCAAAAATATTCGGTTATCATTGAACGGTAGCGATCCCCATTCACAGTCACGTGCCGGCCTTGATCATCACGGAAGAAGTACGGCCCAATGACGCCGCCGGCCCATAAACCACACCAAACGTAATTTTTTCGGGATGCAATGATGACTCATGGAGTACGTGTGGATTGCTGCCCAACTAATACCGCATATTTTGTTTGTTGACGAAGCCATTCAGCCAGAAATTAGCCTCATCGCTGAAGATGATTTTTCGATGAAAATCCGAATCATTTTCAAGTTGTTGCTCAGCCCAATTCACGAACAAACGACGCTTCTGGTGGTCAATCGGCTTCAGTTCTTACGTCAATTTAATCTTGTAAGGATGTAGGCCAAGATCTTTTCGCAAAATTCGCCACAACGACGTCACAGAGATGCCCAATGCTTGAGAACGACATGTGAGAGACACATTTGGGCTTTTTGCAACTGAAGCCTAAGCGGCAGCAATATTCTCGACACTACGGGCACTTCTTTGTCTCACTGGCACGGGAACATTTTGTACTGTGCCTGTGGATTCAAATTTTTCCACTAGACGCTCCGTTGTTGATCTGCTAGGACGATTATGTTGCTCTACTTTTGTAGCGTCCCTGCTGAAAAACCCTTTATATACTTATTACTCAAGATTAAATCATTTTATATATACATAGATGTAAGAAATCCTTGTCCCTAACACCAAAAGAACGCATTTAAGCTGCCACTAACAATAAGCTATGTATTAATTGTCTTCGATTTGGTCATGAAAATACAGTATGTGAATATCAAAAATGTGTGATTTGTCAAGGTAACCATCATTCGCTTCTACACGAGCCCTGTCTTTCTGTGGCCACTAAAGATAGTTCATTAACCCAACCGTCATCCAAAGAAACATCTTTTGACAAGTCAACCACCAACACTACTAGCCTGGCAACTATGCAATCTGGTTCTCATGTTAAGCAAACGCTCCTTGCCACAGCTGTAGTTTTTGTTCTTGGGAAACAAGGACAGAAACTTAGAGCTCAAGCTATCTTAGACCCTGAATCTCAAATGAATCTCATAACAGATGACTTAGCGCTGCAACTAGCCCTTTCACGCTACAAATCGTTCACTCCCATTTGCGTAGTCAAAGAGACTTTAACGTGTACACACAAATGCAATCGCTTGTAACAGCTTATTTAGCGGATCTTTGCTTCCACGTCCTTTCACAACTGTGAACCTATGCCTAACTTCAGCTTTGACACAGAAAATTGGAAATATCCTTCTCACGTGGTTTTAGCAGATCCCAATTTCAATAAACCTACCAAAATCGATATTTTAATAGGAGCAGAGATTTTCTATGACCTATTGCTTCAAGATCAAATACGCATTGGAGATAGCTACCCGCACTTGCAAAACACCCAACTTGGATATATAGCTGGTGGGCCAATTGGTTTTGACCGGGTAAAACAAATACTTCATATCAATGTAAGTTGACCGCTGCAATCGAGAAAATTGTGTGGCAATTTTGGGAGCTCGAAGGCCACAGCATACCCAACAAGGTTCATATTGAAGAGGCAAGACTTTGGGAGCAGCATTTTTTAGACACCATTCGCCGCTCAAATGATGGCAGATTCATCGTTCGTTTACCCTTTCGCAATAAGCATTCAGCTCTAGGAAACTCACTCCAAACTGCACAGAAGCGTCCTTTTTTTCTTGAGCGCAAAATCAACAACCAACGTTTCGATAAATGATCTCTTGAAATGATCTCGGAAACAAATCTGATTGAACGGTAGGTCCAGTTACCGTTCGCAGATACTTTCTTATTCCACATTATCGTTGATGAACATCCGATAACTACTAAACGCCGTATACTAGCAGAAATAGGCAAAATATTCGATCCACTCGGTCTTATTGGGCCTGTAATGGTTATACGGAACACTTTCTCCAAGAGCTCTGGAAACTCGAGCAATCCTGGGAAAAATGGTACTGTTGTTACCTGCGCTGCGAAGATGAAAACGGAAAAATAACAAAAAAAATGGCGACAAGTGCAGTCAATCTTTGCGAGAAATGCAACAAAAGTGTTAATTTAAGTGGAAAAAATGTCATAGTTTGTGACGGTGAATGCAAAGAGGCTTACCATACCAATCTCTCTTGTTCTGGATTATCAAAACCAAAGCTGGCGGAGATCCTACGAGATAAATCTTTATGGTTTTGCTTATCCTGCAAGGCTTCAAGGGACAGACGGCGCAGCAGCTTATTTCCAATGCAGCAGCAGCAACAACAAGAACGGCGAGACTCAACAGGTAATCTTGGTCTAAATGCCAAAAATGATCCCGAAATAAAAATAGATAACATCACCAACAAACAACTCTCTGACAAACTCGATGAAATTTTAAATTTCCAAAAAAATTTTGAAAAAGAATTAAATTCACTGAGAAAAATGGTTGATGATTATAAAGCTATCACTAACACAATACTAGAAGAAAACACCGCTATTAAAAATGAATTACATACACTAAAAGAACAATTTGTTAGTTATAAACAAAAAATTGAAAAACAAAAACAAACTTCACTTAACTACAGCTTAGGTATATCAGGTATCCCGGTTAAATCTGATGAAAATCTTAAAACAATAGTCACAGCCATTTCAAACAAATTAAATGTGAAAATTACACCAAACAATGTTAAAGAAGTTTATCGAAAATCACACAACGCCGATGAAAACAATAGCCCAACTAATCCACCAAAGATATTGATCGAGTTTTTTGAAAAAAGCACTCGGGATAGTATCATCAATGCATACAAGAAGAGCAACAGAGATAAGCAATACCTCAACACAGGTTTCGTTTTCAATGACAACACCACACAACCTGTGTATATAGAAGAAAGTTTAACAAAATTAAACAGCTATATATTTAAGAAAGCAAGAGATTTTAAGAGACAGAAAAAAATTGCATTTGCGTGGGTAAACAGCGGAAGAGTACTTGTGCGTCTCACAGAGAAAGGAAAAGTAAAAGAGATTCGCAACATTGACTTTTTCAATGAATTGTGAGATGTATGAAGTTCCCTTCGCCCCACGTAATGTTCTCTACGATGACATTGCTAATGCTATATTATCTACAAGTAGTACCACCAAGATTATGTACATCAATGCCAGATCCCATTGAAAATAAAATAGATGATCTGGAAGCCGTAATTAAAGGTTTTAACTCAGAAGTTGACATTATATGCGTAACAGAAAGCTGGCTTTCAGACTGTGATGAGATTTATTTTAATCTAAGAATTTTTTCTAAATTAACAGCAAATTGACCAAATAAAGATGCGGGAGGAGTTATAATTTTTATATCAAAAAATATTCGTTTACCCACTTATTTTCAATTAGTGATGATGCCGATAGTATATGTGCTGTAAATATAAAAAAAAAACTACTCTTTTGATATTATGTGTATCTACAGAAAACCCAACTTAATAGTTGCGAAGAAAGAAAAATTCTTATCTCATCTAGAAAATAATATCACAAAGATTTCAAAATTAAATTCAATTATTGTCGGTGATTTTAACATCAATATTTTGAATGAAGACGATTTCGTTTTAAAATATCTGAACGTTCTAAGAACTCATGGATATTTTAACATAAACAAAGTACTTCCTACACGAAAAGAATCTAATATTGATCATTTTTTCATCAACAACCCGAAACATCGTATAGTTGCACATCATGCTAAACTGGACTTACTTGACCACAATGTGATCATCATCGACTTAGAAGCATTAAAAATCGAAAAAAAACATTTGGCTTCAAGGTCTCATGCACAATACATTCACGTTGCAGATATAAAAAAATTGAAAAGAAAGCTTATAGAACATCCCATAATGTTAAATAATTAAATGTGCTGTGAGGATATGTATAATTATTTGGTAGGAGAACTAAATACTTATATAAAAAACACATCATATAAAATAAAAGTAAAATCACAAAAAGCCTACACTGATGCGTGGCTCAGCGACGAATTAATATGTTTGATCAAAGAAAAAAATAAATGGTATGCCAAATTATGTAAAGATCCTCAAAATATTCACATCCAACGACAATATAAGCATCTAAGGAATCAGGTAACAATCCGTAAGAGAAAAATGAAAACAGATCATTACGGAAAATTATTTGAAAAGAGTCTTAATGATAGCAGGAAAACTTGGGAGAATATAAACTGTTTGTTATACAATAACTCAAAAAAGAAAAACAATTGTCCATTATTTAATAACTGTTCAGTGAAGGAAAAGTTTGAAAAAGTCAATGAACTCAACAAATTCTTCTCTAATGTGGGAAAAACAATCACATCTACATGCTTATCTCAAGATATTATACTTCCAGAGAAACTACAATTACAAAGCTTTGTAATGAATATGACAACACCTTTCTCAATCAAAAATGTTATTCTAGGACTGAAGTCATCAAGAGCAAAGGGCGTAGATAATCTCTTCACCACACTACTTAAAGAATGCAGCGAAGAACTATGTACGCCCATTTCATTACTGGTTAATAAATTACTAAAAAATGGATACGTTCCAAACATGATGAAAGTGGCCAGGGTTATTCCAATTTTCAAAAATGGCAACGTTGAAGATTACAACAACTACCGCCCAATCTCAATACTACCGACCCTATCGAAAATCATCGAAAAAGTTGTAAATCACCAAATAGTTGAATATATCGAGAAAAACAATCTATCAATTCCATCACAGTATGGTTTTAGGAAAAAATCAGGAACGAACACAGCACTCACAGATATGATATCACACCTTCAAAAAAATAAAGACAGTCGCAACATTACAAGTGCGGTCTTCATAGATCTGTCAAAAGCATTCGACACAGTTGACCATTCAATCCTCTTAAGAAAGCTCTTCGCATTAGGTATAAGAGGCACTTCTTACAATTGGTTCAAATCATACTTAAAAGACAGGTTCCAATATATATCGTTTAATGACTGCAAAAGTGGGAAGCAACCAGTGGAGATGGGGGTGCCACAAGGAAGTGTTCTCGGCCCAACACTCTTCTGCTTGTACATTCAAGACTTCACAAACATGCCTCTCAGGGGCTCTCCGTTTCTATTTGCAGACGACATAAGTCTAATTTATAACGCAAACTCCGCAAAAATTCTCGAAGATCAAATGAACAACGATTTGAAGAAAATCGAATCTTGGATGAATGCCCAAAAGCTATGTGTTAACGCTCGGAAAACTAAATACATCATATTCAGCAAATCATGTGAAGAACTTAACATAAGCTATCGAAAAACCGAAGTGAAACAGGTCACCCAATTTAAATATCTTGGACTTTGGGTTGACTCAAACTTAAATTGGGACTACCATATTACAAAACTTTCGAAAAAACTATCATCTCTAGCTGGAGTTTTCGGTCGAATTCGCTGCAATGTTCCTGAAAATCTTAGAAAACAAATTTACTTTGCAATTTTTCATAGCCAATTAACTTATGGTATCAACGTCTGGGGTACGGCAGGTCACTGCCTAAGGCACATTCTATAGGTTACCCAAAATAAGGCACTGAAAAACTTGTTCGGACTAGGATGGTACACACACACCAAGTGGATCTATAATCATTTTCAAATTTTAATGGTAACGGACGAAATCGAAATGAATATGGCCGTTCACATCCATAAAATAACGCAGTCAGAAGTACATACCAATACCCAACTTACTACAAGAAGAAGACTTCATGATCATGCCCTGAGGAATCGCAACAATATTCATCTTAATAGAATTAATACAACGAAATTTGGATATAACTCTATCTTATACCAGTCTATTCAAATCTATAACAAATATTCTGAAGAAATTAAAAAAAATAATATCAAAATGTTTAAACTTCATGTTAAAAAAGTACTACTCAGTAAATACGTATCTTAATCAAGCAATGTCATTTTAAAGTATATTAGTAAATTTTGTCTCTTTTTACCTTTTTATACTTATCTCTTCTTTATCTTTTTTATCCTGATTATTACAACCTTTTATTTGTATGCCATTCGTTTTTGATAGTTTTTTCACTTTTTTATTGATATTCTGTTGTACTTGCCAAGATCATTTATTGTACTTACGTAACATAACTTTTTAAACTTTAAAAAACTTAATTTTAACAATTATAATTTTTATAACTGTATAGCCTATTACGAGATTTATCTCATAAGGCACATTAAATAAATAAAAAAAAAAAAAAAAAAAAACTTATTTGCTTCAAGTAACGAGTTGCTCCTAGAAAATCCGTAACACTTTCCCATCTGGAACTTTGTGCTGCGGTAGTGATGATTGAATTAGTTGAGCGACTTCAAGATAGACTTCCAATCAGTATTAATAAAAGATTTCTGTATACTGACTTCAAAATAGTCTAAACATGGCACACATTTGTCGCTTACCGAGTTGCCAAAATTCAAGAACTTTCTAGATTCGAGGAATGGAAATATGTTCATACTAAGGAAAGCCCGGTGGATATCTTGTCTCGTGGAACCATGCCTGAACTATTTTTGCAGTGTAGTTTCTGGAATAATGGTCCTAAGTTCGTGCAGGATTCTTCTGATACCTGGCCACGTTTTCAACTTGAAGCTGATGGTGCAGACGTACATGATCGAAACCACACAACCTCTATTCTTCTTGCCAAACATTATTTAGATCTCTTTTCATCAATCATTCATCGAGACTCATGGCACAAGCGTAACCGCATCATAGGATATTGTTTTAGATTTCAAAATAATTGTCTGGTGCTTTTTAGGAAAACTGGGAGAAATACTGGACCTTTGACAGTCATGGAGCTCGAACGTGCCCACAATGGAATCATGTGCAATATTCAACGTCGTGAGTTCAACATAGAATATAGTTGTTTGCTAAGAAATAAGGAAAT
Organism: Dasysyrphus albostriatus; assembly: GCA_946251815.1. Taxonomy (NCBI): domain Eukaryota; kingdom Metazoa; phylum Arthropoda; class Insecta; order Diptera; family Syrphidae; genus Dasysyrphus; species Dasysyrphus albostriatus. Next base: position 138,555,759 of record OX276335.1, on the reverse strand, counting down.
TGATAGGCGTAGCCGCTTAAAGGTTTAAATCCTTTTTTGGATATAACTGCACTAATTCGCTTTTATGGTGGTCTTCAAAACTCTTTCCATCCTAATAACTCAAAACATCAAATTATTTCACCCAAACACTATTTTTCAAAAATGCTAATTAATTCTTTTCATTTCATGTACTTATACGCTGGTCCACAAATGTTATTAGCTTCTATCCGGCAACGTTACTGGCCTATCGATGGAAAACATGCATGCCGCAATGTCGTTCATAAATAAACCAACCGTTAATGGGTAATTTACCAGTTGAACGCGTCCAGCCATTCCTTACAACTGGCATTGACTTCTGTGGCCCTATTCGTATAAGTTTGAAAATTCGAGGACGTGCACCAATAAAAGCCTACATATGTGTTTTTATTTGCTTCACAACAAAGACTATCCATCTCGAGGTCGTCAGCGACTTGTCAACAGAGGCTTTCATTGCTTCCCTGCGAATATTCATCGGCAGAAGAGGAATCTGCAAAACCTTCTTTTCTGATAATGCGACAAATTTCGTGGGTGTGAAAAATGAACTATCTGAGCCTTATGAGTTGTTTCAAAAGGAGTTGCATAATGAATGGCGGCATATTCCACCCCTGTCACCACACTTTGGAGAGCTCTGGGAAGCCGCTGTTAAGACAGCTAAACACCATTTAATACGCATACTGCACATTGGTCGTCCAAATAGAAGCTGTAGTAAATTCCAAACCGATTACTCCACTTTCTGATGGCCCAAGGGATCTTGAAGCGCTAACTTCAGGGCACTTTTTGATTGGGGGTCCGTTAACATCATTTCCAGAGCCTGACATATCAGATGTTTCCATTAATCGTTTTTCGAGATTCCGAAAAATACAGCAACTTCATTAAGTCTTTTGGAAACGCTGGTAAAGCGAGTATCTTCACTCTCTTCAACAGTGACAGAAATGGACATCTAAATCTAATAATTTAAACCCTGATGATCTCGTCCTTCTTCAAGATGACAACCTTCCATCATACAAGTGGGCACTAGGCAGAGTGCTTCGTACAATACCTGGTCATGATAGAATTCATAGAGTAGCAGAAGTCAAAACGCAGAATGGGGTATTCAAGCGAGCGGTAGCTAAACTGTGTCCGCTACCAATGGAAAATTAAAGCATTAACAACATACTTTAAAGCGGCCAACATGTTAAATCTTCATAATTAACTTAAATCTATATTGCTTATAATTATTACTTTATATATTTTCTTATTACTTTATTCTTAACTAACTGAATTATGAGTACTAAACTAAATACTAAACTTAAATTTCCTAATCTACAAGCACTTACATAAATGTCTATCACATTTCATTTCTCATTTCGTTTCACTTATTTGCTTTCCTTTTATGCTTTCATAATTTTTGGATTATCTTTATAACTCACTTAATATTAGCCAGCACTAGCAGCAAGTAATAAATTATAATTATTTCCAAGTAGGATATAGTCTTTTACTTCCTTGAAGGAATTTCCAATCTCTTTTTTTTCGGAAAATAACACTATTGATTCAATAAACCAGAGCATAAGCACCATGCCCTCCGACCTTGATCAGTATATGCAAAGCACCTCAAAGATAGTAATACCTGGCCTTCGCTATTCACTTGCTCTTTTGGAAAACGCAGTAGGTAAAATCAAATCCATGAGTAGCGAGATTTTGACAACAAGGCTAAGCATCGATGATCTTTCTGATGACATTAGAACAGCAACTTGTAAAATCAACAGCATACCAGATCAGCTCTAGTTTAACCAATTTGTCTACAACACTCCAATTTTTACTGAAATAATGGATGCCACCCCCTCCATACCATTATCTGCTCATCAACCACTTCCGCTACCTTCAAATTATGTCTACCACTGAATCACCACCATAAACCCTTGGCCTTGACTCTCCTGCTTGCATACTCATTACTACTGACTCATCCAACCATTCACCCGCTCTTGAAACAGATTCACCTCATGCATCTGCTCCTGTCTCTACTACTCATCCATCTTCCTCTTCATCACCAACTTTGGCCGCAGTGCTTCAAGTCTTATTCAATTTGGAACTTCCAGGTATATCCCAGAGTGGATTGTCAAAGATCAATAGTTCAAACAAGAGCTCGTATTTCCTGCTTAATGCAGATGATTTCTGGGTTCAGATTTACTTTTAATGATTTTTCGCTATCGACGTCGAATGCCAACATACATCTATACTTGCAGCTTCAAAATCCTCATACCATCAAAATACAAATGGTTATTCATGTGCACACTTGGCTTGGTGACATGGAGCTATTCAAATGGGCTTGGTGACATGGAGCTATTCAAATGGGTTGATAAAACATCATCATCATCGTCGCTAAAAAGTAAGAATAAGACGCGCAAATCTAAAGCCAAATTCAATCTGGTACGAACTCGAAATCGGACTGGAACTTTAAAATGGGTATTCTTCCTAACTTTTCTCACTCTAATAATCATGACTCATCTTTCCTTAAAAGCCAGCACCCAATTCTAAATTCTTCTTCTGTGTCTTTCTTATTTTCTTCTAATTGCGTTCATCCTACTAACCCCTCCTTACATCATGCGAATAATGAGTATCAACCCACCCGAAATTCTCCTTAAGTTTCTGATTTATTTACTCATATGAAAACTCGGCCTACTTTATTTCAAAATCCTCCCGCAGTCCATCCCAAGAAACGTGTCTTTTAATATTCCTAGCAAATTGAATGACCAATTTCCCAATTCTAATCAACCTCGTAGTTCCTACTACCCAAACTTTATCTATTCTCTCGTTCTTGATCTCGAGCGTTCGTCCGCTACTTCCGTCTCCTTCTCTCTCCCCTTCCGGCCATATCCAATGTCTCCCCTTTTTTAAATCTTCTAACAGCTCCTTATCCCTTCATAGACTTCCTCACTCCACCAACAGTAAAACAACATCCAGTACCCTCTTCTTCTCATACTTCTATGATCCCTACACACACATCTAACCTCTACTCCACCACATTAACATCTCCTGAGCCAACTTCCATCCCATCTCCCTCCATATCTAATGCTCTATACCATACTAATACTCACGGATCTTTGCCCTCACTCTTAGACTCTCTCACCCCTCCAACTGCTAGACTTACCAAAAAATTTGTTGACCTTAATAATGATGGTCGTTATGTTCTCTCATGACTTAGAGATCATAGAATCTACTCTAACATTCGCCTTTATCTCGCATACCTTTATGACAAACATGACTGTTTGTGTAGACGGCGTTACAAGAACTAACCTCATGGTATCTATCAGCAAGAAGATCTCCCAACTAACCCCGTTGAACTTAGGCAAATATTCATTCCTTTTCATGAATCTTTCAAGCTCACTCCGGCAGATGTTGCAAATTACTCATATTCTTTCGCCCCTTATGTAAACTCTAAACGTATCACTCATTTGCAGAGGAGTAGGTCCAACTTTAATAGTTTTTTTCGTTCCTAGACCTCCAATCTCTTCTAATTATCCTCCAAAATGCTTTTCCTTTTATTAACAAAATATCAGAGGGCTTCGTACCAAAATTTCTACAGTCTACCTTAATTCACCAGCTTTACCCTATGACATTTTTGCACTAACTGAAACAAACTTGTTACCAAGTATTAACGATAGTAAAACCTCTCCCAAACCAACGTGAATGTGGAGCGATTCTCAGCGAATCATTCACAATAGTACAAAATATTACTAAAACACAACGCAAAACAAGATCAAAAATTCGTCGTCACTCCGCACGATGATATATCTGTTGGACGCGGTATTCTATTAGCAGTTCACAATCGATTTGATTCGACCATTTTCAAAATACCTGATTCCTCCTCCTTTGAGTATTACTGTGTAAAATCAATAATCGTCAAAGTAACCTTTTATGTAGCTTGCTGCTATATTAAACCTTGCCAGCCTATTCGATGTTATCAGCTTGCAGTTGATGCCAGAGATTCTTTCTTCGAAGCAGCTGAGCCATCTGACGTTGTTTTAATTTTAGGTGATTTCAATTTCCCGAATCTCCAATGCTCTCTGATGGTGAATCACACTATATGAGTTCGAATGCCATGAGTGATAAGGAAATCTGATTCACTGATTGTCTCTCTGACTGAGATCATTACCTAATGAGTGGTGTCAAAAATAATTTAGACCGTCAACTCGATCTTATCTTCTCCTCTGATGTGGACAACTGTGTAGTATGAGCGAGTAATCATCTTCTTTCTACTCTAGCTCCATACTATCCTCCTACTTTCCTTTCTTTTTCTTATGGCTCTTCCCATATCGCCCCTGCTCCGGAAAAAGGAATGATTTTTAATTTTCGTAAGGCTGATTTCCCCAAACTCAATAACTTACTATACGTGCCGTCGATTTTGATATTATCTTTGAAAGTCACGACATCAATTCTGCCCTTCACCATTTTTATTCTCTCTACATTTCTTCAGGCCTCTGTGGTATAATAATGAATTGAAATCTCTCCGAAATAAAATAAACAAACTTCGGCGTAAGTACTTGGAATCTCGTACTGGCTATGATTTCTCAACTTTCCAAAGTGCAAACCATAATTTCTCTGAACTCTGTAAGTCTCTTTATCATAAATACCTAAGTCAATTTCAATCTAACTTTATATCTAACTCAAAAAGTTTTTTTAACTTCATTAATGCTAAAAGAAAGTCTGATAACTACCCTTCTAAGCTTACTTATTTGAATACAAGCTTAGACGATCCCTTAATTATCGCTAACCTTTATGCCCAATTTTGGAGTCAATTTTTTTCTGATAACACTTCCCTACCAGACTCCGATTGCTTTTCCTTCCTAGACACCTACGCCTAAACGTAACTGTCTTCAATTGTCACCCCCCCCTTCTATCGTTGAAGATAAGATTGATAAACTCAAGGTTAAATATACTGGTGGTCCTGATGGCTTACCTTCAGTAATATTAAAAAATTGCTCGTCAACTTTAATAGAGCCATTGACCACTCTTTTTCAGCTCTCAATCTCACAAGGGATATTTCCTCCTCCCCGATCCATAAAAGAGGCCCTAAAAAGAAATATCTAACTACCGCGCCATAGCTTAGCTGTCGTGTATTCCTAAGCTTTTTGAAAGCATAGTCTATGACACTATGCTTTTTCACTGTAAACAAATTTTTTCCTCCAATCAACGTGGTTCTCTTACTGGTAAATCAACTACTACAAACCTTGTTGATTTTGTTTCTGGTACTAAATGCGCCATGGAGGCTGGGAAAGAAGTTGACGTCATCGTTAATGACCTTAGCAAAGCCTTTGATAAAATTTCACATTCCCTTATTCTCTTCAAACTCAAAGCACTTGGCTTTCCGTCCTCCTTTATTGCGTGGATCCAATCATATTTGAGCGATCGGCAGTATAAAATCCTTTTAAGAAGTATCGAATCTTATCCTATCCTTGCAACCTCTGGCGTTCCGCAGGGAAGTCATCTCGGCCCTCTGATTTTCATTTTGATCATTAATGATGTAGACTCGTCATCAATGGTTCTATAATTTCTATTAATGCTGATAATAAAAAAATTATAGATACATTTCCACTTTTTCCGATTTCATTCTTCTTCAGCAAGATTTAAACAGATTTTCTATCTGTTGCGAGAAGAACTTTCTTGAACTTAATGTTAGTAAGTGTCTAGCTATAACATACTCCCGTAAACGCTTACCTCTCCCTCCTCGAACATACTTTATTAACAATGAGACAGTAACAGTAGTTGACTCACTATGTGATTTAGGTATTCTTTCTGATAAAGAACTTAATTTTAGATCTCACATTACCACATCTATTAATAGAGCCAACTCTGCACTTTGTTTCGTTAAGCGCTGGGCAAAAGAAATTGCAGACCCCTACGTTACAAAATCTGTTAGGCCCCTTCTTGAAAATGCCACCCAGATATGGTCACCCAGTTATGTAACCCATTCCCTTCGTATCGAAGCAAGGTAGAAACAAACTATTGACACGCATGCTTCGTACCTCCAACATTATGCAAAATTATTTCGACTTTCACGCCTCCAAACACTCTCTCGGGATACCGAGCAAAAAACCACATCCTCAAAAAATGTCTGAAAGCTTAGATGAAGAATCAGCTAAATTAGACCAAACAGTGGTAGAAAGAACAATTTAGAGGAATTATTCAAGAAGAAATGAACAGCACAGAGGATGGGTAGATTTGCCTTCTAAAGAGATAGAAGAATTGAAAAAAGAAAACTCCAAACTCAAAAACA